>CM055122.1:1207146002-1208346002 GCA_029206835.1 Rana muscosa
ACGCAGAGTTTTAAAAGCCTGATGGCATTGGCTGTCCCACAGTACATCGTGCCCAGCCGCCACTACTTTTCCAGGCGAGCCATCCCTTCCCTGCACAACCAAGTGGGTGGCAAGGTCCACCTAACTACGGATTCGTGGACCAGTAAGCACGGTCAGGGACGTTATATCTCCCTAACAGCACACTGGGTAAATGCAGTGGCGGCTGGGCCTGAGGCAGATAGCAGTTTGGCGCATGTCCTTCCACCACCGAGGATTGCAGGGCGCTTCAGTTTGCCTCCTGTTGCTAACTCCTCCTACTCCGCTTCCTCATCCTCTACCGCCTCCTCATCCGGTCAGCGTAACACCTTCACCACCAACTTCAGCACAGCCAGGGGTAAACGACAGCAGGCAGTTTTAAAACTTTCCTGTTTGGGGGAAAAACCCCACAACGCGCAGGAGTTGTGGAGGGACATGGAACAACAGACCGATGAGTGGTTGCTGTCAGTGAGCCTCAAGCCCGGCCTGGTGGTGTGCGATAATGGGCAAAATCTCATAGCAGCTCTGGGCCTAGCCGGTTTGACGCACATCCCTTGCCTGGCGCATGTGCTGAACATGGTGGTTCAGAGGTTCCTTAAAAATTACCCCAATATGCCAGAGCTGCTGCAGAAAGTGCAGGCCATCTGTGTGCACTTTCGGCGTTCTCACCCTGCTGCTGCTTGCCTGTCAGCGCTGCAGCGTAACTTCGGCCTTCCCGCTCACCGCCTCATATGTGAAGTGCCCACAAGGTGGAACTCCACCTTGCACATGCTGGCCAGACTGTGCGAGCAGCAGCAGGCGATAGTGGAGTTTCAGCTGCAGCAATCGCGCGTGAGTCGCTCTGCGGAACAGCACCACTTCACCACCAATAACTGGGCCTCCATGCGAGACCTGTGTGCCTTGTTGCGCTGTTTTGAGTACTCCACCAACATGGCCAGTGCCAATGACGCCGTTCTCAGCGTTACTATCCCAGTTCTATGCCTCCTTGAAAAAACGCTATGGGCGATGATGGAAGAGGATGGAGGAGGAGGAGGAAGCGGGATCATTTCAAAAGGTTTCAGGGCAGTCTTTCACAAGTGGCTACGAGGGTGGGTTCCTGCACCAACAAATGCCAGGTACACAATTGTCCGGCAGCAAGGGCACAGTTCTGGAGGATGACGAGGTGGAGGAGGAGATGGAGGAGGAGGAGGAGGAACCATGTTCACAGCAGGGTGGCACCCAGATCAGCTCATGGCCATCACTGGTGCGTGGCTGGGGGGATACAGAGGACACAGACGATACACCTCCCACAGAGGACAGCTTTTCTTTGCCTCTGGGCAGCCTGGCACACATGAGCGATTACATGCTGCAGTGTTTCCGCAACGACCGCCGAGTAGCCCACATTTTAACTGGTGCTGATTACTGGGTGGCCACCCTGCTGGATCCCCGTTACAAGGACAACGTACCGTCCTTAATTCCCTCACTGGAGCGGGATCGTAAGATGTGCGAGTACAAGCGTACACTGGTAGACGCGCTGCTGGTGGCATTCCCACCTGACAGCGGGCGTACGGTGGAAGCACAAGGCGAAGGCAGAGGAGGAGGAAGAGGTCGCCAATGCAGCCGGGGCACCGCCAGCACCTCAGAAGGCAGGTGTCAGGGTCACCTGTGGCCAGGTGACAGATGCACACCGTAGGGGGACAGGAGTGCACCGCGAGGTAGTGAACCCTATGGCTGGCTTCTGTGGATAGGAAACTGGGTGGTTGTGGAAAGCGGGACCAGAGGAGCACAACCGGGATCCCAACGGAAGCGAGAGCCAAGATTCCCCAGGGCGCGGAGTCTAAGACCCAGCTGGTCTTCTCCAGGGCCTCTAGTGGTGAGGATGTTACGCTGCAGGCTGGGACCAGGTCGCGGCCCCTGGAGTTTCCTAGCTCACGCCCCGTAGGATAAGGGGAAGCAGCAGCACACGATAGAGAGAACCGAATAACAAGCCGAAGGTCAGGGGCCACAAGCAGACAAGGATAACGAAGAACGAGCCGAAGGTCAAGGGTCACGAGCAGACAGGGATGGTCGGGGACAAGCCAATAACGTAACAGAGAGACAGACGTAGCACACGGCAGGCAGGAACCCAAACACACAATGCCTAACAAACACGTTGATCAGCAAAGCAGGCTTGCAGTGCACAGGTTAATATAGTGTTCAGTGATAGGGCCTGGGGTGGAGTCAGGCTGGGAGGAGATTATAAAGGAAGCCAGGTGAAGGAGGTCTGGTCTCTAGATGAACACATGAGGAGGAAGGTAAGATGGCAGACAGACATTAATGCATATCCATGACAGTACCCTCCCTCTTACGAGGCCTCCCCCTTCCCCGCCTGGGCCCAGGTTTAGAGGGAAACTTCAGATGAAACTCCTTTAACAGACGAGGTGCAAAGACCTCAGATGCAGTGATCCGAGACCTCTCCTCAGGACCAAACCCTTTCCAATGAACGAGGTACTGAAGAACGCCTTTACAGAGTCGGGAGTCCAGAATTTGACTGATCTCGTACTCCTGATTATCCTCAGAGACAGGCGCCACGGTAGGAAGAGGACGAGAGAATTTATTGAGGACTAAAGGCTTTAGAAGAGCAACATGAAAGGAGTTAGTGATTTTAAGGCTCTTAGGAATCTGGAGTTTGAAACAAACCGGATTCAGTTTAGCAGTTACCGTGTATGGACCGATGAATCGTGGAGCAAACTTCAGAGAAGGAACTCGGAGCTTGATGTTCCTGGTAGAGAGCCAGACTTTGTCCCCTGGCTGAAGAGAAGGCGGTTTACGCCTGCGGCGGTCGGCAAAGCCTTTGAATTTTTCAGCAGCTGCCCGGAGGGAATCATGAACGTGACCCCAAACGGAATTGAGAGACTCCTGAACCGAAGCCAAAGCTGGAATGTCTGGAGAACAGATCATGGGAAGAGGAAGTTGAGGGTGTTTTCCATAAACTGTGAAAAAGGGTGTCTTCTGCGAACTGGTATTCACATGATTGTTATGGGAGAATTCTGCCCACGGGAGTAGAGAGGACCAATCGTCATGGTGAGAAGACACAAAGGTGCGAAGAAAGACCTCTAACTCCTGATTAACCCTCTCAGTCTGTCCATTGGATTGGGGATGGTAAGAAGAAGAAAAATCCAAGACAATATTGAGGGATTTGCAAAAGGCTCTCCAAAAACGAGACGTGAATTGGACTCCCCTGTCGGAAACAATATGAGAAGGGACCCCATGTAGGCGGAGAATTTCTCGAATGAAAATGGGAACCAAGGCAGGGGCAGAAGGAAGACCAGGAAGAGGAACAAAATGAGCCATCTTGGAGAATCGATCGATTACCACCCAAATGACTGTATTATTCTCAGACAGTGGGAGATCGGTGATAAAATCCATGGCAATATGGGCCCAGGGTTCCTTAGGAATAGGCAAGGGCATGAGGAGACCAGCAGGAGCTTGTGTGGAGGATTTGGACTGAGCACAGACATGACAAGCTTTAACGTAGTCTTTGACGTCTGAGCGGAGATTAGGCCACCAGTAGTGACGACTGATGAGTAGGAAGGATCGGAGGAATCCAGAATGCCCTGCCACCTTGGAATCATGTCCCCAACGAAGGATCTTAGCTCTTAGCTCAGTGGGGACAAAGGTCTTACCAGGCGGAATTTTAGACTTCAGGGTGGTAGAGTGGGCAACAATGCATGAGGTGGGAATGATCGGCTCAGGTTCAGGGGCGGACTCCTCGTCCAAAGTGTCAAATGACCTAGAGAGCGCATCAGCCCGACCGTTGCAGGAACCAGGTTTGTAGGTAATCGTGAAATTAAAACGGGCAAAGAAGAGACTCCACCTGGCCTGTCTAGGATTCAGACGTTTAGCATTCTGTAGATACTGTAAATTCTTGTGATCGGTAAAGATCGTTATGGAGTGAGGGGAACCCTCCAAGAGATGACGCCACTCCTCTAACGCCAATTTAATTGCGAGAAGTTCCCGATCACCGATGGCATAATTCCTCTCTGCCTGAGAAAATTTTTTGGAGAAGAACGCACATGGTTGGCGTCTCTTCTCAAAGATTTGAAGAAGCACAGCTCCCACCCCCATTGAGGAAGCGTCCACTTCAATAAAAAATGCATTCCCAGGATTTGGTCTCCTCAAGAGGGGGCCAGAAACAAAGGCCTGTTTCAGGTTGTGAAATGCAGAGACAGCTTCGGGAGGCCAGTCTCTGGCATTCACACCCTTCTTGGTCAAAGCGATAATAGGCGCGGCAATGGAAGAGTAATTCCTTATGAACTGCCTATAATAATTAGTGAAGCCAAGAAAGCGCTGTGTGGCCTTGAGGCTAGCAGGAAGAGGCCAGTTGGTGATAGCCAAGACCTTCCCAGGGTCCATACGAAGCCCCGAACATGAGACAAAGCACCCCAAAAACAGGACCTCAGAACATTCAAAGGAACATTTCTCCAGCTTGGCATAGAGATTGTTCTCTCTAAGACGTTGAAGTACAGTGCGGACATGGTTTCTGTGGACGAGCAGATTTTCAGAAAAGATCAGAATGTCATCCAGATAGATGACAACAAACTGGTACAGCAGATCTCTGAAGATTTCATTGACAAAGTTTTGAAACACGGCTGGAGCATTACACAGACCAAAAGGCATCACCAGATATTCGTAATGCCCGTCTCTAGTGTTAAATGCAGTCTTCCATTCGTCACCCTCCCGTATTCGAATGAGATTGTACGCGCCTCTGAGATCCAACTTGGTGAAAATGGAGGCACCCTTCAACCTATCGAATAGCTCAGATATTAAGGGTAAGGGGTATCGATTTTTAATAGTAACCGCATTTAAACCCCGATAATCGATGCAGGGTCTTAAGGTACCATCCTTTTTGGCAACAAAAAAGAACCCTGCCCCTGCAGGCGATGAGGATTTCCGGATGAACCCTCTCTCCAGATTCTCTGCTACATACTCCGACATGGCCTGGGTCTCTGGGATGGACAGAGGGTAGGTACGACCCCTGGGTAGAGTTGCTCCGGGGACAAGATCAATAGCACAGTCAAAAGACCTGTGGGGAGGAAGCACCTCAGCTGATTTTTTACAGAACACATCCCGGTAATCGCTGTATGCGGCGGGAAGATCAGAAGAAACAGAAGTGGCAGCAACCGGAAGGCTCTCCTTGGGGGTCACCTTGAGAAGACACGACGAGAAACATGAGGAACCCCAGGCCAGGATCTGCCCAGAGACCCAGTCCACATGTGGAGAGTGGAGCTGTAGCCAAGGGAGGCCCAATACAACTGGGGTAGAGGCCTTGGGTAGAATAAGAAAGGATATCCACTCCTGGTGGAGAATCCCTACCGACATCCTAATGGGTAGCGTCTGGAAGCGAATAGGGCCCCCTGGGAGAACAGTGCCATCAATTGCCGAGACTACCAATGGGGTAGTGAGAGGTGAAAGGGTAAGCTTCATAGAAGAAGCACTTCTCCAATCCATGAAATTGCCGGCAGCCCCGGAATCCAGGTATGCAAGGGTTGACTGAGGAGAAGTGCCTACATGAAGGGACACCGGCAAGAGCAGGCGAGAAGGTGATGTTTCTGGGTCCAATACTCCACCTTCCAAATGTATTAGACCCGAGCGTTTCCCGGACGAAGCGAGCAGGAGTCACGAAAATGACCCTTGCCCCCACAATAGAGGCACAAGCCCAGAGTTCTGCGCCTAGCACGTTCTTCGGGGGTTAGTCTGGTCCGGCCCAGCTGCATAGGTTCTTCAGCAGGTAGAGGATGCTCCACGGGATGAAGGGAGGGGAGCTCAGACTGGCTAGGACCCAGAGAGTGCTGGCGTCTTTTTTCTAAGGACCTCTCTTGAAAACGAATGTCGATCTGGTTGCATAATGAAATTACATCGTCCAGACCGACGGGAATGGCTCTTCCCGCTAATTCGTCTTTCACTCGGTCAGAGAGGCCATGTAAAAAGGTAGCGACCAGGGCCTCATTATTCCAGCTCAATTCAGCTGTGTGGATACGGAACTGAAGAGCATATTGCCCCACTGAACTAGATTCTTGGTGAAGACGTAAGACAGCACTAGCCGCTGAAGAAGCCCGAGCCGGCTCTTCGAAGATATTACGAAAGAGCTTCAAGAATTCGGACAGACTGGAAACCACCGGATCGTTCCTCTCCCACAGGGGGGCAGCCCAGGCCAAAGCTTCACCGGAGAGGAGGGAAATGATATAGGCTACCTTAGCCCGGTCAGATAGGAAGCTTTGAGGCTGAAGCTCAAAATGAATAGTGCATTGGCTGAGAAACCCCCTGCAGGCCTTGGAGTCCCCAGAGAAACGGAACGGAGCTGGCAATCTTAGTGAGTGTGAGGCTGCGACTGGTGCGATAGGTACAGCCGCTGGTTGTACTTGGGGTTGCGGATTCGGGGTTCCCAAGGAGACCTGAAGCTGCTCGAATCGAGAAGCCAGATCCTGGAGGAATCGCATCACCTGGGTCTGATTTGATTCCTGGGTCTCAAGTCTGCGAACTATGCCCTGCAATGGATCATCCGCGGGAAGCGGGATGTCAGCCGGGTTCATGGCTGATCAAACTGTCAGGGTCACCTGTGGCCAGGTGACAGATGCACACCGTAGGGGGACAGGAGTGCACCGCGAGGTAGTGAACCCTATGGCTGGCTTCTGTGGATAGGAAACTGGGTGGTTGTGGAAAGCGGGACCAGAGGAGCACAACCGGGATCCCAACGGAAGCGAGAGCCAAGATTCCCCAGGGCGCGGAGTCTAAGACCCAGCTGGTCTTCTCCAGGGCCTCTAGTGGTGAGGATGTTACGCTGCAGGCTGGGACCAGGTCGCGGCCCCTGGAGTTTCCTAGCTCACGCCCCGTAGGATAAGGGGAAGCAGCAGCACACGATAGAGAGAACCGAATAACAAGCCGAAGGTCAGGGGCCACAAGCAGACAAGGATAACGAAGAACGAGCCGAAGGTCAAGGGTCACGAGCAGACAGGGATGGTCGGGGACAAGCCAATAACGTAACAGAGAGACAGACGTAGCACACGGCAGGCAGGAACCCAAACACACAATGCCTAACAAAC
Source organism: Rana muscosa (assembly GCA_029206835.1). Lineage (NCBI taxonomy): Eukaryota > Metazoa > Chordata > Amphibia > Anura > Ranidae > Rana > Rana muscosa. Next base: position 1,207,153,079 of record CM055122.1, read on the forward strand.
ACGTTGATCAGCAAAGCAGGCTTGCAGTGCACAGGTTAATATAGTGTTCAGTGATAGGGCCTGGGGTGGAGTCAGGCTGGGAGGAGATTATAAAGGAAGCCAGGTGAAGGAGGTCTGGTCTCTAGATGAACACATGAGGAGGAAGGTAAGATGGCAGACAGACATTAATGCATATCCATGACAGCAGGGTTAGCATGGCCGAAATGTGGAAAAGCTTTGTCAGCACGCCACAACAACCAGCACCACCAGCTGAGATGGAACGTCTTAGCAGGAGGCAGCATTTCACCAAGATGGTTGAGCAGTATGTGTCCAAAGGCCTACACGTACTGGATGACGAGTCTGCCCCCTTCAACTTCTGGGTCTCCAAATAGGACACATGTCCTGAGCTTGCCCTTTACGCCTTGGAGGTGCTGGCCTGCCCTGCAGCCAGTGTATTATCTGAACGTGTATTTAGCACGGCAGGGGGCGTTATCACAGACAAGCGCAGCCGCCTGTCCAGAGCCAATGTGGACAAGCTCACATTCATTAAAATGAACCAGGCATGGATCCCACAGGACTTGTCCGTACCTTGTGCAGAATAGACATGTATACCAGTGTTGTGACAAAAACTGTCCGGCCATCGGATTGTGTCCAGGCCCGTACTGCGCAGGCGCAGCGCTTGCGCAGTACAGAGGACAAGGAGATTCACAAAATCTCTGAAGATGAACGGCGCCTGTGCTGTGAGTGCAGGTTCAAGCCCCACCATCCAAGTGGACATACGGTAGCACATAGTAACAGGGTCACTCACGGGCTCGCTTCGATCGCCACGCTTCGGGCATGGCCTCGCTTGGCTCGGCTTGAACCTCGGATGGTGTGGCTTTCACCTGGACTCACCGCGCAGGCGCCGTTCGTCTTGGGAGATTTTCGAAATCCCCTTGTCCTACATACTGAGCAAGCGCAGTTCAGGGCGGACACTATTCAACGGGGGACAGAATTCGACACATCACCGGCCTTACCCAGCCATTGTTGTATTTTTGAACCAGTGTTGGCTACCTCCTCCATATGGACCTCGTCCTCCTAGGTCAAGATTATAATTTTTATCTTATTTTTTTGTAGCGCACAGATCCTTTCCCCCTTACCTGCCTTTATGTTGTTGGCTCCTCGCAGGAGGGAGAAAGGCACACTGCACTACCAGCCCGTAACCTCCTATATAAAGAGGTTGAGCGGTGTACTTGACGGGCCGTGTCCACAGCCGGAGTCAAAGCTCCTTTAGAGGATGATTCTCACCTCTACTGTAGGTAGAGGCAAGTCCTTGAATTCCCAGTAAAGTCAATGTCCACACCAGCTGAAACTCCAACTCTTATTCTCTCATGGCAAAATAAACTGTACTCAGATTAGAAAAGGTTAGAGCAAAGAAACAGGACAGCTTAAGGTGTGGAGGGAGTCAACAGACCCTTCCTTCACCGTGACTCCTGCATCGGTCCATCAGAATGATCCTCCCTTCCCTGGAACAGGGTCCCCTACACGAGGCGGCACCCTAAGACTCCTCGACCCTTAGCGGACTCCAGACGAAGGCTCTGGACTCCAGGCTTTACTCCCACCCCTAGGCCTCTATACCCAGGGCAGCAGGAACTCCAGGATAGTACCTCACCCTGGGCTAAAGGTGCCCGAGATGGAACAGGAACACGTGCACCCAGGCCAAAGGCACCTGGGCGCGGACCCCACTGGACATCAGCCCCCAGGCCAAAGGTCTGCCCCTTTTATATCCTCTCCCGGCATGCACAGCAGGTTCCCCGCCCTGCTGTACTACTGCCAAGAGGGGACACAAAAGGCACAGCACTGTATCGGTGGTTCAACCCTAGCCTACCATGGCAGCGCCACCTGTAGGCCGCAGGGAACTGCACACCAATACTGTCCCCCGAGGACAAAATGGTCCATGAATCCTACAGAATTAGGGTGTTTGAGCCTATTTACCACTCAAACACTGTTGTGGAGATTTTTATGGAGATGTATTTAATATGTATTGTCATAGTGTCACCCAGTGTTAGTACTTCCGCAACCCGCTCTAAAAGAGCTGATTGGGGTAGTCTGAGGCTGGTTGAATCCCGTCTGATAGGGGAAAACGTTTTGAGGTTGGAGTGTGATGTTTTCAGGGTGCGGATATGTCCGCCAACGGGGGCCCTCTGTGCATTAGCATGGACGATCGTTAAGGAGGGGATATGCTCGCTCTGCAATGACATCATTGGTTATAGGCGGATGGGCGCTCTTGTCTCTGCTATGTCTGATCAACATTGGTTGGAATTCGTAGCGTGAGTCTGCAGATAGCCTCCCTCCCCCATTCAATAATAGTATAATCTTATTATGCGTTATTCTATGGAATAGCGCAGAATAAGAATTCCTATCAACGGTAACTTAAGCCATCCTACGTTTATTGTATCCATTGTGGCAGAGCGAGGCTCTGTCCCAGTGAAAAAAGGGTTAAAGTGGACACAGAGTCTGCATATCGGCTGAGTGCAGAGCTACAGAGCGTCAATTTAAAAAAAACAGAAAACTGCTCTGGCAGTTTTCTCAGATTTTGCTATTTCTACATGGGGCTTCTATGGCTTGGAGATCCTTCAGAGTCTTGGGTGGGATGGGATCTCCAACCCTGTGTCCGGGTCTTGTGGACAGCCAGCATGGTGTGTGCTCAGGTGCACACGACCAATATAATGAGGGGCTGGTGAGAGTGAAGGAGAGTGAAGGATGATGAGCAGCTTGCTTACTGCAGTAGCTGCTAGTGAGTGTCTCTGTGTGAGGACAAACGCTGTGTGCGTTGAAGGGCTTTAAGCTGTGTGCGTCCAAGGAGCCAGAAGCTGTGTGCATTAAGGGACTTCAAGCTGTGTGCGTTTAGGAAGCCCAAAGCGGTGTGCATCCAAGACTGTGAGACTGGAAGATCTGGTGGTTTAAAGGTATCAGTACCTAAATCAAGCAGAGGAACTGCTAACAAGAGAGCCAGAAGGCTTGGTATGTTTTTCTTTTTGGACTGCTAAATGAAGTTAAACCCCTGCGTGGGAATCCTGAAGGGACACCTTTCATTTTGTTTTGACTTCTTTTAATAAAAATGGGCAAACAAAGCCCTTAAAAAGAAGAACCAGCGAGTGGCGGTGTCCTTCAAGCTCTACATTTGATGCTAGTCCTTCACAAGTGGTGGAGAATGCGGGTACAATCTGAGATCCCTACAATCAAGTAAGTTCATCTGTTATATGAACTGTGTTTTTGGTGCATGAGACTGCATAATCTGTGTGTGTGCAGGTGAAGAGAACCTGCAGGTGAAAGGTAAACTAGCCTTAAAGAGACAGTGCTCCAATTTGTTGCAGGTGGTGTACCTGTGAACAAAAAGTCAATTTTTTTTTCTCTGCAGTGAACTGCTGCTAGCTGTGTGTGGCAGCCAGGCAAACTGCATTGCACAGAAGTTTGATGGACTGTGTTGCATGCAGGTTGTGTACCTGTGAAAGGAGAATCACATTTTCTTCCCTCTGCTGTGAACTGTGTTACTGGTTGCTGTGTGCAACACCGCAAGGATGGGGCGGTCAAAGCAGAAAAAGGAGGCGATCCTTGCTGAAGCAAGAGAAAGAGCTCTGTGGCTGGAGGGGTTGTTACCGCCTGATCGAACCCCATACAGGCCTAAACAGAGTTTTCCAAGGGAAAAGAGGGCTGCTGTTGTCCCTAGCAACCCTGGTGCAATCAATGCACAGATGACTGCTAGTGTGGAGAGTCCACCAGCGTTTGAATCTGCAGTGGATTGGTGCAAGCGACACCTGGCAGGATTGGACCAAGCTAAAGTGGAAGTTATGCCTGGAAAGAATCATCAGGAAAGAAACGCACTGGGGAAAAGTCGTCCAGTACCGTGCTTGGAATGTGGTCAAGTAGGGCATGGGATCTTTACTTGCCCAAGGTTCTGGAACACCGCTGAAGAGTCTGGAAAGGCTGCAGTGTCGCCATATGGCCCCAAAGAGACAGTAATTGGTATGGATGCAGCTGAGAGACAGCGCACTCAAGTGAAGGCTAGGATGCCAGCCACTGAAAATGGTAAGACTGTTCCAGTTTATGGTACTGAACCCAGTGAAGTGGGAGTAGATCCAGTGGGGAGATCCGCTGTGCCAATGGACATAGACTTGCGGCAGTGTGCTACCCAGAGCAGTGGGGAGGCACAAAATAAAGCCCAACTAGCCGCAGGGCTAAAGACTGGAAAGGACATGGGGACTCTGCATATGCCTGCTATAGTCCAGCAGGTGGCTGGGAAAATAGAGTTAGGGGTGACCAAAACAGTGCTTGTGCCATGTTCCCTAGTGACAAGTACTGCAGGGTTGACCAGGGAAACTTCCAAGAAGCCCGCAGTGACGGAGCCGAGCGTTTCCCAGGTCAACTTTGGAGCTGCCCATGTAGGAAAGGGTGCCCCTTTAAAAATGGAGGGCGCTGTGAGGAGTCACTCAGAGGCTTTGGTGGGTAATAGACAATCCACAAAAGTAGCAGTTATGTCTACACGTAGTGAAAATTCTGATGGTTATGCTGACAAAAGTGTTACTGTTGGCAAATGTGATGGTATTGGTGATCATGACATTGAAAAATGTGTTTCCTTTAGTGCCATGTCTGAAAATGTTGGAAATGTGTTTACTACCAATGATGGGAGTGGGATATCTCCCATGACAACCAGAAGCGCCGGATTGTCCAGGGAACTCTCGTGGGGCCTCCATGTGTTGGAGCCAGAGGTTTTCCAGGATTGCTGTGGTGCTACTCTGGTGAAACAAGGGAAGACTGTATTACATAGTGAGTGTGTGTGGGCGCAGCCCCACAACCCTAAGTGTAACCCAGTTATCAAGGGGTTAGATCAGCCTGCAAAAACTGAAAGTGAAGAGCTGTATGTGTCTGTAGCGCCACCAAAGCAAGGTGTTCAAAATAAGGTATTGCACCTTGCCTTGGTTGAGGATGCAATCTCCCAGTGTGATGTGAGAAAAAAAATATTGTCACAATGTGAGGTAGATAGAAGTGACAAGTGTGTTGTTTTGGCTAGTGAATCCCAGGTTCCTGTTGGGCCTTCTAGAGCAGGTGATGCAGTGCCGTGGAGCACCAGTGATGGAACCACAGGAGACTGGGATGATTGGTGCAAGGAAGCAGTTGCGGCCCTAGGCCAAGTGACAAGGAATTACGAAGCAATGATGTGTGACAGAGTTGTGGACAGAACACCTGCTGTGCCCAGTGGAGGGATCGCAGAATGGCCAGTGCTCAAGGGCACGCCAGCCCCTGCAAAGGCTGATGCCCTCCAGTCTGAAGGAACGGTTCTGGGCGCAGGCATGGCAGATGGGTTGTCCACGGCCCCGCAACTAAATAATGACAAGTGTCAAGTTGACAATGTGACTAATGTTGACTCGCAGAGGCTCATTGGTGTAGCGTTAGAGGTGAAGAGGAGACATGTGTCTGACAGCGCTCCAGGGGAGCAACAGGCTGGGATGAGGGGTACCTTCAAGGAGATGGTGGTCTCTTCAAATGTCTCAACCTCACAAGCTGCAATGGATGAGCCCCTCCATGTCTCGGACAGGGGAAAGGTTCCCAAAAAGGTCACGCATTTAGACATTGGTTGCATAGAGTTGACAAAAACTTTATTAGAAATGCTGGAGTTGGTAAAAGTGCCCTCACTGTACACTTGGGTGTCTCCACCGCAGTCGGACCAGGTGGTACAGGCTGTGCTGGGAAGCTTGTTAACAGTGTGGCAAATAGTTCTGAGGTTCTCTAAGGGGGTGCTCCCAGTTACTGAGTGGCCTGGAAGGCGCTCAGAACTGTTGGAGTCATCAAAGGTCTCTCCGGCTGGTGTAGTGACTGGAAACATCTCTGCTGGTGTGCTCCAAGGTGCAGCTGAGCAGTGGTCAGTAGAGGGCGCAGATACTGTCTCGGCAGCTAAATCTCATGAGAAGGAAGGGCCCAGAATAGATGCAGCACTAGCAGAGATGCTTTCTATCACTCAGAAAGAGGTACAACTTAAAGTACCCGGAGACACTGTGAGAAAAAGTGCTATAGGTGAATGCTGCAACAATGTAATGTGTACATCAGAAAGAAGTAGTTTGTGCCTAGATCAGTGTCATTTGTTAGATCAGTTACCCATGGAGTGTTGGACAACAGGTGAGGTAGAACTTGGCTTTAGTCCTGTGGGATTTAATCTCTCGCCTATGTGTGGTCCCTCCTCAGGTCTGGTACTAACAAGCACTGAGATGGACAGCACTGATTGCGTTGGAAAGTGTGACATTAAAATATATGATTTAATGATTGGCGCTGTTAAAAGCAATGTGGTTGCCCTGGGTAACAAGAGAGAGGTTTTTGAACCTGAAAGACCTGTGGTGAAAGATAAAACTTATTTACGTAAGCTGAAAGGTAGGATCAGGGTAGGCAGAGTTCCCCCAAGAGAGGGAAGGCAGAGTATACGGAATTATAGGACCCTGTTAAGATCCAAGCTGGGACGTACCTGGAAGCACACCCGGAAAAAGGGTTGGGCCTACGTGGCTGATGGCCAGCACAGAGGTGTCCCAACTACTATGATGGGTGCAGGTGTTTCTCCCTCTGGATCAAAACAAGAGGGGGGGGTATGTGGCAGAGCGAGGCTCTGTCCCAGTGAAAAAAGGGTTAAAGTGGACACAGAGTCTGCATATCGGCTGAGTGCAGAGCTACAGAGCGTCAATTTTAAAAAAACAGAAAACTGCTCTGGCAGTTTTCTCAGATTTTGCTATTTCTACATGGGGCTTCTATGGCTTGGAGATCCTTCAGAGTCTTGGGTGGGATGGGATCTCCAACCCTGTGTCCGGGTCTTGTGGACAGCCAGCATGGTGTGTGCTCAGGTGCACACGACCAATATAATGAGGGGCTGGTGAGAGTGAAGGAGAGTGAAGGATGATGAGCAGCTTGCTTACTGCAGTAGCTGCTAGTGAGTGTCTCTGTGTGAGGACAAACGCTGTGTGCGTTGAAGGGCTTTAAGCTGTGTGCGTCCAAGGAGCCAGAAGCTGTGTGCATTAAGGGACTTCAAGCTGTGTGCGTTTAGGAAGCCCAAAGCGGTGTGCATCCAAGACTGTGAGACTGGAAGATCTGGTGGTTTAAAGGTATCAGTACCTAAATCAAGCAGAGGAACTGCTAACAAGAGAGCCAGAAGGCTTGGTATGTTTTTCTTTTTGGACTGCTAAATGAAGTTAAACCCCTGCGTGGGAATCCTGAAGGGACACCTTTCATTTTGTTTTGACTTCTTTTAATAAAAATGGGCAAACAAAGCCCTTAAAAAGAAGAACCAGCGAGTGGCGGTGTCCTTCAAGCTCTACATTTGATGCTAGTCCTTCACACCATGTATGACATCTCCTGTTGGAAGGAATGTCCAAGTGTTGTCATTTTCATGTGAGGAGGGAACATCCTATGAGGTTCCCGCCCATGGGGAGGGGATTGGTTGCTGCAGCCAATCACCTCCTGTCTTGAGATCTTTTGAGTTTAATAAAAGCCTATGAGTAGGCGTCGGCTTAACAGTCTTTGCTGGAATGGCCTGATAAGAAGACCTGTGTTGGTGGTTTGCTTGATTGAATGATGGAATGAACGGTGAGTGGACTTTAGCAAACTTAACGATAGCATTACTTCAAGAAGATGAAATCTGATGTGTGCTTAGATAGCACAGGAATTATAGGCTGTGTGCTCTGTAAACAGCAGCCTAAAATTCCACAACAGTAATGGCGACTCACGGTTGGGACCAATTGCGGCCTCTTTGAGCATCAGATCAGCAGAGGGGGGAGAGTGGACCTGCGATGTGATGTGTAAAGTGGCTGTACTTTGAAACGAAAAAAAAAAAAAAAATTGTCTTTTTGAAATAATGTTTCAAGTTTGCAGCGTGTGTATGTGTGCGTGTGTATGTCTGCGAATCGCATGTGTGTGTGTGATTTTGTCATGGATCGTATGCCTGTGAATTTGATTGTGTGTCGGTATGCCTGCATGTGCCTGTGTGATTAGATTGTGCGATCTATTGAGCAGTTGGCTGCCAGCCATGGCTGCTGCATTGTCCTGGTCTTTGTGAGCCATGAGGTTTAGCGGGGGTGGGGCTGCCAGCATCTCAGTTACAATGGTGAAAGTTGGTGACTTTCTGTAAATAGCATGCAGGAGTTTTGTAGTGGGAGGACCCTGAGAGATGATCTGATGGAAACTGTGGGCTGTAAGAGTGTAACTAAGCGAGAAATATAGACTGTATATTGTGTATGAAATGAAGGTATAGATGTGGTATTTAGTGCACTGAACAGTTTGTAAGTAGATTGCTTGGCTGCCATGTGCTTGAATGGGGGAAGGGCTTGCCCACTGTTTTGTGTTGCAATGGCTGTGCCCTGAGGGAAAGACACTCTAAGCAAATGTTACAAGCAACAATATACTGTATGTGTGTGGTGTTTGTGATTTCTATGAAAAATAGAAATGGTTAGATTGTGATTTTTGCCTTTATAGGGGACAAAGACACATGTCCCCATAAGTGTAAAAATATTAAGTGTTTGGTTTTTGAGTTGAAAGTTCCCGCCGCATATTCAAGTGGCCAGGCATTGCTAGAAGGCAGACATAGTATGTCTCTGCAATGGCTTGTTATGGAAGCTGAGGCCACTGTGTGTGAACTTTAGGTAGAGAAAAGTGGTGAATATCTGAGTATATGGACTTAGAGAAATTAACATGTTTTTAATATTGTCATGTAACTCACATTTATTGAATGTGCTGTTTAGTTGGCCAAAGGGAGGCTAAGTTTGTAAGTGTACATGTGGTCCTTGTAGAGTGTAGCTAACACCTTTTTCAGTGGATTTTGATGATAATTTAGAAAAGTTTCAATGGTGTAGTCAGTCTTTGTGGAGAAAAACATTTTTGATTTTCTTTTAAAGAGATGCTGGTTTTGGCGGGAAAAAGCAATGGCGCCATTCTTGGTTTTTGTTAGCCTTGCAGGTTTGTCTGCCATTTTGAGGCACAGTTTTTCTTTGCACCTTCCCTTATAGGATACTCACAGGCTAGACACCTTTCTTTTGGGCACTATACCATGTGGCATTCGTCAGCTATGTTGCTGATAGAATTTCTCAGTTTTTGATGTTTAGTGCGAATTGGGTAGTGCGGCCTTTTTAACCTGCTGGAGGCCATTTGTGTTTGTCTTTGTGTGGGGGAACCCATGTGGTGTTCATTGTGACGCCCCATGCGGGTTATTGGCGGGAAAAAATTGCATGCGTCAATGGCGCAATTTTTGTTGTCCATGAGGTGCTGTGGTGGGTCATCCACCATTTTGTAGTCCTGGCTTGTCGGCCATTTTGAGAGACGTTTACAGTTTGAGATAGGAAGTTCCAGTTTAGCAAACACGGCCCCTGAATATGCTGTATTGGCATTTGTTGATTGGCGCAATTTTGTCCTGTTTTGTGCGCTTGCAGTTTGACCTGTGCACTGCTGGGGAGAGTGCTGGGACGCCAGAGTGACATACTGAGGATGGTTTTGTCTCTGGTTTAAATTGTTTTTCTAAGCATCACCTTTTGAGGTGAGTTGAGAGGTATCTTAAAATAGCGCGGTCTTACCCTGAGGGGCCACGACGCGCTTGCGGACACACGCACATGCTGGGGCCTATTTATGGATAGGATCTGGCTGACCTACCAGCAGTTGGAGTGTGGGAGGAGGCCAACGCAGACACAGGGAGGACATGCAAACTCCATGCAGATGGTGTTAGGAGGGGGGATTTCTCTGTTTTCATTTAAGTAGATGTGAGCTATTGCAGGGTCGGCTGGCTTTGCAGTATATGAAAAACTTCACTTTACACTGAATTTTGATGGATTGTAAGACTAACAGAGTTTTTGTACAATGATGTGTTTTTATGTTTAAATATTTCCTTCCCAGAAGGCAATTCATATGTTTTGAAGCTTGTATTGTATAGCCTGTAGAGGAGGAGTGGGGGTTTTGGTCGAAACCCCTAGAGCCATCTTTTTGCAGGAGTTTTGTATTTGAGTCAACTTGTGGTTTTGCTTGCAGGGGATGTTTGGGTCAGGACCCTCCCATTTGCAAAGGGGGGTTTTATTCCACCATCTTCTTGACAAGGTTTTAAATTGTTGAAATATATAATGTGTAGCCATGGATTTTTTTTGGAGTCTTGATAGACACAGCAATGTGGCTGGGCTCCCCCCTCCCCCCCCCCCCTCTTCCTGAACAATTGATATGTAAATAAACCAGTTTGGTTTTTTAAGAGCTGAGCATAACCGGAAGTTTCTTTTCAGCATTTATATATCAGCAGAAAGTTAGTGGGAGGAGCTTGGGGTTGTCTGAAAGGTTGGCAAATGAGATTTGTGTTTGGAAGGAAAATGGAAAGCATTTTGGCGTTTAAAAGTGTTTTATATTTTGTTCCAGTTTTGTGAAGTTTTGTACTGTAAATACAGTTTTGGGTAGAGAGAAAAACAGGGGGTATCACCATTATTTTATCATCTAGATACAGAGAGAAGCCACATTGTTCTGCAGGTGGTAAACTGGCGTAATTGTTCTGTGTGGTTTAGTCTGACAACGCAGTGTATGGGTGTATAGCGGAAAACGCTTGTGTATGCATGCACTGTGAGGGGTAGAGGCCTAATTCGGGGGTTGATCTGTGGTTGTTGCTGTAGTTCCAAAAGTGTTGGGACAACAAGCCATAGAGTTGACACCTCGGTTAGGGTTTCTAGTTGGAGGACTTGACCATATAGTGGTTGTAGTTCTGCAATTCACCGTATAAGAAGACACCGGGCGGTGATCTCCGAAATGGGTGCAACGGTTTAACCTGGACGCAGGTTTAAGACGATAAGCCGATTCGAATCGCCATGGACACAAGGAGGTCTGTGCAAGGGAAGGAATGGAGGCTTCCCACAGTCAGACGGTCACACAGTGCACGAAGCCTAGTTTTGGGGCAAAGGCCTTTGAACCCCAAAAAGATTAACATAGGTGGTCCAAGGATACTATTTTGGGTATCCCTCTGGAATGGATGTAGTTGAGCTGCGGCTTCAGAAATCTGTAATGATGAGGAATGGTGGCTCATGCCCGTTTGTTTGAACCTTGTATGGCTGGTCCATGCAAGCTTCTCGAGTTGCTCTCATATTCCCATTGTATTTTTTTCCTATTGCTGAAAGAGTGAAGGTAGAATCCTGGCTGTTTTTGTTTTTTTTCATTTGTGGTTTTGGAAACTGGGAAGTATTTCCCCCACGTTTGTATCGGAATGTTTGTATGTAGTAACGTGAATATGTTCGAACTTACCGCGGCGATCCTTCGATGCGTCGCGGCTGTTGTATTTTTGTAGGAACGGGAAAAGTAAGGGTTACAGAGGGTTTTGTTTGAATCAGTTTTGAAAGAATGTCATTGACAATTTACCAATGTACAGGAATGTCATTATTGTTTTCCATTCTTTGCAGGTTAAATATGAAGGATAGAGTAATGATTTTGTTTATAAGTATTTTTCAGGTCCAAGGAGTTTGTACACAGAGAACAGGTGTATGTAGACAGCTGTACATATGGATAAATATGAGTCTAAGGCGGTAAAAGTATCATAGGCTATTTCATTGTTTCTTTTTTCCTGCACCACACATTTCTTCCTTCAGTCTGTAATGAGGAAGAAAAGGGGGGAGAATGATAAATGTAAGAGTGACAGATTTTATTTTTGTCAAACTAATAATAACCTCTGTAATTCTAACCAAGTTTGTGCCAAGACTGTCTTTCTTTAATAGAATTTGAATCGGCAAGCAGCAGTCTGGTGAAGTAGGTTCCCATCCCAGAGGCTAAGAACCTTGTCAATGGCTCCAGGTATTGTAAGCCACGCACAGGTTATGCAGTGACCACAGTCCCGATGTCTGGGTTATTGTCATATGAGGGTTGTTTGGAGGTCAATCAAAATCAGGGTCGTACTCTCCTCATTAGCTGTCACTTATATTCTCGGCTGATGGGGTGGGTGCGATCGTTGTGACATGAACTTCAAAATGTCCACCAAAAGGTTTTCACGATTCCCTCCCGGACCCTGACTTAATAATCAGTTTACATTCTTTCCAACCAGGTGACTGGGTCGTTGTAAAGAAGCTTGAGGGATGAGACCACGCCAGCCACTGCAAGAAGCGGCTCAACCACACCAAAGAATGAGGAGTATCTTTGTTTATTTATATTTTTGTTGTTTAGTAAATTTTAGCGAGGGTAACGGTGAAAAGCATCCCAAGTTATTATTTAAAGTGTATGTCCTGACTAGCTCAGAAAGCGAACAGGACCGTCTGTTCTGAGTCTTCACCGAGTTTTAGTCCCCAGCGATGACAGCGGTACATGACATTTATGATGTTATTATGGGTATGAGGAGTTTTAGTCCCCAGCGATGACAGCGGTACATGACATTTATGATGTTATTATGGGTATGAGGAGTTTTGACAAACTAGTGAAGACTCCAGACAGACACTTATCAATGGAATCTAACGATGTATTTTTTTAGAGGGTAAAATTGGTTTTAGTTTTAATGGCTCTGCCTCTTGTCGGTTTGGGTATCTAGGCAGCCCACAAGTGTGTTTGAACTTTAGTTTGGTGTTTATGTGGATCTGCAGCTTATAAAGGTAATTCCCCCAAAGCAAGAGGTTCATGCGCGATGGTGAAGCTGTCCCAACATTTTAGGTCGCGGCCGATCGCGAGGATCTGATGGCGCAGGAAATTAAGAATGGCAGGGACAGCTAGAAGGGATTTGTTCACCAATCCCGACCAGGTCTGGGCATGGGGTCCTGCATGTACAAGGTGGGGGCGGCTCAGGCTTGGGATACAATTGAACAATTCTCATCCGTTAAGGATAGGGTTCTTCATGTAATTGTTGAAGCCAGAGCTGTAGCTAAGTGAAGGTTGGGAGTCCTTTTTAAGGGTCTGGGAATCTTTGGGGATCTAATTTTTTATTTTACAGCGGATCGTGGTTAAAGGAAGTGGGAATATATATACTCATGTCGTTTTTATTTCTATTCTTTCTATGTCGTGACGAGGTGCTCCTGTTGCCTGATTTGACGCGTGACCAGAGTTTCCTTGATGAGACGCCCCGAAGCTGGACCCACATACAAGACACAGAGGATCACAGACGGATCAGCGATTACTACAGCTCACCATGTCGTGTCCTCCTTTATAAGTCATGCCCCTGAAGAGTAGAGTCTACATGTCAAGCCGTGTTTTCCTTTTTATGGACTAAGAACTGATTCATTTCCAGGTGTAAGAAACAGATCAACTCTCATCGAGGGACACATAGAGTGCATATGACAAAAAAGGGAGGACTGTTGTGGAGATTTTTATGGAGATGTATTTAATATGTATTGTCATAGTGTCACCCAGTGTTAGTACTTCCGCAACCCGCTCTAAAAGAGCTGATTGGGGTAGTCTGAGGCTGGTTGAATCCCGTCTGATAGGGGAAAACGTTTTGAGGTTGGAGTGTGATGTTTGCAGGGTGCGGATATGTCCGCCAACGGGGGCCCTCTGTGCATTAGCATGGACGATCGTTAAGGAGGGGATATGCTCGCTCTGCAATGACATCATTGGTTATAGGCGGATGGGCGCTCTTGTCTCTGCTATGTCTGATCAACATTGGTTGGAATTCGTAGCGTGCGTCTGCAGATAGCCTCCCTCCCCCATTCAATAATAGTATAATCTTATTATGCGTTATTCTATGGAATAGCGCAGAATAAGAATTCCTATCAACGGTAACTTAAGCCATCCTACGTTTATTGTATCCATGTATGACATCTCCTGTTGGAAGGAATGTCCAAGTGTTGTCATTTTCATGTGAGGAGGGAACATCCTATGAGGTTCCCGCCCATGGGGAGGGGATTGGTTGCTGCAGCCAATCACCTCCTGTCTTGAGATCTTTTGAGTTTAATAAAAGCCTATGAGTAGGCGTCGGCTTAACAGTCTTTGCTGGAATGGCCTGATAAGAAGACCTGTGTTGGTGGTTTGCTTGATTGAATGATGGAATGAACGGTGAGTGGACTTTAGCAAACTTAACTTAACGATAGCATTACTTCAAGAAGATGAAATCTGATGTGTGCTTAGATAGCACAGGAATTATAGGCTGTGTGCTCTGTAAACAGCAGCCTAAAATTCCACAACAAACACTTCCCTTAAATTTAGCACCCCGCTACATTTTTATTTCAAAGTATTTTATTTTCCCACTAGCTTATCCATTAAATTGAATACTTTTTTACAGAAAGGGCTTATTCTGAGGCATTCCCACCATATGTGTGGCATCGTGCTGTTGAGTTTCTGAGGTTCTTAATGACTTCCTGTACCTCTTCTGCAGAGAAGGGGACCTCCAGCATATTATTTTATTATTTTAATTTGTTTATGTTATTTTAAGTTATTTCCTTATCCACATTTGTTTGCAGAGCATTTGCCATGCTCTTAACAACATTTTGCTGCCATTTGCAGCCCTCTAGCCCTTTCCATTACTTTTTAGAGCCTTTTTAGTCCTCAGAAGTTCGGGTCCCCATTGACTTCAATGGGGTTCGGGGTCCTCTTGGGCGCGCCCTGCCATCGCGCGGCCGCATTTCTACCTCAGCTCCCGGGACAGACTTTTTTGGCCTTGGCTCCATACTCACCATTCCCCATCTCACTTTTGTGCATGTAAGTACTCAGGGTGGGCTGCAACGACCCTTCCTTGATGTCTTTAACCTCAAACCATGTTAATTGACCATGTCCCATTATACTTTTTTAGATACCCTTGAGCATCTGCCCCTGATGAGTGTCTCATACACGAAACACATCGAGCATTCTGGGATGCTATTGCATGCCTGTATTCAACCTCCAATTCTGGGTATTGGGGATACAGATCCATGCCCCCAACCAATCATCAATTTTGTATATTATATGTCTATGCATCATGGTCTTATTGTTTTTTATGTATTTTTATCTGCTATGTGCTGGCCTTTTGGAATGTATCTGCTATCATTCAGACCACTAAGTGGCGCCTGGCTACCATACACATGTACCCTTGATGCTCATATTTTATGCACACACACATGTGTGTGGATGAATTTTTATGGATTGACATTTATTATAATGCCTTCACTTTCTATGTGGTCTCTGTTATTGATATGTTTTATACCAATTCTCATCATTAATAAATATGTACTCTTTTCAAGCTACCTCCTCAATGTCTATAGCCTCATTTAAAGTCCCAAATCTCCCTCTCCATGTTTCCTTTAACCAGGGATGGAGGCACACCACATATGTGCCTCATCTAAAGTCCCAACCTTCCTCCCTTTTCTCCTTTGTAATCTCATGTAGCCATATTCCTAAGCGATCATCACAAGTCCCTGTGCTTGATATACCATCAGTCCGATTTATGCTTCAGAGTAAGTTTAAGGCCCCGTTCAGGCTAGATTCACACTTGTGCAGAGAGGCTCACAGCAGGGGTCCGGTGCGTCCCTGTACTCCATTTCAGGGATGAATCTGGTCCGAGATTTTGCCTGCATTTGGACCTAAAACAAAGCATATTTCCAGGTTGTAAGTTGGCAAATGTCATTGCAGATCCCTACTTGTTATTGCTTGTATTGAAAATTACATAACACAGTTGGTGTTCTGTACATTGACTGTGTACAAAACACCACCCTACATGTACACCATGTTTAAACATTTGCCAGTTTTATAAGTCATTGCGGGAAGCAGATGAAACTACATAGGTAATTGTAATTGTAAAAATACAAAATGTAGTGTAGTACTTACATTTTTTTCTTATCAAAAGCGAAATTACTTTTTAAATGCAACCCCTGTCGTCTAACGTTTAATATTGTAGAGAGGCTATGCAATGGGTTAATAAAGTCAGAACTTAAAATGCAAGTTTAAACCATTTCCTAGCCTGTGATCTCCAGATATCGTCTGGGTCTTAAAACGAATTGAAGCTTTGTCGGTGTATAATGTGCAGCCTGGTATATGATGTGCAGAGCCCTGTGTATAATGTGCAGCCTGGTATATGATGTGTAGGGATGAGCTCTGACGTGTTTGCATACTCCACGTGCCAGGAAGTCGGCACGGCGCTGCGCTAATCACAGGCAGGGAGACATTGTCCCGATGCTCGGCTTCAGAGATCGGTGTATAATGTGCAGCCTGGTATATGATGTGCAGAGCCCGGTGTATAATGTGCAGCCTGGTATATGATGTGCAGAGCCCTGTGTATAATTTGCAGCCTGGTATATGATGTGCAGAGCCCTGTGTATAATGTGCAGCCTGGTATATGATGTGCAGAGCCCTGTGTATAATGTGCAGCCTGGTATATGATGTGCAGAACCCTGTGTATAATGTGCAGCCTGGTATATGATGTGCAGAACCCTGTGTATATTGTGCAGCTTGGTATATTATGTGCAGAGCCCTGTTTATAATATACAGCCTGGTATATGATGTGAAGAGCAATGTGTATAATGTGCAGCCTGGTATATGATGTGCAGAGCCTGGTGTATAATTCTGACACTATGAGTGGAATACAGGGGACGGAGTGGGTGGATTCTATAAGGGGTGTGGCTTATGAGAAGTGGGAGGGGACAACCGTGGAGGGGCGGGGTCTTGCGCCCCCCATCCTAAAACTTCACCAGCCGCCACTGCTTTCAATATATTTACAAGCACAACTTTATTGGACGATATAATTTGTGCTGTATGTGTCTCACAGAAAAAGTTGCTGCTGTATATGCACATTATTTGGAATAGCACAGTTTTTTGTTCTGTATATATTATTAAGTGGAAGGTATTTGGTACAACCCTGACCCTCCCTGGATCAGGACATCGCTCCAAACTGAATGAAAGAGCCATGAGGAAAATGGTCAGAGAGGCTACCAAGAGGCCTTCAGCAACTCTGAAGCAGTTGCAGAAATTTATGACAAAGAGTGGTCATTGTGTGCACTTGGCAACAATATCACAAATTCTTCACAAATGTGGCTTGCATGGGAGAGAGGTGGCAAAAAAAAAGGCACTCTTCAAAAAAGAATGGGTGAGGTATTACCGCGCTACCAAAGAGGTGGGGAGGGGGAAAGGGAGAGGGTATCGCTGCAGCACTGGAGGTATATCAGAAACCCAGTGTAAATGAAGAAAGAGATAGTGCTGTGCTGATAAGGGATGGGAAGGGAAGGTGAAATTAGTATTAAGAGGTAAAACAAGTAGGTTAAACGGTGATGATCAATCAATAAGCAAAAGATGGAGTTATGCTAAAATGGTAAAACATAACATGAAAATAATAAGCATAAAAGTGAATCCAAGGTGAAACTGCAATAAAGTGCTAAGGGCTGGAGAAAATGCACCCGAGAAAATCCTCAGGCTGTGGCTGTAATGTCTCAAAGCATGATTGCTACAATAAAAGTAATTGAAATGGTAAAAAACGTTGGTCCGTGTTCTTGTGCAAACGAATAACTGTGACTGGTTTAGAAAACAATTGGTGACAGTGCTGGTGCCAGATAATCCAAAGTGAAGTGTTGTTGTTGCAGGGAGAAGGGAAATTTCCTATTTCCCTTGTGGTTAGTGTGGATGTCCCCTTACCTTACTGCTGTAAGGTAACAGCATATAAAGATCTTTAATGGTGGATCCGGCGTATACTCTGGTCGGTCCCTGGCGTGGCGTCTCCTAGCGCTGTATGGCCTCTATCTTTTAATGGGGTTTCCCACTGGACTCCTGCTTGGTGTAGTAGCAGTACCCTCACAGAAAAGGGAGATGGATGCGCCAATAGTGTAGTATGTTTTAAAATAAATTTATTGGCAATAGAAACATCATAAAAGGTACTCACAAAAAATGCATGGAAGGAAGCATATAAAAAAACGAGCAGCTCGCAATGTCACCTCCGGTGCCTCTGGTGTCTCGACGCGTGTTCGTCACAGTCACGTGACTTCATCAGGAGTAACTAGAGGCATAGGGAAGTGTCTTTTATAGTGTAGTGTATTAATATGGCCGAGCGCCATTTATTTTTTTAAACCGGAAGTCTGGCAGCGGCCATCTTGCCGCAACCGCAAGTCTCAGAGCAGGATGTGAAAATGACTGCTCACAATTCAAATGAAAAATACAGATGGATATAACCACTATGGGACATAATGGAGGTAAATGGCAGTACTGTAGAGGATAAATGAATAGAATAACACAGGCAAAGAATGTCCTGTATAAACCGGAAGTGGGGCAGCGGCCGTATTCCCGGAAGTGGGGCGGAGGCCATTTTTATTTTTTTTAACAGAAGGGGGCGGAGGCCATTTTAATTGTGTGTATACTATCTGGTCTCAGAGCAGGATGAAAAAACTGACTGACGGAAGTGGGGCAACCACCATTTTCTTGTAGTAAACCAGCTAAAATGAAGAGAGTAAATGCTAAAAACAAACGTAGCTAGGGTAGAGAGAAATTACATTTGTTTTTTTGTTTTTTGGTTTTTTTTATTTACCCGGATCGTAAATATGGATAAAAGGGGAATGTGTGTATAAAGATATAAAAGCACATAATGGAATAATATTAAAAATATAAAAAATAGCGACGGCAGACACATGGTGAACCGGAGATTACATATGCGAAATAAAACACTGTAATTAATCAAAACGAAAGGGCAAAAAGGAACAGCATATACCTGGAGGAAGAAGGGCCAGAAAGGCCCTTCTTCCTCCAGAAAACGAGATTCTAATTGACTCAAAGTCCTAACTTTATGGCTACCTTGCCAATGTCTCACATAGGGTTCTATACCCCAAAATTTCAAATGTGTCGGGTCCTTATTGTGGTGGGTAGCAAAATGTCTTGAAACACTATGTTTATCGAAACCTTTCAAGATGTTTTGGACATGTTCCTTTATTCGTATCCGCAAAAGCCTTTTGGTGCGACCTATATATTGCAACCTGCAGCTACACTCGAGAGCATAAACTGCTCCCTCAGTGTTGCAAAAAATAAATTATTTGATCTCATGTGAATCTCCTGTGCTAGTTGAGATGAAGTATTTTTTCTTTTCGTTAGGTCTATGGGTTCTGGTGCAGGCAAAGCACCGTTTGCATGGAAAAAATCCTTTGCCTGTAAAGAAAGACAAATTCCTCCCTCGGGGGTCAGGGACACTCTTAACGATCTTATCTCGAATTGTGGAAGCCCTCCTATATATAAACTTGGGATGGAGGGGGAGGACGTCGTTAAGTTGTCTGTCGGCCAGCAGAATATTCCAATGACGTTTAATAATTTTTTCGATTTGTTTATGCTGTGTGCTATAATCAAAGATGATGGGTGTCAGGTCTTTTTGTACTGTCTTTTTGGGTTTGTCACTCATTAGTAGTTTCCTGTCCATATTTGCTACTTCTGTAATTTTTTGAGCGATATACGTAAGAGTTATCATAGCCTTTTTGTCTAAACCGCTCTCCCATATCATTTGCTTGGAAAAGAAATATATCCTTATCTGTGCAGTTATGTCTGAGGTGCATCAGTTGTCCTTTCGGTATATTATATAACCAATTCTTGTGGTGGCAGCTCTCTAATGGTAAGTAGCTATTGTGATCGACATTTTTGAAATGTGTTTTGGAGCATAATGTGTTATTCTCTTGTTCGATTTCCAGGTCCAAGAAAGTGACCTTTTTGTTGCTAATTTCCCATGAAAGTTCAATGTTTCTGTTGTTGACATTCAGATCCTTCAGAAAATGTAGCAATGTTTCTGTCCAGCATCCCAGATACCTCAGTGGGAAGAGTCAACGCCAGACACAGAAGAGGTCCCAGGATCAAGGCCAGGTCCTGACAGTGGTTAAGCCATTTCCCGGAACAAGTTTCCTGTTTCTGTGAAGACATAGGCTATTTCTGTTTCTTATTCCAATGGCCTATAACTCGTGATAAGGAAATACTGAGTAGGCATAAGACACGTGTTGTCACGTACCTAGCGGTAGAGCCTGATATGCAGAGGACGGCCTCTCTTACACCTCTGACTCGAGGCCCCTGATAGAGTAGACAGGAGGCGCGGGAGTGCAGAGTCGCACGAGTGCCTGGCAGGATCGCTGAGGATGGAGCCGGACCGGGATCCCAGAAGAGGCTGCAGAGGAACTCTGGTGCAGAAGAGCAGGTGTGACAGCAGGCGGGATGGGAGCTCTGCAGGGCTGAAGGAACAACAGGTGCAGGCTGGCCGGGTCACTCACTGGCGGACAAGTCCAGAGCAGAAGCGTAGGCTGGAGCGGAGTCAGGAACACAGACCGGTTTGGTATCAGACTGGCAGCAAGGTAACAGAAGGGGCAGGCAGATGCAAAGTCAACAAGCCAGATCAGATGCGGGTAGAAAGCAGGAACGTCAGGGACAAGCCGGGTCAATATCAGGAACAGGTATCAGATGCAGGAACGTAAGTACACAGAACGCTGTAGAACAGACAGCACTGAGTCTGGGTGCTGACCCAGTTTAAATAGCTTGATTGGCGCCAAGACCTGTCACTGAACGAACGCGCGCACGGGCGCGCACGCACCCGCGCAAGCGCACCGGTACGCGCATGCACACCAACAGCATTCCAGTAATGGTTGAGATTCCAGGCCGTCTTCCACGGCCACCATCTTGGGTGCTGGCATGCCCTTCCTGACACATGTGCAGCCCCTCCTCCGTTATTGTTTCACTTGTTTATAAAAACCATTGACTTCCTCATTAAAGCCAGAGAACTTATGAACACACTGCCTGTTTCACGTGTCTCATTTGTTCTCTCATGGATCTGGGGTGTCGCAGTAGTGGCCTACTTTACCAGCGCATTCGTCAGAGTGTATAATTCCTTTCAAAATTGGGGGCTTGTCCGGAATAAAGCAATCATCCTTGGTGAGTAACTTTTTTATCTTATTCGACAAATTATTTTCTTGCCTTAGCTCTGATAAAGCTTTAATCCCTTATGCAGGATATGCTGTAGTCCAGTTGCCTGATGTAGTGTTTGAAGCAAACCCAGACCCATTTCAATCAGCACAGGCTGCAGAACTGATTGCCCTTACAAGAGAATGCCAGCTCTTTGAAGGACAAGATGTGAACATTTATACTGATTCTAAGTACGCATTCGGTGTAGCCCACGATTTTGGCATTATCTGAGGAAAAAAGAGGATTTACAGCAGCAGATGGAAAATCTGATATTAAACAATGGAATATTGCAGGAGTGCAGAAAAGCCCAGATACTGGACTTGTCTGCCAAGAAGGGAGACTATGTATACATGTAGCTAGTGCACCTTTATTTATTTCTCAGTATCATGGGGTAGGGCACAGAGGCTGGCAGGTCACATGTGAATTATTGGACAATGATTTCTTTATCCACGGTCTTCCCTCTTTGGTCAAATCATATGTTGCCAGATGCAACAACCCAAGAAATCCACACAAGGCAAAACATGAGCACCTTACATATCCATCCACACCTTTTACACATTTACAGATTGACTTCACCCATATGCCCAAGCTAGGTAAAAGGCAAAAATATTTACTTGTAATAGTAGACATGTTCTCAAGATGGATAGAAGTATTTGTAACCACAAAAGAAGATGCACAAACAGTTGTAAAAATCCTTACACAGGAAATCATCCCTAGATGGGGATGCCCGCTCCAAATAAATACTGACAATAGTCCTACCTTTAATTCAAAAGTGTGCCAAGATTTAATGAAAGCACTTAAAATTGATTGGAAATCTCATATACTGTACCTTATCACCTGCAGAGTTCAGGTATTGTTGAGAGAATGAACAGAACCATTAAAGATAATATAAGAAAAGCATCAGGAGGCACATATAATAAGTGGCAGAAATTCCTACCAGCAGTTTTGGCCGAAATAAGAATGACCCCCTCAAAGAAAACAGGATACTCTCCATTTGAGGTCCTTATGGGTAGGCCATTATCCACCCCGTGGGCCAGACAACCACTTGTGTTAGAAAGAGGGGATCTAGAAGTAATACAGGGAGAGTATATTAGGAAACTCATTGAAACTCTGGACAGAGTTGAAAGAAATGTTGCTGGCACCTCTCCTTTCTCTTTGCAGGAACCTACATACCCTTTCCAGGTAGGAGACGTAGTGGTGGTCCAACAGCTGGATCGTACTAAGAAACAAGAGTACCCGTTTGGACTCCTGACCAGTGTGATCGCAGTCACACGTATATCGCAATCTTTACCCGAGGGACAACAGTCTTGGATCCATGCCAGTCGTGCGAAGAAGGTGAACCAAACACCTAAGAAGCAAGCTAAGGATAAAGGAGGTGAAATAAATCCTCGAAAAGAGAGTGAAGCAGGTAAAAAAGTCTCTGAACAAGATGACCTCACTTATTGCACCACAGACTTCTGGGAAGGCATTTTGCCTCCTGTTCCTAATCTCTCTGATAGTGTTCCTACCTACATGGATCATAACTCACTGCATTTATCATCCTGAGGACTTGGGAGCCCTTAAAGGCAATAACCCCACCGATAATACACATACCAGACACAAGAGAGATACACAATCAGATAATGAAGGAGTTAAAACCGATAGTTTTACAGACAAAATGTTGCTACTGAAATTCAAATATAATCATGCCCAGAAATCAGGGTATGAGAAATGTTGGATATGTAGTAAACTGCATCCTAGTACAGGCCGTATTCCCATTATGGCTGTACCTTTAAATAACCCCCTCTTTTTAATGGAACTTGTGATGGAAATTCAGAAATTTATATTTATAACAAGGAGCTTCAAGGACTCTCTAATTAAAAGACCATGCCCCATTGGATATGTATGTATGTAGATACTGTATATATGTGTGTGTGTGTGTATATATATATATATATATATATATATATATATATATATATATATATTGTGACAGCAGGAAGGTAAAGTCACCTGGTTGCATCCAGGGGGGTAGATATATTTCGCCCAGATTCAGGCTTTACGCCGACTTATACAACTAGGTGGAGAGTTGTATAAGGCTAGTGGGCTCATGGATGACTCATACCTCTAGGGAGAGGGCTGGGCGTCGTACAGACAGGGAGTTGATGAGGCCAGCTGAAGCTTGTCAGCTCATTTAGGCCTCTATAAGAACTCCCAGATTCATTAGATGTTAGCTCATGCCTGGAACCAGACCTGTGTGGACTGTCTAGGGAGAGTGAACCCCTGTGCGGTGAGACAAAGCCTGTGTGGCTATTTGCTTGGACATTTAAAACCAGGGACTTAGGGACTAGGACAGCACTAGGCTGATCCCAGTTGTTAGTTAGGAAACCTGTATGTTTAGTCAGAGGTCAACTTGACCAGGATTTATTTTGGTTATGTTTCTTTTGCTTTGCTGTGTTTTGTCACTGTAAATAGAAAATAAACCGCACCTTTTTTGATTTTGAAAACCACAACCTCCGTTTGCTGGGCCTGTTTTGTGTGGGGAGCCCATCCCGGGGGTCACACACACCCGCTGCCGAGCTAACCCCCTCACAGTTGGTGGAGAACCAGTGGCAGTTTTTTTTAAGCCAGCATGGAGGAGATACTGAAGCAGCTGGCTCTAGCAAATGCCAATCAACAGCAGACAAATGCAGGTTTGCAAAGGAGCCTTGCAGCCCAGCAGCAGACAAACGCAACTTTGCAACAGAGTCTGGAGGCTCAGCAACGAGCCCAGCAGCAATCTGAGGCCCGCTTCATAGACCTGTTGCAGAAGCAAGAGCAGAGACTACAACAACAGATGGAAGCAGTAATGCAGCAACGTCCGCAGACCAGTGAGGAAAGCCGTCCCACTAATACCGCGTCCTTTGGGGTGAGTCGTTTATTGACAAAAATGACTGGAGAGGATGATCCAGAGGTATTTTTGACCACATTTGAAAGGACCGCGGAAAGAGAAAAGTGGCCTGAGGAGCAGTGGGCTGGACTGGTGGCTCCTCTGTTAACTGGTGAATCGCAGAAAGCTTACTATGACCTAGAGCCTAACCAAGCAAAAGACTATGTGATGCTAAAAGCTGAAATATTGGCAAGGCTGGGTGTCACCCAGGCTGTCCGGGCTCAGCGTGTGCATAACTGGACTTTCCAGCTTGGAAAACCCCCCAGGTCTCAAATGTATGATCTCATTCACCTGAGCAGAAAGTGGCTACAGCCAGAGACTTTGTCCGCACCAAAGATTGTGGAACGTGTTGTAATGGATCGGTTTTTGAGAGCTCTTCCTACTGCCATCCAAAAGTGGGTAAGCCATGGAGACCCAGAGACGGCCGATGGTCTTGTGGATCGTGTGGAGAAATACTTGGCTACAGAGAACCTGACGGCCTCTTCCAGAGACACTCGGACTTTCCACCCTAAGACCAGACCATCCCCAGGGGCGGATAAGAGGATTCCAAGGGGTGAGGGTGGAGAGAGTGAGAGGGTGGGAGCTCTACCCCAAGTTTGGCGAGAACAGCCTGGGAAATCAGCGGCTCAAGAGGCGGCAAGAAGGATCGTTTGCTACCGCTGCCGGCAAGCGGGACATATTGCAGCCAATTGCCCGGTTGTGGAGGAACCCATGCAGTGTGACTTTCTGACGGGCAGACGTCAGTCGCTGTGTGCGACAGTCGCATGCACTGCCATTCGAGGAACTGAGAAACATTTATGCAAAATGTGTGTTAATGGTAGAAATGTTGTGGTATTGCTGGATTCAGGTAGCCTTGTGACCCTGATAAAGGCTGAGTTAGTTAAAACAGAGGTCTCTGGGAATAGCAAGGTAGCTGTTATTTGTGTGCATGGGGACACCCGAGAGTATCCAGTGACTACAGTGTGTTTCGAGACCCCCAAAGGTACCCTCTCTCATCCAGTGGGCTTAGTATCTCAGTTACCGCATGACGCCATTGTGGGAAGGGATTTTCCGAAGTTCTGGGAACTGTGGGATGATCCTGAGCCCCTCACTGGTGCCCCTGTGTACCAGGAATGTGATAGCCAGAACTCCCCTGAGAGTGGTGAGGACTCTCCGGAATTTCCCTTATCAGTATTGGCAGGGGAGACTCAAGAAACTGGAGAGGAGCCCACCTCCTCAGACGAAAACCTACCGTCTGTGGAGTTTTCTGATCTTGAGGTTCACAGGGAAAACTTTGCCACAGAACAGTTGAAAGACCCCGCCCTAATAAAGGCACGGGAAAACGTAGTGAAAATAGATGGCGAGTTAGTGAACCCAGATAATACCTGCACTTACCCATACTTCAGCGTAGAGAAGGACCTACTGTATCGGGTGGCAAAAAGGGCAGAAGAAACCGTTGAGCAGCTTGTGGTGCCCAAACCTTACAGGAAGTTGGTGTTGGAGTTGGCCCATGGGCACATTCTTGGAGGTCATCTGGGGACAGAGAAAACCCGAGAGAGGGTATTACAGAGATTCTATTGGCCGGGGGTGATGAAGGACGTAGAAAATTATTGTTCCTCCTGCCCTGTGTGTCAGAGGTTGGCCCCGATGCCACATTTCCGTAGCCCGCTGGTCCCTCTACCCATCATTGAGGTCCCGTTTGAGAGGATCGCCATGGATTTGGTAGGTCCTATAATCAAGTCCGCTAGGGGGCACCAGTACATATTAGTTATAATGGACTATGCCACCCGTTATCCAGAAGCGATCCCTCTCCGAAATACCTCGGCCAAAACCATAGCCAAAGAGCTATCTCTTGTTTTTAGCCGGGTGGGTATTTGTAAAGAACTGCTTACGGACCAAGGTACACCCTTTATGTCCCGGGTTATGAAAGAGCTGTGTAAATTGTTCAAAGTGACGCAATTGCGTACGTCTGTGTATCACCCCCAAACCGATGGGCTGGTTGAAAGATTCAACAAAACCCTAAAACAAATGTTGAAGAAAGTGGTGGATAGAGATGGAAAGGATTGGGACTGTTTACTTCCTTATTTGATGTTTGCTATTAGGGAGGTGCCCCAATCCTCTACGGGATTCTCCCTCTTTGAGTTACTGTATGGGAGACACCCAAGAGGGCTGTTGGATATTGCCAAGGAAACTTGGGAAAGTGAGAGTTCTCCCCACAGGAGTGTGATTGAGCATGTCGCCCTGATGCAAGATCGAATTGCACAGGTAATGCCCATCGTGAAGGAACATTTGGCCCAAGCGCAGTTGGCACAGCAGAGAGTGTACAACCGTGGAGCCAAGACCCGTACCTTTTCCCCGGGGGATAGGATATTGGTACTTGTCCCTACGGTTGAAAGTAAATTCCTTGCCAAATGGCAAGGCCCCTACGAGATAATGGAAAAAGTGAGCGAAGTGAATTACAAGGTCAGACAACCAGGAAGGCGAAAGCCCGAACAGATCTATCACGTTAATCTGTTGAAAGCCTGGAGGGATAGAGAGTCCCTAGTCGCAGACACTTGGTCACCAGCTCAAACTGGTTGCGTGATTCCTGAGGTTGGAATAGCAGCCACCTTGTCACAACCCCAACAACAGGAGGTTAAGGAGTTTGTGCTTCGCAACAAGGAGGTATTCTCTGAGCTGCCGGGACAAACATCTGGGGTAGAGCATGACATCATTACCCCGCCCGGTGAAAGGGTGAAGTTAAAACCCTATCGGATCCCAGAGGCTCGACGGGAGGCAATACGGGAGGAAGTACAGAAAATGCTGAACTTAGGGGTGATAGAGGAGTCCCAAAGTGATTGGTCTAGTCCCATCGTGTTGGTGCCTAAACCGGATGGGAGCTGGCGATTTTGTAACGATTTTCGTCAGTTGAACAAAGTTACAAAATTTGACACCTACCCCATGCCACGTATAGATGAGTTGATCGACCGGCTGGGAACAGCCCGATACATGACGACTCTTGACCTCACAAAAGGGTATTGGCAAATCCCCCTGGCCAAGTTGGCCAAAGAGAAAACCGCATTTGTAACCCCAGACGGGGCGTTCCAATATAAAAGAATGCCGTTCGGGTTACAGAATGCGCCGGCCACATTCCAGCGGAAAATGGACCAGATGCTGAGGCCCCATCGGAAGTATGCTGCGGCTTACCTGGATGACATAATTGTCCATAGCACAGATTGGGCCTCACATCTGCCAAAAGTGCAAGCAGTCCTGGACTCTGTTCGGGAAGCGGGGTTTACGGCTAACCCCAAGAAGTGTACCATTGGGCAGGAGGAGGCCAAATATCTTGGGTACACCATTGGGAGGGGAGTAATAAAACCCCAACTCAACAAAGTCGAGGCCATCCAGAGTTGGCCACGTCCCAACAGCAAGAAGCAGGTACGAGCCTTTCTGGGAATCGCTGGGTATTATCGGCGATTCATTCCCCACTTTGCTTCTAAGGCTGTGCCCCTAACCAACCTGACGAAGGGGAAAGGGTCGGTCATGATTAAATGGACCCCCAAGGCTGAGGCAGCATTCCAATTCTTGAAACAAGCCTTATGTAGCCAGCCAGTGTTGTACTCACCCGACTTCTCTAAAGACTTTGTCGTACAAAGTGATGCGTCAGATGTGGGGTTAGGAGCAGTATTGTCCCAGGTCTGGAACGGGGAAGAGCACCCAGTCATTTACCTCAGCAGGAAGTTGAAGTCCCATGAGGTAAATTACGCCACCGTTGAAAAGGAGTGTTTAGCGGTGAAGTGGGCTCTAGATTCCCTTCGGTACTACCTGCTAGGTAGGCACTTTGACATGGTTACGGATCACGCTCCGTTAAAGTGGATGGCTCAAAACAAGGAAACAAATAGAAGAGTGAATAGGTGGTTCCTGGCCCTCCAGGAATTCAACTTCACAGTAAAGCATCGCCCTGGCGTTCAAATGGGGAATGTGGATGCTTTGTCTCGAGTACATGAATGCCTGATTGCTGGTGTTCCAACCCCGAGGTTAAAACAAGAGGGGGGGGTATGTGACAGCAGGAAGGTAAAGTCACCTGGTTGCATCCAGGGGGGTAGATATATTTCGCCCAGATTCAGGCTTTACGCCGACTTATACAACTAGGTGGAGAGTTGTATAAGGCTAGTGGGCTCATGGATGACTCATACCTCTAGGGAGAGGGCTGGGCGTCGTACAGACAGGGAGTTGATGAGGCCAGCTGAAGCTTGTCAGCTCATTTAGGCCTCTATAAGAACTCCCAGATTCATTAGATGTTAGCTCATGCCTGGAACCAGACCTGTGTGGACTGTCTAGGGAGAGTGAACCCCTGTGCGGTGAGACAAAGCCTGTGTGGCTATTTGCTTGGACATTTAAAACCAGGGACTTAGGGACTAGGACAGCACTAGGCTGATCCCAGTTGTTAGTTAGGAAACCTGTATGTTTAGTCAGAGGTCAACTTGACCAGGATTTATTTTGGTTATGTTTCTTTTGCTTTGCTGTGTTTTGTCACTGTAAATAGAAAATAAACCGCACCTTTTTTGATTTTGAAAACCACAACCTCCGTTTGCTGGGCCTGTTTTGTGTGGGGAGCCCATCCCGGGGGTCACACACACCCGCTGCCGAGCTAACCCCCTCACAGTATATATATATATATATATATATATATATATATATATTAGGGCTGTGGAAATTAACTATTAATTCCTTGATTAATCGATTAATTGTTTTGATCGATTAAAATTCTTTTGATCGGTACTCACCTCTCCCCCGTCTTCTGGGTCTTCAGGGAGATCCGGTGATGTCACGGACACCGGCGGGGCTTGCCATGTCCATCTGAAGGGCTCCTTTGCTGTGCCTTCATATCTGCATGCCGGCGGGACCTTACTATCTGCCACACGCAAGGGCTGTTACACTTCCCTCTATCAACCTGGGATTCTACAGCCATCCACTGGGAGTTGTGATAGTTCCCTTCACGGGACATCTACATGCCGACGGACTGATGTTAACCCCTCCTCATCTGGATTCAGCAGTGGTATCGTTGTACACATTTTTATACCAGTATCATACTTAGCTACATGTTTTTATGACTGCTTTTGCTACCGTTTGGTATTACTCGCACCATTTTTACAGTTTATGTAGCTACATCAATTTTATCTCCAGTGCAATTTTATTTTGTTACCTACTTGAAGACTATAAAAGTTTTAATGCTATTCCCATCGAGCGCTACCTTTGTGTGTTTTTTGTATCCTGCTATCGATTTTTCCAGTGGTTGGTAGCTGCACTGGGAATCGGCCTGCAAGGAGATCAGCTAAAAGTAGTTGGATCTATGTGCGTTATAATTAATCGAAATTAGTAGATTAATCGATTTAAAAAAATCGATTAATAGAACACAAAAATTTTAATCAGTAACAGCCCTAATATATATATATATATATATATATATATATATATATATATATATATATATATATATTTTTAGATATATATATATATATATATATACATATACACACTGTATATATAAATATATATGTATGTATATGTTTTTGCAGGACTTTATATATTTTGTGATATCCTGATGAGATATGGGCTCAGCATTACAGGACTTATTTTGTTTTTTTCCTGTCTCGTGGGAACTGTTGAATGTCTTCAGTTGTCAAAGGGGGTTGCTTATTAAATCATAAACGTGTAGTAGAAAGAGGGGCCCCCAGAAGTTTTTAGACCTGAGCATGGTAAGCAAAGAGGCTTGAGGAGCAGCCAATCAGAATTTGATGCAACTCTGAACCAATGGACGTGTTTCATTTGTTGCTTGGTGGAGAATGAATATAAAATAGGTGGGGAGATGTAGGAAGTTCTGTTTGACTCCAGACCATCGAGACGACAGCATGTCTGTGTAATGTATTCTCTTATCTCTCTTTACTTTTCCCTAACTTTCTTCTATCTTAAGATTTTGCCTAAGATTCTATTGATAGCATGTGTATGTCTTTGTAAACATATCTGAGTTTGGCCTTAATTATCTTTGTAGCCTGGCAACACTGTACCTGTAACATCATCAAGAGATATTTGCCAATTTCTAATTATTCTAACGTTTCTTTTCTGTATAAATAAATGTAATTGTTTATCTTTTCGCACCGTTATCATTTGCTTTAATTATAGCTGTAGACGTATACGGGTTGATTTTTATATAAACAAATTGTGTAATCACTTATTTTATGTATCATTAATCATTTAAGTGAGGTATAAGCGTTGCCAACACAAACTCCTCCCATTGTTTTGTTTACATATAAACTTGATATGCTGGTTAACACTGTTACTTTTCCAATAATTGGTAGAAGTCATTCCCGTGACTGGTGTTTTAATTTAGAGACACAGACTAACCCTTCTACATGCAGTAGGTCAATATTTAACATTTGCACATGTGAATCTAAGGGAATCTCTGCCTGTTCGATGTTCCATACATGGAACCAGTGCCGGCCGAAGACATTGTGCTGCCTGGTACCAAGAATGAAATGCTGCCCCCCCCCCCCCCCCAAAAAAAAAAATCACGCCCACCAAAATGCCCCCACATCCATCATTTTATATCATGATAACTAAAGTGGACCTGTCATGGCTCTATAAAAAGGACCTGTTATGGCTCTATTCATGTATATAGGAGTATAAAGAGGACCTGCCATGGCTCTATACATGTATATAGAAGTATAATGAGGACCTGTCATGGCTCTATACATGTACCGTATTTTCCCCGTCTATAAGACGCCCCCATGTACAAGACGCCCCCCACTTTTCCAACCCAAAATTAAGAAATCAATATTTTACACATAGGTAAAACAGAACACATTTTTATTTAGTAATTACCGCAGGTAACGTTTAAATACTAGTATATTATGCAGCGGTTGTTCTTCCTGTTTTCTCCACTGTCTATCATACACTCTGCGGAGGCAAGTCCAAACTGTTTCTCTGCAGCTCTATTCCCACGCTCTTTTTTGCATAGCTGGCTACATTTGGTTTGATTTGGCAGAGTAAGACAATCACTTACTTTTATTATTTTCTGACATCTTGGTCCCAGAACACTCCGGTCCCTGTTGCATCTGTGCATCTCCACTTCCAACAGGATCGCATCTGCTCACTCTCCACCTCCACCCCCAGCTTTAGCTGACGTCAGTAACATACGGCTCGTGATTGGAGAAAGCCACTTGACAAGCTATGGGCCGCGACGCACCTTCGCGGATGTCTCCCAGGCTGACCAACCGTGTATAAGACGCTGTTCGATTTACAGGCTATTATTTTAGGAAAAAATAGCGTCTTATCCACGGAAAAATACGGTTTATAGAAATATAAAGAGGACCTGTCATGGCTCTATACATGTATGTAGGAGTATAAAGAGGACCTGTCATGGCTCTATACATGTATGTAGGAGTATAAAGAGGACCTGTCATGGCTCTATACATGTATGTAGGAGTATAAAGAGGACCTGTCATGGCTCTATACATGTATGTAGGAGTATAAAGAGGACCTGTCATGGCTATATACATGTATATAGAAGTATAAAGAGGACCTGCCATGGCTCTATACATGTATGTAGGAGTATAAAGAGGACCTGTCATGGCTCTATACATGTATATAGGAGTATAAAAGGACCTGTGCGTAGCCGGCGGCCGCGATGTCACCGGCCACACATAGTGGATTGTCACTTGTCACAACGTCACCTGCCACACGTTGCAGATTGTCACTTGCCACAACGTCACCTGCCACACATTGCGGATTGTCACTTGCCACAACGTCACCTGCCACACGTTGCAGATTGTCACTTGCTGTGTCCCAGAGTAAAGGCAGGCAGCAGAGAGCTAATGTAATCTCTCTGCTGCCCGCACAGTGGGGGCGGAACTGCAGTGATGCAGGGCGGGCAGTGAGAGATGATGTCATCTCTCTGCTCCCCCACCCGCTGTTTGGCCAGCAAGCCCGCTCACTTGCTGACTGTCCCGCCCGCTGATTGTTCCTCTGTTCTGCCCGCATGCTCCATTCACCTGGGCCCAACGCCCAGGTGAATGGAGCGCGCGGGGAGCGGAGCGGGCTGGCTGGCGGGCGGGCGTCAATTTGCCTCACAGCGGAGCGGGCGGAACGGGTTAGCGACAATTTGCCTCACAGTGCAGAGTAGGGTTGCCACCTTTTCGTCAAGCCAAACCCGAACACATTAGCAGCACACGCCAATATATATATTTTTTTGTAGTACATTAAATTCATTACCTCTGTACAAAGCAATGCACAGATATTTTTTTTTTTTATTTAGTATACCCTGTACATATATTTTTGTGATTAAATAAAATTTCTAATCATATGGAGTTAATCACAAGAGTCCCCCTTTATATCAGAGTCAACAGAGTTCTCCTTTAGATCTGAATCTGCAGAGTTCCCCTTTACATCTGAATGCACAGGGTTCTGCAGAAGAGGAGTGCAGAGGGTAAGATGGGGGCAGTATGTACAGGAGAGGAGTGCAGAGGGTATAATGGGGGCAGTATGCATAAGAGAGAAGTGTGGAGGGTATGATGGAGCAGTATGTATAGAAGAGGAGTTGAGAGGGTATGAGGGGGGCGGTTTGTACAGGAGAGGAGTGTGGAGGGTATGATGGGGCGGTATGTACAGGAGAGGAGTTTGGAGGGTATGAGGGGGGCAGTATGTACAGGAGAGGAGTGTGAAGGGTATGATAGGTGCAGTTAGTACAGGAGAGGAGTTCGGAGGGCATGATGGGTGCAGTTAGTACAGTACAGGAGAGGAGTTCGGAGGGTATGATGGGTGCAGTTAGTACAGGGGAGGAGTTCGGAGGGTATGATGGGTGCAGTTAGTACAGGAGAGGAGTTCGGAGGGTATGATGGGTGCAGTTGGTACAGGGGAGGAGTTCGGAGGGTATGATGGGTGCAGTTGGTACAGGAGAGGAGTTCGGAGGGTATGATGGGTGCAGTTAGTACAGGGGAGGAGTTCGGAGGGTATGATGGGTGCAGTTAGTACAGGAGAGGAGTTCGGAGGGTATGATGGGTGCAGTTGGTACAGGAGAGGACTTCGGAGGGTATGATGGGTGCAGTTAGTACAGGGGAGGAGTTCGGAGGGTATGATGGGTGCAGTTAGTACAGGAGAGGAGTTCGGAGGGTATGATGGGTGCAGTTGGTACAGGAGAGGACTTCGGAGGGTATGATGGGTGCAGTTAGTACAGGGGAGGAGTTCGGAGGGTATGATGGGTGCAGTTAGTACAGGAGAGGAGTTCGGAGGGTATGATGGGTGCAGTTGGTACAGGGGAGGAGTTCGGAGGGTATGATGGGTGCAGTTGGTACAGGAGAGGAGTTCGGAGGGTATGATGGGTGCAGTTAGTACAGGGGAGGAGTTCGGAGGGTATGATGGGTGCAGTTAGTACAGGAGAGGAGTTCGGAGGGTATGATGGGTGCAGTTGGTACAGGAGAGGACTTCGGAGGGTATGATGGGTGCAGTTAGTACAGGGGAGGAGTTCAGAGGGTATGATGGGTGCAGTTAGTACAGGAGAGGAGTTCGGAGGGTATGATGGGTGCAGTTGGTACAGGAGAGGACTTCGGAGGGTATGGCGGTGGCAGAATGGGGAGGGATTTCTTGCTGTGTCTGTGGGGTGACCAGGGAGTGATGTTGGGAAGATAGGGGAAGGAAAGTGACCATGAAATGATGGGGGGGGGGGGGTAGGAAGCAGCTCTGAGTGACGTCTGTATGAAGTGGTCTGGGGGGGTGATGCAAGCTGGGGGGAGTTGGGGGCTGAGAAGTGGTCAGATAGCGATGTATATAATAAAAAAAAAACTCATCCACTAAAAACATACAACAATAAATCATACAACAGTACTACAGATCTATGTAATGGAGCTCCCAGCACTCTGTATACCCAGATAATGTGAAGGTAATGTATGACCATTCATATAACCCTGTGGTATCCAGGCTCTGAGTCTGTACAATCAGAGGGGTGAACTCACCACATATATACAGGTTACATGAATGGTTATAAATGACTTCACATTATCTAGTCTGAACAATTGGATTGGAGGATGTTTGCACAGACTTTTCATGCTAAGAAGTGATCTGTCAAATGTGATCGGGCTGCTGCAGACCCCCCCTCCCCCCCCCCACTCACTATCTCCTCCGATTCTTCTGTCAACTTCTGTTAACCCTTCACTGCATCTCCTGAAGAAAAAACCACCTTGAAAGCAACTACTATCCACCCTAGAAAACTTCTCCCAGAAAAAATCAGCTCACCTCCTCCCTTCCTCTGGCCAGCCTGACAGGAGACAGTGAGCTCCGCCCCCCAGTTCTCACAACACTCCGCACTGGTGATTGGGGGGGGGGGAGGTTGAGTCGGAGATAACAGGGACCCCGCACTGCACGAGACTGGAGGGAGGGGGAAGAGACAGGAAGGAGCTTTTTAAATCCAGAACACACACCGCAGCCGCAGGCACAGTGTATTCTTTACAATGCCGCTGCTGCTGCTTCACAGTGATAGGTGGAGTGGGGGAGAGGAACGGGCGGAATGGGATGGCGGGCAGGCGGCAATTTGCCGCCCCCCTAAAAGTGCCGCCTGGTACAATGGTACCATCTGGTCCCATGGTAGGGCCGGCCCTGCATGGAACCCTCATATAAATAACACCCTGGCTAGGATTTTTAATACCTCCAATAACAGAAAACGCAATATGTGTATTCTATTGAGTAAACTTGCTCTAGCATCAGATGATGTAGGAACTCAAAAAGCTGTAGGAAAACTGCCATTTTCCCTAGGACAAAGTATTTATGTGTGTTGTGGGAAGGTATTCTAACCCTGGACTCCTCTCCATTCCCAGGGCTGGTGTTATATGGCATCTTTTATTCCAATCATGGGAGTAAAGCCCTGTACACACGATCAGATTTCCTATGGATTCTAAAAAATTTAATCGGAAATCCGATGAAGCTGACTTCCATCCGTCTTACCTACACACCATCAGTCAAAAATCCGACCATCCCAAATGCTGTGACGTAAAACACTCTGACAAGCCGAGAAAAATTAAGTTCAATGCTTCTGAGCATGCGTCGACTTGATTCTGAGCATAAGTGGGTTTTTTGTCCGATGGAGTTCCACACAGACCATCGGAATTTGCTATCCGTTTTTTTCCCATCGGATACATTTAAAACATGTTCTATTTTTTCTCACTGATGGAAAAAAAACAGATGGGGCCCATACACGATCATTTTGTCCGATGAGAAAAATCCATCGGACAGTTTTCATTGGTAAAACAGATCGTGTGCACACAGCATAATGGGTAACAATAAGGGAGTTCACCTACTTGAGGCTAGTATACATCCCAGATACCCCCTCAAACATCGAAATAAAAGGTAACTATTTTTAGAAAAGGACATGGCATGGGCATGGTTTCCCTCATGGACTGGATGGGGAATTGATACAATGAAGAAATTAAATAATTATTCTAAGATACTAGATGAAATACTGGATAAAACCTTTGGGATACATCTAAAATTAAAAATCATTTGCAGTCGGTTCACAACCCCCTCTTATCTTTCCTTAAAAATCCGGCCTTCTATCCGGCTTGGATATTCCCGAACACTATTAAAGCTTGGACAACTTCAGGTATACTGACATTACATGACTTGGTCACTTCAGAAAATGTTGTACCTTTCTCTACACTCAGAGAGAAGCACAAATTACCAGAATCAGAACAGTTCAGATACCTCCAAATCAAAAATGTATTTTCCCCACTTACACTAGTTGCAACACCCTTGACCCAATTATCTATTTTTGAGAAAATTTGTAAAAAAGATCCACTAACCAGAGGAATGGTATCAATCCTCTATAACCGAATTCTAGTAGGCCCTAATTATGACAAACCAACCTATGTTCGAAAATGGGAGGAGGACCTGGGACGCACCCTAGATGACACTGAATGGACTAAGATTTGGTCAACCATAAAATCATCCTCGCCCAATGTCATTGCGATGGAAACAAATTACAAGGTCCTGACACGGTGGTACCTGGTACCAACAAGAGTAGCCAAGTTTGCACCTACACATTCAGCTCTTTGCTTTAGGGGCTGTTCAGACTTGGGCACTCACTTGCACGTATGGTGGACGTGCCCGATAACACAACTTTTCTGGAAAGAAATCTTTGCAATGGCGTCTAAAATGTTCCGACAGCAGATACAGCCTGACCCGTTTACGGCACTACTTACCCTAAAACCGGTAAGCTTAACATTTTTTCAATTTAAACTCTTTACACCACTTTTAACTGCAGCAAAACAAACGATAGCCAAAGCATGGAAATCCCCAACATTAGGGTTGCAGAAACAATTCACAGAATGAACACCACAATGTCACACGCCAAAATGATAGCCACTGACGGAGACCAATTCCCAAAATTCAAAAAACTTTGGCTCCTATGGATAAAACACTATTTGCCTCCGGATTTTAATGATGGGGTCCTTTTGCCATGGTAGCGGATTACTAGCTTCAATGCAAATCCCATGTACCTAAAGAATGGTAAACCATACGCATCGTCTTGGTTCATGGACCGACCTTGTGGACTTTCTCTCTCTCACGATTTTCTTTCTCTCTTTACTCTGCTTTATTTTTATTATAAGTAATATTGTTCTTCACTACAATTAACATAATTTTTTAAACCACAATCTTTGTGTATAACGTAATGGCAATTTGTTACACGTTAAGACACGGTGGGCATGAATACAATGTTACCCACCGACTATCTAGTTAATGAAGATCTAATTAATTTAATTTAAATATTTTATGTTATGTATTATTTAATTATAGAATATTTTTATGTATATTTTATTTATCTGTATCCTTGCATAAATAACCAAAGTATGTATTTATTATTATGCAACCAATAAATATTATTGACAAGGAAATACTGGATAAAAATTCAGATGACATCACTAAGTTAAATTTGGAAACAAGAGCAATCAGAAAACAGTTAGAACTCCATGACCTGGCCATAGAATATATGAGTGCAGCACTTACAGGGTTAAGTGAGATGACTGAAGACTATGAATGTTGTACTTGGATACATAATACCAGTATAGAAATACCTGATTATTATGACATAGAAAAGAAGTAGATAAATTACAAACAGAAGCACAAGACATAGCAAAGAATTGGGATCCTTTCAAAGGATTAGGCGGATTTAGTTTTGGAGGAATATTTTCATGGCTGAAAGACATTGCTATGACTATTATAATGATTTTGCTTGTTCTATCATCTTTATATGCATGTTTCAAACTTGTAATGTGTATCATTGCTAGAGCTACTCGTACCCCTGACCCCGCTGCTGCTAAAAAAGCCTACCTTAGCATGTACTATAAGGAAGCTAATTATGATACCGTTGATTGAAAATAAGTCATGTTTTTATGACTTAAAGAGGGGATTGTAAGAGAATGTATAAAACAATTCTTTCTCTATTTCTAAATTCCCCTCTATGTTTTGCTAAGTAGATATGTATATATGAGTTTTGCTAAAAGCAAAACTCATTTCAGTTTACATAGAACTAGATTTTGTCAGTTATTTGTGGTTAAGCTATTTCCCGAGACAAGCTTTCTATTTCTGTGAAGATAGAGAAGGGAAGTTACCGCTCAAGAGAGGATGTAAATGATGAACCTCTTCACCGGATCTGAAGCCACAGGTGCTGGCAATGCATATGGTAATGCAAAATAAAGGGGAAATGTCTGGACAGCCGCACTCCAAAGATATTGCTTTTTATTGTAAAAATAAAATCACAGCATACATGCAACAGCAAAAAGGATACCAGCTAACTAGCTGGTATCCTTTTTGCTGTGACATGTATGCTGTGATTTTATTTTTACAATAAAAAGCAATATTTTTGGAGTGCGGCTGTCCAGACATTTCCCCTTTGTTTCTGTGAAGACATAGGCTAGTTCTCTTTCTTATTCCAAAGGTCTATAACTCGTGATAAGGAAATACGCTTAAGACACGTGTGCTGTATATTCAGACCCTCCTCCCTTATTGTTTCACTTGTTTCTAAAAACCATTGACTTTCTCATTAAAGCCAGAGAACTTATGAACACACGGCCTGTTTCATGTGTCTCATTTGGTCTCTCACGGATCCGGGGTGTCGCAGTGGTGGCCTACTTTACCAGCGTATTCGTCAGAATGTATAATTCCTTTCAGAAAGCACACAGCAAAAATGACCACACAATGGTTGAAGGAGATAAAGGTGAATGTCCTTGCTTAGCCTACTCAGAGCCCAGACCTAAACCCCATTAAATATCTGTGGAATGACTTGAAGATTGCAAACGGTCACCATCAAATTCAACTGAACTTGAGCAGTTCTGTAAGAAAGAGTGATCAAATATTGCAAAGTCAAGATGTGCAAAGTTAGTAGAGACATATCCCAACAGACTAAAGGCTGTAATTAAAGCAAAAGGTGGTCCAACAAAATACTGACACAAGGTGGTGATCCTTTTTCCAACTGTAAGCATAGTCTACAGGTGCATGGCTGCCCCCAGGAATGCCATATTTACTGGTCAGGAAGTACAGGAGGCTGACAAAAGGAAGAACAAAAGAGTCCCTGAGGTTCCAGGAGTGCAGTTGTCTGCAGGGATGGCAGGGACTGGTGTCTTGCAGGAACATAGTCAGCGGGCTGTAAAGTTGAGTCAGTTCAGGCTGCAGGAAGAGACATGCTCAGCAAACAGGCAAAGGATTGGTCCAGACAACAGGCAGAAATGGGATCAATAAACAGACCAGGGTCAGTACAGGAGGCATGCAAAAGCAACACTGCACTAGTGTGGCGGTGATCAGGAACGTTTTTGCTGGCTGCACTGGTCTGGAGAGACTGGGGACTAGCGTGGCAGCAATGAGGAACACTGCTGCTCACCTACACTGGTCTGGTGACACTGACTGGTGTGGCAGAGATCAGGGACACTCTAACTTGTGTGGCTATGATCAGGAACACTGTAACTGGTGTGACAGTAATCAGGGACAATATGACTGGTGTGGAGATGATCATGGACACTGCAACTGGTGTGTCGGTGATTAGGGACTCTGGGACTGGTTTGATGGTTTTCAGGGACATTGTGACTGGTATGGCAGTAATTAAGCATGGTGTGGGGGTGATCAGATTCACTGTGGGTGGTGCGGGTGATTTGGGACACTGTGATGGGTGATAATGATCAGGGACACTGACTGGCACTTGCTCTAGTGACAGTATGTTAAAACAAAACTCTAGGGGGGTGATTGGGATTTTTTTTGCACTGATTGCTTATTTAGCCATGATGGCTATATAAGCAATGATTTTTGACAGTTCTCAAATGCAGACATTGAGAAGTACTGAGAAAGCTGTCATTTACTTTGGCTATCACATGGTACAGGGCCACTGTGATTGGCCCTTTTTCTATGTGATCACAGTGACCAATCACAGAGATCATAGTGGTTCTCAATGGCTGTAGGAATGAAAGCCATTGTTTACTACTGCACATGTGATCACTGTGATTATTCGCAGCGATCACATGGTACCAAGGGAGAGCACAGCTGCCCGGTACTCAGATCAGTGATTCTTTGTGTTTGGTGGAAGAAATTTCCCACCGCTGCGGGCCTCCATGGGCACACAAAGTTCAGTTCTGGGAGGACGTACGGGTATGTCCTCCTATTACAAAGCTTGTCCCTCCTCGCTGTATTTGTACATTGGCTGAGCGGGAAGCCGCTAAAGCCTTAATGCAGCCAAAAATAAAACAACCCCCCAGAAAACTCAGCACAATGGAAATAACTTACTCACTGTCAATAGGATGTGTACCTTGTGCTGATGCCTTTTCTGTTAGGAGAAATCATCCTTTGGCTGTACCTGAACCCTAAATCTAGGGGGGGGTACTAGGTAAATGGCAGTAGTAGAAGCTAAATGGCCCTTGAATCCCTCCAAACCCCTCCCACTGGCCAGTGTAGTCTTAATCGTTAGGGCCCAGAGTCCTGCATTGGTGCGCTCAGTTCTGTTATGGATTGTTTAAAACTCAAATTAAATGGCTATTTCTATTATGTACTATATACATGCTAAAAATCTCCTTACTCAAAATGATGACTAGACACCCCCTCCCATCAAGGAAAACAAGGATTGCTGAGACGTCCGAAAGACTGGATAGATCTGACCAGAAGACCTTAGATAAGAGATGAACAATCCATGAATGACAACACAAAGCTACGGCTGAAAACAATGACTCAGGCTTCACTATAAGAAGGGCTATATGTCCAGAGCAATAAACAAGAAGATTAATTTAGCTGAACGAAGTGTCACTGTGTTTTCTTCTTCTACGTACACGAATATTCACACAAAAAATTAGGCCAGGTGCAGATAATCGTAAAAGACATTTGTCTGTTTCCAAAACAATCTGGCAGCCCAATCATGGGGCCTCGGGCTGTGAAATAGAGGAGAGCCGACCAAGAGGCCACTGAGAAGGAACCATCACGGGCGGGATAGAGAGATTGATCACCTCTGAAAATACGGTAAAATATCACTTTCATATTATGTCTGTGTCGGCTACCAAAGGTCACCAAAGCAGGTAATACTTGCCTGGGGTCAATTACATGAACCTGTATTCCGATTATCTGCAGCCTGTAAGAACATTGTGTTGTATTTGTGTTGTATGGGTCTGATACATGATTGTTCTGTCCATCAGATGTCTATATTCTGATTATCTGCATTTGTGTTGATTAAAATTACATTTAAGGTTGTAAATTCTATAGAAATCATTTGCAGAGCGTAGGCGCCATCTAGCATCCCTTTTTGATATTGTTTCAGTTTGTTCATTATTAAATGCATTAATGTTTAACCCAGGAATTGATTAGAAAGCAAAGTATTCTGGGTAAAATCTCACAGGAAGAGACACATTCACCATGCTTTTCAAGACACTGCAGGAAGCAGGATATGTCTTATTTCAATCTCTTACCATCAACCCTTAGAGAACTTAACCACTTAAGCCCCGGACCAATACGCAGCATAAAGACTAGGCCCCTTTTTGCGACTCGGCACTGCGTCGCTTTAACTGACAATTGTGCGGTCGTGCAAAGTGGCTCCCAAAAAAAAATCGGCGTCCTTTTTTCCCCACAAATAGAGCTTTCTTTTAGTGGTATTTGATCACCTCTGTGGTTTTTATTTTTTGCGCTATAATCAAAAATAGAGCGACAATTTAGAAAAAAATTAAATTTTTTACTGTAATAAATATCCCCAACAAATATATAAAAAAAAAATTTTTTCCTCAGTTTAGGCCATTTTTTTTGTATTACTAGTAATCAGCGTTTTTATTTTTTTGTGACTGCGACATTATGGCGGACACATCGGACACTTTTGACACATTTTTGAGACCATTGTCATTTTTACAGCGACCAGTGCAACAAAATGCACTGGTTACTGTAAAAATGACACAGGCAGTGAAGGGGTTAACAACTAGGGGCGCTGGCTAGCTTGTTCCAATAAACTGTGATCGAAGAAATATGGTATCATGTTTATGGGATAAGAATGGTTTAGCTGAATGTCCTTGAGACAGAACAGTGAAATTTTCAAGCTGACCTCTGAAGGGAAGATAAGCTGACTTCGGAAGTCTGTACAGCCCGGGGCTACACAGTTACCATACAGTCAGAAGCCTTAAAGAAACAGGCCTGTGGGAGGCAAAGCAAGCAGCCACATTACACAGAGACACGCTCTGTCAAGCAGCAACGACACTAACGGTCTCTATACAGCAAGACAGCTTCTTCCCCGCAGCCATGTCTCACAGTGGAACATCTTCTTACAAAACACGATTACGAGCAAGCTCATCTAGGTCATCTGTCGCAAATGCAGCAGCTATCGCCCGTTCAAAAGCTGAAGCAGCAAGAGCCAGGGCCGCATTCGCAGACCAAGAGCTGCAGATGAAAAAAGAAAAGGCCCACCTTGAAGCAGAAATGGTGCGACAGGAACAAGAGAGAGAGAAAGAAAGAATACGCATGAAGCAGGAGAAGGAACAACAAAGAATACGCCTGGAAGACGAGCTAGCCCAGCAGGAAGCATCTCTGAAATTGCAGCAAGCTATCTTAGAAGCTAACATGGAGAAGCTGGCAGTAGACCGAGATGCTGCCGCCGCCATTGCAGAAGCAGAAGCTTTAGAAGCAGCCGTCTACGATGAGCCAAGAGCAGGTAGCAGCATACCAGGCCTAGAGGAGGACCAACTAGATTCCTCGCAACGCACTTCAGATTATGTCTACCAACACTGTGACCCAAGCAGCATCCTACAACAAGAAATTAAACATCATGTCAGTGAGTCTCATCAAATAAAGCAGCAACAAGCCGACCTTGGACCCCAGTGCTACAAGCAAGAAAAATCTGACAGAGTTCCAGACGTTCCAGTCCCAACCAAACCTTCTACTCTACAAGGTACCCAGCCTTCGTACAAACATCAAACACCTGTCTTCACTCCAACCCCCGGCAATCTACTCAACCCTCTATGGCACAGTTAGTCTAGGGAATATTTCCTTCATGTAATTCTATACCTGGTTATACACAATCTCACAGCAGGATAGGCAGATAATATGCAATAATAAACACTGAGTCAGGAGTGGTAAACTATCTCCAATTTACTTAGGTATAAGGGTATCTTCTCTATGCGCAATGTGGCGCACCAATAAAGTTTTAAACCCCTGGTCAGGCCTGACTCAGATAAAGCTCAGTCTCTGTGAAAACAACTATTCGCATGCAGATGAACGGTGGTGCACATACAGGAACAGTATTTGTAATCCAATAATGGTTAATAAAGGAGGGACGCTTCACCAGAGACTACGCAACTCAGTTCCGCCACTAGTCTCCGGTGGGATAATAACTACAGCACAATGGGCCAAGGCAGTCACTAGGCCTAAAAAAAGTAGAAGTTAAATAAGTGAGCAGATGCTCGCTCACCCCTCCGGACTCGATCCCAGTCTGGGCTTCCACCACTGTGTTTCCACACACAGTGTCTGCAACGATCCGGCTTCTGGTTCAACTGATGTCAGCACCTCAAAGAAATCAGGTGTCACCCAGGCTCAGCAGTGGGGTGGAAGGCTCTTTGAAAAGGTATGCAAGGCCCAGGCCTCGGGCCTTGCACTGCAACAGATCCGCACAGGGAGTCCTATTGATTGCAGCGCGGTGTCCAAAGAGACCGAGCTTAACCTCGCCCTCTTCTTTTATAGCCCCACCATGTGTCTCTGCGGTGGCCAAATGCACCCTGGGTGCCAAACGGGGTTCTGGGTAACGTAGTCCATAGGGCCTTAAAGGAGACCCCGCTACAGGTGTATGCAATGAGCCGGTACGAACTGCCAACCTTATGCAAGTTTGAACCCAGAGAGCCTAAAGAAGAGACTTCTACCAGGTACGCCTATACACTGCACCACAATACACCAGAAGCCTTCCCCAATGCCAATCAGGCTACTGTAGACCTTGCCAAGTTCCTGGCCAAACGTGAGTTAGTTACCCAAAGACTTGTCAAATTTAGTGATCGCCCTCAACACTACAGGGCGTGGCGATCCTCTTTCCAAAGTGTCATTCAAGGTTTAGATCTATCCTGCAGGCAACAGATAGAACTCCTCGTAAAGTGGCTTGGCAACGATTCTGCTGAACATGCCAAAAGGATCAGAGACATTAATATAAACCATCCTGAGATAGGCCTTACAAACATCTGGAACAGACTGGATAGATGTTATGGCTCACCAGAGGCTATAGAGAGTACACTGTATAAAAGGATAGAGGACTTCCCAAAAATACCTATCAGAGGTTACCAAAGACTCAGAGAATTCAGTGACCTGTGTATAGAGTTAAAAGTTGCTAAAGCAGAAGGGGTCTTACCTGGCCTTTTTTATCTTGACTCTGCTAGAGGTATTAACTCCTTAGCACAAAAACTTCCTTATGAGTTACATGAAAGATGGATTGCTCATGGCTGTAACTACAAACGGAAACACAATGTGCCCTTTCCACCCTTTAGTGAGTTTGTGGACTTTGTAGACAGACAAGCAGGAACGAAAGATGACCCCAGCTTCATTTTTCCAGTGTCTTACACCACTTCTTCTGGCTCTAAGCAATTTAGAGCTCCAGTAGCGGTGCACAAAACTAACATTTCTTCTCACAGGTTTGCAGAGTCTCAGCCAGAGGATCAAGACAACGACCCTACTAAGTTCTGCCCTCTTCATAAGATACCACATCCTCTTCTGAAATGCAGAGCCTTCAGGACAAAGACCATCCAGGATCGCAAAGCTTTCCTCAAAGAGAACAACGTCTGTTACAAGTGCTGCTCTTCGTCCACACACTTCACCAAGGACTGTAAGGTCAGTGTCAAATGCACAGAGTGTGACAGCACAGAACACAACACAGCTTTACACCCAAGGCCTACTCCAAGAACCTTCCCACCTGTCCATGGTGACAAGGAGCAAGGCAGGGAAACAAAAGACTCTAGTACAGATGCCACAGCAATCACTTCACAGTGCACTGAAGTCTGCAAAGGAAGTACAGGTGGCAGATCCTGCTCTAAAATCTGTCTAGTGAAAGCTTACCCAAAGGGACGCAGAGACAGAGCAGTCAAGCTCTACGTCATCTTGGATGATCAGAGTAATAAGTCACTAGCTAGATCTGTGTTTTTTTACATTCTAAACCTTAAAGGCC
The DNA here is from genome assembly GCA_029206835.1 of Rana muscosa. NCBI lineage: Eukaryota > Metazoa > Chordata > Amphibia > Anura > Ranidae > Rana > Rana muscosa. Next base: position 1,207,197,418 of record CM055122.1, read on the forward strand.
CCAGCAGCCTTTACTCCCTTAGGACTTGTGCAGGTACAGTGGAAACGGCGGGGAGAAGAGCTGACGGCCTACAAATTGAATCTATGGATGGTAAGCCATGTCTACCCTTACCGACCATAATAGAGTGCAACCAGGTGCCAGATAACAGATCAGAGATTCCCACACCAGATGCAGCAGCTCACCAGACCCACTTGAAGCACATAGCACATCTCATACCAGAACTTGATGATCAGGCTCAGATAATCTTACTCCTAGGGAGGGATATCTTGCAAGTCCACAAAGTAAGGAAACTGATCAACGGTCCTAAAAATGCTCCATATGCCCAAAAACTGGATCTTGGATGGGTCATTATAGGTGATGTTTGCCTGGGAGGTGCACACAAACCGACATCTGTTAATAATCTACTCACTAGTACCCTCGAAAATGGTCGTCCTTCTCTTTTCCAACCCTGTCAAAATTACATCCTCATAAAGGAGCTACCACACAACAACCCTGTACCTCTTCCCTTCCTAAGTCCCCTCTGTGACAGCAATACCTATGACGATGACCAAAGCGACTTAGGACGCTCAGTGTTCAGGAGAACAAAGGAGAACCACCAGGTAGCAATGTCCATTGAGGATAGGATCTTACTAGAAGTTATGGAAAGCAGTATGGAGAAAGACGTGACTAATAACTGGGTAGCACCACTTCTCTTTAGGCCACAAAGACAACGTTTGCCTAACAACAGAGAACTAGCATATAAACGCCTCACTTCCCTAAGACACAATATTCAAAGGAAACCAGAGATGAGAGAACATTTATTTTCCTTCATGGACAAAATATTCCAGAATGGTCATGCGGAGATAACCCCAAACCTCAAAGACTCAGAAGAATGTTGGTACTTACCCATATTTGGGGTCTATCACCCTAAGAAGCCAGGGCAGATTAGAGTTGTGTTTGATTCCAGCGCCAAACATGAGGGTGTCTCTTTAAATGATGTCCTTCTCTCTGGCCCTGACCTCAACAACAGACTATTAGGAGTACTTCTCCGCTTCCGCAAGGATTCAGTCGCATTCATGGCAGACATACAACAAATGTTCTATTGTTTTCTTGTTAAAGAAGAACACCAAAATTTTCTGAGGTTTCTCTGGTTCAGGGACAACAACCCCTCTGGAAACATCACAGAATACCGCATGAGGGTGCACATATTTGGCAACAGCCCTTCCCCTGCAGTTGCTATATATGGCCTCAGACACTCTGCTAGAGTAGGAGAGTATGGGTCAGATGTCAGACAATTTGTGGACAAGGATTTCTATGTGGACGATTGCTTGAAATCACTACCCACAAATGAAGCCGCAATCAGTCTCCTCAAAAGAACTCAGACAATGCTTGCGTGTTCCAAATTAAGGCTCCACAAGATTGCTTCCAACAGTAGAGACGTTTTAGAAGCCTTTCCTGTCCAAGATCACTCCAACGAGTTAAAGGACTTAGATCTAGGCACAGACTCCTATGCAACGCAGCCTTGATTTGCTTTGGGACTTAAGATCTGACACCTTTACTTTCCAAGTAAACACAGAAGAAAAACCCTTTACCCGTAGAGGTGTCCTGTCTACCATAAACAGCCTGTACGATCCTTTAGGCTTTGCAGCACCTGTCACCATCCAGGGTAAAGCACTACTCAGAGACTTGACATGTGAGTCGCTAGATTGGGACCACCCTCTCCCCACCGACAGGAAGAACTTATGGCTAGAGTGGAAGGATTCACTAACAGCTCTATCCAACCTTAAAATTCCACGCCCATATACTCCTTTGTCATCTGCAGACGTTCAGATACAAAGACGTTGTGTGTTTGCGGATGCTTCTGTTAAAGCAAATGCTGCTGTAGCTTACCTGAAAACCATAGACATTAAAGGACAATGCCACATAGGGTTTGTAATGGGAAAAGCAAAACTTTCACCACTGCCTGAACACACCATACCCAGGCTGGAACTTTGTGCTGCAGTATTGGCTACAGAGCTAGCTGAACTAATAGCAACAGAGACAAACTTAGAAATCCACAGACAGTAAAGTAGTTCTGGGTTACATCCATAATGAAACTAGGCATTTCTATGTCTATGTCAATAACAGAGTGATGAGAATAAAGGAGGTCCACTCGCCCAGAGCAATGGCATTTTGTGCCTACAGACTATAATCCTGCAGACCTAGCGACCAGATCTGTAACGGCCAGTCGCCTTGAAAGTACTTCATGGTTCACAGGTCCCACCTTTCTACGCAGTCCTGACTGTAACACTAATGACCTCACCACGTTTGACCTAATAGATGCAGACAAGGATCAGGAAATTCGCCCTCAGGTTTCTACTGCAGTCACAACAACTTCTCTCAACCAGTTTAAAGCCCACCGTTTCAGCAGGTTCTCCACCTGGAGGTCACTAGTTAGAGCTATCACTTGCTTAATCCACATAGCTCAGTCTTACGAAAAACAACCACCAACTCATGACGATTGCAGAGGTTGGCACCACTGTAGGAAAGTCTACTCAGCAACTGACCTAGAACAATCTAAAAATTGGTTAATATCTGTTGTACAGAAAGAAGTCTTTGCCAAAGAGATCAATTTTATTCTCAACCACAAACCTGTTCCTAAAGACAGTGTTTTAAAGAAACTTGATCCAATGGTTCTCACACCTGCCATGTTGCTCACGCAAAAGACTGGTCTAGCCGGTGCCCCAGCTGGAGAGTTTTGTGAGAAAGACCTTTACAAACGTCAATGGAGACAAGTTCAAACCCTTGCCAATACCTTTTGGAGTCGGTGGAAGGAGCAATACACATCTACTCTACAACTAAGGCGGAAGTGGCACACTAAAAAAACGAATCTTAAACTTGGTGATGTTTTGCTCATGAAAGATTGCCAGACACTAAGGAATATGTGGCCTTTAGGTCTAGTCACCAAAGTACTGCCAAGCAAAGATAATCTTGTCCGTAAGGTCAAGATCAAGACCTTTCAACAGAATGAAGCCAAAGTGTTCTTAAGACCAGTGACTGAACTTGTTCTGTTACTTTCTACGGATGACTCTGTTAGTGACTAGTGTTGAGCGGACCCGAACTGTAAAGTTCGGGTCCGTACCGAATTTTGGCGTTTTCCCGACCCCGGACCCGGACCCGGATTTTGCGCTAAAGTCCGGGTTCGGGTTCGGATTCGGGAATTTAATGGCGCAGTTAGAAATGCTTCAGGGGCCAGCCAATCACCATTTGATTAGCTGGTGTGCCCTTAGAAGCCATCATAGCCTTGCCTACTAATGGCATGGCTGTAATTGGTCAGTGCAACATGTGACCCAGCATGTGACCAGCTTCTATATAAGAAAGAGGCACACAGCACAGATCGTCACTCTGCTTTTAGACAGTGTAGGGAAAGGATCCTGGCTGCTGTTGCTGTGAGGGAGAGAATAGGAGTTAGTCCTGATTCTGCAATCTACTGATATAAAAGATAGGGAGACAGTGTAGTGTAGTGTAGGGGCAGGATCCTGTTTGTGCTTTCAGGGAGAGAGATTTAGATAGGAGTCCAGATTGAGAGATATAATAGCTCAGCGATCTGCATAGGTTTATCTGTTTGTGTTGCAAGCTCAGTGCACCAGCACTGCATTACGTTGAGTGATACACCTATTCCATACTGTGGCTGTATTGTGCTCTTGCTAAAAGACCTATTTTGGTCATAAAAAAAAAAAAAAAAAAAGGCACTTTATTGTGCTTTTGCTAAAAAGACCCATTTTTGGGCCCCCAAAAAAAAAAAGGCACTTTATTGTGCTGTTGCAAAAAAAAAAAAGGCACTTTGTTGTGCGCAAAAAAGACCTATTTTTGGGCAAAAAAAATATTTTGCAGTGTATATCTCTAGTTGTGTGAAATAACCAATTTCTATATATTTTTCTTGTACTATGCTATACTAAAAAAAACAAAAAAACTTTTTTTTGAATAGCATTCTCTGCAGCTGTGCGATTCAGCGGTTATATACTGTGGTTGTATTGTGCTCTTTCAAAAAACGCCATTTAGGGCCACAGAAAATATTTTGCAGTGTGAAATACACATGTGGAGGTGTGTAAAATAAACAATTTCTATATATTGTACAGTGCTATACTAAAAAAAACAAAATTTTTTTTGAATAGCATTCTCTGCACTTCTATAGCTGTGCGATTCAGTGGTTAAATACTGTGGTTGTGTTGTGCTCTTTCAAAAAACGCCATTTAGGGCCACAGAAAATATTTTGCAGTGTATATCTCTAGTTGTGTGAAATAACCAATTTCTATATATTTTTCTTGTACTATGCTATACTAAAAAGAAAAAAAAAAACTTTTTTTTGAATAGCATTCTCTGCAGCTGTGCGATTCAGCGGTTATATACTGTGGTTGTGTTGTGCTCTTTCAAAAAACGCCATTTAGGGCCACAGAAAATATTTTGCAGTGTGAAATACACATGTGGAGGTGTGTAAAATAAACAATTTCTATATATTGTACAGTGCTATACTAAAAAAAACAACATTTTTTTTGAATAGCATTCTCTGCACTTCTATAGCTGTGCGATTCAGTGGTTAAATACTGTGGTTGTGTTGTGCTCTTTCAAAAAATGCCATTTAGGGCCACAGAAAATATTTTGCAGTGTGAAATACACATGTGGAGGTGTGTAAAATAAACAATTTCTATATATTGTACAGTGCTATACTAAAAAAAAAAACATTTTTTTTGAATAGCATTCTCTGCACTTCTATAGCTGTGCGATTCAGTGGTTAAATACTGTGGTTGTGTTGTGCTCTTTCAAAAAACGCCATTTCGGGCCACAGAAAATATTTTGCAGTGTGAAATACACATGTGGAGGTGTGTAAAATAAACAATTTCTATATATTGTACAGTGCTATACTAAAAAAAAAAACATTTTTTTTGAATAGCATTCTCTGCACTTCTATAGCTGTGCGATTCAGTGGTTAAATACTGTGGTTGTGTTGTGCTCTTGCAAAAAACGCCATTTAGGGCCACAGAAAATAAATTGCAGTGTGAAATACACATGTGGAGGTGTGTAAAATAAACAATTTCTATATATTTTCCTTGTACTGTGCTATACTAAAAAAAACAACCTTTTTTTTTTGAATAGCATTTTCTGTAGCTGTGCGATTCAGCGGTTACGTGCTGTGGGTGTGTTGTGGTCTGGCAAAAAACGCCATTTAGGGCCACAGAAAATATTTTGCAGTGTGAAATACACATCTGGAGGTGTGTGTAAAAAAACAATTTATATATATTTTCCTTGTACTGTGCTATACTAAAAAAAAACAACCTTTTTTTTTTGAATAGCATTTTCTGCAGTTCTGTAGCTGTGCGTTTCAGCCATTACGTACTGTGGGTGTGTTGTGGTCTTCCAAAAAACGCCATTTAGGGCAAGATCCTAAATTTGGAAAATATGAGGGGAAGGTCAAAGGGACGTGGTGGCCCCGGTCGTGGTGCTGCTGGTGGAGCTCCTGTTGCAGGGAGAGGACGTGGTGGATCTGTGCCAGCTACACGCACAAGTGAAACACCTTCCTCAGGTGCGAGTAGGCGACCGAGCCTGCGGCGGTATTTTGTCACGCCTAATGAGGCTGTACCAATGTTTAGGCCAGGACAAGTACAGGCGATAGTAGATTGGGTTGCTGACAGTGCCTCGGGTTCCTTCACATTGTCTCCCACCCACTCTTCTGCTGAAAGATCAGAGTTGGCACCTGAAGCCCATGTCCATCAGTCTTTCACCTCACCCCCTTGCAAATCAGCCAAGCAGTCTGAGCCCCAAATCATGCAGCAGTCTCTTCTGCTTTTCGATGACTCTGTTAGCAGGGTTTCCCAGGGCCATCCACCTAGCCCTGCCCCAGAAGTGGAAGAGATTGAGTGCACCGATGCCCAACCACTTATGTTTCATGATGGGTACATGGGAGGACCATCGCAGCACGTCTCGGATGATGACGAAACACAGGTGCCAACTGCTGCTGCTTTCGCAATTGTGCAGACAGACATGGAGGGCAGGGGTGAAGACTGGGTGGAAGATGATGTGGAGGACGATGAGGTCCTCGACCCCACATGGAATCAACGTTATGCAGGTGACCAGTGTAGTTCGGAGGAAGAGGCGGTGGTCGCACAGAGCCACCAGCACAGCAGAAGAGGGAGCAGGGTGCAAAAACGGAGCATTCGTCCCCTAGACAGTACATCTGCTACTGCCCAACGCAGCAAGGGACCGAGCACACCAAAGCCAGGTCCAAGGACTTCCCTAGCGTGGCAGTTCTTCACACAGTGTGTTGATGACAAGACACGAGTGGTTTGCACGCTGTGCAATCAGAGCCTGAAGCGAGGCATAAACGTTCTCAACCTGAGCACAAGCTGCATGACCAGGCATCTAAGTGCAAAGCACGAGCTGCAGTGGAGTAGACACCTCAGAAACCAAGAAAGGTCTCTGGCTCCTCCTGCTTCCTCTTCTGCTGCAGTCTCGGCCTCTTCATCCACCTCTGTAGTGACAGTGGCACCTGTCACCCCGCAAACAGAGGATCTGCCAGCAACACTACCACCTGGGTCACCGACCATCTCCACAATGTCCCATGGAAGCGTTCAGCTCTCTATCTCCCAAACATTGGAGCGGAAGAGGAAGTACCCCCCTAGCCACCCGCAATCCCTGGCCCTGAATGCCAGCATTTCAAAATTCCTGGCCTTTGAAATGCTGTCATTCCGTCTGGTGGAGACGCAGAGTTTTAAAAGCCTGATGGCATTGGCTGTCCCGCAGTACGTCGTGCCCAGCCGCCACTACTTTTCCAGGCGAGCCATCCCTTCCCTGCACAACCAGGTGGGGGACAAAATCAGGTGTGCACTGCGCAACGCCATCTGTGGCAAGGTCCACCTAACTACGGATGCGTGGACCAGTAAGCACGGTCAGGGACGTTATATCTCCCTAACAGCACACTGGGTAAATGCAGTGGCTGCTGGGCCTGAGGCAGATAGCGGTTTGGCGCATGTCCTTCCACCACCGAGGATTGCAGGGCGCTTCAGTTTGCCTCCTGTTGCTAACTCCTCCTTCTCCGCTTCCTCATCCTCTACCGCCTCCTCATCCATTCAGCGTAACACCTTCACCACCAACTTCAGCACAGCCAGGGGTAAACGACAGCAGGCAGTTTTAAAACTTTCCTGTTTGGGGGAAAATCCCCACACCGCGCAGGAGTTGTGGAGGGACATGGAACAACAGACCGATGAGTGGTTGCTGTCAGTGAGCCTCAAGCCCGGCCTGGTGGTGTGCGATAATGGGCGAAATCTCGTAGCAGCTCTGGGTCTAGCCGGTTTGACGCACATCCCTTGCCTGGCGCATGTGCTGAACTTGGTGGTCCAGAGGTTCCTTAAAAATTACCCCAATATGCCAGAGCTGCTGCAGAAAGTGCGGGCTGTGTGTGCGCACTTTCGGCGTTCTCACCCTGCTGCTGCTCGCCTGTCAGCGCTGCAGCGTAACTTCGGCCTTCCAGCTCACCGCCTCATATGTGACGTGCCCACAAGGTGGAACTCCACCTTGCACATGCTGGCCAGACTGTGCGAGCAGCAGCAGGCAATAGTGGAGTTTCAGCTGCAGCAATCACGCGTGAGTCGCTCTGCGGAACAGCACCACTTCACCACCAATAACTGGGCCTCCATGCGAGACCTGTGTGCCTTGTTGCGCTGTTTCGAGTACTCCACCAACATGGCCAGTGCCAATGACGCCGTTCTCAGCGTTACTATCCCAGTTCTATGCCTCCTTGAAAAAATGCTTCGTGCGATGATGGAAGAGGATGTGGCACAGGAGGATGAGGAGGAGGAGGAGGAAGCGGGATCATTTCAAAGGCTTTCAGGGCAGTCTTTCACAAGTGGCTACGAGGGTGGGTTCCTGCACCAACAAACGGCAGGTACACAATTGTCCGGCAGAAAGGGCACAGTTCTGGAGGATGACGAGGTGGAGGAGGAGATGGAGGAGGAGGAGGAGGAGGAGGAGGAGGAGCCATGTTCACAGCAGGGTGGCACTCAGACCAGCTCGTGGCCATTACTGGTGCGTGGCTGGGGAGATACAGAGGACACAGACGATACACCTCCCACAGAGGACAGCTTTTCTTTGCCTCTGGGCAGCCTGGCACACATTAGCGATTACATGCTGCAGTGTTTCCGCAACGACAGCCGAGTTGCCCACATTTTAACTGGTGCTGATTACTGGGTGGCCACCCTGCTGGATCCCCGTTACAAGGACAACGTACCGTCCTTAATTCCCTCACTGGAGCGGGATCGTAAGATGCGCGAGTACAAGCGCACGCTGGTAGACGCGCTGCTGGTGGCATTCCCACCTGACAGCGGGCGTACGGTGGAAGCACAAGGCGAAGGCAGAGGAGGAGGAAGAGGTCGCCAACGCAGCCGGGGCACCGGCAGCACCTCAGAAGGCAGGGTTAGCATGGCCGAAATGTGGAAAAGCTTTGTCAGCACGCCACAACAACCAGCACCACCAGCTGAGATGGAACGTCTTAGCAGGAGGCAGCATTTACATAGTGTGACAGCAGGAAAGTAAAGTCACCTGGTTGCATCCAGGGGGGTAGATATATTTCGCCCAGATTCAGGCTTTACGCCGACTTATACAACTAGGTGGAGAGTTGTATAAGCCCAGCTGAGGCTAGTGGGCTCATGGATGACTCATACCTCTAGGGGGAGTGTGGGGCGTCGTACAGACAGGGAGTTGAAGAGACCAGCTGAAGCTTGTCAGCTCATTTAGGCCTCTATAAGAACTCCCAGATTCATTAGGTGTTAGCTCATGCCTGGAACCAGACCTGTGTGGACTGTCTAGGGAGAGTGAACCCCTGTGCGGTGAGACAAAGCCTGTGTGGCTATTTGCTTGGACATTTAAAACCAGGGAATTAGGGACTAGGACAGCACTAGGCTGATCCCAGTTGTTAGTTAGGAAACCTGTATGTTTAGTCAGAGGTCAACTTGACCAGGATTTATTTTGTTTATGTTTCTTTTGCTTTGCTGTGTTTTTGTCACTGTAAATAGAAAATAAACCGCACCTTTTTGATTTTGAAAACCACAAGCTCCGTCTGCTGGCCTGTTTTTGTGTGGGGAGCCCATCTCGGGGGTCACCCACACCCGCTGCCGAGCTAACCCCCTCACAGTTGGTGGAGAACCAGTGGCAGTTTTTTTTAAGCCAGCATGGAGGAGATACTGAAACAGCTGGCTCTAGCAAATGCCAATCAACAGCAGACAAATGCAGGTTTGCAAAGGAGCCTTGCAGCCCAGCAGCAAGCTCATCAACAGAGCCTTGCAGCCCAGCAGCAAGCTCACCAACAGAGTCTGGAAGCTCAGCAACAAGCCCTGCAGCAATCTGAGGCCCGCTTCATAGACCTGTTACAGAAGCAAGAGCAGAGACTACAACAAATGGAAGCAGTAGTGCAGCAACGTCCGCAGACCAGTGAGGGAAGCCGTCCCACTAATACCGCGTCCTTTGGGGTGAGTCGTTTATTGACAAAAATGACTGGAGAGGATGATCCAGAGGTATTTTTGACCACATTTGAAAGGACTGCTGAAAGAGAAAAGTGGCCTGAGGAGCAGTGGGCTGGACTGGTGGCTCCTCTGTTAACTGGTGAATCGCAGAAGGCTTACTATGACCTAGAGCATGACCAAGCAAAAGACTATGTGATGCTAAAAGCTGAAATATTGGCAAGGCTGGGTGTCACCCTGGCTGTCCGGGCTCAGCGTGTGCATAACTGGACTTTCCAGCTTGGAAAACCCCCCAGGTCTCAAATGTATGATCTCATTCACCTGAGCAGAAAGTGGCTACAGCCAGAGACTTTGTCCGCACCAAAGATTGTGGAACGTGTTGTAATGGATCGGTTTTTGAGAGCTCTTCCTACTGCCATCCAAAAGTGGGTAAGCCATGGAGACCCAGAGACGGCCGATGGTCTTGTGGATCGTGTGGAGAAATACTTGGCTACAGAGAACCTGACGGCCTCTTCCAGAGACACTCGGACTTTCCACCCTAAGACCAGACCATCCCCAGGGGCGGATAAGATGATTCCAAGGGGTAAGGGTGGAGAGAGTGAGAGGGTGGGAGCTCTACCCCAAGTTTGGCGAGAACAGCCTGGGAAATCAGCGGCTCAAGAGGCGGCAAGAAGGATCGTTTGCTACCGCTGCCGGCAAGCGGGACATATTGCAGCAAATTGCCCGGTTGTGGAGGAACCCATGCAGTGTGACTTTCTGACGGGCAGACGTCAGTCGCTGTGTGCGACAGTCGCATGCACTGCCATTCGGGGAACTGAGAAACATTTATGCAAAATGTGTATTAATGGTAGAAATGTTGTGGTATTGCTGGATTCAGGTAGCCTTGTGACCCTGATAAAGGCTGAATTAGTTAAAACAGAGGTCTCTGGGAATAGCAAGGTAGCTGTTATTTGTGTGCATGGGGACACCCGAGAGTATCCAGTGACTACAGTGTGTTTCGAGACCCCCAAAGGTACCCTCTCTCATCCAGTGGGCTTAGTATCTCAGTTACCGCATGACGCCATTGTGGGAAGGGATTTTCCGAAGTTCTGGGAACTGTGGGATGATCCTGAGCCCCCCACTGGTGCCCCTATGTACCAGGAATGTGATAGCCAGAACTCCCCTGAGAGTGGTGAGGACTCTCCGGAATTTCCCTTGTCAGTATTGGCAGGGGAGACTCAAGAAACTGGAGAGGAGCCCACCTCCTCAGACGAAAACCTACCGTCTGTGGAGTTTTCTGATCTTGAGGTTCACAGGGAAAACTTTGCCACAGAACAGTTGAAAGACCCCGCCCTAATAAAGGCACGGGAAAACGTAGTGAAAATAGATGGCGAGTTAGTGAACCCAGATAATACCTGCACTTACCCATACTTCAGCGTAGAGAAGGACCTACTGTATCGGGTGGCAAAAAGGGCAGAAGAAACCGTTGAGCAGCTTGTGGTGCCCAAACCTTACAGGAAGTTGGTGTTGGAGTTGGCCCATGGGCACATTCTTGGAGGTCATCTGGGGACAGAGAAAACCCGAGAGAGGGTATTACAGAGATTCTATTGGCCGGGGGTGATGAAGGACATAGAAAATTATTGTTCCTCCTGCCCTGTGTGTCAGAGGTCGGCCCCGATGCCACATTTCCGTAGCCCGCTGGTCCCTCTACCCATCATTGAGGTCCCGTTTGAGAGGATCGCCATGGATTTGGTAGGTCCTATAATCAAGTCCGCTAGGGGGCACCAGTACATATTAGTTATAATGGACTATGCCACCCGTTATCCAGAAGCGATCCCTCTCCGAAATACCTCGGCCAAAACCATAGCCAAAGAGCTATCTCTTGTGTTTAGCCGGGTGGGTATTTGTAAAGAACTGCTTACGGACCAAGGTACACCCTTTATGTCCCGGGTTATGAAGGAGCTATGTAAATTGTTCAAAGTGACGCAATTACGTACATCTGTGTATCACCCCCAAACCGATGGGCTGGTTGAAAGATTCAACAAAACCCTAAAACAAATGTTGAAGAAAGTGGTGGATAGAGATGGAAAGGATTGGGACTGTCTACTTCCTTATCTGATGTTTGCTATTAGGGAGGTGCCCCAATCCTCTACGGGATTCTCCCCCTTTGAGTTACTGTATGGGAGACACCCAAGAGGGCTGTTGGATATTGCCAAGGAAACTTGGGAAAAAGAGAGTTCTCCCCACAGGAGTGTGATTGAGCATGTCGCCCTGATGCAAGACCGAATTGCACAGGTAATGCCCATCGTGAAGGAACATTTGGCCCAAGCGCAGTTAGCACAGCAGAGAGTGTACAACCGTGGAGCCAAGACCCGTACCTTTTCCCCGGGGGATAGGATACTGGTACTTGTCCCTACGGTTGAAAGTAAATTCCTTGCCAAATGGCAAGGCCCCTACGAGATAATGGAAAAAGTGAGCGAAGTGAATTACAAGGTCAGACAACCAGGAAGGCGAAAGCCCGAACAGATCTATCACGTTAATCTGTTGAAAGCCTGGAGGGATAGAGAGTCCCTAGTCGCAGACACTTGGCCACCAGCTCAAACTGGTTGCGTGATTCCTGAGGTTGGAATAGCAGCCACCTTGTCACAACCCCAACAACAGGAGGTTAAGGAGTTTGTGCTTCGCAACAAGGAGGTATTCTCTGAGCTGCCGGGACAAACATCTGGGGTAGAGCATGACATCATTACCCCGCCCGGTGAAAGGGTGAAGTTAAAACCCTATCGGATCCCAGAGGCCCGACGGGAGGCAATACGGGAGGAAGTACAGAAAATGCTGAACTTAGGGGTGATAGAGGAGTCCCAAAGTGATTGGTCTAGTCCCATTGTGTTGGTGCCTAAACCGGATGGGAGCTGGCGATTTTGTAACGATTTTCGTCAGTTGAACAAAGTTACAAAATTTGACACCTACCCCATGCCACGTATAGATGAGTTGATCGACCGGCTGGGAACAGCCCGATACATGACGACTCTTGACCTCACAAAAGGGTATTGGCAAATCCCCCTGGCCAAGTCGGCCAAAGAGAAAACCGCATTTGTAACCCCAGACGGGGCGTTCCAATATAAAAGAATGCCGTTCGGGTTACAGAATGCGCCGGCCACATTCCAGCGGAAAATGGACCAGATGCTGAGGCCCCATCGGAAGTATGCTGCGGCTTACCTGGATGACGTAATTGTCCATAGCACAGATTGGGCCTCACATCTGCCAAAAGTGCAAGCAGTCCTGGACTCTGTTCGGGAAGCGGGGTTTACGGCTAACCCCAAGAAGTGTACCATTGGGCAGGAGGAGGCCAAATATCTTGGGTACACCATTGGGAGGGGAGTAATAAAACCCCAACTCAACAAAGTCGAGGCCATCCAGAGTTGGCCACGTCCCAACAGCAAGAAGCAGGTACGAGCCTTTCTGGGAATCGCTGGGTATTATCGGCGATTCATTCCCCACTTTGCTTCTAAGGCTGTGCCCCTAACCAACCTGACGAAGGGGAAAGGGTCGGTCATGATTAAATGGACCCCCGAGGCTGAGGCAGCATTCCAATTCTTGAAACAAGCCTTATGTAGCCAGCCAGTGTTGTACTCACCCGACTTCTCTAAAGACTTTGTCGTACAAAGTGATGCGTCAGATGTGGGGTTAGGAGCAGTATTGTCCCAGGTCTGGAACGGGGAAGAGCACCCAGTCATTTACCTCAGCAGGAAGTTGAAGTCCCATGAGGTAAATTACGCCACCGTTGAAAAAGAGTGTTTAGCGGTGAAGTGGGCTCTAGATTCCCTTCGGTACTACCTGCTAGGTAGGCACTTTGACATGGTTACGGATCACGCTCCGTTAAAGTGGATGGCTCAAAACAAGGAAACAAATAGAAGAGTGAATAGGTGGTTCCTGGCCCTCCAGGAATTCAACTTCACAGTAAAGCATCGCCCTGGCGTTCAAATGGGGAATGTGGATGCTTTGTCTCGAGTACATGAATGCCTGATTGCTGGTGTTCCAACCCCGAGGTTAAAACAAGAGGGGGGGGTATGTGACAGCAGGAAGGTAAAGTCACCTGGTTGCATCCAGGGGGGTAGATATATTTCGCCCAGATTCAGGCTTTACGCCGACTTATACAACTAGGTGGAGAGTTGTATAAGCCCAGCTGAGGCTAGTGGGCTCATGGATGACTCATACCTCTAGGGGGAGTGTGGGGCGTCGTACAGACAGGGAGTTGAAGAGACCAGCTGAAGCTTGTCAGCTCATTTAGGCCTCTATAAGAACTCCCAGATTCATTAGGTGTTAGCTCATGCCTGGAACCAGACCTGTGTGGACTGTCTAGGGAGAGTGAACCCCTGTGCGGTGAGACAAAGCCTGTGTGGCTATTTGCTTGGACATTTAAAACCAGGGAATTAGGGACTAGGACAGCACTAGGCTGATCCCAGTTGTTAGTTAGGAAACCTGTATGTTTAGTCAGAGGTCAACTTGACCAGGATTTATTTTGTTTATGTTTCTTTTGCTTTGCTGTGTTTTTGTCACTGTAAATAGAAAATAAACCGCACCTTTTTGATTTTGAAAACCACAAGCTCCGTCTGCTGGCCTGTTTTTGTGTGGGGAGCCCATCTCGGGGGTCACCCACACCCGCTGCCGAGCTAACCCCCTCACAATAGTTACATAGTTACATAGTTACATAGTTAGTCAGGTTGAAAAAAGACACAAGTCCATCCAGTTCAACCGTAAAAAATAAAAATAAAAAAATAAAAATAAACATATATCGTACAATCCCATATACCCAATTCTATACCCACAGTTGATCCAGAGGAAGGCAAAAAAAACCCAGAAGAGCATTATCCAATTTGCTACAGCAGGGGAAAAAATTCCTTCCTTATCCCCCGAGAGGCAATCGGATATTCCCTGGATCAACTTTACCTATAAATGTTAGTACCCAGTTATATTATGTACATTTAAGAAAGAATCCAGGCCCTTCTTAAAGCAATCTACTGAGCTGGCCAGAACCACCTCTGCAGGGAGTCTATTCCACATTTTCACAGCTCTTACTGTGAAAAAACCTTTCCGTATTTGGAGGTGAAATCTCTTTTCCTCTAGACGCAAAGAGTGCCCCCTTGTCCTTTGTGTTGACCGTAAAGTGAATAACTGAACACCAAGTTCACTATATGGACCCCTTATATATTTGTACATGTTGATCATATCCCCCCTTAATCTCCTCTTCTCAAGAGAGAATAAATTCAGTTCCTCTAATCTCTCCTCATAGCTGAGCTCCTCCATGCCTCTTATCAGTTTGGTTGCCCTTCTCTGCACTTTCTCCAGTTCCCCAATATCCTTTTTGAGAACTGGGGCCCAAAACTGAACTGCATATTCCAGATGAGGTCTTACTAATGATTTGAACAGGGGCAAAATGATATCTCTCTCTCTGGAGACCATACCTCTCTTAATACAAGAAAGGACTTTGCTCGCTTTGGAAACCGCAGCTTGGCATTGCATGCCATTATTGAGCTTATGATCTACCAAAACCCCCAGATCCTTCTCCACTACGGATCCCCCCAGTTGTACTCCCCCTAGTATGTATGATGCATTCATATTATTAGCCCCCAAGTGCATAACTTTACATTTATCAACATTAAACCTCATCTGCCACATAGTCGCCCAATTAGACAGAGCATTGAGGTCGGCTTGTAAATTGGCGACATCCTGTAAGGACGTTATTCCACTGCATAGCTTGGTGTCATCTGCAAAGACAGAAATGTTACTTTTGATCTCAGACCCAATATCATTTATAAACATATTAAAAAGTAAGGGTCCCAGCACTGAACCTTGGGGTACACCACTGATAACCTTGGACCATTCAGAGTAAGAATCATTAACCACTACTCTCTGAATTCTGTCTTTTAGCCAGTTTTCTATCCATTTACAAACTGATATTTCCAATCCTGTAGACTTTACCTTACACATGAGCCGTGTGTGGGGAACTGTATCGAACGCTTTTGCAAAATCCAAGTATACCACGTCCACTGCCACCCCTCTGTCCAAGGTCTTACTTACCTCTTCATAAAAAGAAATCAGGTTTGTTTGACAACTTCTGTCTTTCATGAATCCATGCTGTCTGTTGCTTAAATAGTTTTTTTCCAGCAAGAACTCATCTATGTGGTCTTTTATTAATCTCTCCAGTATTTTCCCAACTATAGAAGTTAAACTAACAGGTCTATAGTTACTTGGTAAACACTTAATTCCCTTTTTAAATATAGGCACCACATTGGCCCTGCGCCAATCCAGTGGTACTATTCCTGTCATTAATGAGTCCCTAAAAATTAAATACAATGGCTTTGAAATTACAGAGCTCAATTCTTTTAGGATCCGTGGGTGTATGCCATCTGGTCCAGGTGCTTTATCCACCTTTATTCCATCTAAATATTTCTGGACCATATCACTTTTGAGCCATTGTGGATTTGGGGCTGTGTCACTACCACCCCCATTTTGGACATGAGCTCCCCCATGCTCCTTTGTATACACAGAACTGAAGAAAGTATTTAATAAATTAGCCTTCTCTTTGTCCCCAGTCACCCACTCTAGATTATTTTGTAAAGGGCCTACATGCTCAGACTTGACCTTTTTACTATTAATATATTTGAAGAATTTTTTGGGGTTTGTCCTACTATCTTTTGCAATCTGTCGTTCATTTTGAATTTTTGCATCCTTGATTTCCTTTTTACATATCCTGTTATATTCTTTGTAACATTTAAATGACACTAGTGTTCCCTCATTTTTATATTTTTTAAAAGCTCTTTTCTTATAGTTTATAGCTTTTTTAACTTTGTCAGTGAGCCACATAGGTTTTATTTTTAGCCTTTTAAACTTATTGCCCATGGGAATATACTTTGCAGTGAGTTCACAAACAGTCTTTTTGAAGAATTCCCATTTCTGTTCTGTGCCCATTGATGCCAATATTCCTTCCCAGTCTAAGTCCTGGAGAGCAGCACTCATCCTTGGAAAATTTGCTCTCTTGAAATTAAGTGTTTTTATCTTTCCTGTATGTGATTTTTGCTTACAACTAACATCAAATGAAATCATGTTATGGTCACTGCTACCCAGGTGTTCCTTTATCTGAACATTAGTAATACGCTCTGCATGGTTTGAGATTACCAGGTCCAACAGAGCATCATTCCTAGTTGGGGCCTCAATAAACTGGACCATAAAATTGTCCTGCAATAGGTTTATAAATTTTTGCCCTTTAACTGTCCCAGCAGTTCCATTACTCCAGTCAATTTCTGGGTAGTTAAAATCCCCCATTATTATCACCGTCCCAGCCCTTGCAGCCCTTTCCATCTGTGCAAGGAGCTGAGTCTCTAACTCCTCATTAATATTGGGTGGTCTATAACAAACTCCAATGATTAGCTTTGAACTACGCACATCTGTATGCAGTCCTACCCATAATGCTTCAGACTCATCACACTCTCCATCCACCAGGTCCTCTTTCACACTCGCTTTGAGATCACTTCTCACATAGAGACAGACCCCTCCACCCTTCCTTTTTACCCTGTCTTTCCGAAAGAGTGCATAGCCAGGAATATTAATAGCCCAGTCGTGTGAGGAATGAAGCCAAGTTTCAGCAATACCGATTACATCATAGCTCTCCTCATGCACCAGAGCTTCCAACTCACCTATTTTGCTTGGCAGACTTCTGGCGTTGGTGAACAGACACTTTAATGCATTAATATTATTTGACCGGTCACATACTATCCTCTTGGGTGTTCCCAGATTGCAACTAGGACTTGCTACTATACTTACCTTGGGTTTATGTTCTTTGGTTACCCTACCACTAATGCCCCTAATACTACCCTTTAGAATATGTTCCCCGCTGACTCTCACTATCTCTGGACCCTCCCCCCTGTCACCTAGTTTAAAAACCCCTCTAACTTTTTGGCCATCCTTATTCCCAGCTGATCTGCACCCTCCTCATTTAGGTGCAGTCCGTCCCTTCTATAGTACTGGTTATCGACTGAGAAGTCGGCCCAGTCCTCCAGGAACCCAAACCCCTCCTTACTACACCAGCTCTTCAGCCACTTGTTCACTTCCCTAATCTCCCTCTGCCTTACTGGTGTGGCTCGATGTACCGGTAGTATTCCCGAGAATACTACCTTGGAGGTCCTTTTCCTCAATTTAGCTCCCAAGTCCCTAAAATCGTTCTTTAGGACACTCCATCTGCCTCTGACTTTGTCATTGGTGCCAACGTGCACCATGACAGCTGGGTCTTCCCCAGCCCCTCCCAGTAATCTGTCCACCAGATCCGTGATGTGCCGAACCCGAGCGCCCGGTAGACAACATACAGTTCGGCGCTTCAGGTCTTTGTTACAGATTGCCCTCTCTGTCCTTCTAAGAATTGAGTCCCCTACCACCAGAATCTGTCTTTCCTTTCCCTTCGCTTCCCCCCACTCTCACTGGAGGAGTTCTTCCCCTGGCAGCTAGGAGAGTCCCTCAGCTCCAGCAGTGCTGGTCCCGGACTGGTTTCACCAATGTCACTCAATGGAGCATACTTATTGGGATGCTCCAGCCCTGGATCGGCCTCCCTGGCACTTCGCCCTCTACCCTTCCTGACTGTCACCCATCTACTATTTTCTAGTGCCTGCACCTCTTTGACTCCACCCACCTCTGTGCTGGCCCCTGCCATCACCTGCCGGGTACGTATCCAGCTCTCCTTTAGTGTGGAGGGACTTCCCAGTGCTGACAGTTGCTTCCCTAGATTCAGAACCTGGGCTTCCAGGGAAACAATGTGCTTACATTTTGCACAGCAGTAATCGCCCTCGATCAGATGATCAAGGAACGCATACATGCTGCAAGATGTACACCGAGTCGCCTCGCCACACCCGCTGGGCATCGTACCTATTAATTTAATGAGGATTCGAGATTATACCCTGTCCAAATTACCTAACACTAGCTTCCTGACCCAACTATTCAACAAGACAATACACAGGTACTCAACAAGACAATACACAGGTACTCAACAAGACAATACACAGGTACTCAACAAGACAATACACAGGTACTCAACAAGACAATACACAGGTACCACGCAGACCCACGTGCACCCACAGACCAACGGACCCGCGTGCACTCGCAGACCAACGGACCTGCGTGCACTCGCGGACCCGCGTGCACTCGCAGACCAACGGACCCGCGTGCACTCGCAGACCAGCGTGCACTCGCAGACCAACAGACCCGCGTGCACTCGCAGACCAACGGACCCGCGTGCACTCGCAGACCAACGGACCCGCGTGCACTCGCAGACCAACGGACCCGCGTGCACTCGCAGACCAACGGACCCGCGTGCACTCGCAGACCAACGGACCCGCGTGCACTCGCAGACCAACGGACCCGCGTGCACTCGCAGACCAACGGACCCGCGTGCACTCGCAGACCAACGGACCCACGTGCACTCGCAGACCAACGGACCCACGTGCACTCGCAGACCAGCGTGCACTCGCAGACCAACGGACCCGCGTGCACTCGCAGACCAGCGTGCACTCGCAGACCAACGGACCCGCGTGCACTCGCAGACCAGTGTGCACTCGCAGACCAACGGACCCGCGTGCACTCGCAGACCAGCGTGCACTCGCAGACCAACGGACCCACGTGCACTCGCAGACCAACGGACCCACGTGCACTCGCAGACCAGCGTGCACTCGCAGACCAACGGACCCGCGTGCACTCGCAGACCAGCGTGCACTCGCAGACCAACGGACCCACGTGCACTCGCAGACCAACGGACCCGCGTGCACTCGCAGACCAACGGACCCGCGTGCACTCGCAGACCAACGGACCCACGTGCACTCGCAGACCAACGGACCCACGTGCACTCGCAGACCAACGGACCCACGTGCACTCGCAGACCAGCGTGCACTCGCAGACCAACGGACCCGCGTGCACTCGCAGACCAGCGTGCACTCGCAGACCAACGGACCCGCGTGCACTCGCAGACCAACGTGCACTCGCAGACCAACGGACCCGCGTGCACTCGCAGACCAACGGACCCACGTGCACTCGCAGACCAACGGACCCACGTGCACTCGCAGACCAACGGACCCACGTGCACTCGCAGACCAACGGACCCACGTGCACTCGCAGACCAGCGTGCACTCGCAGACCAACGGACCCGCGTGCACTCGCAGACCAGCGTGCACTCGCAGACCAACGGACCCACGTGCACTCGCAGACCAACGGACCCACGTGCACTCGCAGACCAGCGGACCCGCGTGCACTCGCAGACCAGCGTGCACTCGCAGACCAACGGACCCACGTGCACTCGCAGACCAGCGTGCACCTACAATACACAAGTACTAACGATCCACACACACTACTCAGACAACACCCAGGTACTCACACTACACATCTACTATGACCCCTGTTTTAAACTCTTGATTTTAACTCCCCACTTAGTCCAGTTCCACTTGGACAGAGTTCCAGCAACTCAAAATGAGCAGGCTCTAAATGAGCTCTACAGAAATTTATATAGGCCTCAAGCACCTGTGACCAATTAACCACTCCCCTTAATTAGTAGGCTGAAGGAAAAAAAGAGAAAAAAAAGGCTGTTTAAAATGTGCCAGAAAAAGGTGTTAAAAAGCTGCAAGGAAAAAGAGCCAAAAATAACCAAAAATGCAACCCAGCAGTCAAAAGCAGAAACTTCTTCACTCTCCACGCAAGGTCTCCTCCACTGTCTACCCTCCAACCAACAACATGGTTGAGCAGTATGTGTCCACAGGCCTACACGTACTGGATGACGGGTCTGCCCCCTTTAACTTCTGGGTCTCCAAATTGGGCACATGGCCAGAGCTTGCCGTTTATGCCTTGGAGGTGCTGGCCTGCCCTGCAGCCAGTGTATTATCCGAACGTGTATTTAGCACGGCAGGGGGCGTTATCACAGACAAGCGCAGCCGCCTGTCCAGAGCCAATGTGGACAAGCTCACGTTCATTAAAATGAACCAGGCATGGATCCCACAGGACTTGTCCGTACCTTGTGCAGAATAGACATGTATACCGGTGTTGTGACAAAAACTGTCCGGCCATCGGATTGTGCCCGGCCCGTACTGCGCAGGCGCAGCGCTTGCGCAGTACAGAGGACAAGGAGATTCACAAAATCTCCGAAGATGAACGACGCCTGCGCTGTGAGTGCAGGTTCAAGCCCCACCATCCAAGAGGACATACGGTAGCACATAGTAACAGGGCCCCTCACGGGCTCGCTTCGATCGCGGCCTTGCTTGGCTCGGCTTGAACCACGGATGGTGTGGCCTTCACCTGAACTCAACACGCAGGCGCCGTTAGTCTTGGGAGATTTTTGAAATCCCCTTGTCCTACATACTCAGCAAGCGCAGTACAGGGCGGACACTATTCGACAGGGGACAGAATTCGACACATCACCGGCCTTACCCAGCCATTGTTGTATTTTTGAACCAGTGTTGGCTACCTCGTCCTCCTCCACCGCCGCTTCCACCTACACAGCCACATCCACCGCCACCTCAACCTCCTACTCCATATGGACCTCGTCCTGCTAGGCCAAGATTAAAATTTTTATTTTATTTTTTTGTAGCGCACAGATCCTTTCCCCCTTACCTGCCTTTATGTTGTTGGCTCTTCGCAGGGGGGAGAAAGGCACACCGCACTACCAGCCCGTATCATCCTATATAAAGAGGTTGAGCGGTGTGCTTGACGGGCCGTGTCCACAGCCGGAGTCAAAACTCCTCCAGAGGATGATTCTCACCTCTACTGTAGGTAGAGGCAAGTCCTTTAATTGCCAGTAAAGTCAATGTCCACACCAGCTGAAACTCCAACTCTTATTCTCTCATGGCAAAATAAACTGTACTCAGATAGAAAAGGTTAGAGCAAAGAAACAGGACAGCTTAAGGTGTGGAGGAGGTCCAGGCACAAACGTAGCACATTCACTTCACTGCTTAGGTTTCTCAAACAGTTTTTGGCGCACGGTCTCTGCCACAGACATTGAGGTTGGTCTCTGCCACAGACCGGGTGTACAAGGCCCCTGCCACGGGCCTGGAGAACTTTGGTCTCAGCCACAGACCAGGGTGTATAAGGCCCCTGCCACGGGCCGGTTGAATAAGGCCTCTGATACAGTCAAGGTGACCTTGAGCTTCTCCTTCTACGAACCTAGCCCATATCAAGGGGAAGACATCTCTCCAGGGAGTCAACAGACCATTCCTTCACCGTGACTCCCGCATCGGTCCATCAGAATGATCCTCCCTTCCCTGGAACAGGGTCCCCTACACGAGGCGGCTCTGGACTCCAGGCTTTACTCCCGCCCCTAGGCCTCCATACCCAGGGCAGCAAGAACTCCAGGATAGTACCTCACCCCGGGCTAAAGGTGCCCGAGATGGAACAGGAACACATGCACCCAGGCCGAAGGCACCTGGGCGCGGACCCCACTGGACATCAGCCCCCAGGCCAAAGGTCTGCCCCTTTTATATGCTCTCCCGGCATGCACAGCAGGTTCCCCGCCCCGCTGTACTACTGCCAAGAGGGGACACAAAAGGCGCCACCTGTAGGCCGCAGGGAACTGCACACCAATACTGTCCCCCGAGGACAAAATGGTCCATGAATCCTACAGAATTAGGGTATTTGAGCCTATTTACCACTCAAACACTTTCCTTAAATTTAGCACCCCGCTACATTTTTATTTCAAAGTATTTTATTTTCCCACTAGCTTATCCATTAAATTAAATAATTTATTCCAGAAAGGGCGTATTCTGGGGCATTCCCACCATATGTGTGGCATTGTGCCGTTGAGTTTCTGAGGTCCTTAATGACTTCCTGTACCTCTTCTGCTGAAAAGGGGGCCTCCAGCATATTTTTTTATTTTTTAATTTTTTTTATGTTCTTTTAAGTTATTTCCTATCCACATTTGTTTGCAGAGCGCTTGCCATGTTCTTAACAACATTTTGCTGCCATTTGCAGCCCTCTAGCCCTTTCCATTACTTTTTTAGAGCCTTTTTAGTCGTCAGAAGTCCGGGTCCCCATTGACTTCAATGGGGTCCGGGTCCGGGTCCGGGTTCGGGTTAAAGTTCGATCCCGAATCCGAACTTTTTTCCGAAGTTCGGCCGAACCCGCCGGACCCGAATATCCAGCTACCCGCTCAACTCTATTAGTGACGTCACTTGATGTCAGGCGGGGAGTGTTCTGTCCATCAGATGTCTATATTCTGATTATCTGCATTTGTGTTGATTAAAATGACATTTAAGAGTGCAATTTCTATAGAACTCATTTGCAGAGCGTAGGCGCCATCTAGCGTCCCTTTTTGGTATTGTTTCAGTTTGTTCATTATTAAATGCATTAATGTTTAACCCAGGAAGTGATTAGAAAGCAAAGTATTCTGGGTAAAATCTCACAGGAAGAGACACATTCACCATGCTTTTCAAGACACTGCAGGAAGCAGGATATGTCTTATTTCAATCTCTTACCATCAACCCTTAGAGAACTTAAAAAGTATGTTTTTACTGTCTCATATTGTACTGTGTATCTTTGTCTCTGCAATGTATGCAAAATTTATGCGATATTGTACTTATCAAGGTTTATTCTTGTTATTTGTAGTTTCACCTAGCTTGTTCCAATAAACTGCGATCGAAGAAATATGGTATCATGTTTATGGGATAAGAATGGTTTAGCTGAATGTCCTTGAGACAGAACCATGATGTGTGATGTTGAAAGAGATTGACACACAGGGACCCAGCTGACATGGGCAAACTCCTTCGGAAAGGTGATAGAGCGGTTGGGGTATCAGGACAGGCGGGAGGTGTCTGGAGGGGGCCTGACTGGTTGGGGATGTTTGCAACAGGTGGTGTGCCAATGAACGGGTTCTGTGTTGTGGGAAAGACAATTGCGCTGTCTGGGAGCTGGGCAATGGGAGGTGGCACAGTGGCTTGGTTGCTGCCAGCTGCAGATCCCCCTGTCACAGGCCCGTTAAAACTTGGCATTAAAGTTATGGGGGTGTTTGGGCTAAAATACGAACCATTAGCATTCAACACAGGGTACAGGGGTGTTGGGCTCAGCCCTCTTCCCCTCGTATGGGGGTGGGTTAGGTAGGGCATCAGGGACACTTTTTCCTTCATGGTACACATATACAACATTACTCCCCTGCTGGGTTTCCTGTTCCACCCAGTTCTCCTTTTGGATTGCTCTTGCCACACATTACTTTTTTTTTTTTGTAGGTGTGTACACTATAGCAACAATTATTCAATTCAATGTTAATAAAACTTTTCATCATAAAATAATATACAAAAACTGCATATTGATGCAACTCTGATCTAGAGACTGTAAAGTTTGGACCAAAGTCATACTCCAGAATCTCTGAATCATGTGACTTTGGGGGTCACTATAGTGGAAACTTAGCCTTAGACAGTAGGCGCTTATTATCCGGGGCGTTGAAACCCGTTAAATTTCAAAGCTCATACATGTCAGATAATAATACAACAAAAAATTTAGCACCTCATACTGTAAATAGGAACAAGAAACTGATAAGGGCAAAACAGACTCAAATTACTGCACCAATATTTAGCTAGTGGGGGAGTGAAACCCAGAAATGTTTACATATGAAAATAGAAAGACTTAGAACAATACTT
Source organism: Rana muscosa (assembly GCA_029206835.1). Lineage (NCBI taxonomy): Eukaryota > Metazoa > Chordata > Amphibia > Anura > Ranidae > Rana > Rana muscosa. The sequence goes on from CM055122.1 coordinate 1,207,221,515, forward strand.
CCATTGGGGAATTGTCTTTGAAGGCTGTGGTCTCCTTCTGTTCTGAAGACCTAAAATAAATCAACCCAGGGCATATCTGAAGAATAAGCATCACATTTTTAGTAACAAAACATGTTATATTTTCCTCCTAAAAATAAACCAAAGGTTAGAGATATTTAGCATACAGTAAGCATTTTGAACATTTTCTTTCTTAGATATTTTAACAGTGCACTTTTTCTAATACCAAAAATTGTTTGACATCAAACTATTACTACCACATGGTTTTATGTACGGTATACCATTACTATATAAAAAAAACTAAAATGAACAGCCCTAAAAAAAAATTTTTTTTATAAGTTTCCCTTTGTCTTGCAAGAAAGTTATACTTCACCATACCAAGCATATTGGAAAACTCTTCAAAAACTGTTTCTTCTATGGAAACAAAGATTACCATTAATACACACATACATATTAGGAGGTGTTTTACCTTTTTTTTTTACAATTCACTCACTCAATTTGCATGACAATACAGCTGTTCACACACACATGCACTTTAACCCGTGTCAATGAAGGAGGGGGGTCGTTGCTCCTTGAACTATAAAACACCATTCCTTATTTTTAAACTTTAACCATCAGTGAAAAAGGCTTTTTTTTTTTTTTTACGTCACTAATCTTTTAACATTTTACTTTAATTATTTTATTAAGTGCATTGGGTGTGGCTCCAATGACCACATGATTAGCCACCCCAGCAAGTATTTAAATTAACGATTTTCAGCTCACAATTTTTAGATTAAAGGGGTTGTAAAGGTTCATTTTTTATTTTCTAAATAGGTTCCTTTAAGCTAGTGCATTGTTGGTTCACTTAACTTTTCCTTTGATTTCCCTTCTAAATATTTTTTTTCTTTGTTTTCTTTGTCTGAATTTCTCACTTCCTGTTCCTCCTCAGTAAGCTGTTCAGTAAGCTGTTCTGGCTGACTCCACACCACTCGGATGATGGTGTGAAGTTTAGTGAGGAGAAACAGGAAGTGAGAAATTCAGACAAAGGAAAAAAAAATTTAGAAGGTAAATCAAAGGAAAAGGTAAGTGAACCAACAATGCACTAGCTTAAAGGAACCTATTTAGAAAATAAAAAACGAACCTTTACAACCCCTTTAACTTTTCTTTTAGAATAAGCAAATATAATATTTTATGTTTTCTTTCCATATTAAATTTACCACAGTGCAAAATGACTACACATTGCACATGATTTTACAATTTTAAGGCGGCCCAGGCCCTGGCTTTGTATAATAATGTCCCAAGCAAGTCTGCCTTTGTGTCTCCAAGTGTATTTTAAGCCAGTTTCCTGTTCGGAGTCACAATGCAACTTCCTGTGTGACTATTTCCATGGCTACTCATTTCTAGCTGTATTATATGTCTTTGTGTATCTGTCCCCAGTGTCTGTGTGTGTCCAGACACACACCTGTTAGCTCAAATTTTACTCCCTACTGTTTAGTGATCCCAGCACCCCAGTGCTACAAGAGGTTCTTACTAGCATTTTGTTTCCTTCCTGAACCCCAGTGCTGCACTATACTCCTGTCATTCTTGTAAATCCCATATTCTGTGCTCTCTTGTCTCTGTACTTACATGTTCCTGTAGGATCACTGATCCAAGCCATACGTGATAGCCCCCCCCCCCCCTCTGAGAAGCCTATTGTTCAGAATAAATGTTTCATTGAATTCAGGATAGTGTGGACAGTTTAGTTTGGATGACAGTTGAATAACATTTTATATTAAATGAGAATGGTTTCTCCTCGTATTAAGACGTGTTTCTTTTTTTCTAGGTCTTATTACCTCTAGAACATAGATTTACTTTAGCAGTAAAAAAACTCAACCCACACTCAATTCAAACTCCTTCTACAAATCACTACTGCAGCAAAGCAGACAATCGCCAAAGCGTGGAAAACCCCAACATTAATGATCTCAGAAACCAAAACCAGAATAAACCAAGCCATGACCCACTCAAAAACGGAAGCCATTACCAATGATAATATTGGAAAATTTGAAAAAATCTGGAATCCTTGGGTGACAAATTTTTTCCCTCCCAACTTTGACATCACATTATTAAGACCTTGGTAATATAACTACTAATAGCTATTTAATATACTAATATTATCAGACCAACATTATAAGATACCCCGGGGACCTTTTCGACCTTTTCTATCTTTTCTACCTACTATCTTTATTTTTTTTCTCTTCTTCTTCTTACCCTTCCCTCTCTTCTATCTTCGCTCTTTAGCTCTTTTTTTGTTGTTTTTTCTTTCTTAGCATATATTGTTATTATATGCAAAAATGGTAGCAACATTTTTATTTTTTTTTATGTTTTTTATTTATCAGTATATTTCAGCTTTAGAGCTCCTTTGAAACAATACAAACCTTATATATTACAATAACATTATATGAGGTCGAGAAATTATGACCCTTCATTTTTTCTTTATAAATCCTTATATTACCTTACATGTTATATATTATTACTAAATCTGGTTTGTAATTACTAAATTCAACACTAAGCATATATTTTAGCAAGTCTCCAGATAATGGTCAACATATGTTAAACTTAAATTACTGTTTTTTTTCTCCTCTTCTGTTGTTGTTGCCTTCAAAAATCACTGGAGCTTGACATAAATATCTAATTTGTGTTCTCCTTAACTGCTACTATTTATAGTGACTATGTTTATTGACAATATATGCTTGTAATTTTGAAAATTTAATAAACAAATTTGACAAGAAAAAAACTCAAACGGCTTTATGGGCATTTCTGTTAATGATCTAATGTTGAACTAACAATCTTAATGATGCCATCTTCACAAATATCCTCCCTCATTCCTTGGCTTTATGACATCAGCCACAAACACCATTGATGGAGAAGAGTGCTTTCAAAAGCATTTTGGATGTCTGAAAAAAAGTCAAAGCTCAGTTTGCTATAACTGCAAAAAAGGTCTGCACACCTACTGAAAGTTTCTTTTCTTCAGGAGGACTATCGCAGTCCACATGATAAGAAGAGTATGTATGAACATTGTATGTGTTCTTAGGTGTTGCAGTGGAGTCTTATGGAGGACTAGCTGTCAAAGATACAGCGGAGGAATCAACTAAAAAGACTTAGCGTTCATATACTGTTAGACCAACGTGTAATTTTTTTAGAGATTTTTTTGTATTTTTGTATTTTTTAGCCTTAACAAAACAAAATGAGATTTTTCTGCAGAAGTAAATTGGGTACATAACTTAAGAGGAATATGAACTAGAAAAAAAAATATTCACATCTAGTTAGGCCCTACACAGCTTTAACTGTCACCAAAAGAATCTTTACACTGAATAGAACAGATAAGAATGGGAAATCCTTGTTAAAAAGGATAACCCTGTCAAAACCAGGTACATGCCCCCCCCCCCCCCACATCCTCCTATATGACCCATCTTCCCCACACCCTGAACCGTCACCCAACCATAGGAGAAAGAGGAGTGCTCCTGAAGGAAGTTTTGACCCACATGTGTATATAGATGCCACAGGGGTCCCAAGGGGGGTCCCGGATGAGTATAAAGCCTGAGACCAAGTAAAGGTAGGCTTTGACTCTCTGATTCCCATAATCACTGTCAATAAAAATGTAGACTGGATAAATTACATATATTACAACCAGCAGCGGTTTGTAAATTACACCAGACATGCCCTACAGGGGATTGCTGACCAGTTAGCCTCCACATCTTACATGACATTTCAGAATAGGATGGCCTTGGACATGATTTTAGCGGAGAAGGGGGGTGTTTGTCTGCTTGTTGCCCTGACCTTTTGGCTAATCTCCTGACTATCCTTCCTTGTCTCAGTCTGCTGCTTCCACTCTACCTCCCTGTAATCTACCGTGAGCATGAGCTGGGAGATCCTGGGGGCCGCGACCTGAAGCCAGTTGCAGCGCAGTCCATCCTCACCACTAGAGGCTCTGGTGAACACCTGCTGGCTCTAATGCCGCGTACACACGATCGTTTTTCTTGCCATTTTTTTTCTTGCCGTTTTTCACGCCGTTTTTTTTTCATTTTTCCTCTCAAGCCTGTCTTGCGTACACACGATCATTTTAAAAAACGATGAAGTAAAGCGCAGTGACGTACAACACGTACGATGGCACTATAAAGGGGAAGTTCCGTTCTAATGACGCCACCCTTTGGGACGCTTTTGCTAATTCCGTGTTACTGCGTGTTAGTAAAAGTTTGGTGAGAGACGATTCGCGCTTTTCAGTCTCCGTGCTTTGAAGATCGTTTTGTGGAGTTCAGTTTGTGCCTGTGGGTTCGTATCTGTTTGGCAGTGCGTGTAGTCAGTTCGTATCTGTTTATTCAGTGCGGTCTGCTCTGCTCGTTCCTGTTTTTCAGCTTGTTCTTCATTGGCCTTGCTGTTCTTCCGTGCGTTCTTCTAGTTCGTTCTGTTCAGCCGACCGTTATCTAGCCATGTTGCGGCTACGTACTCGTCGTAGAGTTCGTGCTGTAGTTGGTGCAGGGGTTCATGCTGTATCCCGACTCCAAGCCATGAGCAGGGTCAGGAGGAGTTCATGGACCAAGAATTGGTTGCTCCGGCGGCACCAATTCTGTCACATGCCTTTGTTGCGGGAGATAAGGGAGAATAATCCTGATGATTTCAGGAATTTTCTCAGGATGTCTGACCCCGTATTTCAGCATCTGTTGGCTTTGGTGTCCCCCTACATTACCAGGCAGGACACCGTTATGCGTGAAGCCATCAGTGCTGAGCAGAGGCTCATTGCCACGTTGCAATACCTGGCGACTGGGAGAAGCCTGCAGGACCTTAAGTTCTCCACAGGCATATCCCCCCAGGCTCTGGGTATCATTATACCAGAGACTTGTTCTGCCATCCTTCAAGTTTTGCAGGAGGACTATATTAAGGTAAGTGTTCTTTCTTAAAAACTTCACATTGTATGTATTTTTGTTTTGGATACTTTTTATTTTGCTTTATTAGCAGTCCCTAATTCACATGATTCTTAGCTGCAGGGAATGTCCCCTTTCTCCCCATGTTTTAATAGTAAAAGTTTTGGGTTTGAGGCCTACCTGTAAATTTGGCTTACCTAACCTCTCCAGCATGCTATCCTGGGGCCATACCTACCTTGCCTAGTCATTTCCATGTATTTTATTCTATGTTCCATCGTAGTGCTTTACCCAAAACGCAACCTAAAGATTGCCTAGGAATGTTCCTTTTTTTTTAACTTCATACAGAGTGCTACAGCCTTCATTTGTGATATTCCCAACTCATCTTCAAACCCCCCCCCCCCCCCCAATTTTTATTTATTGTTTTTTTTAGGTTTGTTGTTGCTTACTAATCTTCTTTTCTTTTACAGTTTCTACCAATGTTGGACATGAATGTTTTTATGAAATCAGCTTTCAATGTTTCTGGCTCAAAGTATTAATTTATTCTTTCTTTAATTCCACAGTTCCCTTCTTCGCCACATGAATGGCAGAATGTGGCTTCCGAGTTTGCCCAGCGATGGAACTTTCCGAACTGTGGAGGAGCCATCGACGGCAAACATGTTCGGGTCGTCCCACCACCCCATTCGGGATCCTTTTATTACAACTATAAGGGGTTCCACAGCATCGTGATGATGGCAGTGGTGTCGGCCACCTACGAGTTCCTCTATGTGGACATTGGCAAGAATGGCAGGATGTCTGATGGAGGAGTATTTGCCCAGACGGAGTTTGGGGAACGGCTCCTTTTGGATCTGCTGGCCTTGCCACCAGCGGAGCAGAATGTGGAGGGACTACCTTTTGTGTTTGTTGCGGATGAGGCGTTTGGCCTGGGACCCCATTTGATGAGGCCATTCCCGCAACGCACCCTCACCCCTGAGAGGAGGGTGTTCAATTATCGGCCAGAAGGGTGGTGGAAAATGCCTTTGGCATCATGGCCAGCCGATTTCGCCTCTTCCTGACTTCCATCCACCTTGCCCCATACAAATGGAACCATGTGGTAATGACTTGCTGTGTGCTTCATAATTTTCTACGGGTGCATTCCATCAGTTATATAGCTTTGAGTGGGCCTGAGGCCTCTTTACTCAATCAAGAAACTTTAGTGGCCCTGGAACCTGGCCGTCCTGGCTTGGCCCCCCCAACCGGACGTGAGGTCCGTAACCAATATGTGGAATATTTTATGGGTAGGGGGGCCATTGAAATGCCAGAAAATGTTTAAAATTTTGTTTTCAAATAAATACATTATTTTATGGAGTAAAGATTGGTTTGGTGTTTTCATTTTATAATGTTTTATGTTTCATGTAGGTTTACCCAGTGCACTTGTATTGCCATGTGTATTTATCATTCTTAATTAGCCTTCATTGTCAGTGTAAACACAAAACAATGATTAGTTCACTCAGCACCACATTTACATAATGAAGCCACAATTATTTGGAATGTAAAAATATCTTTATTTCTTTTTTTGGTGGTAAACTTCCTTAGAAATGTGGATGTTCCCTTAATTTTTGGGGTGTTAAAACGCATGACCAGCCATGCGTAAACAAACTATATTCTAAAAAATTGTGAAAAAGCTAAACATGTGCTAGTCATTAAAGGGTAAAACAACAAAAAACCTTCCAAAACTCAGCAATTTAAACGTTCTTTGGTGTAAAAACATTAGACACGCCCAAGCACAGCCATGATATTTTGGAGCCTTTCCTCCACCCGCTTGGTATTTGCCCTGATCTCTATCAAGTCTCCCTTAATTTTTTCGAGGTCACGACAGCAGACCATGATGTATTGGATCAGGATCTGGGCACTGTGATGTGTCAACTTTTTGGGGTCTTCGGCCAGAACTGCACCTAAATGTAAAAAGAAAAATGTAGGATAGAATATGTAGGCCTACATCTATTTAACATGCATGGGTCTGGTTTCTCTCTGACCTGTTGTGGTGCCACTTTCCACTTCCACAACATCACGTTCCTCTCCATCCTGGGGTTCTGGGGGTATTGTTGTAGGTGTTGCAATTATCGGCTCATCTGAGGTAGCTATTGGAATCCCTAGGGAGATTCAAATAAAAGGTATAGTTTCATTAGTAGCGACTCAATTTTTCAAAAAAAATAAACATGATAAAATACTTTGTAAACATTCTTTTGAAGCCTGCTCCATTTTAAAATGGACCCCCAGTGCCAACCGGAACACATGATTGGATACATAGCCAAAACCATAGCATATACTTTTTAAACACAAATTTGACACATTGTAACACCCCAAAGTATCTACACAGGATCACCTGTGTGTGACACCCTCAAGCTTTTTGGCTTTAGGCCCACACTTGTACTACTGCGTTCAGATGTTTCGTCAACTGCTGAGCATTCACTCCCTTAACATTACCATGCATATCCTTTTTTCAAACGAACAAATGTCCTTTGGATTAGCACCTAAAAAATAAGTGATTACAAAATTTGCTCCCCCAAATAAAATAAAATACATGGGTGTTCACACTGGATGATCCTAAAACATCATTTGAGGAACTGTACGGAGAAAGAGGTTTAATACGTCTGTTTACTGTGCGGACGAACCTGAAAGATGGTATCTTTCACTGTACTATATCAAAGTCAAAAATACACGACAGAATACAAGTAAATAATATGTACCATGGAAAATATTAAAAAATAACTTACTTTTTCCTAAAACTTTCTTGATTCTTTTGTATTGGTCGGGCTCCCGCAACTTCAGATCAGACCAACGTTTTCTGAGCTGTTCCTTCGTTCTGCACACCCCGAATTTTTTGCGAAGACTTTTGACCACTTTGCCCATAATTTTTGCCTTGACCAGATTAGGCCTTTTATACGGCCCATGCTTGGCATCATAATCCTCCCTCTTCAAAATGGCGACCATCTCCACCATTTTCCTCGAATGACATGTTGGATGCCTTATATCTCCTGGATCTGGATTTGGGCTCCTCTGGAATTTCCTCCTCTGTAGAGGTAATCTCAGCCACCTGTGTCTCTGCCATGTTTTGTTAAGCACTACGACGAGCACTACGACGAGTGAGAAGGGGCGGGGAAAGTGCAATATCGAACGTCAGGGGCGGGGAAAGCGTGCAGAGTTTCACGCATGCGCAGTATATATCAAGTGAAGATCCATGTCTCGAAAATACGTTCATTTGGCAGGAGAGGGAGTTAGCAATGAACGTCTTGACGAAGGTACCTAACAATTTAAGCATTTCAGGTTCATCAGACGAGGAGATTTGTGGGTAAAAAATATGTAGAAAATGCACATTTGAGGAATGTTGCATGAAAAATATATATTTTGTTGTTTCTCGCTTTTACAGATATCATGAATACTTTCAAAAACCTGGAATTCATGGGGGAGTTCATAGACAAATGGCAAGAGCTACCTATACTATGGCAAACCAAAAGTGGCGCGAATAAAAATAAAGACGCCAGGAAAGCAGCACTGGAGAGCCTGCTTGCATTTGTGCAAACCAAGATACCCACAACAACTCTCCAAGATGTGAAAACCAAAATAGCGACCATCAGAGGGACATACAGGACCCAGATGACTATGGTCCTGAGGTCCCAGAGGTCAGGTGCTCCAGCAGATAAGGTTTATAAACCCAGTCTGTGGTACTACAGCAAGTTATCTTTTCTGGATGACCAGCTGGAAGTGAGGGAATCTCTCTCCACCCTTCCCCCCAGAGGTCAATCCAGCCTTCCTTGTAGTCAACCCTCCAGCCTTCCCTGCAGCCAGTCCTCCAGCCTTCCTGGCAACCCTGCTCTGGCTTCCTCTGAGGACCAAGATGAGGTCCTTGAGGAGGCAGATTTGGATATATGGAGCCAGGTAAAGTATTGATATCTATATTTATATCTTACAAAATTGTAGAATTTAAATAGATGTTAGTATTGTTAGGTATGTAAACTTCTACCAATAAAGTTTTTTAAGAGCAAGATACAGTAGTGGCCTAATTTTATGTGGACAAGGCAACAAAACCAGGATGCGGAATCAATGAAAATGACATAACTTTTGACATTGATTTCAACAATGTCTAGAGGTGAACAATTTGAAGAAATTTGTTTAACGTGCATCCTCACAGGGTGACTCTGGATGCACAGGTAAATGTGCCAACGTCCCGATATGACAAGGAGAATATGGATAAACTAAAGAATGGACTTTCGGCGGCACATAGGTAATTATTGTAAAAAACTAAGAGTATTTATTTTAGAAACAATCATAGAAAAGATGCCAGTGAACATTCAAAAAATGTGATTGACAGTCTATTCATATTGGGATACAAGGCTCAGGCTAATGTTAAACAGTGCTTCAAAATAAGGTGTAAATACACTTCATCCTATATGAAGATACAAAACCAATAGCCACAGGCTAATAAAGCAGTAATCATATAAAGCAGGTAGTGTTGGCCTTAGGTCCAATGTATCCTGATGAAATCTTGGATTGCTCAACCGGTTTCGCGATTTATCGCTTCTTCAGGAGCAAGATATTCTGTTGAGCATATATATAGACAGCAGAGAAAAATATATATTTAACATCTTTTTAATACATAAAAATCTGAGCGGTGGATATCACATCACACTGTCTGCGGCTCAGCGTGGCTCATACTCGGGATCAGCTACAGCATCGTACAGCTCCCTACCCGTGCCGTGTAGCTGTGCAGCTGTTTAGTGTGAAGCCGCCTGAAGCTGAACCTGTGTCGGACATCTCAGAGAGAGGTGAGAAGCGTGAGTGACACGGGATACGGGATACAGGAACCCGTGCCGTGTAGCCGTGCAGCTGTTTATTGTGAAGCAGTCTGAAGCCGAACCTGTGCCGGACATCTCAGCTGTTCTCTGTTCAAGGTAAGGGGTACGTCGGGAGACTGGAGCCCTCTTACTCCCCCTCCCCCCCGTCGGACATTAGTATCACTGCATTGACTGAGAACTAAGATAGCTGGGGAGTGAAGGAGAGACTTGTGGAGTGAGCGGTGGAGACGGAGAGTTAAAGGGAAATCAATTGTACAGTCGGGAATCTACTGGAGAGATAAAACATTCATCCCGGCCCGACACCATTTGGAGGCCCGACAGGACGCCCGCATCCCCGCCACTCAGGTACATTCTGCTCCCAGTATTTGCACCCCTTGTAGCGGCGGACAGTCTGGGTGCCAGGTGGGGGCTGCTTTAAAGGCTCAATACCTGAAAAAACAGGTTTTCTCGGGCCGGGGATTGTGTTAGGAAAGGCCGCGGCTTCGGCCTACATCTGGAAGTCGACGGCCATCTTGCTACACCCAGACCCAAATCACCAGCCACCCAGCCAACCAGCCCCCGATATCAGCCCCCCGGACACCTAGCTATCCCCCTATAAGCTCTAGGTGAAGGCCCAGTATATGTGCCCCTCTCCTGGAAACATCCTCGGCCTCTCTAGTTGAACTAGATGAACTATGACTTAGTGCCAGTTAACATCAATCTCTTACTCTCTAAGTGAATATGAGACATTGACAGACAACAAAGTAAGGAGATATACGGTGGAGAAAAATATCTGGTGGTGTTTTTGCTTGGCTGCTGATATATGAGGATGCTGGATAGCTTTATTATTGAACCGTGATATAATATCCAGTGGTTGTTATTTTAAAATTGCTAGAAAAAACATATCTAACAGAAATAAGACCAATAGGACTGTATGTTTGAAATGGTTTGGAATAACCATATGCTCTATGCCACGTGTTGCTTATGCTGCTGAGTAGATGAGACTGAGGGGGGCTCTACCCAGCATGCAGCCTTGAAGCTCTAAAGTCCTAAATATGCCAATAAAGACATCCAAAAAAAATCGCTCTAGCTCGACTAAAAAACATAATAAAGAAATAGCGATTAATCAAGCTGCTACTAGTTCTATACAGCGTTTCCTGGTTACCAGCGGAATTAGCCCCAACGCTAGTTGCGGCCAAACGAGGTGCACGAGATGCACCACATCTCTCGCTTCATTAGCAACCTTTGAGAGAAAAAATTTGCCTACATCATCTTACTGCTCAGACCTCATGGAAGAACCTGAATCCCCTACAGCCTCAGACATGTCGTCCCTACTGAGTGGCATTAGAAAAGAACTAGCCGGGATGTTCTATGGTCTTGAAACATCAATAAAAAAGGAAATAGCAGGGGTAAGAACAGATATGGCACATATTCTTGACAGGGTGGAAGATACAGAAAAGAGACAAGATACTCATGAAAACGCTATAAGAGAATTACAACAGGCAGTCACACAGATAGCTCTTGCTCACCGCGTCTCACTATATAAGCTCGAGGATCTCGAGAATAGAAATCGCAGAAATAATCTGCGAATTCGAGGTTTACCTGAAGCTACTGGTGATAAGGACCTGGAGCCATCGATCACTGGTATATTTAATTCAGTGTTGGGAAAGGCACCCACTGATCTACTACGCTTTGACCGAGTACACCGAGCCTACAGGCCACGCAATATTGTTACTGAGCAACCTAGGGATGTAATATGCCGATTACATTATTTTTCAGATAAGAACGCCATAATGGACAAGATGAGAAGTATCCCCAACATTGATTTCGATGGAGCGACTCTCACTATTTTCTCAGATTTGTCCAAAGAAACTTTAGACCGCCGTAGAGGCCTAAAACCACTTTTGGAACATTTACGTTCTAATGGAATCACTTATAGATGGGGTTTCCCGGCGTGCCTTATTGCCACCAAAAATGGTCGTTCACACACTCTTCGGTTCCCAGAGGAATTACCACAATTTCTAAAGGTCCTTGATCTTCCATCAATGGACCTTCCGGGTTGGCATGACCCGATCCCTAAGGTCTCACATATCCAGGACTCTCATTGGCAAAAACCTATTACTAAAAAAGGACGTTCTTCTACACGAGACATTGAACAACAACATAGATGAGTAAAGAGTATTTGGATCCATGTGTTTGTTTCCTCCCTGATATAACACGCTTTCAAGCTACTATGTTTAACGAAATGAAATAAGATTTAGCAGTTAGAGAATATTGATTCTAAGAAGGTCTATTGCTTATGGTTTATTGAGTTATGTTGGAGTAAAAAGTATTTTTTATTTGGCATATTGCCAGTCGCACAGCTGAATGCAGGTGGAGCATAATGCCCCCAAGTGTCCTTCATACGACATGTTCCCCCTCCCTTTTTTCCTTTTGGGGCTGGAGAGAGCGGGTAGCCTTCGAGTAATTCTCGGTCCCGTCCTCCCTAGGGAGCTCTGGACGGCTGCCTGCCCTCCCTCACCCCACAGGGACCACCGCAGATATCTGCGTGACAAATTAAAATTTCACACATGCGCCCTGATGGGCGTTATTGCTGTTTATGCAAATTTGTTTGTTTTCTGTGTTTTTGTCTCTCAATATATACCTGTTTTATTTTTATTCTTTCCCCCCCCTCGAGGCCGGTATGCATGGAGAAATAGGCGCAGGAGTTACGCTCCACAGAGATGATGGCCACACTTAAAGTCACCACCTATAATGTTAGGGGTCTAAACGTGGCGGCTAAACGCCATCAGGTTACCCGTGAATTACGGAAGTTGTCTTCTTCCATTGTGTATCTTCAAGAAACACATTTAACCCATACGACACAGGTCAAATTGAATTCGGTATATTTTCCCCAGTGGTACTACGGTCTTTCAGATACGAATAAGGCTAAGGGTGTGGCTATTGGTCTTAGTGCTAGCGTACCTTTTCACTTTTTAGATATGCAAGCGGATGACCATGGCCGTTTTCTTTTTATAAAGGGCTATCTGGGCACTACCCAATGTACTCTAGCAAACATATATTGTCCGAACCAAAATCAAACTATTTTCTTTTCTCAAACTCTCACTGATTTATCACATTTTGCTGAGGGATTAATTATACTGGCAGGGGATATAAACATGTCTCTAGACCCTGCTTTAGATACATCCCATGGTCGTTCTAATATCTCTTTTAAACGTCTGTCTACTGTTAAAAAAAACTAACAGACTGGCAATTAATAGACGTATGGCGTATTTTACACCCAAAAGAAAAAGACTTCTCTCATTTTTCGAAGACTCATCAGTCCTATTCTCGAATAGATAATATTTTTTTAGACCATCATCATCTTCCATTATTAAAATCGGCGGATATAGGCACAGCGACAATATCAGACCATGCACCTGTGTCGATGACTATGACCATGCCCACTCTGCCTCAACGCTCCAGTAATTGGAAACTTAATGATTCCCTTTTATCTAATGCAACAGAGGTTGCAACGTTTGCCTCACATATATCACAATACTTTAGAGACAACAAACCATCTGAAACACCTCCTGCTATTATATGGGAGGCACACAAGGCAACTATGAGAGGGCGATTTATAGAACTTGGGGTAAGGAAAAAGAGAGAGCATGGTCAACGTCTGGAGCAGGTTCTTCATCAAATAACTGAACTGGATAAACAACACAAACTTACTTTACATATATCCCATTTAGAAGCTCTTACGTTGAAGCGAGAAGAGTTGAAAAACCTGCTTAACTTAGACACAACTCGGAGATTTCAACGCTGCTCGCAAAAACTTTGAGTGGGGGGATAAACCCAGTAGACAATTAGCAAGATCCCTTAAAGAAAAACAGACTAGATCATTTATCCCTAAAATAAAATTATTTAATGGAAACATAGTCTATGCGACTCCCCATATTGCTAAAGCTTTTAGGGAGTATTATGCAGATCTGTATAAGGTGCAATGTGATTCTCCGTCTCTGACTATAAAGGAGAGACGTAGTCTCATGCTTGCATATTTAAAAGAAGCTAATTTGCCTAAACTTTCAAACTCAGCTCTCAGAGAGCTTGAATCAGAATTCTCGGTAGAAGAATTTCAGATAGCTCTGAAATCTTCACCGATAGGTAAAGCACCGGGACCGGACGGTTACACTATTCGATACTATAAAACATTTAGCGATGTTCTTTTGCCCCAGCTCACGACTTATGCCAACTCAATTTCACAGACTTCGGGATTACGCCCGGAATCTCTTACAGCTCATATCTCAGTTATTCTTAAAACAGATAAGGACCCCACTCAATGCAGTAGTTACAGGCCAATTTCCTTATTAAACGTTGATATTAAATTATACTCGAAGGTAATGGCTAACAGACTACTCCCTCTGGTACCTAGATGGATCTCTACAGACCAGACAGGTTTCATGCCATATAGAGAAGCCAAGGATAATTCTCTCCGGGCGATATCTCTTATACAACACGCTCAAAAGACGTCCCAGACCACCCTATTTGTATCCACAGACGCAGAAAAAGCGTTTGATAGGGTGGACTGGGAATACTTAAAAATGACCCTGCAACATTTTGGGTTGGGACCCAGGATGCTCCACCGTATCACCTCCCTTTATACTAATCCTACGGCACAAATTCGCATCAACGGCACTTTGAGTGAGTCATTTCAACTATTTAATGGGACTAGACAGGGTTGTCCCCTGTCGTCCCTTTTATTTGCCCTTACACTTGAACCTTTTTTGGCAACTGTAAGACATAATTCAAATATACATGGGATTCAAGTAGAAAATAAAATACACAAATATGCGGCATATGCGGACGACATATTATTCTTTATCCAGCAGCCCCGCATATCGCTTCCTAATTTAATGACAGCCTTCTCCACTTTTCAGACATTTTCTAACTTTAAAATTAACCTTACTAAGTCTGAAATTCTAAATATTAATCTACCAGGAAGAGAGGCGGAAAGGTTAAAACCCCTCTTCCCTTTCAGATGGGTTCAATGCAGTATGAAATATCTGGGAGTGAATTTGACACCTCATATCCAGTCCCTCTTTAAATATAATTATATTCCATTATTGAATAATATTAGAAAGGATCTACAAAAGTGGAGTTCGCTGACACATTCATGGCTGGGTAAAGTAAGTATAGTCAAAATGAATATTCTACCCAGAGTTCTTTTTTTTTTTCAAATGATCCCATTGGGTGAGCCCATAGGTTTTTTTCATTAGTACAGACCATGGTCTCCTGCTTTATTTGGAAGAACAGCCACCCCAGAGTATCTAAGGAAGTGTTATTTCGCTCCAAGGAGGCTGGGGGGCTGGCCCTCCCAAATTTCAAGAGGTATTACCAGGCTGTTATCTTATCTAGAATTGTTGAATGGAAATATGCTGCTAAAACCAAACTATGGGTGAGTTTGGAATACGATCTGAGTAAAACAGATCTAGCAACTATACCCTGGTTACCACGCACACATAGGCACCTTGCCTCAAGTACCTCTATATTAACCACATCCACCCTTGATGTGTGGGATGCTTTACATAGGAAGATTTCGTGGTCATATGCTTCTCCTCTGCTACCGCTTTTGGAACATGATTATTTCTTACCCGGTCTATTAGATCCGGGATATAAGACATGGTCGCCAGAAGGACCCCTTTTATTACACCAGGTCCTGCGAGCAAATGCTCCCAAGCCCCTTAAGGAAATCCTTGACCATAAGCCGATTACGTTTCCTGACAAATGGAGATACACCCAAATGCAGGCGTTTCTTAGAACTTTGCCTCAGCCGCTCAAAGGTATACAGGACCTAAACAGCATTGAGGAAGTTTTCAACTCAACGGAATTACCTGAACATAGTATCTCTGCATTTTATAAATCACTTAGTAAACTCCAAGAAGACACTTATCCTCCTTTTCTTGCTAAGTGGGAGACAGATTTGGAATCCTGTATCCCAGATAGTCAAAAAGATAAAGTTCTGCAGTTGACTCATATTTCTTCAATTGCATCTAAGTCGGCTGAGGTTAATTATAAATTGCTAACTAGATGGCACTATACTCCATCAAGGCTCCATCAGATGTTCCCCGCCAATTCCCCACTGTGCTGGAGGAACTGTGGGAACAGAGCAACCCACGCACATATATGGTGGTCGTGCCCACATATTCGCTCTTACTGGTTTAGCATTATTCGAATTATTCAACAAATAACCAATATTAATCTCCCTATGGATGCATGGACCATTCTTTTCCATGCTACTAAGGAATCTGTCAGAAAATATAAATGTTCTCTAGTACCATATCTGCTTAATACGGCCAAAGCACTAATACCTACCCTTTGGGGCCAACCTGAGACTCCATCCATGAAAAAGTGGTTCCAAAAAATATCAGAGGTCCATCTCATGGAAGATATTACCCATTATAACAAGGACACTTATCAACGACACATCTCAACTTGGACTCCGTGGATGGAGTTTAAGGACACCTCAACTTATAGGGAAATAATGGCACAACTTCACTAAGACTTAACCTATACATACTGAATAAGTTACTTAGAGTTTAAGATCGAGCTATTTGGGGTACTGATGGGCCTATTCCTTAAGAGACTATAAATTATATGGAGCTATATATATATATATATCGCTAGACACCATGCAAGCCGGCCTATTTTTCCCTTTTTTCTTTTTCCTATTTTTCCTCTGTCCCTTTTCCCAATTATCCCCTCCCATCCCCCTCTTCCCCCCCCTCCTTTTTTTTTTTTCTTATATTTGTATGCTCCGAGAGGGACCTCAAGTGAAGCTAAGATAAATTATTCAGGAGAGAATAGTTAAATAACAATGAGGAAGGAGATACACACTGTAAAATTAACGAACACAGAGAGGAGGGGTTTTTTTTTTTTTGTGTTGAGTGGACCCTAACACTAGACTTTTAGTTTGAGGTAGTTTTTGGAATCACTTCACCATAAAAGGCACTAATATTGGAGTTTCACCACATAAGATATTGGGGTGAGAATAAGGTGGACCCTACTCCCCTCTCCCTTTCACCCCCCTCCCCCCTTTTTTCCTTTTTTTTGGCAGATTTTAACACTAGGTTTTTAGTTAGTAGAAATGTCTGGAACTATCCCATTTTAAAGAGCACCTATACCAGAGTATCACTTATAAGACACCGGGGAGAAAATAATATTACTCCCCTTTCCCTTCCCTCCCCTTTTTCTTAATTCTCTTCCCTCCCCCCCCCCTTTTTTTTTTCTCTAACATTAGGTTTTTAGTTAGTAGAAGTGTTTATATTAAAGAGCACCCATATTAGAGTATCACTTATAAGTCTTTTTTGTTAGTAGGTAGAAGTTTTTTTTTGTTTTTTTTGGCTGTTCACTTTATGATTATACACATATGTTCTGTCACTTTGTCATTCATTTGGCCTATATCAGGTTTTAATACCTGTCTTTTTGTTAGTATGAAGAAGTGTTTTCCCCTTTTTTTTTTTTTTCTCCCCCTCCACATCCTGGTCACTTTTTGTCTCTACACATAGGTATTGACACTTTCCCTTCCCTTTTTTCTTAATTCTTTTCCCTTTTCCCCCCCCTTTTTTTTTCCTTCCCCCTCCACATCCTGGTCTCTACACATAGGTATTGACACTTTTTTATTTACATAGCCTATATCAGGTTCTAATACTTGTCTTTTTGTTAGTAGGTAGAAGTTTTTTTTTGTTTTTGTTTTTTTTCTCCCCCCTCTTTATCTCTCTCCCTTATCTCTCTCCCTTCCTCGCTGCTCTGTTTCTATTTCTGATTACTCCTTGCCCTCTCTCCCGCCCAGCCTTGATTCCCCTAGGCGTTGGGAGATTTCATGGCCGGGCCTTTTATATATAGGAGTGTAGAGTATTGTCGTCTTTTTTTTTTTTTTGCTGTCTGGAAATATTGAGAGTGTGTATGTGTCCTATGTACTGTATTGTAAAATATGTGATGTGTTGTTAAAAAAAAACAATAAAAAGATATTAAATAAAAAAAAAATACATAAAAATCTATATAAACCATATATATTTGAAAAATAAAAAACTTTTTAATAAAAGATTGCCGGCCCCATACAGCCCCCATACCAGAGGGCACAACAACTGTGTGACAACCACCCAACACGTGAACTAGCACCCGTGAGGGTGCTAGAAGATGGTAATGGTGCTGGCAGTGATGCCTAGACGGAGAAAAAAGACAATGACGGGTGCTAGTTCACGTGTTGGGTGGTTGTCACACGGTTGTTGTGCCCTCTGGTATGGGGGCTGTATGGGGCCGGCAATCTTTTATTAAAAAGTTTTTTATTTTTCAAATATATATGTTTTATATAGATTTTTATGTATTAAAAAGATGTTAAATATATATTTTTCTCTGCTGTCTATATATATGCTCAACAGAATATCTTGCTCCTGAAGAAGCGATAAATCGCGAAACCGGTTGAGCAATCCAAGATTTCATCAGGATACATTGGACCTAAGGCCAACACTACCTGCTTTATATGATTACTGCTTTATTAGCCTGTGGCTATTGGTTTTGTATCTTCATATAGGATGAAGTGTATTTACACCTTATTTTGAAGCACTGTTTAACATTAGCCTGAGCCTTGTATCCCAATATGAATAGACTGTCAATCACATTTTTTGAATGTTCACTGGCATCTTTTCTATGATTGTTTCTAAAATAAATACTCTTAGTTTTTTACAATAATTACCTATGTGCCGCCGAAAGTCCATTCTTTAGTTTATCCATATTCTAGAGGTGAACAATGTCTGTGAATGATGGTGGGCCAAAATAAATAATGTCCCTTTCTTTTTTTACAGCCAGAGCAGAGCCAGGAAGAGGGTGATGTTGGGGATCAGGAGGAGGCAGGGCCCAGTGGCACCCAGGAGGAGGCTGGGCCCAGCACAAGAGCCCAGATGCCTCCCCTGGTAGTTAAACCACGAGGGCCAAGGAGAGGTAGGCAGGTGGAGGAGGAAACCAGGGCCTTCATCAGAGAGGCAACAGCGGCCCTCAGAGAGGCACCCTCTGTTGATGAGGGATTTGCCGCAGTCCTCGCCCACAAACTAGGGCAAATGGAATTACGGCAAAAGATGTATAGTGAGAGCCTGCTTTTAAAAGTGATCAATAAGGGCTTGCTGGGTGAACTCACCATGTACAGCGATATAACGGAGGTTGTCCCTACTCCTCCACCTCCTCCTCCTCCTCCTCCTCCTACTACTCCTCCTGCCACAACCTCTCCTCCTGATCCCCAGCCTCCAAGGAAGAAACCAACCAAGGCTGCAGAGAAGGCTGGAGAGAAGGCTACAAGGAAGAGGAGAAAATAATGCCTGCTGTAGTACCACAGACTGGGGACATATAGGACTTATCTGCTGTGGCTCCTGACCTCTGGGAGCTCAAGACAAGATTGGGCTCCTTTTTTTTGGGGATCTAATCTCTATTTTGGTTTTCACATCTTGGATGGTTGTTGTGGGGTCAAAGGGATGCACAAATGCAAGCTCTCCAGTGCTGCCTTCCCCTTTCATTTGTTATGTTCCAAAATAAAGGGGATTTTTTTGCCTTAAAAAACTTGACTATGTGATTTGTATTTCAAAAGAGAGCTTGCTAGGGAGCAGGCAGGGACATCTCAAATAATATTATTGTTATTATCAAGGGACACAAACCTCCCTGAGGCCAAATGAGACACATTTTGAAGGTTGGTGTGGTAACTTTACACAAGAATAATTTAAGCCAAAAAATAAAAAACAAGGCCCCAAAAATTCAAAATACAATAGTAAAATATAATTTAAAAAAAAAGGATATTTACATTATTTTAGTATTATTAGTATTATTTAGGAGGGAGGTGCGGCTTAGAAATAATATTTTACAATCATTAGAGCAATTTGGAATTACTTTAGAAACAAGTTTGGCATAACTCTCAATGTCATTAGCAAAAGAAGGTAATTTTTAAGCATTATCAAAAG
Source organism: Rana muscosa (assembly GCA_029206835.1). Classification (NCBI taxonomy): domain Eukaryota; kingdom Metazoa; phylum Chordata; class Amphibia; order Anura; family Ranidae; genus Rana; species Rana muscosa. Next base: position 1,207,241,183 of record CM055122.1, read on the forward strand.
AAGAACGGAATGCGCAGTATTAAAACGATGCTATTAATTCCACCGTGGCGAATGTGCCATCTCCATTTCCAACATTAGCTTTACCAAAACGAGCGCTCCCGTCTCATAGTTGCTTCTGAGCATGCGCGTTTTTTTTCACCTCGTGAAAGCATACACACTATCGTTTTTCACGTCGTTAAAAAAAACGACATGAAAAACGACGTGAAAAAAGAGAGCATGTCCGAAATTTTTAATGCCCGTTTTTCACGTCGTTAAAAATGCTCTGGAGCATACACACGATCATTTTTCAGGGCCATTTTTAAAAATGGCAGTTTTAACGGCATGAAAAACGATCGTGTGTATGGGGCATTAGACTCTGCGCTCTGGGGAATCTATGCTCTAGCTCCCAGTGGGATCTGTGCTGGTGCTCCAGTGGTTCTGCCTTCCTGAACCTCCCGCAGCAGTCAGTCCTAGGGTCCACTACCTTAACGGTGCACTCCTGATTCCTATGGAGTGCATCTGTCTCCTGGCCTCAGGTGACCTGACACTGTGGCAAGGGGGGTGATGGACCAGCCATCACTCGTCTAACGTACAGCAAGAAAAGAGTTCCTAGACACACGAGGACAGATGAGTTAGACTTCCTACTAGGGACAGAATAGGAAATAGACATTTCAAGGGGGGACTGTTATGGATTGTTTAAAACTCAAATTAAATGGCTATATCTATTATGTACCATATACATGCTAAAAATCTCCTTACTCAAAATGCTAACTGGACACCCCCTCCCATCAAGGAAAACAAGGATTGCTGAAACATCCGAAAGACTGGATAGATCTGACCAGAAGACCTTAGATAAGAGATGACCAATCCATGAATGACAACACAAAGCTACGGCTATGTTACTGCAGGTGCCCCTGGACGACGACAATTGTGTCGAAACGACGTAGGGAGGAGCGGCGTGCTGACGTCATCACAATACCAATGCAGAGTCCCGGAAGGACGGGCTGTGAGAGCCGGCCGGCTACACCTTTACCTACACGCCTACTAACCCATACTACTTTGTAAGTGTGATTCTTTTTATGTTTTAATAAACTAGCCTTTTACTGTATCACGCTATGGTGGATTTTTATTTTTCTGCCATATTACATCTGCTTTGATGAGTGATTGGAAGTCCATGTGTTAGACGGGTGGAGGCAGCTGATCGAGCCGTATAGAGACCCTGGCAGGGGTAACAGCCGCAAGTTTAGACTGATCTCTTTCAGGGATCAGTAGCTCTGGTAAGCGTCAGTTTTATTGGAGGTGGTGGACTCTTTCTTGTACTGGACAACAGCACTATTCTCGGGTGTTTTATGTCTTAATGTCACCGATGCATGCTTAGAAGATTGATATCTCTATCAACAGGATATCAGCGTTAATATTGCAGATTATTTATTTGTATATGAACTTTCATGTGAATCGGTACATGGACATTATATGCACTGATTCTTTTCCCATGTGATTGGGTGTGATAGGAGGAACTTTTTGGGGTTCACAGCCCTCTTTTAATAAATTGATCATTCAATCCTCTTCCTGGTGTGCTGATATTGTACACATCAGTGATTGGTCATATCGTTCTTATTTTCATTTTCACATTTTTGCGCAGCTTGACTTTTTTCCATTTGTATTTATTGTGTGTGTCTCACATATTTAAGTTGCAGCATAATTTATTTCACTAATCATTTAATTTGTTTAAGATTCATGTACAGACAGCGCAGTATACAAATTTTTATTAATGTTACTGCATTGCAAACAATGACTCATGCTTCACTAAGCCCTGTATCTGCATAGATACAGATAGAACCGTTTTGGAAACAGACAAATGTCTTGTACGATTATCTGCACCTGGCCTAATCTTAAGTGTGAATATACGTGCACGTAGAAGAAGAAAACACATTGGGCGTGACCGGATGTGGACGCCTGAGTGAGAATGTGTGGGTCCTCCCCCCCCTCGCTTCTCTCCTACCTTCTCCAGCTTTATCGGATGTTTATCGGATGCCGCGGTTTATCGGATGCCGCGGTGCGTAGCAATAGACCCGGTTTAGGCCGCGCAGGGAGACCGTGCATTGGGGGGCCAGACTCGTGTGGCTGTCACTCTCCCTGAGAAAAGGCTCCGGCATGCTGGGCTGAGAGAGGCTGTTGGTGCGGCTAAGAAGCAGGGATATCCCTAGATACAGGGCGCCGGTGGACATCGGTGGTCACCGGCAGTACTACAGCCAGCACAGCCAGCATAGGGAAAACCTGCTTCCCCCCAAAAAAAACGGGGAGAAACGGCAGCGGCAGTGTGAGAGACTGCCCCCCCCTTTTACAGATACAGGTTGAAGGATGTGAGAGATCCCCCCCTGGATCCCTGCTGGAATTTGGAACCTTTAAAGCATAGTGCAGCACAGCACAGCACAGCAGCACAGCGGAGGAACGTGGCTCCTTGCTTGGCAAAAGTGAATCTGAAACGTAGCAAGACCAAGGCTGGGTGAGATCATTTTATCATATGACATTGTGATGAACTTTATTTTTATGGATGGACTGTTTTCCAATAGCTGTCCCCCTCTTCCTAGTCACTAACTTTAAACTGTAGTGGAAACTATTTCTGGGCCTTGTTTGGCATAGAGGAGGAGTGGTGGCTTTCTCTTCCCAGTAACTTTTATCTTCTATGTGAGGACTGATGCTCTCTCCTATGCTTCCTTGTTTATAGGGAAAGAAGGGCGGGAGATAAGGCAGTGACAGTATATCTCTATTACCCCCCCCCCCTTCCCCCCATTTTTTTTTTTTTGGCAAAGTTGAGAGACCTGATTGGATTTGACACTGTGAAGCTGCTTGCCCATTATCGTTTATCTGACCTCCCTCCCTCCTTTACTCCCTTATTCCTTTTTGGATGATGACTACGCTGCGCACCACAAAGGTGAGCCAGGCAGCCGCTGCCAGATTAAAGGAATTTTCTCATACGCCGGGACAGACCCCCCCAAAAAACAGTCTACAAACTCAACACGCCACCATGTTATCTAAACCTCAATCTGGAGCTAATACCACTAGGAAGAGTGGGGGTCAGGGCCAGGCAACCCCTATGAAGGGGGCAACCGCCCCCTCTGGAAAATCATTGAGCGAGGGGATGGCGGAAATCCAGGGACACTTAGGTACACCCTCCCATATGGATCCCTCGGGAGCAACAGAACCATCTGCTAGCAATTAATTCTTGTAAAACCGAAATGTCTGACCAAATTAAGTCAGTGCGTGAAGAACTGTCTTTTATTAGACATGATATACAAAAAGTGCGGGAAAGGACTACTGCTCTAGAGGGGAGGGTTGGCCTGATAGAGGACGATCTGAACCCCCTGAAACGGGAGATTAAAATCATGAGGGACCAGATGACCAATTATCAGACAAGGATTGATGAAATGGAGAACAGGATGTGTAGGAAGAATATTAGGATAGTGGGGTACCCCGAACGCACCGAAGGCCTGGATCCTATACATTTTTTGGAAAAAATGGCTCAGGGAATTATTTGGGGAACAGACCTTTTCACCCTTTTTTTCAATAGAAAGAGCCCATAGGGTCCCCTCTAGACCTCCCCAGTCAGGTGCCCCCCCTAGATCTCTTTTGTTAAAAACACTCCATTACAGAGACAAAATGATCATTTTAAATAGAGCTAGAGAAATTGGTAATATATTGTACAATGGCAATAGGGTCTCGATGTACCCCGACTTTTCACCTGACCTACAAAAAGGTAGAGCAAAGTTCGGAGAGGTCAAGCGCAAGTTGCAGCAATTAAAAGTGAATTATGCCTTGTTATACCCTGCCAGACTGAGAATAAACGCTTTGGGGAGACTGTTTTTTTTGACACCCCAGAGGGGGTGGAGGACTGGATTCCAACCTACAAGAGGAGACTGTAGTATGCTCTGACTGTATTATTCTAGAATTTCATTAACATGATGAATTAGTTTAAATCACATAAGCACATTGTTGCATAAAAAAGGGGGGGAGAGGAGGAGGGGGGGGGGGTTGGGGTGCGGGGGAGTTATGAGCGTATTGCCCCTGGTTGGCAAGGGGCATGGCAAAGAACTCTCCATGTGTTTTTTTTGTTGTATGTTTTTGTGTTTGTTGGTTTGGATGTGGGGTTTATGGAGGGAGGGGTGGGGTTTATGGAGGGAGAGGTGGGTTAGGGAGGGAAGAGTGTAAAGAAGTGAGGTCAAAGACACTAAGAACACTAAAAACGATAGGAATCGCTAACGATCACATTAGAATGCCCCCAATTAGGCCCAAAGGGGCAGAGGAGAAGGATGTACGGATGTACGAGTCTGAAGAAAGGTATGAATTTGGGGAAGTGGCACGATTGGTATGCTTGGAACACAAGGTTGTTTGAAAGAAATTACACTTTTGGAATTGTGCAATATTGGGTTAGAATTTTTTTTAACCACTTAACGACCGCTCACTGTATATATACGTCGGCAGAATGGCACCGACAGGCACAATCACGTAGAGCATACGTGATTGCCTTTGTATAGTTGGGGGGTCCAATCGGACCCCCCTCCTATACAGTGAGCGGTGGCTAAGTGTCTGGGAGCGTTCTGGGATGAGGGGGCAGCCATTAGTTTCTGGCCACCCCCTCGCGATCGCTCCCGGCGAATGGAAATGCCCCCTCTGTCTGTGTCAGACAGAGGGAGCAGGAGGAAGTGATGTCATCTCTGGTGCGGCGCTCACATATACCGAGCGCCGTACAAGAGAAGACATCAGGTCAGTGCACACAACACTACACTGACACCAGGACACATAGGGACATAAATCGCCCCCCCAGGCCCCCCCAGACACCCCAGATCACCCCCCAGATCACCCCCCCAGCCCCCAGTCACAGTGTCACTGATTGCAGTGACCATTTATTTAGTGATCACCGCAATCAGTGACATTTGTGACTGTAAAAGTGTCACCAAAGTTTAGTCTTAGGTCCAGTGTAGCCCCCTAACCCCCCCTAATAAAGGTTTAACCCCCTGATCACCCCCCAGATAACCCTTTCACCCCCTATCACCACTGTCACTAAGCGATCGTTTTTCTAAACGCTGTCTTAGTGTCTGTGATGCAGATCGGTAGCCGGTAATTTTTTTTAGGTTCGCCGCAGGTTTTTATAGCGTCAGGTACCCCAATATATTATCTAATAAAGGTTTAACCCCCTTGATCGCCCCCCAGGTAACCCTTTCACCCCCTATCACCACTGTCGCTAAGCAATTGTTTTTCTAAACGCTGTCTTAGTGTCGGTGATGCAGATCGGTAGCCAGTAATTTTTTTTAGGTTCGCCGCATGTTTTTATAGCGTCAGGTACCCCAATATATTATCTAATAAAGGTTTAACCCCCTTGATCGCCCCCCAGGTAACCCTTTCACCCCCATCACCACTGTCGCTAAGCGATCGTTTTTCTAAACGCTGTCTTAGTGTCGGTGATGCAGATCGGTAGCTGGTAATTTTTTTTAGGTTCGCCGCAGGTTTTTATAGCGTCAGGTACCCCAATATATTATCTAATAAAGGTTTAACCCCCTTGATCGCCCCCCAGGTAACCCTTTCACCCCCATCACCACTGTCGCTAAGCGATCGTTTTTCTAAACGCTGTCTTAGTGTCGGTGATGCAGATCGGTAGCTGGTAATTTTTTTTAGGTTCGCCGCAGGTTTTTATAGCGTCAGGTACCCCCATATATTATCTAATAAAGGTTTTACCCCCTGATTGCCCCTAGTTAACCCTTTCACCAGTGATCACCATATAAGTGTTACGGGTGACGCTGGTTAGTTAGTTTGCTTTTTATAGTGTCAGGGCACCCGCCGTGTATATAACCCAATAAAGGTTTAACCCCCTGATCGCCCGGCGGGTGATATCAATTAGGTTTTAGCGTCAGAGAGGGTCTGAGTCACACCCCAGGCAGCGTCAGGTTAGTGCCAGTAACGCTAACACCCACGCGTGAAGCATACACCCCCCTTAGTGGTATAGTATCTGAACAGATCAATATCTGATCTGATCAGATCTATACTAGCGTCCCCAGCAGTTTAGGGTTCCCAAAAACGCAGTGTTAGCGGGATCAGCCCAGATACCTGCTGGCACCTGCGTTTTGCCCCTCCGTCCAGCCCAGGCCACCCAAGTGCAGTATCGATCGATCACTGTCACTTACAAAACAAAAACACACATAACTGCAGCGTTCGCAGAGACAGGCCTGATCCCTGCGACTCCAGTGCTGTAGGAGGTGATTTCACCACCACAGTAAAAAAAAAAAGCAAATATGCCGAAGCATTGGGGCAGCAGGGGCGGAGGAGCGATTTTGCTCCTAATGCCGCGTACATACGGTCGAAATTCCGACGGAGGCTTGCCCGTGGAAAAGTCCGACCATGTGTGTGCGGCATAACTTTTTTGCGGGAGGATGCCCCCATGCTTCGGCATATATAAATGGTGCGTGTATGCCCATCATTGGAAGTGGGTGGATGAAGGGCGGTATTCTAATGGTGGGCATACCCACCGATCAATCTCTTTTATCGTTCAGCCAACTGGCTGCATGAAAAAAAAAGATTACAATACATGTCCAACAAGGACCAGCAACGTACTGGTATGTTGCTGGACTTTGAATGTTTATACCAGAATGATGCCTGTGGGTTTAGGTATCATCTTGGTATCATTCTTTTCAGCCTGCGGCCGGCTTTCATGTAAAAGCAATCCTAGTGGCTAATTAGCCTCTGGACTGCTTTTACAAGCAGTGGGATGGAATGCCCCCCCTCGGATATAAAAAGCGCCATTGGGAAATTGGGAAAGCATTTTATCACACCGATCTTGGTGTGGTCAGATGCTTTGAGGGCAGAGGAAAAATCTAGGGTCCAATAGACCCCAGTTTTTTCAAAAAAAGAGTACCTGTCACTACCTATTGCTATCATAGGGGATATTTACATTCCCTGAGATAACAATAAAAATGATTAAAAAAAAATACTTGGAAGGAACAATTTAAAAATAAAATAAAAAAGCAAAATTAATAATAAAAAAAAAAGAAAAAAAAAAGCACCCCTGTCCTGCTCTGCTCTTGCCCAATGGCGAACGCAAGCGTCGGTCTGGCGTCATATGTAAACAGCAATTGCACCATGCATGTGAGGTATCACCGCGAAGGTCAGATCGAGGGCAATCATTTTAGCAGTAGACCTCCTCTGTAAATCTACTGGGGTAACCTGTAAAGGCTTTTAAAGGCTTTTAAAAATGTATGTAGTTTGTCGCCAATGCGCGTTTGTGCGAAATTTTAAAGCATGTCGTGTTTGGTATCTATGTACTCGGCCCAAGATCATCTTTTTTATTTCATCAAACATTTGGGCAATATAGTGTGTTTTAGTGCATTAAAATTAAAAAAAGTGTATTTTTTAACTCAAAAAATGCGTTTGAAAAATCGCTGCGCAAATACTGTGTAGAAAAAAAAAATGCAACACCCACCATTTTAATCTGTAGGGCCTTTGCTTTAAAAATATATATAATGTTTGGGGGTTCAACATAATTTTCTTGCAAAAAAAAAATGTTTTCATGTAAACAAAAAGTGTCAAAAAGGGCTTTGTCTTCAAGTGGTTAGAAGAGTGGATGTAAGCTTCCTAATGTTGTGTATAAAATGCCAGAACAGTTCAAAACCCCCCCAAATGACCCCATTTTGGAAAGTAGACACCCCAAGCTATATACTGAGAGGCATGTCGAGTCCATGGAACATTTTATATGTTGACACAAGTTGCGGAAAAACAATTTTTTTTTTTTTTTTTGCACAAAGTTGTCACTAAATGATATATTGCTCAAACATGCCATGGGCATATGTGGAATTACACCCCAAAATACATTCTGTTGCTTCTCCTGAGTACGGGGATATCACATGTGTGAGACTTTTTGGGAGCCTAGCCACGTACGGGACCCCAAAAACCAAGCACCGCCTTCAGGCTTTCTAAGGGTGTAAATTTTTGATTTCACTTCTCACTGCCTATCCCAGTTTCGGAGGCCATGGAATGCCCAGATAGCACAAAACCCCCCCAAATGACCCCATTTTGGAAAGCAGACACCCCAAGCTATTTGCTGAGAGGTATTGTGAGTATTTTGCAGATCTCGCTTTTTGTCACAAAGTTTTGAAAATTGAAAAAAAAAAAATATATATATATATATATTTTCTTTCTTCAATTTCAAAAACAAATGAGAGCTGTAAAATACTCGCCATTCCTCTCAGCAAATAGCTTGGGGTGTCTATATTCCAAAATGGGGTCATTTGGGGGGGTTTTGTGCGATTTTGGCATTTTATGGCCTTCGAAACTGTGATAGGTAGTGAGGAGTGAAATCAAAAATTTGTGCCTAGAAATCCTGAAGGCGGTGCTTGGTTTTCGGGGTCCCGTACGTGGCTAGGCTCCTAAAAAGTCCCACACATGTGGTATCCCCGTACTCAGGAGAAGCAGAAAAATGTATTTTGGGGTGTAATTCCACATATAACCATGGCATGTGTGAGCAATATATCATTTAGTGACAACTTTTTGTAATGTTTTTTTTTTCTGTCATTATTCAATCACTTGGGACAAAAAAAAATATATTCAATGGGCTCAACAGGCCTCTCAGCAATTTCCTTGGGGTGTCTACTTTCTAAAATGGGGTCATTTGGGGGGGGTTTTGTGCTATTTTGGCATTTTATGGCCTTCGAAACTGTGATAGGTAGTGAGGAGTGAAATCAAAAATTTGCGCCCTTAGAAATCCTGAAGGCGGTGCTTGGTTTCCGGGGTCCCGTACGCGGCTAGGCTCCCAAAAAGTCCCACACATGTGGTATCCCCGTACTCAGGAGAAGCAGCAAAATGTATTTTGGGGTGAAATTCCACATATAACCATGGCATGTGTGAGCAATATATCATTTAGTGACAACTTTTTGTAATTTTTTTTTTTTTTTTAGTCATTATTCAATCACTTGGGACAAAAAAAAAAAATTCAATGGGCTCAACATGCCTCTCAGCAATTTCCTTGGGGTGTCTACTTTCCAAAATGGGGTCATTTGGGGGGGTTTTGTACTGCCCTGTCATTTTAGCACCTCAAGAAATGAGATAGGCAGTCATAAATTTAAAGCTGTGTAAATTTCAGAAAATGTACCCTAGTTTGTAAACTCTATAACTTTTGCGCAAACCAATAAATATACGCTTATTGACATTTTTTTTACTAAAAACATGTGGCTGAATACATTTTGGCCTAAATGTATGACTACAATTGAGTTTATTTGATTTTTCTTATAACAAAAAGTAGAAAATATCATTTTTTTTCAAAATTTTCGGTCTTTTTCCGTTTACATCGCAAAAAATAAAAATCGCAGAGGCAATCAAATACCATTAAAAGAAAGCTCTATTTGTGGGAAGAAAAGGACGCAAATTTCGTTTGGGTACAACATTGCATGTCCGCACAATTTACAGTTAAAGCAGCGCAGTGCAAAATTCTGAATTCACCTCTGGTCCTTTAGCTACCAAATGGTCCGGGGCTTAAGTGGTTAAATTAGCACAAGTAAAATTCACAAATGTAAAAAGGCACTGGTCACTTGATCACAAGTTAGATAGAACTGGAATACTATGGCTGGAAGCACTCAGATTAAAAATTTGAATTTATGCTCTTAGAATGTGCGGGGACTGGGAGAAAAAAGCAGCAGTTCTCCTGATTGCAAAAACATATGCGGCAGCGATACTTTGCCTACAGGAGACACACCTTACAAAGATCATTAGTCCCCAACTAAGGTGGCGGGACTACCTCATACAGTTTCACTCAGTCCACACCTCCTATTCCAGAGGGGTGAGTACCCTTATTAAAACTGGGGTGGCCTTTTCTTGCATTCAGGCTAAGATAGATGAACAGGGGCGATATATTTTTTTTATTTTGTACGATCAAAAATAAAACCTGCATATTGGCAAATGTGTATCTTCCCCCCCCCCCCCCCGCCCTTTGATCTTGTGGTTCTTTGTGATCTTATCGAGTTTGCATTGGATAAACCTGGAGTACCGGTGCTAATGGCAGGGGATTTTAATACGGTAATGGACCGGAAAGTAGATAGATTTCGCCCAGTGATACACACAAGTAGAGCAGCAGATAGTCGGTTATCTGACTTTCTGACAGAAACTGGATTGAGGGATATTTGGAGAGTACGGAAACCGGAGGTCCGACAATACTCCTGCTTTTCCAAGACTCACTCTACCCTTTCCAGGAACGACTTGGCTGTGGGAAACGAGGAGATGATGCCCTTAATAAAAAACGTGAGCTACAAACCAAGGGGCCTGTCAGATCATTCCCCGGTAATAGTATCATTGGAATTGGGAAAACGTAGCTCTCCTGGGGAGTGGAGGCTGAGCCCCTTCTGGATTGAACTGATGGGAGACCCCAGGGATGTATTGATATCCCTGGGGGATTTTATCGATTTGAACCGGGGCACCGCCTCGGTAGAAATAGTATGGGACACGTTGAAGGCCTATTTGCGTGGAATGATGATACAGCAGATTTCAAAAATAAAAAAGCAGACTAAGGACTGGGAGAGAGTAATTGGAGAGAGAGTAACAACTGCGGAAGAACAATACATTAATAACCCGACACCAGAGACACTTAGGACCTGGATAGAGGAGCAACAAAACTATCGACTAATAACTACTCGAAGAGTAGAGAACAAACATCTCCTCCAGAGACAAGCTGCCTTTGGAGAAGGGGAAAGTGTGGGGTGGATGCTGGCACAACTAGTTAGGGCAAACTCCCCCACCTCTGTGGTGCCTACGATCACCACAGTGGATGGGAGAGTGACGTCATACACTCCAGAAATAGTGGATAAGTTTAAAACGTACTATGAAGATCTTTATAGATCTCGGCAGGGGGAGGTGAGCGAAGCAATGGACATCTTCTTTGGGGATTTGAATCTACCTTTCCTCAGTGAGATGGACAGAGCTGAGCTGGGCCACCCTATAACTCTAGAAGAGATAACGTGTATTACCAATGAGATGGCAAGGCAGAAGTCCCCAGGACCAGATGGCCTCCCAGCCGAGATATACCGGTATTACGGCAAGGTGTTACTACCCGAGCTGTTGACGGTATTGAATAATTCACTAGTACAGGGTGAGCTCCCTTCCTCAATGATGGACTAATGTAATTATCATACACAAGGAAGGTAAAGACCCATTGGATGTAGCCTCTTACAGGCCTATCGCCCTGTTAAACACTGACATGAAGATCTTAGCGAAGGTTTTGGCGACCAGATTAAACAGGGTGATAGCAAAACGTATTCACCCCGACCAGTCGGGGTTTATTCCTGGAAGAACAACTAGTGTTAATATAAGACGGCTATATCTGAATCTCCAGGTCCCGTCAAACGAGGATGGGGAGAGGGTTATCCTGTCTCTAGACGCCGCCAAGGCCTTCGACAGTTTGGAGTGGCAGTACCTGTGGAAGGCCATGGATATGGCCCAACTGGGTCCGGGTTTCATCAACTGGGTGAAAATGCTCTATAGAGCACCAGAGGCTAGAGTAAGGGTGAACGGAGAGAGCAGTCCGATAAGTTTGAACTGGGGAGAGGGACGAGACAGGGATGTCCCCTGTCACCCCTCTTTGCCATTGCAATCGAACCTCTGGCTATTGCTCTCAGATCATCGGACCAGGTGAGGGGCTTTAGAAGAGGAGATCTGGAAGAAAAAGTTGCATTATATGCAGACAATCTTCTCCTCTTCCTCAGCGATGCACAGGATTCCCTTCGGGAGGCCATGAATATCATTAATAGCTTTGGCCAAATTTCTGGACTAAAGATAAACTGGGCAAAGTCCAGCTTGTTACCAGTGGACCCTCTGATGGGTTCTTTACCCGTGGAGGTAGCCCAGATCCCGGTTGTGAACAAATTCAAATACCTAGGCATAAACATTTTTAAAGATCTTCAAAAATATAGACAGATAATATTGATCCTCTGTTGATCAAATTCAGGGGTAAAATAAAAGTCTGGAAACGTTTGCCAATATCTGTGGCAGGCTGGTGTAACTTGATTAAAATGATTTGGATGCCCCAGCTCCTGTATGTATTACACAACTCGCCAATTTGGCTTTATAAAAAATGGTTTCAAAAGATAGAGACTCTGTTCAGGGAAATGATATGGAAAGGTGGCACAGCAAGAATCCGGTTAAGCACCCTGCATCTACAGAAACAGGAGGGAGGAGTAGCACTCCCACATCCCTATAGTTATTTTCTGGCATCACAACTTCAGTATCTGGGGGGGAAGTAATATTCCTTGTCAAGAAGTAGGAAGAAAGATCCTTCTCCAAAATACTCCACATAATTCCATACCTGAAGCTTTGGAGGCAGGATCTTTTTCTCCAAAACTCCCAACCTTGAGTTTAATGATGAAGGTTTGGGACACAGTGAAAACTATACTGAATTATAGAGGATTTACGGAATTTACTCCATTGTGGGATAACAGTAAATTAGAAGAGCTCCAGAAAATAGGGACAATAAGGGAATGGGAAAGATGCGGGATAAAATTTATTGCCCAGTTATATCAGGATGGTATTTTGAAAACTTTCCAGGAATTGAGGGTCCATCATGCCTTACCGAATAAATCCTTCTTCAAATATTTGCAGGTTCGGCATGCTCTAGAGGAACAATTTAAAGGACAGACTTTAGAATGGACCACAATTCCGGTACTTAAAAAATTAATTAAAGCAGACTCAGTGAAAGGTTTAATCTCCAAAGTGTATCCTTACATTAATAAAGGGAGATTGAACAGGTTAGAACCACCCTCATACAAAATGAAATGGGAAATAGATGTGGGAGCTATCTCTGATACCCAGTGGAATAGGATCCTTGAAGTAGCCCCACTGGTCTCGCTGTCCCCCTCTCAGAGGATATCACATCTTTTCTTATTGTATAGAACTTATTATACCCCATATAGACTTTTTCAGTTTGGCCGTCGGCCAGACTCTAGTTGTCCCAGATGTAGGGACCCAAAAGGAGACTTGCTTCACATGTTCTGGAGGTGCCCGAAGCTATTCCGGTACTGGACGGAGGTGGTAAAAACTATTGTTAGGGTGTTCGGGATCTCCATTGAGATGAGGCCGAAGCAATGTCTACTAGGATTAATGGGGGAAGGGGGCAAACTTGGGAGCCCCCAAATAGCTGCCATGAGATGCCTATTCCAAGATAGGATTTTGATTGCTCGTAGATGGCAGTCAACACTGCCTCCTTCCAGTGGGGAATGGCAGAATAGCATGAACGGGGTAATTATTAAAGAGAAAATCGGTTTATATAAGGCAAGGCGCTCCAACGACATATGATAAGATCTGGAAACCTTGGTGGGAAGCAAGAGGGATCAGTATGTAAACCTTAATAAGTGCAAGATAAAACACCTAAAACGGTGAGCAATGGCCCAAGAGAAACCCTTGGATAAGGGAGTGGAAGTTGTGGAACGATAGAGATGAATGAATGCTGTGAAAGGGTATGAATCTTAGCATTAGAACGGAAGTTTTTACAGATAGCCCCAGGGGTCCCCCCTTCATCAGGTCTCTCCCCGGGGATACACTTAGTATGTATAGTCTATCGAACCGGTGGAGGGGAAATTGTTGGAGGGTTGGGGCAGTATGGGGAACATTGTCTTCTTAATTGCTTGTAAACCGTGAAAAACTTAAGAAATAAAGTTAAAAAAAAAAAAAAGAAGAAGAAAACACAGTGACACTTCGTTCAGCTAAATTAATCTTCTTGTTTATTGCTCTGGACATATAGCCCTTAGGCTCCATGTACACAGAAGCTCAAAAACTGTCGTTTTGAACGCCAGATTTCTGGCAGAAAAATCTGCTTTAAAATATAGCTTTTATCAGCGTTTTTTTACTAGCGTTTATTAGCGTTTTTCAGCTTTTTTTTTTTCAATGGATCAAAAAACGCTAAAAAACGCTGGCGCCCAGCGTTTGAGCGTTTTGCGTTTCTTCCCGCCGAAAAACGGCACTTTGAACGCGAATTTCTTGCGTTCAGAAAAAAGCCCATTAACTCCACTGCTCATTAACGCTAAAAAACGCTTTGTGTACATGAACACATAGGCTAAAGTAGAGTGCAGTTAAAGTGGTTGTAAACCCACTTTTTAAACAAAGACCTACAGGTAAGCCTAGATTAAGGCTTACCTGAAGGTGCATGAAATATCTCCTTAACCTACACGGTTAAGGAGATATTTGTATGTAAATGCGGCGACGCTGACGTCACCCCATTCACAAATTCGGCTAGGTCGCAACATTCGACGACGTAGCCGAATTCGACAGCTCACGCGCGCAGTCACGTCTTCGCCACTCCGGCCAATCACAGCGCCGGAGCGGCGCTGTGATTGGCTGCAGCGGCGATACCCGGAAGTAACATTCCGGCTATCGCCGCAGCGATGGATGCGGCTAGAGGAGGGACACGGACGACTTCGGGGGCCCGATCGAAGGTAAGTGGTACATAATGAGCTAGTATGCTAGTCATACTAGCTCATTATAGCTTTGTCTTGCAGGTAAGTAAAAAAAAAAAAAATTGTCTACGTGGTTTACAACCACTTTAATGGGCTTTTTAAAAAAAACTCCAAAACGACAATAAACTGCAGTTTATCAGCTTCCGTGTACATGGAGCCTTAAAGTGATTGTAAACCTGAACATTGACTGACACAGCTGTCATACTGATTACGTGTGGGTATATGTCCCTGCTTGCAGGAGAACACCTAGGCAGAATGTTAGATGTTAAAACATTCTAGAACAAACCTGAGCTGAACAGCCCCGCCCAGGGGGGCGGTCCCTCCGGACATTACCCTCCTACCTGCAGCTAGCAGACCTCAGTTCGCAACAAAGCAGTACAAACCTTAAAAGGAAGGGTGGGTGCTGTGTCAGTCCATGGACATCAGAGAAACGGATTTTACGGTGAGTACAAAAATCCTATTTTCTCTTATCGTCTATGGACTGACACAGCTGTCATACTGATTACAAGTGGGATGTCCCAAAGCAGTATAAGAAAAGGGTGGGAACAAAATAGTAAAGGAACAACCAAAACTTCACTCCAAACCAGCAGAGCTCCTCAACGGAGGAGTTGCAACATTAAATAGCGGCCTGCAACACTTTGCGGCCGAAGGAAGCATCCGAAGATGCAGCCACATCAACCTTATAGAATTTTGAAAAGGCATGAACGGACGTCCAGGTCGCCGCCTTGCACACTTGTGCAACCGACGCTTGATGTCGGAAAGCCCAGGAAGCACCAATTGCCCTGGTGGCATGCGCCGTAACCGGAAAGGGAGGGGCCACCCCCTTAATGGCATAGGCCTGTATAACAGTCTGACTGATCAATCTAGAAAAAGTGGCAGACGACACCGCTCGGCCCTGCTAGCGGTTGCTGAAGGAAGACGGCCAAGGCCGAAAACTGACCCTTAATGGTACTCAAAGCAAGCATTTGGGTCACACCACGCTGCAAGGACCGCAGGATACTGGGGACGGAATACGTCCGTAGACGCTAGTCCAGCTCATTGCACATAGCGATGTAAGCTTCCCAGGTACGGTGATATATCTTTCAAGCGGAAGACTTCCGTGCCCTGAACATGGTCGAAATTACCGAATCCGAGAGACCTCGGACTCTCAGCACCTGGCTTCCAATAGCTATGCCGTTAAGTCAGAGACTGTAAAACAGGATGAAAAATAGGACCTTGAAACAGAAGGTCCTCCCTTTTTAGCAACCGCCAAGGAACGTCCGCGATGAGACGTACCAGATCAGCGTACCAAAGACGCCGAGACCCATCCTGCGCAAGAGGATTACCGGAATCCCTTCAGCCACAACCCTGTGCAGCAGACGAGGAAGCAGTTGCAGCGGAGGATAACAGATATCAGGTGATAATGACCCCATGGGGCCCACCAACGGATCCGAGGCATCCGCCCAAGGATCCCTGGACTTGGCCACGAACCTTGACACCTTACGATTGAGTCGAGAGGCCCTCAGGTCCACAACCGGCATGTCCAGGTGTAAGGACCACTCTCCTGGTCCAACGTCTGGCGACTCCGATAGTCTGCCTGTCAATTGTCTACGCTTGAACGTAGACGGCCGATAGAGACCACGTGGGGAGGCATATTCTGATTGCCCATATTTCCAGAACAATGGTCGGTAAACGGCTTCGTCCAGAGTTGAAGCCCTGGGGCTGACAGGACTCCCCAGACTCCACCCCAGCCTGTCAGGCTGGCGTCCGTCATGAACACCTTCCACTGGATGGGGAGGGACGACTTCCCGGACCGAAGAGCCAGGGACCCCAACCACCACGCCAGGGACGCCCTGAGTGGGTGACTCATCTGGATCTGAAGATCCAAGGACAACGGGGATTTGTCCCAAGTGGACAGGATCTCTTACTGCAATGCCCGTGTGTGTGATTGGGCATACGGAACAGCCTCGAACGAGGCCCTCATGAGTCCCAGGACTCTCATGCAAAAAACGGGTTGACGACCATTTCCGAGACGTCAGGACCCGCACTACAGACTAAAAAGTCAGTAACTTCTCCAGGGTTAGGAATACCTACGCCTCCATGGAGTCCAGGATCAGACCGAGATACTACAAATGCTGAGCCGGGACCAGGACCGACTTCTGAATGTTCAGGAACCACCCGAAGTCCCTAAGGGTCTGACTGACAATAGTCACACTTCTAATTCTGAGCCATTGTCTGCTCTTAGAAGAAGATCGTCCAGATAGCCCATAATAGCAATGCCTCGCTGTCTCAGCAAGGCTAGAACCGGAGCAAGCACCTTGGTAAAAAACCTTTGGTGTCGAGGCTAGGCCGAAGGGAAGAGCCACAATTGATAGTGGTCTTCGCCGATCGCAAGCGCAGAAACTACTGTTGACGTGCGCAGATTGGAACATGCAAGTAGGCGGCCTTGATGTCCAAGGATGCCAGAAAATCCCCTTGATAGAGTGTAGCGAACACCGCACGAATGGATTCCATGTGGAACTTTTGCACCATCACAAAGGCAGTCAGGCCTTGAGGCCCAGGATTGGCCGAACCCCCGTCCACCTTTTGGGACTACAAACATATTTGAGTAGAAACCCTGAACCACCTCACCTGTGACGGAACCGGCACAATCACTCCGGACGTGATCAATCCTGTACAGCCCTAAGAGGGCCGCCCGACGGGCAGGAAGGAGAGGGAGAATTGAGGCAAAGAATCTGTCTGGGGGCCAGGAACGGAATTCTATCCTGTATCCTGAGGTGACCACCTCGCACACGCACCGGTCGGAGAACCGGGAGGTCCACCGAACCGTGAACCTGCAAGGATGTCCCCCCACCCCAGAGTCAGGCAGGGGCAAGACTCCATGCGTCGGTGGGCTTGGGAGCTTGCTTGGTAGGCTTACGCACCCAGGGATGCTTATGTCCCCCAGCCGCACTTTTTCCAGTCTGGGAGGGCTTACCCGTGGATTCTGACTGACGAGAAGAAACTCATTCTTCTTGCCGGAAAGGAAGGGCCCGGCCTACGGTGGGGCTCCTTTTTCTGTACCAGACTGAGGAAGGAAGCTGCTCTTACCCCCTGTGACATCCAGAATAATGGCATCCAGGGCGGCCCCAAACAGTCTACCGCCCTTAAAGGGCAAGTCAGCCAGGAGCTATTTGGAAGCTAGGTCGGCCGACCAGCATTTCAGCCAGATAAGGCGACGCAGCACCACAGCAGATAGAGGCCCCAGAAATTAAAGGGGCCGTATCCAAAGTTGCATCGCACACAGAGACTAAACCCTGCGCCAGTTGGTGAGCCAGGGCAATGGTCTCAGGAGGGAGATTATGCTCCTGAACCGTCTGGTGCAAAATCTTTGCCCATCCTGTGAGTGTCTTGAGACACAAGTGTCGCCGCCCCTATAGGGCGTAAGGCAGACCCCAATAAGGTAAACATAGTTCTACTCACCACTTCTGACCTCCTATCAGTGGGATCCTTAAATGCAGGAGTCCCTTCCATTGGGAGCGTGGTAGCCTTATTCAAACGGGCGACCGGGGGGTCGACCGCTGAGGGGAGAGTCCACTTCTTAACCAGGTCCTCCTTAAAGGGGGGTACCACATGGCTAGGCACCGCGGGACCGTCAAAGTCTTCTGTGGTTTATCCCAGACTTAGTCAATGAATGTATCAAAAAAAGGCACATATGGAAAAAAACTTTTTGAATAAACGGCTTTAAAGGAACCAAAGGAGACAGCTTCCACCTGAGGTTCCTCAGCCTCAACATTCAGCTTGAGAGTGTTCCTCACAGCATCAATGAGTTCACTTACAAGCACCCTGTCAGTTTTTCAGAACTGGGGTCTTCCTCACAGGGAATATCCTCTTTAAAAACCTGAAAATCCTCAGAGCTAGGGTCCTGAGCAGCAATAGCTAGGCCCATATCTGAGACAGAGCACTCCCCTACAGGAGGATGTGTGGGGAGGGGGCGCTTTACAGCTCCCTTGCGCTCGAACACTGCTTCCATCCTGACAAGGATGATTCCAGGACTGCCGACAACTAGTCGCTAGGGACCGCAGGTGCAGGAGCACTGCCAGTTGCCTCAGACAAGTGTGGAGAAGCAGGTGAACTAGACTCCATACTGCCACCCTCTGAGACTTTTAAACACTCATAGTGAGTAACACAGTCCACCCACTGGCTATGCTGAAGCTGAGGAGGGGATACCCAGAGTACTCACCAACCCCTGTAAGGACCGCTCATTCTGCTGTATGAAACCGCGCTGCCGCGCGGGTGAAGCCTGGGGAGAGTGAGGAGACTGTGAGGAGACTGGACTGAGGAGATTGTGAGAATCGCGCAGCAGCAGCGGCTGATAGAGGCCGAAACCGAAAGCAAAAACGCTGCGGCTTCAAGAAAATAGCTGCCGGCCGCATACATTACTGCGCCATCGATCCGAGGCAAAATGGCCGGCAAGCGCGTTTTTTTTTTTTTAAATACCTCACGGCGCTAATGGCGCACATGTTTAGTGGCACGGCAAGTGCTGGGGCGGCTGTTTGAACACAAACAGCCCCACTCAGTAACTGAACCTGTGAAGCTCAGCTTTGCTAAGCATGTAAACCACTACTCCACTGTACAACACTCACACCAGAACACTGCACCTCTCCTAGGGCCATTAAAACAGACATGAGCGCCCCCAGTCAGGCCAGAGTGACCCCCAAGCACCCCCACACAGCACAGCACCAGTACAGGGTGCAGAGAGCAGCATAACAGGGGGGGGGGAGACAGGGAGAAACCCCCTATATAAAGAAACACAGCCAGCATGTACTCACCTGCAGTAGGAGAGACTACTTACCCGTCCCTTTCAGGGACCCACTGGCTTGTTTCAGACAGACCTATCACAGAGCAGTACTGCGTAGCTGTCGGCCCGGTCCACCACGAGAGATACAGTCAGTCAGGTACTGTTCACACCAGATGCAGTTCGGTACAGTTTTGTGCGCATTTTTTCTGCACTAAAAATGCATGCACAGTGTTTTCCATGTATTCCAATGGCTCTTGTTGGCTCTAGTTCACACCATGAAGTCAGTTTCCGGTCAGTTTCTGCACCGGAAACTGACTGCATGGTGTGAACTAGATCCAACAAGAGCCATTGGAATACATGAAAAACACTGTGCATGCATTTTTAGTGCAGAAAAAATAAGCACAAAACTGTACGGAACTGCGTCTGGTGTGAACTGGCCCTCAAAGCTGAAAATCTGCACTTTAAATTCATTTGGATCGTTTTAATTTTATTTTGGTGGCATACAGATACAAAAGTATGAAAATTGGGCCTGTGTCCAAATATACAGTATATGGACCTATTGGAAAAAGAGGGGTGCTTTCGCGCTTCTATTGAGTAATGAAATGATACAAAAGTGCTAAGTGCCAATAAATGTGCAAACAGCTGCAAAAACGAAATGTGTTCACCTTACACAATAAGCAAATAAATAAAAATTGAATTCGCGCTGAAAACTAACATACAAATAGTGAGAAATACAAATAGTAATAAATACAGCCAAAGGTATGTGAAAAAGTACAAAAAGTGTTAATACATGTGAATAAATATCAATAATGTATATTGCACTTCAATGACAAAGTGCTAGTAAAAAAGTGACATTGCTGCGTTCAATCTAAATAAATAAATATAATGCTGAGTCCTGAGCCAATAATGTCCAATGGTCTCAAAAAACCAAAATAATATTAATAATGCAATAAAAGAGTGATATAAGATGTGTACAATAATGTGATAATAATGATGCAACAATAAAAAATCTATGCACTGGATAAATAAGTCTCTGTGATAGTGAATATTAGGACTCTTCTTCCTGTGCTATGGTGAACTGTCTTGTAAATGTTCCAATCTCCTTATTGGAATGTCTCCCAAATCTATGGTTTCACTGGACCCTTACCTCCAGGTGGATGATTATGAGCAGAGTCCGTGAAATCTTTCTCCTCTAATGTGTCCTCTCCAGCCTATATTGGTATGTGAAAGGAGCTCTCCCTCTCTCCTCCACTAGCGTGATTGGCGCTATACTCCAAATAAGATAGGGAAAAAAACAAAGGGGAGGGGGAGGGAATGGGACACAGCTCCAGCAGTGGCTCCGAGGGGAGAAGGTAGGGGAGGGTGGAAAAAGGAATCTCCAATGGTGAAGTATGTCTGGATAACACCAATTTATTAAAGTGATAATGCTCTTACATAGGATGAGATTAAAATTGCAGTGATAAGAGAGCGGCACAATCGCCGTCTTACTCTGAGTCCGGGTTCTTCCGGTTTGCGGTACCTCTCGATCTCCCTACGGCGTTACGTCATGCACCTCGTGACTTCTTCAGGGGACAGCCTCGTCTAGGTGACTCTGGCCAGAGAGCACCACCATGCTGGGGCTACATCACCAACCACAGCTTCTATGAACGAAACGGGGGAGACCTTTCAATTATTGTCCTCCATTCAGGGATCCTGTTTCATTCATGAAAATACAGAGTATTATGGATGGGAATTTATAGCCACCAAAATAACTTACACAAGTAAAGTATAATTTTTTTAATGTTCATCATGTTAAAAAACAAATACAAAGATTAAAACATGTAAATCCCCTGACAAGATTTGTCTCATATTAGGATACATAGATAGCACAAAAACACCAGAATCATAAATGTGGAAATTAATTCTGATGCGTTTCAACTTTTGTTTGTCTTCTTCAGGGGGTTAATGCAGAGGGACGACTCTACAAGAGACAATATATTAACCGAATAGTACAAAAGTATAACTAACCACATTACATTTTGAATAATATAGCATAGCATGACAGCAATAAATGACAAACAAACTTACAATGTTGGTGATGGGGAAGACCAGCCCAACTATGGGACACCCCAGGATCCCATGAGAAAATCAAGCATAGCAGGGGGGAGAGAACTCAAGGGACAAACTGCCGCTAACCAAAAATAAACAATCCAAAAAAAAAGAATCGCTAATATGGTTTAAAAAAGGCATGTATCACTCAAATATGGATTAAAATTTACATGTGACACGGATACATCAAATAATGTCTCAAAGCAAGAAAGATGTCTGTAAGAACACTGTGGACCTTGCAAGATAATGTATGCACATGAACTTTAATGACATCCCAGTCTTAGTTCGTAGGGTGCAATGTTCAGTTGGCCCACCCTTTGCAGCAATAACAGCTTTAACTCTTCTGGGAAGGCTCTCCACAAGGTTTAGGATTGTGTCTATAGGAATGTTTGACCATTCTTCCAGAAGCGCATTTGTGAGGTCAGGCACTGATGTTGGATGAGAAGGCCTGGCTCGCAGTCTCCACTCTAATTCATCCCAAAGGTGTTCTATCGGGTTGCAGGTCAAGTTCCTCCATCCCAAACTCACTCATCCATGTCTTTATGGATCTTGCTTTGTGCACTGGTGTGCAATCATGTTGGAACAGGAAGGGGCCATCCCCAAATTGTTCCCACAAAGTTGGGAGCATGAAATTGTCCAAAATGTATGCTGACACCTTAAGCGTTCTCTTCACTGGAACTAAGGGGCCAAGCCCAACTTCTGTAAGACAACCCCACACCAAAATTCCCCCTACACCAAATGATTTGGACCAGGGATGTGGCATCATTTACATTGGGCATTTATGATTTGACTGACCGTTTCATTCATAGAACCTGTAGTATAGTTTCTATGAATAGAGCAGCTGGGAAAAAGGGGAGAGCACAGTGACAGCTCTCAGTTTTGTTGAAGTCTAACTGAAGGTAAGCTCTTTCCTGCAAAAGAGACATGCAGTGTCTCTTCTGCAATAAAATACACTTTATTGCCGGTACACAATCCTCTGTAGTATGTACACTGAACTGTGCATGCGCAGCTTAGTTTAGATTCTGCCACACTGTCTGTGTGCTGGGATGACTGTACGTCTGCACATGTGCAAAAGCGGTGTCACCCTGCACCAGTTAATCAAGACAACAGAGGAGCGGCACCTGGAAGAAGCCAGAGAGAAGATACCAATGTGAGACCTCACAGATATCGGACTGTTGGAGATTAGGTGAGTATTCCTGCCTTTGTTTTTGTTTTTTTTGCATCAAATTTTATTTTGGAGCAGAGGGCTGGCAGGAAAACAGGCCTTCCATATTGCACGAACAGTCCGTTTTAACTGGCACAGTTTTTAAATTGGTTGTAAAGCCTTAAAAGGGTTGTAAACACTTGCAGTGTTAATTTTGGCAGCATTTTTCTATTTAGTTTGAGTCTTAAGCCCTGTACACACGATCGGATATCCTATGGATTTTCGTCCGATGGATTTTTTTCATCAGACAAACCGATCGTGAATGGGACCCATCGGTCTTTTTTCCATCGGTTTTTAAAAATAGAACATGTTTTAAATTTTTTCCGATGGATAAAAAACCGATCGAAAACTCCGATCGTCTATGGGCAAGTCCATCGGATCAAAAACCCACGCATGCTCAGAATCAAGTCGACGCATGCTCAGAAGCATTAAACTTAATTTTTCTCGGCTCATCGGAGTGTTTTACGTCACCGCGTTTGGAACAGTCGGTTTTTTGACTGATGGTGTGTGGGCAAGACTGATGGAAAACAGTTTCATCGGATATCCGATGGACAAATCCATCGGACGAAAATCCATAGGATATCCGATCGTGTGTACAGGGCTTTAATCTTAGGACTAAAATGGCATTTTAGTTTTAGTCCCTATTTAGTCTTCTGCAATTGTTTTAGTTTTAGTCATATTTAGTCAACTAAATCTCCAGGACATTTTAGTCGACTAAAATCTCCTACATTTTAGTCGACTAAAATCTCCAGTACATTTTAGTCACCTAAAATAATTTTAGTCATCTAAAATCGAATGGGTGTAGGTAAATTGTATTGCATTATTTAAGCATTTCTCTACAATTTCCAAACTCATTATATACTGCTGGAGTGAAAAATCTGATATGTTATTATTTATGTTCTTGCGGTATAGACATGCACCACAGACCAGTGTTAATTTTTACTTCAAATTTCAATTTAGTTTTAGACTTAGTCTTTTGACTAAAATGGCATTTTAGTTTTAGTCCCATTTTAGTCTTTGGACTAAAATGGCATTTTAGTTTTAGTCGTATTTTAGTAATCTCAATTGTTTTAGTTTTAGTTGTATTTTAGTTGACTAAAATGGTATTAAAGTGGTTGTAAACCCTTTTATCTTTTTTTTTTTTTTACTAACCTGCAAGACAAAGCTATAATGAGCTAGTATGACTAGCATACTAGCTCATTATGTACCACTTACCTTCGATCGGGGCCCCCGAAGTCGTCCGTGTCCCTCCTCTAGCCGCATCCATCGCTGCGGCGATAGCCGGAATGTTACTTACGGGTATCGCCGCTGCAGCCAATCACAGCGCCGCTCCGGCGCTGTGATTGGCCGGAGCGGCGAAGACGTGACTCCGCGCATGCGCGCGTGAGCTGTCGAATTCGGCTACGTCGTCGAATGTTGCGACCTAGCCGAATTTGTGAATGGGGTGACGTCAGCGTCGCCGCATTTACATACAAATATCTCCTTAACCGTGTAGGTTAAGGAGATATTTCATGCACCTACAGGTAAGCCTTAATCTAGGCTTACCTGTAGGTCTTTGTTTAAAAAGTGGGTTTACAACCACTTTAAGTTAGTCAACTAAAATGTTTTAGTCGGTTTTAGTCGACTAAATTAACACTGAACACTCGTGATTTTTCACCTTAATGCATTTTTATGAAAACCTTCTGTAGTGCTGCAGCCCCCAAGTGCCCCTGTTTTACTTACCTGAACCTGGTTTTATTCCCCCCGGGGATGAGCACACCAGCTCTAGCTGGTGTCTCGTGTCCTGATTGGATAGAATGATAGCAGTGCAGCCATTGGCTCCCACTGCTGTCAATCTAATCCAATGACGCGGGCTCTTTTAATTTAGATATCATTCACATGGGGCAAATGCCTGGGTTTACTCACATGGGGAATGCACAGGTGTTCCGTGCATCCCGCCCAATCGATGGAACACAGCAGCTGCACAGACACTGCCCCCAATGCGACATCCGTGCTGGTGTACGGCCCTGGACCCATACCTCCCAACTTTCTGAAATGGGAATGAGGGATGAGGGATACCTATTAGCAAAAGTATGTAGGCATAGGACACACACCCTGCCACGCCCCTTAAAAGGAGAATTGTACAAAAAAAATTGATTGGTTAAATCCACAAGTGCTTTTTTTTTTACCACTACTTTACCCTTTATATTGGCTTTTGGAATTTACAAATGCAGCAATTTAGAAATTGGATGAAACATTTAGCACTTGGAAACACTTTTCGAAAGATAAAAAGTTCATTTTATTTACAACTATATAGATCAGACCAAAATGAGGGACAAATGAGGATGAAAGAGGGACAGAGGCACTTTGATCCAAATCAAGGACAGTCCCTCGAAATCAGGGACAGTTGGGAGGTATGCTGCCCTAAATGCATGTGTGCAGCTGCTGTGTCCCAAATACATCAATAGGAAAATCTGACGGGTCGCCTAATCTGATTGAACACCTGCACGGAACATCTCTGCATCCCTGTGCGTGTACATATTACCCTCGTTTAGAACGCAACATGACAAAAAAGCCTTAGCCCACGTTCACACTGGGGCTGCGGGAGTGAAGCCTGCGAGTTCAGCTGAACTTGCACGATTTCACTCCCGCTGGCAGTCCCGATTTCGGCCGCGATTTCAAAGACATCTGAAACAGATGTCAATGTAAATGGCGGCTGAAATCGCAAAAAGTAGTACAAAAACTACTTTTTGTAATCGGTGCAGCGCCGCAGATGTGGCGTCGCACCGATTAGGACGGTGCCATTGGCCGCAATTTGCGGCAAATTTTGCCGATTTGACATGTCAAATCGCATGTCAAATCGCACCAGTGTGAACCAGGGCTAATACTTACAATTACCATCCTAAAAAGCCTTTAACCACTTGCCGACTTGCCGCCGCAGTTTTACTGCGGCAACATGGCTCGGCTGGGTGATCAACGTTATGTTACGTTGCTTCGCCCTGTGGCCACTAGGGGCATGCGCGCCGCCGGAGGCACCCGCTGCTCGCCCCCGGAGCCGATGCAAGTGCCCGCCGGACACCTGTAAACACACAGCTCCCGGTTCTTTCAGGGGAGAAATGCCTGATCGTATGTTCATACAAAGTATGAACAGTGATCTGTCATTTCCCCTTGTTAGGCTCGATTCACACCTATGCATGTTGCTTTTGAGCGTTTTTGCCTTGCTTTTTGCGGTGCTTGCCGCGTTTTTCAACATGCGTTTTTACCGCGTTTTTACCGCGATTTGCGTTTTTTTTTTATAATTTTTTTTTATTATACAGTAATTTGTATTTTTTTACATTTCCTTAAAAAAAAACGCAAAACGCAAATCGCGGCAAAATCGCGGT
Organism: Rana muscosa; assembly: GCA_029206835.1. Lineage (NCBI taxonomy): Eukaryota > Metazoa > Chordata > Amphibia > Anura > Ranidae > Rana > Rana muscosa. The sequence continues at coordinate 1,207,267,052 of CM055122.1, forward strand.
AAAAACGCGGCAAAAACGCGGCACTTGGGTTTTGGATGCAGGTCCATTGACTTCTATTACATGCAAAACGCTGCTTTTTGCAGGAAAAAAAGTCCCTGACCCTTTCCAAAAACGCAAGGGCACCAAAAAACGCATTAGTGTGAATCAAGCCTAAGTCCCATCCCCCCTTCAGTTAGAACACATTTAGGGTGTCTCATCACATATGTCTCCACATCACAGATTGCTCCGGAAGTGACGTTCATAGTTGCCAACAGTCACGGATTGGCCGGGACGTTCCCGGGATTCAAACCCTTTTCCCGGATTTATTTTGTCCCGGCCAATGTCCCGGCCAATCCGATTTTTCCCGTTTTCCCCGAATTTGGACGCCGCAGGCCACCGCCGCTAGAGGTCCACGGCTGGCGGAGACAATATCTCGGCCGGCCGCCATGTTCAAGAAGACCAAAACACGGATGTAGTACAATAGAAAATAAAGCCGCTGCGGCGCCGCCCACACCCCGCACCTCACCTCGGACTCTAGCCACACCCCTTTGAACCACACCCATTTAAACCACACCCACTATCGTGCGTAAACCACGCCCATTTTTCGGCGCGACGCGCTTAGCGTGCCACATTTTTCACTCCGGCATGACACGCCTACAAACAAATGCCCCGCCCCCTGATTATAGCAAGGCTCCGCCTCAATACAAAAAAAGTGTCCCAGATGTTTTTTTTGCAATGTTGGCAACTATGGACGTTCTGCTGAAAAATTTTGCACTGCGCATGCGCGACGCCGCTATATTCGTTCCAACACTTTTACGACAAAACAGCACACTAAAACCATGTTGGGTAGCCGAATGTGACGAAACACAGCCATCTTGCTACACTCCGCACTCCTCCACACTAAGGATACAGTGAGAAGGGGACAAGCGGACATCTTTGTACACCACCCGGAGTTTTACATTTTACACTTATTTATAACAGTAAACTGAGGTTATATAGTGAAATACAGTACTTAGAACTCCGTCTGACTGTTTAGATGTTGAATTTTAAAAGCAGCGGCAAGCTTGCTGATCTCACAGGTTTGCTAATCTGACAGAAGTCCGCTGCTTTTAAAATTCAACATTTAAACAGTCAGACGGAGTTCTAAGTACCGTATTTCACTATATAACCTCAGTTTACTGTTATAAATAAGTGTAAAATGTAAAACTCCGGGGGGTGTACAAAGATGTCCGCTTGTCCCCTTCTCACTGTATCCTTAGTGTGGAGGAGTGCGGAGTATAGCAAGATGGCGGTGTTTCGTCACATTCGGCTACCGAACACGGTTTTAGTGTGCCGTTTTGTCGTAAAAGTGTTGGAAAGCATATGGCGGCGTCGCACATGCGCAGTGCGAAACTTTTCGGCGGAACATCACTTCCGGAGCAATCTGTGATGGGGAGCCATATGTGATGAGGCAAGGGAACATAATTAAACCCTTGATCGCCCCCTAGTGTTAACCCCTTCACTGCCAGTGAAATTTTTACAGTAATCAGTGCATTTTTATAGCACTGATCGCTGTAAAATTGTCAATGGTCCCAAAAATGTGTCAAAAGTGTCCGATGTAAATCGCAGATCGCCGCCATTACTAGTAAAAAAAAAAAATAATAATAAAAATGCCATAATTCAATCCCCTATTTTGTAGACACTATAACTTTTGCGCAAACTAATCAATATACGCTTATTGCGTTTTCTTTTACCAAAAATATGTAGAAGAATACATATCGGCCTAAACTGAGGAAAAAATATGTTTTTTGTTTTTTTTAAATTAGATATTTATTATAGCAAAAAGTAAAAGATATTGGGGGTTATTTACTAAAGGCAAATCCACTTTGCACTACAAGTGCAAAGTGCACTGAAAGTGCACTTGGAAGTGCAGTCGCTGTAGATCCGAGGTGGACATGCAAGGAAATTAAAGGGACACTAAAGGTACATGTTTTTTCACCTTAATGCATCCTATGCATTAAGGTGAAAAAACATCCGACAATACCGCCCCCCCCCCACGTTTTACTTACCTGAACCTGTTCACCTGTTGCGCTCGCCCCCTTCGCCGCTCAGCCTGGTCGTTGATTGGCTAGAGTGGGTGGATTGAAAGCAGCGCAGCCATGGGCTTGCGCTGTTGTAAATCACATCCAATGATGCGGCGCGCAGGGGGGCGGGGCTGAGTGATACAGTGAGCTGCTAAGCCCACCGGCTGTATCACGGGAGCGCGCCCGCAAGAACTTTCCACCATGCAAGAGAGCTTACGAACGTGAAAAGTTCTTGCGGGCAGGAGCCGAGACAGCCGCTGAGGGACCCCAGAAGACCAGGTTCGGGGCCACTTTGTGCAAAACGAGCTGCACAGTGGAGGTAAGTATAACATGTTTGTTATTTTTTTTAACATTTTTCTCTTTACAACCCCTTTAAAAAACAGCATTTTAGCTTGCACATGATTGGATAATAAAATCAGCAGAGCTTACCCTCATTTTAGATCTACCCCTCAGATTTACAGCGACTGCACTTCCAAGTGCACTTGTAGTTTGCACTTGTAGTGCAAAGTGGATTTGCCTTTAGTAAATAACACCCATTGTTTTTTTCAAAATTGTCGCTGTTCTTTGGTTTATAGTGCAAAAAATAAAAACCGCAGAGGTGATCAAATACTACCAAAAGAAAGCGTGAAAAATAGGACGCAAATTTTGTTTGGGTACAGCATCGCATGACCACGCAATTGTCAGTTAAAGCGACGCAGTGCCAAATTGTAAAAAGTGCTCTGGTCAGGAAGGGGGTAAAATCTTCCGGGGCTGAAGCGGTTAAAAATATGAAGGGTAAAACATATCAATAAATGTTTCACACCATCAGAAAGAGAGAAACGGCAAACATACAGTCATTTACTTTCTGAAAACCCTTCCCACACAAATCATCACAATTTGCTTTTGTATAGTACGCATGCGCACTAAGCACGGCTAGCACCACGTGACCATTATCGAGACCTTTTTCTCCTTTGTTGCTATCACTATAGGGAACCTATGACATCCAGGGGTGCTCCACAAATTGCAACTCGGTCTCATGTCCACGAGCCAATTAGTGCATCTGTTTCAGTTTATATGTACCGCAGCTTGGGGTGGGGGGGAATGTTCACTGGGAGGAGCGAGTCTGACATCTCGCTCTGTAAGACGCGCTGAACGAAAGACAAGAAGGCGTGAGCTGCAGGATACGTCACAGGCTCGACAAGATGGAGGCGGCCGAAGAAGGTAACGTCAGTACGTGCAGGTTTAGAGTTGGTTGATAGCAGTTGAATTACTTGTGCTACTTGGTTGGGTTGTCTTGTGTGAATATCTCCTTTTAAACAATATTGTAACTAATGCTTCTGACGGGACGTGTTTTGTCGGCTTTACGAAATGAGATATGGGAAGTTGGATGTATCTAACTTAAAGGCGGTCGTTAGTACGTTGTAGTTGTGTTGGCTTGCTGAGGTTCACGCAAACTGAGAATATGAATGTTTTGGCGATGTGGATTTCAAATGATGTACAGCGTTACGTGTAAAGAAAAGATGTGGATACCCTTTGAGTTACTGAAAATTAACTTCAGGTCGCATGTTTGCTATGTCCAAAAAAAAATGTAGGCATGTAGGCATTCCTTCCTCTAGGGTTGGCAAGAAATTGTCTATTTTTTTTATATATATATATATATATATATATATATATATATATATATTAAAAAAAAAAAAAACCTTTTGCATCATTCTCTTGCCATGAGGCCCAATTGACGGGAAGCCCTGTATGATGCCAATCCAACCAGATATTTAACCTGTCAAAATACAACTGCAATTTTAGGGCCTGTTTGCACCTGTACAGTGAGTTTTTATAGGTATACTATTAACGTGGAGCTTCACCCAAAAATGGAACTTCTGCTTTAAGTACTGGTGACCCCTTGACATGCTATGTTTTTTGGCATGTCCATATTTTTTTTGGGGGGGGGGGGGGAGAGCGGGTACCCAGTTTTGTAGTTTTGACAGGCACCCAGCTCTCACTTCCTCTCCTAGCGCAGCGTGGAAGTTCACCTTCTCTCCCCCACCATCTTCAGGGACACGTCACAGGCACCCACCGTTACAATGAATGCCCCCGGAGAGGAGCGAGGCTTTGGGGTGCCCGCATTGCTGGAAAATGGGACAAGTGAGTGTCTTGCTAAAAACCTCTACTATTATTATTATGCCTGGTCCAGATTCCGATAAGCACCTGCAGACCCTGACAACCACCAGCCAGGGTTGTCGGGAAGAGGCCCTTGTCCCCATCTACATGGGGACAAGGTGGTGGGGTGCAGGCTGCCCAAAGCACCCACCCCATGTTGAGGGCATGTGACCTAGTATGGACCAGGAGTGGGACGCTTCCTCATTGCTACCCCCCCTTTTCCTGAGCTGCCGGGCTGCATGCTTTAGATAAGGGTCTGGTATAGATCTTGGGGGGGGGGTGGGCGAGATGATACCCTACTCCAGTTTAAAGAGGGGGGGGGGAACCCACATTTTGGCAAAGTTTGCCCCTTCAAAATTCTCCACACACAAGCCGCGTCGCATCATTATGATCCGACTTCTACTCAAATTATTGGGCTCCCATAGGAAAACCTTGATTTTGAATGGAGGCATGAGAAACGCTTGACGAAGCTTAAAGGGGTTGTAAACCCTCGTGTTTTTTTCACCTTTAATGCATCCTATCCATTAAGGTGAAAACTTCTGACACTGTCCAGCCTCCCCGTTTTACTCACCTGAGCCCGTTCGCTCTCTTGGCGGAGACGCGCTTATCCTCTCTACTCGTCTTGGCTCTTGATTGGATAGATTGATAGCAGTGCAGCCATTGGCTCCCGCTGTTGTCACTCAATGCAATGATGCAGGTGGCAGGGCAGAGTCTTGCTTTATATGTGAATACACGCAGAAGCAGGACTCGGTAGCACCAAGGAGAGCATGTTTCCAACATGCACACCTGTTGTGGGGAGGTGCTACCAGTGCCGCCGGGGGACCCCAGAACAGGACAAATCGGGGCCACTCTGTGCAAAACGAAGTGTGTTTGTAAACCCCCATTATATTTTTTATATACGCACGTACACAAATGCTTTAATGTGGCTGTATGCACCGTTACTCCACGTTGTTACAGCTTTAACGCCGCACTGGTCCTAGGTGGTGTTTTGATTTTATTTTTTTAATTAATTTTTTTAGCTTGAAAATGCCTATGCCACTTAGAGCTCTTAAAAGCCTGTGTGTGCACGAGGCCATAGAATAACATGAAAAATGATTATCAAGCAGCGCTGGCAGCTTGTGTGGAAAAAAAACTAGGCGAATGTAATAGGAAATGTGAATTGAAATAGTGAATTGGTGACCACAGTACAATGTGATAACGAAGTGCCAAAGATAAAAATAGTTCATCACATGCAAAAAGTATTAATAAATGAATATAAATGCTTCAAGTAAAACAAAACAATCTTCAATGGGTAAATAGATCCCTTTTCAGAGACCCCGCTCAATATGGTATGAATAGGTCAAATCAAAAACAAATCAATGTGATGGTAAAAAGGAAAACAACAAATAGTTCATCAAATGAAAATTGGTATAACTACAAGTGCAACAAATGGATATAAATGTAGAATCAATGAGTATACTGATCCCCCTTCAGAGACCCTACTCACCGGATGATGAGGATCCACAGCTTTGCAGTCTGGGATCACACAGGCGTAAAGCAGTATCTATGGCTTTCCCTGAAGCGGTTGCTTGATAGATGCTTGGATGAAGGAGTAGTTTCCACCGGTAAAAAAGCGCACACAGAGGGGAACAATAGTGAAATACTGCTGGGCAATGGGTAAATGGCGCTGGTGAGGCGCTACTCACAAAATGCAAGGCCGAAGCAGGCAATCGGAGACCACACTTCCGTGAACAGCGCTCGAGTAGCGTGCGTTCCACGGAGGCAGGAACTTGCGTTACAGGTTTGCCGCAAATCGGAAGTTGTGCCAACGTTTCACCCCTCCTCCAGGGCGTCATCAATGGACATCACATCCGGCCTGCGTGAGCTGTTTATAGTACCAAGAGAGAACCACTCCCCACAGAAAAAACGTGAGGGATTCAATTAGGATCCACAGGAGTGCAACTCTACTTCCTGCAATCACATCATTTCCTGTCTGCTAAGCATATTCTTTAAAGCGGAGGTTCCGCGGCCATTCCAAATTTTTAATTTTTTTGGCATTCTATTATATTCCGCAGTACAAAACCATACTCGCTGTTTTGGTGATTTAAAAGCTGCTATCTGTTTTCATATGCAAGAAAAACTTTTATAATTTGTAGGCCGTTTCCATTTTGCTTGTGGGCATTTGAAGCACACAAGCACTTATTTCCTGTATGCGGTGAATGCTTATCACCCAGCATTCACCGCTTGATTCAGCGCATAAGCAGTGTTTACGGCGAGTCACGCCATAAACTTCCAGGTTGCCATCGCAACGGTTTGCGTAGTCTAAAGTTTCCGCCCCATTGCGATGGCAACCAAAACAGAAAAAAAAAGCACAGCTCAGTAGGAAAAAGACATCACTTCATGTTTCTGAATGATGCGAGATTTCGCTGGGAGTTGTTCCACACGGACTCCTGGGAAGAATGAGGCCTGGGTCACACTGGGGCGACAAACGCTCCGACATTGGGAGCTCATGTCGCATGACGTGTGAAAATCAATGTTTCCCTATGGGAGCCGTCTTAACTGGTCCGACACATGTCGGTCCGACTTTGAGAATGCTCCCTGTACTACTTTGGTCCGACTTCAGCCCATTGACTATCGTTAAAGTCGGACCGCAGTCTTGCATGGTCCGACTTTGGCATGCGACTTGTGCTGTACTGCTCTTGAGGGGGAACTCCAGGCCAAATTTGAAATAAAAAACCGGCGTGGGTTCCCCCTCCAGGAGCATACCAGGCCCTTTGGGTCTGGTCTGGATTTGAACGGGCACCCCTACGCCGAAAAAACGGCGTGGGGGGACCCCCCAAAATCCAAACCAGACCCTTATCCGAGCACACAACCTGGCAGGCCGCAGGGGAGGAGGGGGGGATGAGAGAGCGGCCCCCCTCCCTCCTGAACCGTACCAGGCCGCATGCCCTCAACATGGGGGGGGTTTGGTGCTCTGGGGCAGGGGGGCGACCTGCGGCCCCCCCACCCCAGAGCACCCTGCCCCCATGTTGATGAGAACAGGGCCTCTTCCCGACAACCCTGGCCGTTGGTTGTCGGGGTCTGCGGGCGGGGGGCTTATCGGAATCCGGGAGCCCCCTTCAATAAGGGGGCCCCCGGATCCTGGCCCCCCCACCCTATGTGAATGAGTATGGGGTACATCGTACCCCTACCCATTCACCTGGTGGAAAAAAATTGCAATAAAAAAACACTACACAGGTTTTTAAAGTAATTTTATTACACAGCTCCGGGGGTCTTCTTCCGGGGGTCCTTTCCGACTTCGGGGGTCTCCGGTGTCGTCTCCGCGCTCTCCGGTTCTTTCTTCCGCCGGGTCTCCGCTAACTTCTTTTTAGCTCTCTTGCTAACGGAGGCCCGGTCTTCCCGTTGTCTCGTCCGGCTCTCCGTTGTCCTTCTGCCGGCTCCTCCACTAACTTCTTGGTAGCTCTTTCGCTAGTGGAGGGGTCGGTCTTCCCGTCGTCGGCTTCTTCTTCCCTCTTCTCCTTCTCGATGTTGACGCGTCGCTTCTTCCCGCTGTAATACTGGCTCTCCGCTCCGCATTAATATAGGCTTCTCATGACGTCACAGTCACATGTTCCGTGGCACATGGCCCCGGAGCATGTGACGTCATGAGAAGCCTATATTAATGCGGAGCGGAGAGCCAGTATTACAGCGGGAAGAAGCGACGCGTCAATGCTATATTAATGCTATATTAATGCGGAGCGGAGAGCCAGTATTACAGCGGGAGGAAGTGACGCGTCAACATCGGAGGAGGAGAAGAGGGAAGAAGACGACGGGAAGACCGACCCCATCACTAGCGAAAGAGCTACCAAGAAGTTAGTGGAGGGGCCGGCAGAAGGACAACGGAGAGCCGGACGAGATAACGGGAAGACCAGGCCTCCGTTAGCAAAAGAGCTAAAAAGAAGTTAGCGGAGGCCCGGCGGAAGAAAGAACCGGAGAGCGCGGAGACGACACCGGAGACCCCCGGAAGTCGGAAGAAGAGCGCCGGAGTCGGAAGAAGACCCCCGGAGCTGTGTAATAAATTACTTTAAAAACCTGTGTAGTGTTTTTTTATTGCAGATTTTTTCCACCAGGTGAATGGGTAGGGGTACGATGTACCCCATACTCATTCACATAGGGTGGGGGGGCCGGGATCCAGGGGCTCCCTTATTGAAGGGGGCTCCTGGATTCCGATAAGCCCCCCGCCCGCAGACCCCGACAACCAACGGCCAGGGTTGTCGGGAAGAGGCCCTGTCCTCATCAACATGGGGGCAGGGTGCTCTGGGGTGGGGGGGCCGCAGGTCGCCCCCCTGCCCCAGAGCACCAAACCCCATGTTGAGGGCATGCGGCCTGGTATGGTTCAGGAGGGAGGGGGGCCGCTCTCTCGTCCCCCCCCCCTCTTCCCCTGCGGCCGGCCAGGTTGTGTGCTCGGATAAGGGTCTGGTTTGGATTTTGGGGGGACCCCCACGCCGGTTTTTCGGCGTAGGGGCGACCGTTCAAATCCAAACTAGACCCAAGGGCCTGGTATGCCTCTGGAGGGGAACCCACGCCGTTTTTTTTTTTTTTTATTTAAAATTTGGCCTGGAGTTCCCCCTCAAGATTCATACCAAACACTGCCTGATATTGGCGGGGATCCAAGTCGGATCCCCGTTCATTGAAAGTCAGACATATGTCGGCTTCATGTCGCAGGGCAAAGTCGGATCCAAAGTAGGACAGATGTCGTGTCGCACTAGTGTGAACCCAGCCTGAAACCTAGCTCCCAGGAGAGTGTGGCGCCGGGGAAAGCACAATACACGCCTACTCCCGCGGGAGGAAGAAACAGGAAAGTTACCCTTTACAGCTGAATTATATAAGGTATTCAGAACGATAAAATAGGATTTTTATACTCACCGTAAAATCTGTTTCTCTTATCGTCCATGGACTGACACAGCCTCTCACACTTTACCCGTGGGTTATGTCCCTGCTTGCAGGAGAAGACCTAGGCAGAATGTGAAATGTTATACATACATTCTAAAAAGCCAGAGCTGAACAGCCCCACCCAGGGGGGCGGTCCCTCCGGACATAACCTTCCCACTGCAGTCAGCAGACCTCAGTTCGTAACAAAGCAGTACAAACTTTAAAAAGAAGGGTGGGTGCTGTGTCAGTCCATGGACTTCAGAGAAACTGATTTTACGGTTAGTACAAAAATCCTATTTTCTCTTCGTCCATGGACTGACACAGCGTCACTTTACCCGTGGGATGTCCCAAAGTAGTTTCAAGAGGGATGGGAGCAGTATAAATGAAAAACCAAAAACTTCACTCCAAACAAGGCAGAGTTCCTCAACGGAGGAGTTGCAACATCAAACAGCAGCCTGCAACACCTTGCGGCCGAAGGAAGCATCCGAAGATGCAGCCACATCAACCTTATAAAACTTAGAAAAGGTATGAACAGACAACCAGGTCGCCGCCTTGCACACTTGTGCAACCGACGCTTGATGTCGGAAAGCCCAGGAAGCACCAATTGCCCTGGTGGAATGCGCCGTAACCGGAAAGGGAGGTGCCCGCCCATTGAGGACATAGGCTTGAATGACGGTTTGTCTGATCCAACTAGAAAGGGTGGCAGACGAAACCGCTTGGCCCTGTTTTGGACCAGCGACAGTCACAAAGAGTGAGTCAGACTTCCGAATAGAAGCAGTAGCAGATGGGTACACCCGCAAGGCTCGTACCACATCCAATGTGTGAAGCGCAAACTCTCTGGGATGCGATGGGTGAGGATGCAAGGACGGGAGGACAATGTCCTCATTTTGGCAAAAAAGAAGGTCGCGGACGCAACACCGCCTTATCGATGACCAAATAGGGCGACTTGCAGGACAAGGCCGCCAACTCGCTCGTCTAACAGAAGTAATGGCCACTAAGAAGGCCACTTTCTGAGACAAAGTCAAGAGGGGAATATCTCTGATATTTTCAAATGGAGGTTCCTGGAGAACCGGGAGCACCAAATTCAGATCCCACGGAGGGAGAGGAGGTTTAAAACACAGGAGGGAGCACATGGCAAACCCCCTGCACAAAGGTGCTAACCAAGGAATGACCCGCCAGCGGTCGTTTGAAAGAAGATGGCCAAGGCCGAAATCTGACCCTTAATGGTATTCAAAGCAAGCTTTTGGGTCACGCCACGCTGCAAGAACCGCAGGATTCTGGGGACGGAATACGTCCGTGGACGACAGTCCAGCTCTTCGCACATGGCAATGTAAGCTTTCCAAGTACGGTGATGGATCTTTCTGGAGGAAGACTTCCTTGCCCTTAACATGGTCGAAATGACAGAATCCGAGAGACCTCGTTCTCTCAGCACCTGGCTTTCAATATCCATGCCGTTAAAGCCAGAGACTGTAAAGCAGGATGAAATATAGGACCTTGAGACAGAAGGTCTTCCCTCATTGGCAACCGCCAGGGAAGTCTACAACCAGATGTACCAATGACGCAGAGGCCAATCCGGAGCAATGAGGATCACCGGAATTCCCTTGGTCGCCACCCTGCGCAGCAGGCGAGGGAGCAACTGCAGCGGAGGATAAACATGTATCAGGTGATAATGACCCCATGGGGCCACCAACGCATCCGCCCTAGGATCCCTGGACCTGGCAACAAACCTCGACACCTTGTGATTTGAGTCGAGAGGCCATCCGGTCCACATCCGGCGTGCCCCACCACCGGCAAAGGAGGTGAAAGACTTCCGGGTGCAAGGACCACTCTCCCTGGTCTGGCGACTTAGTCCGCCTGCCAATTGTCTACGCCCAGAATGTAGATGGCAGGCAAGCTTCTTTCAGCCCACCTTTAGGATGCGGGCGACCTCGGAAGCCGCAGCTGAGCTCAGTCCCCCCTTGATGGTTGACATAAGCCACCGCCGTGGCGTTGTCCGACTGGATCCTGATGGAGCGACCCTGTAATCTCTCCAGCCACGAGGAGAGGCACAGTCTGATTGCCGTATGTCCAGAACATTGATCGGTAAACGGGCTTCGTCCGGAGTCCAAAGCCCTTGGGCCGAAAACGGATTGACGACCATTTTTGGGACGTCAGTACCTGCACTGCAGACTGAAGAGTCAGCAACTTCTCCGGAGGTAGGAATACCTTTGCCTCCAAGGAGTCCAGGATTGGACCTAGATACTCCAGATGCTGAGTCGGGACCAGGACCGACTTCTGAATGTTCAGGAGCCACCCGAAGTCCCTGAGGGACTGACTATAGTCAAACTTTCTTCTAATTCTGAGCCACTGTCTGCTCTTAGAAGATCGTCCAGATACCCCACGATAGCAATTCCTCGCTGTTTCAGCAAGGCTAGAACCGGAGCAAGCACCTTGGTGAACACCCTCGTGCCGAGGCAAGGCTGAAGGGAAGAGCCACAAATTGATAGTGGACTTCGCCGATCGAAAAGCGCAGAAACTTCTGGTGACTTGCGCAGATCGGAACATGCAAGTAGGCGTCCTTGATGTCAAAGGACGCCAGAAAATCCCCTCGATGGAGTGTAGCGATCACCGTGCGAATGGATTACATGTGGAATTTTTGCACCTTCACAAAGGCATTCAGGGCCTTGAGGTCCAGGATTGGCCGAACTCCCGTCCTTTTTCCCTCTTTTTTTTTTTTTTTTTTTTTTTTTTTTTTTTTTTTTTTTTTTTTGGACAACAGATTCGAGTCGAACCCCTGAAACCTCTCCTGGGACGGAACCGGCACAATCACTCCGGACCTGATCAAATCCTGTACAGCCCCCAAGAGGGCTGCCCAACAGGCAGGAAGGAGAGGGAGATGTGAGGGAAAGAATCTGTCTGGGGGGCCAGGAACGCAACTCTATCCTGAGGTGACCACCTTGCACACCCACCGGTCGGAGATCCGGGAGGTCCACCAATCCGTGAACCTGCAAAGTCATCCCCCCCCCCCACCCCAGAGTTGGGCGGGGGCAAGACTTTCACGCGGAGGCGGGCAAGGGAGCCGGCTTGTTTGGCTTACACACCCAAGGGTGCTTGTCTCCCCCACCCGCACTGTTGTCAGTCTGGGAGGGCTTACCTGTGGACTCTGACGAAAAAACCCCCTTTTTTTTTTTTTTTTTGGCTGGAAATTAAGGACCTGGTTTACGGCGGGTCTCCTTACCCTTGATAGTCTGAGGAAGAAGAGTGCTTTTACCTCCTGTGACATCCTTGATGTCATCCAGAGCAGCACCGAAAAGTGTACCACCCTTAAATGGCAGATCCGTCAGGAGCTTATTAGAGGCTAGGTCAGCAGACCAGCATTTCAACCAGAGAAGACGCAATACCACTGCAGAGACAGAGGCCCTGGATATTAAAGGTGCCGCGTCCAACGTGGCGTCGCACACATATATCAGGCCCTGCACCATCTGGTGGGCCAGAGCAAATAGTGTCAGGAGGAAGATTATACTCCTGTACAGTCTGGTGCAAAAATTTTGCCCATGCCGTGAGTGTCTGAGACACAAGGGTCGCCACTACAACAGGCCGTAAGGCGGATCCCAACAAGGCAAACATGGCTCTGCTCACCACTTCTGACCTGTCTGTGGGGTCCTTTAAATGCAGGAGTCCCCTCCATCAAGAGTGGTAACCACTGGTCAGACACCTCCGCATAGACTATGCTATTCATCCGAATCCTCCCCGTGGATGGTACCCCATTGTTCCGTCCCCTCAGCTCCCGAGCTGGATATCATATGCCTCCATCTCGGCAGCCAGCGATCGGCAAGTCAACCCAAGGCATTGGTGAGTATGGGGTCGTTTGTCCCTTTCTACTCACCATTTCCCATTGACCCCAACTATTACCAACATATTTTTACTGTCCCTATTTCCACAACCTACAACTACCATGCACCAGCCCCTGAGGAAGAGAGTGGAATCTTGCGAAACGCGTAGGGCATAATGATGCATTTTTGTATATCTGCATGCGTTGAGGACCTTACTCTCCCCAACAAGCTCTTATGATTTTTATACAACAATATTTGTTCAAGTAACCTTGTCTATGTGCATGTATCCACTGGCTCAGCTATCATTCGTCATCATATTGTTCAAGGATGTATTATATTTGCTATGTATTCACAATTATCTGTACTTATGATGTTTTACATTGTGCGTCACCCGGCATGGTAGCCAATCATTGTCTCCATTTAGTTTCTACAGCATCTGTTACGAATTGTTTTTATTATGCATCTGTGTGAGCATGTGCCCAACTCTCTCACCTCACTCAAAGTCCCAGGGCGACATGCATTATTTGCTTTTCTGACCACTGGGGGAGAAGCCCACTTTTTAAGTGGGGCATCTTCAAAGGGGTATCTGATAGGCAAATGCCGCGGGACCATAAAAGTCTTCTGCGGCTTTTCCCAGTTCTGATCAATGAACTGGTCAAAGAAAGGTGCATATGGAAAAACCTTTTTAGAAGGCTTGGCCTTAAAAGAACCAAAGGAGACTGCCTCCACCTGAGTTGCCGCAGCATTCAGCTTGAGTGTCCCTCACAGGATCAGTGAGTTAACCAGCAAACGCCCTGTCATTTACTGACTCAGAACTGGAGTCTTCCTCACAAGGAATGTCCTGTTCAAAACCATCAAAATATTATTCAGATCTAGGGTCCTGAGAGGCAGTAGCTAGGCCCATATCTGAATAACCTTGTGGGGAGAGGGTGCTTTTTTGCTCCCTTGCGCTCGCACACCGCTTCCATCCTGGTTAGAAATGTTTCCAGGACTGCCGACAACTGGTCCATAGGGACCGCAGGTGCTGGAGCACTGCCTGTTGCCTCTGACATGTAAGGGGAAGCTGGTGACACTGACTCCATACTGTCACTCTCTGAGACTCCTCCAGAAAAAAAGTCCACCCACAGGCTGTGCTGACTGAGTAGGGGAATGCCCAGGGGACTCGCCAACCTGGACCAGGACCGCTAGTTTCCGCTGCCTTGTCTCTCTCTGCGCCGCGCTGTATCAGCGTGAGTGTGAGGAGATTCGCGCTGTTCCCAGCAGCAATAGAGGCCAAACAAGTGTTTTGAAAAGCGCGCGGCTTCAAGAAAATGGCAGCCGCAATGTGCTCAGGCGATCCACGGCAAGATGGCCGCCAATGTAAAGTAATCCACAAACGCCGAATGGCGCCCAGGCCCCCAAAACTCAACGGCCCGGCGATATGCAGACCCCAGCATGAGCCCCCCCCCAGGACAGTATGACCCCAGGCACCCCACACAGCACAGTGCCAGCAATGGTGACAGAGTGACAATAAAAACGGGGAGACAGGGAAAATCCCCCACACAGAAACACACAGCATGTACCCGCCTGCAGGCAGGAGAGACTACTTACCCGTTCCCTGAGGGTCCCACTGGTGTGTGTTCCTGACAGGACTATCGTAGTGCGGTACTGAGTAGCTGTCGGCCCGGTCCACCGCGAAAGATACAGCAGGACTGTTCAATCTTGAGAGGACCGCGGAGCATGAAAGCCCACCGGCCACCCCTGCAGTCGTGGGGCATGTCGTGAACTGAGTCTCATGCACACAAGGCGAGGGTCAGCACGCTCGATGGTTGGACAGGGAAGACTACGAGGATATCTTTTACCCAGCCGACAGTTGATAGAAGGTCTCAAATAAAATAAGAAAAAATTCCAAAAGAATAAAAATGGGTCAGGAGACTGGCTCCTGAGAGAGCCACGTCTTCTGCTAGGCAGAAAAAAACTGAGGTCTGCTGACTGCAGTGGGAGGGTTATGTCCGGAAGGACCGCCCCCTGGGCGGGGCTGTTCAGCTCTGGCTTTTTAGAATGTATGTATAACATTTTCACGTTCTGCCTAGGGCTTCTCCTGCAAACAGGGACATAACCCACGGGTAAAGTGTAAGACGCTGTGTCGGTCCATGGACGATAAGAGAAAAACATATTTCTCTTATCGTCTATGGACTGACACAGCTCTCATACTGATTACGTGTGGGTAAATGTCCATGCTTGCAGGAGAAGACCTAGGCAGAATGTTAATGTTAAAACATGCTAGAACAAACCAGAGCTAAACAGCCCTGCCCAGGGGGGCTGTCCCTCCGGACATTACCCTCCCACCTGCAGCTAACAGCCTCAGTTTTTTTTCTGCCTAGCAGGAGAAGACGTGGCTCTCTCAGGAGCCAGTCTCCTGGAAGATTTTACTTTTTTAAATTTTATTCCTTTTTGAAGGTCTCAAAAATTTTTTAAATTCCCAATCAACTGTCGGCTGGGCAACAGGTTGGGTACACTAGTATCCTCGTAGTCTTCCCTGTCTGACCATCGAGCGTGCTGATCCTCGCCTTGTGTGCGTGAGACTCAGTTCACGCCCTACCCCAGAGGTGGCCGGGTTGCTTTCATGCTCCTGCGGTCCTCTCAAGATTGAACAGTACCTGACTATCTTTCGCGGTGGACCGGGCCGACAGCTACGCAGTACTACTCTGTGATAGGTCTGTCTGAAACAAGCCAGTGGGTCCCTCTAGGGACGGAAGTAGTCTCTCCTGCTGCAAGGTGTGTGTGTGTGTGTGTGTGTGTGTGTGTGTGTGTGTGTGGGGGGGGGGTTCTCCCTGTCTCCCCCCTGTTATGCTGCACCCTGTTCTTGTGCTGTGTGGGGGTGCTTGGGGGGTCACTCGGCCCTGGGGGGGGGTGCTCATGGCTGTTGGTGAGCTCTGGGAAGTGTTCTGGGGGAGTGTGTGAGGCCTTATTGCGTGCGCCATTGGCGCTGTTTTTTTAATTTAAAAAGTGTGCTTGGCGACCATTTTGCCGCGGCTCAAATGCGCAGTTATACAGGCGCCCGGCGGCCATATTCTTGTAGCCGCGGAGCTTTCACTTTTGTTTTCGGCCTCTAGCGGCGCTGCTGAACGGCGCAAAATTCCTGTCTCCTCACAGATTCTTCACTCTCCTCAGGCCCATAGACTATCGGAATTTGCTATCGGTTTTTGATCCATCGGAAAATTTTAGAACATGTTCTAATTTTTTAAACGGATGGGGAAAAAAGACCCATGGGTCCCATACACGGTCGGTTTGTCCGATTTTAAACCATCCATCTGACTGTTTTCATCGGTAAAACCGATCGTGTGTACAGGGCATTAGACGGGTGTCTGAGTTGGCGGCTCTGTCATGCAAGTCGCCTTACCTGGTCCTCCATAAGGATAAGGCGGTGTTGCGACCGTCTTTTCTTCCAAAGGTGGTTTCGGCTTTTCACCTTTAATGAGGACATTGTCCTTCCGTCCTTGTGACCTCACCCATCGCATCCTAGAGAGTTTGCGCTTCACAATTTTTAGATGTGGTGCGAGCCTTACGGGCGTACCTGGCGGCTACTGCTTCTATTCGGAAGTCTGACTCACTGTTTGTTTCTGTCTTTGGTCCGAAACAAGGCCAAGCGGTGTCTGCCACCATTTCTAGGTGGATCAGACAGACAGGTCTATGCCATTAAGGGGCAGGCGCCTCCCTTTCCGGTTACAGCGCATTCCACCAGGGCAATTGGTGCTTCCTGGGCTTTCCAACATCAAGCATCGGTTGCACAAGTGTGCAAGGCGGCGACCTGGTCGTCCGTTCATACCTTTTCAAAATTCTATAAGGTTGATGTGGCTGCATCTTCGGATTCCTTCGGCCGCAAGGTGTTGCAAGCGGCTCTTAAAAGTTGCATCTCCTCCGTTAAGGAGCTCTGCTGGTTTGGACTGAAGTTTTGGTTGTTGCTCCCACCCTTTTCTTATACTGCTTTGGGACATCCCACATGTAAAAAGTCTAAGAGCTGTGTCAGTCCATGGACGATAAGAGAAAATTAGGATTTTTGTACTCACCGTAAAAATCCATTTCTCTGACGTCCATGGACTGACACAGCACCCACCCTTAAGGTTTCTACTGCTTTGTTACGAACTGAGGCTGCTGGCTGCAGGTAGGACGGTTATGTCCGGAGGCACCACCCCCCTGGGCGGGTCTGTTCAGCTCTGGTTTTGTTCTAGAATGTGTGTTTCTAACATTCTGCCTAGATCTTCTCCTGCGAGCAGGGACATATACCCACACGTAAACAGTATGAGAGCTGTGTCAGTCCATGGACGTCAGAGAAACGGATTTTACGGTGAGTACAAAAATCCTATTTTCTTTTGTGCTCACCGTAAAATAATTTTCTCTGAGTTCATGGACGGACACAGCACCCACCCCTCATTTTTAAGTTTGTACTGCTTTTTGATGCACTGAGCTGCTGTGGGGATATAGCCAGTAGGACCGCTCCCTGGGCTGGGCTTGTTGAGCTTTGATGACACATTCTGCCTAGTCACTCCTGAATGAAGGCCAATACCCACTTTGTCAAGATTAAGGCTGTGTCCGTCCATGAAGGATTTTACGGTTAGTACAAAAATTCTATTTTTCTCTTCCATGGACTGACACAGCTGGATACTGTAAACGTGTGGGTATATGTCCCTGCTCGCAGGAGAAGATCTAGGCAGAATGTTAGAAACATACATTCTAGAACACGCCAGAGCTGTACAACCCCGCCCAGGGGGGTGGTCCCTCCGGACATTACCCTCCCACCTGCAGCCTCAGTCTCCTGGAAGATTTTACTTTTAATTTTTTTTATTCCTTTTGGAATTTTTATTAATTTTTTTTTAGATGGGGGGGGGGGGTGGGGGGCGTTATTCATGTTTCTAGTCCCTGTGAGCCTTCTGTGTGATGTCCTGAGGCAAAACAGGGTCTCTGCACCTGTGGTTTCCCGCCATTTCCTGGGGAACGCTCTGAGCTCTGACAGACACACGGTCTGAGGATCAGAGGTTACCTGTTACCTGCATGCTGCTTCGGCAGCACAGTTAAGTAGGTTGGAATGATATAGAGAAGATTATGCGCCTCTGCGCCATAATTTAAACTCATCCTATACCTCTACACTGCATACTTTCACAGTGTATGTATGTGTTATTGGTCTCTGTATCTGCGTGGGTGTCCCCCCACGTTTCAATGCTGTTTCAGTGCCATACATGATATAAACGTACATAATATGTTTCTGCACGACTCTAGAATACATTCACAGTATATGTATGCATTATACTCTCTGGGTCGGCGCGGGTTTCCGCCGTGGGCTCCGGTGTCCTCCCGCGCTCTCATGGTATGTGCGCTTCGGCTCTCTGCACAGTATAGACATGTTCAATATGTTTATTGCACATACTATACATATTTACAGTATGGGTATACTGTCTGCGTGGGGTTCCTCCGGGTACTCCGGTTTCTTCCCACTCTCCAAGGGAAATGCACAGCATAAACATGTGCAATA
Source organism: Rana muscosa (assembly GCA_029206835.1). Classification (NCBI taxonomy): domain Eukaryota; kingdom Metazoa; phylum Chordata; class Amphibia; order Anura; family Ranidae; genus Rana; species Rana muscosa. The sequence goes on from CM055122.1 coordinate 1,207,285,441, forward strand.
TGTTTATTTACATATTATCATTCCTACACGATATCTGTGTGCTGTCTGCGTGGGTTTCTTCCGGGTGTTCCGGTTTCCTCCCACGCGCTGACGGTATGTGCGACTTTTGGCCCTCTGCACAGTTAAACATGTTTATATGTTTATCACGCATGCTATAATACCTACACGGTATGTGTATGCAGTCTGTGTGGGTTTCCTCCGGTTCCCTCCCACACTCCATTGGTATGGGCGCTTTCGGCACTATGCACAGCCTAAATTTGTGCGATTTGATATCCACATACTAACATACCTACCCGGTATGTCTGTGTGGGTTTCCGCCAACGCTACATGACATGCGTGCCTTTGGTGCAATACATGGTGTAAACATACACATTATGTTTTATACACAACACTAAATACATTCACAGTAGTTGTATGTATTTCATTCTCTGGGTCTGCGTGGGGTCCTCTGGTTCCTCCCACGCGCCAACAGTGTGCGCGCCTTCGGTGCTATGCACACATAGGCTTGTGCAAAATGTTTATCACACATACTATAGTACCTACACGGTATGCGTATGCAGTCTGCGTGGGTTTCATCCGGGTGCTCCGGTTTCTCCCCCGCGCTCCAATGGTGTGCGCACTTTCAGCGCTATGCACAGTATAAACGTGCAATTTGTTTATTCCCAGGCTAACAAACCTACATGGTTGTGTACGCAATCTGTGTGACTGACTGGTTTTCGTCTTACCCCCGATGATGTGCGCGCCTTTGTCGCTGGCACAGTATAAACCTGTTTAATATGTTTATCCACACATAATAAACTACATACGCTGTATGTGATTGTATTATGCTCTGTGACTGGGTGGGTTTCCTCCCACACTCTATTTGCGAGTTTTGATGCAATACACAGTATAAACTATGTTTGTACAATCAGCACTTATCAATGGGGTAGCTGCTGGATAGAGCATTGTCATAAGGATCCCTGGTATCAGGGGTACCACTTTCCACCTGCCTTCAGTGGTGATCAGAAGCGCTGGCTTGGACTGTGTTCGCCAGGCTGAGGTTAGTGTTGCGCCCGTTAGTGGCTGCGTCTCTGGCATTTCTGAAGCTCAATGACTGGACAAAAACCTCTGCTTCATCTAGCAGGTGCACTGCAACTGCTTTAGCCTTTAGGGTCTCTGTGCCCGGGGTGGGTTTGCGCCACCTGTGGAGGCTGAGTTACTGGTCCTCTGACCTTCTAAGGAAGCTCTGTCAAGTTGCCTTTCTTGGCCTACAGTTGACCAGGGCCTCTCTTCTCCGATACATTGCAGAGTCTTTTTGGGATTTTCATACCTCTCGCTGCAGGACGGTCGTGTGCATTGCAGGGGAAGGGTTCTTGCATCCGGAGGTGTTTCCACCTCCTTTACCGGAGGTGGGGCACCAGATGTGGACCTTATGGCCTCTCGACTCACTCGCAAGGTGTCAAGATTCGTGGCCAGGTCCAGGGACCCCTGGGCAGACGCGTTGGTAGCCCGTGGGGGCAGTATCGCCTGATATATGCTTACCCTCCGCTACTGTTTTTGCTTCGCAGAGTAGGGGCCGAAGCCATTCCGGTAATCCTCATTGCTCGAACGGCGACGTTGGTACGCCGATCTACTTCGGCTAGTCGCAGACGTTCCTTGGAGACTGCCTATTGGGGTGGACCTTCTGTCTCATGATCTCCCATACTTCATCCTGCTTTACAGTCCTTGGCTTTAATGGCATGGCTGTTTAAAGCCAGGTGCTGAGGGACCGAAGTCTCTCGGATTCGGTCATCTCATCTATGTTGTTGGCACAGGAATTTTCCTCCAGAAAGATATATCACCGTACCTGGAAGGCTTGCATCGCTATGTGCGAGGAACTTGATTGGTGTCCTCGGACGTATTCCGTTCCCAGGATTTTGCTGTTTTTACAGCGTGGTGTGACCCAAAAGCTGGCCTTGCATACCATTTGAGGGTCGTATTTTGGCTGTCTCTTTCAACGACCGCTACCAGGCCATTCCTTTTTTGTGCAGGGGGTTTGCCATGTGATTTTCCCCCCCCCCCCCTATCAAGCCTCCTCTCCCTACTTGGGATCTGAATTTGCATCTCGGTTCTCCAAGAACATCCCTTGAGAATATCAGAGAGATTCCTCTCTTGACCTTGTCCCAGAAGGTGGCCTTAGTGGCCATTACTTTGGTTAGACGGGTGTCTGAGTTGGCGGCCTTGTCCTGCAAGTCGCCTTACTTGGTCCTCCATAAGGATATGGCGGTGTTGCGCCCACGACCGTCCTTCTTTTCAAAAGGTGGTCTCGGCCTTTCACCTTAAGGAGGACATTGTTCTTCCGTCCTTGTGTCCTCACCCATCACATCCCTGAGAGTTTGCGCTTCATACATTAAGATGGGTACGAGCCTTACGGGTGAGCCTGTCTGCTACTGTTTCCATTCGGAAGTCTGACTCACTGTTTGTGTCTGCCTCTGGTCCAAAACAGGGCAGAGCGGTGTCGTCTGCCACCGTCTTTAGGTGGATCAGGCAAACCGTCATACAGGCCTATGCCCTTAAGGGGCAGGCGCCTCCCTTTCCGGTTGCGGCGCATTCCACCAAGGCAATTGGTGCTTCCTGGGCTTTCCGACATAAAGTGTCGGTTGCACAAGTGTACAAGGCGGCGACCTGGTCGTCCGTTCATACCTTGTCAAAATTCTATAAGGCATCTTCGGATGCTTCCTTCGGCCGCAAAGCATTGCAGGCCGCTGTTTAATGTTGCAACTCCTCCGTTAAACTCTCTGCTTGTTTGGAGTGAAGTTTTGGTTGTTCCTTTACTACTGCTCCCACTCTCATGATACTGCTTTGGGACGTCCCACACGTTTACAGTAGCCAGCTGTGGCAAAAGGTACAAAAATGCTGTTTCTCTTAACGTCCATGGACCGACGCAGCTCTCATACTGATTACATGTGGGTATATGTCCCTGCTCGCAGGAGAAGACCTAGGCAGAATGTTGGATGTTAAAACATTCTAGAACAAGCCAGAGCTGAACAGCCCCGCCCAGGGGGGGCGGTCCCTCCGGACATTACCCTCCCACCTGCAGCTAGCAGCCCCAGTTTTTTTTTCTGCCTAGCAGAAGGAGAAGACGTGGCTCTCAGGAGCCAGTCTCCTGGAAGATTTTACTTTTGATTTTTATTCCTTTTGGGAATTTTATTATTTTTTTGAGACCTTCAATCAACTGTCGGCTGGGCAACAGGTTGGGTACACTAGTATCCTCGTAGTCTTCCCTGTCCGACCATTGAGCGTGCTGATCCTCGCCTTGCGTGCGTGAGACTCAGTTCACGACATACCCCATGACTCCAGGGGTGGCCGGGTTGCTTTCATGCTCCCGCGGTCCTCTCAAGATTGAACAGTACTTGACTGACTGTATCTCTCGCGGTGGACCGGGCCGACAGCTACGCAGTACGACTCTGTGATAGGTCTAGAAGGAAATTGCTAAATTGTGCATCACCACAGGGTGACACTGTGGATGCACCTAGTATAAATGCGCCAACGTCCCGATATTCAATGGGAGAATGTATATTTAAACTAAAGGTGGACTTTAAACGGCACACAGATAGATATTGTAAAAATTCTAAGGGTTTTATTGTTGGTAGAAAAATATAATTGAATTTAGGTAAAAAGTACATTAATACAAGACACTGACATTATGTAACAGTTATCAATAGTTGATATAGGGTCCCATTTACAAGACTCGACACATCTCCCAGGAATTACATTGACATGTAAAATACACAAAGTAGAATGGAATAATGTATAGCCAACAAACACAAATGAGGAGTTGGACGGTATGCACGAGAGATGGCTGGTCTATTTGATGGGTCCGGTAAATTCAAAGATAAAGATCTTGCTTTCGCTCGACTAGTTTCGCGTTCCAAAACGCTTCGTCGGGAGCATAATATTCTGTCAAGATTATACATAAACAGTTCAAAAAAGATACTTCAGTTAATATAATTTTAATACTTGTATCTAGAATAGAACTAATAAAAAACATTTTAAAGAAGAAGCTGATATACATTGATTAAAAGTTTTCGATTGACCACAGAAGGATAAAACACCCACCACCTATACATTGCCAGCACCGAAACCAATCACACAACAGATGGGGCATGAAAGTAGCTGTGCAAAGTTGTAGAAAAAACATGAAAAAGGGGGGGGGGGAAGGGGGGGAAAAAAGGGGAGGGGAGGGGGGAAAAAAAGAACGAAGAAGAAAAGAAACAAGGAATGGGGGAAGGGAATAGAGGGGGGGGGGGGGGAAGGGGGGAAAAAAGAAAGAAGGACTGGAATATGAATTAGTCCATATCCATAGGTACTATTAAAAAAAAAAAATTGAAAATTGAGCAAGTTAGATAGCAGGTGCAAAAATTCTTATAAAACCGTAAGTGAAATAATGTGTCAATAATCACCATCGAGGCAAACCAAGAACAAGAAGGGGAGAACAAGAAAGAAAAGAAAAAAAAAAAAAAAAATTATATATAATAGTTTCTATACTTACGAACAAGGCCGTGTTAAGTAGTGAAACCAGCCTAGGTATTTTTACCTGGCAATCCGTGTATCACAGGGTGCCAGTATTATATAAACACATTCTAAAAGTAAAACACATAACGTGACCCATAAGTGTCAAAAGTAGGTGTTTCGAAACAAACTAAAGAGAGGGGAGTGGAGGTGGGGGGGGGGGAAAGGGAGGGGAATTTATTCATGTATATATTATTATCCAAGGGCTCACCGTGGTAAACAATCATGCGTGATTTAAGTAAAAAAGTAACTATGCACAGGCTACTGATAGGTAGGGAACGTAAATCCAGGTATAACAGGCCAGACAATACTGTAGAGGAGTGTGTCAGTCAGGAGCACTTGCTCGAGCCACACAATGGTAATCTGTTAGGGTAACCCCTAATGATAGACTGACCCAGCTGAAAAACATAAATACAAAAAAGGAAGTTTAGAAAGGACCCGCTTCCCTAGATCTATCTGCTCGTATCCCAGATGGATGGTTCTTACCTTATAGCTTGACAGGGATTATATGCTGGTAGACCTGGATGGAACCTCTCCTGTGGACAGCCTCACAGTGCATTGTGCACCGTTTTTTATGTGTCCCTACAGGAAGGCGTCATCACATCCGGAAGTGACGCTGGTGCGCGAGTTCGGACGGTCATGCGCATGCGCCGTAGGCGCTGCTCACGCAGCAACCTGGGGCCAATGAGAGAGTGACAGGGCGAAACCCAGGAAGTATTCCGGGAGCCTACAGTATGTCACATCGCTCTAGCTAGCAGACACGTCATCGTAGGGGATCAAGCAGCCCATGTATGTGCGCCGTGATCACTGCCATCACAAAAGCCCATGACCAGTGCGGCAGTGACAAAGCATACCACAGGGGGAGCCGATTGCTCCCTTAAAGCAGGTCAAAGGATCGTGTTCTAAATACCAGCAGTGGTCAGTAAGTCCGCCCACCATTGCAGCCATCAGTGTGGGCACATAGGCTTCGGGGCACAGCAAGAACAGGGGGTGAAAGAGGGTGAATACACCCACCTGTGGTCATCGAAAAGAAGATCCAGACATAATATACAGAACTAAATAAAAATGCTAAAGGCATATAAATAACCAAAAATACATATTCTACATTTATATATACATCCAGGAATAGTACCTTTAAACTAGTAAACAATATCTAATTTAAGTACAGGGATTCCAATACAGCAGCTTAACCATTTAGGAACATGATTTAGAATGTGTATTCTGTGTGTCTTTTTTAGTGACATATTCGATCTAGCGGCTGTAGTGGGGGGTAGAGTTATCATACAAGGTGAATTTAGTGACACTGATGAAACTAATATATGGCATTCATTGTGCAGCTTATCCTGAAGGATTGTTTTTATAGTATTATGCAACTAGATGAAACATCAAATCAAGATGCAATCAGGCATTAAATAAAATAGACATATAGTAATACAGAGGGAAGGGGGATGGGGGGAGAGAAAAAGGGTGTGTTAACGTGAGTAGGCACATAACATATGTGGAAAAGTATGTATAGCAGTAAATATTCACCCCCATCCATAGCCCGTAAGATATTCTAGATGTCGATCAGAGTGGTATATATGTCAGTGACAGAAATCATGTTCCAAATGGTTAAAAGTGGTTTAGATCAGTCATTTACAGAAATGGTCTGTATGACTGAGTTTCGTTTAGACCAGGGGGGTGTGTGGCATTCAACCTCTCAACCCAGATAGTTTCTCTCTGGAGGATGATTTTATCCCACTCACCCCCTCTGGGACTTTTGGGAACAACGGCCAGAACAGAAAAAGACACAACTGAGGTATCAAAACGGTGGTAGAGGTCCAGATGTCGACTAATGGGTGTCAACACCTTCCCGTTGCCCGAGTAGTAAATGTGATCGTTGATACGTTGTCTTAACTGTCTGGCTGTTTTACCCACATAGAAACTACCGCATTTGCAGGTCATGAGATAAACCACGCCTTCAGTGCGGCAGTTAGCAGAAAATTTTGGGAAAAAAACCTCACCATTGGGGAGTGTAGTATTTTGACAGGGTAAAACCCATTTACAGAAGGAGCATTTCCCACATTGTGACGTCCCTATAGTTCGATTAGTAACATTATTGCAGTTTCGAACATAGTGGCTAGCGGTAAGTTTGTCTCTAAGTGAGGTTGCCCGCCTGAAAATGATCTCGGGTTGTGCCCCTACATATTTGCCCAGGGTGGGATCATCTTGTATTAGGTGCCAATGGTTCTTGAGTAGGGACCGTATGTCCGTATGTTGGTTGGAAAACCTAGTAATTACTTTAACGGTGGATTGAGAGGGGGTATTTTTTACTTTATACAGGAGTTCATTTCTGGTTTGGCTATTGGCCTTGTTATACGCTTGGCGTAATAGAGATTTACTGTAGCCTCTGGCTAGTAACCTATTCCTTAGTAATTTAGCCTGTATTTGGAAGTCGGATGACAGTGTACAATTTCGTCTCAGCCTGATATATTGAGCATAAGGAATGCTACGTATCAAGGCTGGTGGATGAGCACTGTTTGCATGCAGTAGCGTGTTCCCTGCTGTACTTTTGCGGAACAGGCTCGTGAAGAGCACATTGTCTATGTTCTTAGAAATTGTCAAGTCCAGGAAGGTAGTTACATTAGGATCACGACTGAATGTAAATTTTAGATTGTATTGATTTACATTTAACTTTTGGATGAACTCATCGAACAGTGTTCCCGTACCTGTCCACACGATGAACACGTCATCGATGTAGCGCATCCAGACGAGAACACTGTCAGTAAATCTAGTCATAGACTCGTTCGAAAACAAGTCCCTCTCCCACCCCCCCAGGTACAGATTGGCGTAGCCAGGGGCACAGCAGGTGCCCATGGCTACGCCCTGCACCTGGAGGTAGTGGGAGTTATTAAAGCTGAACCAGTTATGGGTAAGAATGAACTGTAATAGTCCAACAATGAAATCGTTATAGGGCCACTGGTGGTGGTCTTCTTCATAGAGGAAGGTACGTATCATCCCGACTCCCTGCTCGTGAGGGATGCTAGAGTACAAAGCCTCCACATCCAATGTCACGAGGAGGGAGCCTGGAGGAACGACCATACCCTCTATTTGTTTCAGGAGAGCTAGCGTGTCCTTAATGTAAGAAGGGAGAGCCATGACATGTGGCATTAACACTGAATCGACCAACTTGCTGGCATTTTCCGTTAAACATCCAATCCCTGAAATAATCGGTCTCCCAGGGGGCGACACCGGACTCTTATGCACCTTCGGTAGTGCATAAAATGTCGCCACCCTGGGGGACCGAGTATTCAGGTAATCGTAGACATCTTGGTTAATTAGCCCCTTGGTGAAGGCATCATTGATGATACCCAGGAATTGGATTTTATAAGGTGCAGTGTGTGCAACAGTAATGGGCCGGTACCATTCAAGATTTGACAAAATCTTGAGGCACATGTTTTCATAAAAATCTTTAGTCATAAGAACGATGTTACCCCCCTTGTCAGCTCCCTTAACAACCACGTCAGGGTGATTCTGTATTTTGGAAATGCCCAATCGTTGCGCACGAGTAAGATTACTGTGCTTGGGCAATATCTTAAGGCGTTTTGTATCACTGATAACGTTACATAGAAAAGCCCAGGCTTGTGGGCTAGTAGCAAGGTCTGGGAAATTCTTGGATTTAGGTTTAAACTTCCTTACAAGGGGCTTAATTGGTACAGGCGTGACTTCATCCTGCACATCCCCACTGTCGTTTTCGTCCAGGAGTAGTATCAAATCCCGTAACGCCCTAAACTCTTCCATTTTGAAGTGCTTGATACTTTCAGAAAAATCTTTCTCATTTTTTGTGCGGATACGGTCCCTATCAAATATATATTTAAAAGTAAGATTTCTAACGAACATGTGGATGTCCTTAATAAATTCGTACCTATCTATGTTTTGTGTGGGGCAAAAACTTAACCCAAATTTGAGTACACTAAGTTCGTCCCTAGAAAATCGGTAAGGAGTGAGATTCAGTACATCCATCTCTACGTTGGATGCTGATGCACTCCTAGTGTCTGAAAATTTAGGATCTGCGTATTGCCTTGATTAATATGGCAGTCAAGGGTACTTTGCTTCTTAAAATTTTGTAATTGAATTGATGGGTGTAAAGTGGGTGTTTGGGACAGGCTGGGAAATGGAGCTTGCGAGCTAGCCTCCACTGCTGTATTGGATACTTGCATATTGGTAGGTCCCAACCCTGCAGGGAATGAGGTTGATGGAGTACTGGTATTTCCATTTTGTTGGGTCATCATCTGTAGGGCCTTTTGTGCGATAGGGCCTATATAGGTGAGTGAATTACTTTCATTACCTTTACTCGGTGTCAGATCATGTCGGGTCGCAGGGTCAGTAGGTCTTGTATTATGATTGTCAGGTCTTTTTTTTGGGGTAGGGGGTGAATTGCCCACCACCATAGGTCCTTTTTCGTCCACCATTGTTACCGTGTGCATTCAGTTGTCCTCTCGTAGTCGACTGTTGGGAAGAAAACGTAGACACAGATGAGTCAGAGTCAACATCGTCATCATCAGTCACACCCATCCCATTACCCCTACCGGCTTTGGATTTTCTGAACCTAGTTTTCTTGGGACCACGATTCTGAAATGGCAATTGCCAGTGATAGGCAAAGCCTTCTAAAAAGGCAGCCCTATCTTTAACCAACTTGCTTTGTTTTTTAAAGATAATATCTTTATTAATTATGGTGAGGGGGTGAGTGGGATAAAATCATCCTCCAGAGAGAAACTATCTGGGTTGAATGCCACACACCCCCCTGGTCTAAACGAAACTCAGTCATACAGACCATTTCTGTAAATGACTGATCTAAACCACTTTTAACCATTTGGAACATGATTTCTGTCACTGACATATATACCACTCTGATCGACATCTAGAATATCTTACGGGCTATGGATGGGGGTGAATATTTACTGCCACACTAATGCTATACATACTTTTCCACATATGTTATGTGCCTACTCACGTTAACACACCCTTTTTCTCTCCCCCCATCCCCCTTCCCTCTGTATTACTATATGTCTATTTTATTTAATGCCTGATTGCATCTTGATTTGATGTTTCATCTAGTTGCATAATACTATAAAAACAATCCTTCTTCAGGATAAGCTGCACAATGAATGCCATATATTCGTTTCATCAGTGTCACTAAATTCACCTTGTATGATAACTCTACCCCCCACTACAGCCGCTAGATCGAATATGTCACTAAAAAAGACACACAGAATACACATTCTAAATCATGTTCCTAAATGGTTAAGCTGCTGTATTGGAATCCCTGTACTTAAATTAGATATTGTTTACTAGTTTAAAGGTACTATTCCTGGATGTATATATAAATGTAGAATATGTATTTTTGGTTATTTATATGCCTTTAGCATTTTTATTTAGTTCTGTATATTATGTCTGGATCTTCTTTTCGATGACCACAGGTGGGTGTATTCGCCCTCTTTCACCCCCTGTTCTTGCTGTGCCCCGAAGCCTATGTGCCCACACTGATGGCTGCAATGGTGGGCGGACTTACTGACCACTGCTGGTATTTAGAACACGATCCTTTGACCTGCTTTAAGGGAGAAATCGGCTCCCCCTGTGGTATGCTTTGTCACTGCCGCACTGGTCATGGGCTTTTGTGATGGCAGTGATCACGGCGCACATACATGGGCTGCTTGATCCCCTACGATGACGTGTCTGCTAGCTAGAGCGATGTGACATACTGTAGGCTCCCGGAATACTTCCTGGGTTTCGCCCTGTCACACTCTCATTGGCCCCAGGTTGCTGCGTGAGCAGCGCCTACGGCGCATGCGCATGACCGTCCGAACTCGCGCACCAGCGTCACTTCCGGATGTGATGACGCCTTCCTGTAGGGACACATAAAAACGGTGCACAATGCACTGTGAGGCTGTCCACAGGAGAGGTTCCATCCAGGTCTACCAGCATATAATCCCTGTCAAGCTATAAGGTAAGAACCATCCATCTGGGATACGAGCAGATAGATCTAGGGAAGCGGGTCCTTTCTAAACTTCCTTTTTTGTATTTATGTTTTTCAGCTGGGTCAGTCTATCATTAGGGGTTACCCTAACAGATTACCATTGTGTGGCTCGAGCAAGTGCTCCTGACTGACACACTCCTCTACAGTATTGTCTGGCCTGTTATACCTGGATTTACGTTCCCTACCTATCAGTAGCCTGTGCATAGTTACTTTTTTACTTAAATCACGCATGATTGTTTACCACGGTGAGCCCTTGGATAATAATATATACATGAATAAATTCCCCTCCCTTTCCCCCCCCCCCCTTCCTTCCCCCCCCCCCCCCCACCTCCACTCCCCTCTCTTTAGTTTGTTTCGAAACACCTACTTTTGACACTTATGGGTCACGTTATGTGTTTTACTTTTAGAATGTGTTTATATAATACTGGCACCCTGTGATACACGGATTGCCAGGTAAAAATACCTAGGCTGGTTTCACTACTTAACACGGCCTTGTTCGTAAGTATAGAAACTATTATATATAAAAAAATTTTTTTTTTTTTTTTTTCTTTTCTTTCTTGTTCTCCCCTTCTTGTTCTTGGTTTGCCTCGATGGTGATTATTGACACATTATTTCACTTACGGTTTTATAAGAATTTTTGCACCTGCTATCTAACTTGCTCAATTTTCAAAAAAATTTTTTTAATAGTACCTATGGATATGGACTAATTCATATTCCAGTCCTTCTTCTTTCTTCCCCCCCCCCCCCCTCTATTCCCTTCCCCCATTCCTTGTTTCTTTTCTTCTTCGTTCTTTTTTTCCCCCTTCCCCCCCCCCCCCCCCCTTTTTCATGTTTTTTCTACAACTTTGCACAGCTACTTTCATGCCCCATCTGTTGTGTGATTGGTTTCGGTGCTGGCAATGTATAGGTGGTGGGTGTTTTATCCTTCTGTGGTCAATCGAAAACTTTTAATCAATGTATATCAGCTTCTTCTTTAAAATGTTTTTTATTAGTTCTATTCTAGATACAAGTATTAAAATTATATTAACTGAAGTATCTTTTTTGAACTGTTTATGTATAATCTTGACAGAATATTATGCTCCCGACGAAGCGTTTTGGAACGCGAAACTAGTCGAGCGAAAGCAAGATCTTTATCTTTGAATTTACCGGACCCATCAAATAGACCAGCCATCTCTCGTGCATACCGTCCAACTCCTCATTTGTGTTTGTTGGCTATACATTATTCCATTCTACTTTGTGTATTTTACATGTCAATGTAATTCCTGGGAGATGTGTCGAGTCTTGTAAATGGGACCCTATATCAACTATTGATAACTGTTACATAATGTCAGTGTCTTGTATTAATGTACTTTTTACCTAAATTCAATTATATTTTTCTACCAACAATAAAACCCTTAGAATTTTTACAATATCTATCTGTGTGCCGTTTAAAGTCCACCTTTAGTTTAAATATACATTCTCTGTGATAGGTCTGTCTGAAACAAGCCAGTGGGTCCCTGAAAGGGACGGGTAAGTAGTCTCTCCTACTGCAGGTGAGTACATGCTGGCTGTGTTTCTGTGTGTGGGGGTTTCTCCCTGTCTTCCCCCTGTTATGCTGCTCTCTGCACCCTGTACTGGTGCTTGGGGGTCACTCTGGCCTGGCTGGGCGCTCATGTCTGCATTTTTTTTTTTCTGGTGTGTGAGGTGATTATTGCGTGCGCCATTGGCGCTGTTTGAGGTGGTTATTGCGTGCGCCATTGGCGCGCATTAGAGCTTTGAATTTTGCGCTCGGCGGCCATCTTGGCGTTCAGTGGCGCAGTTATAGCTGCGGCCAGCGGCCATTTTCTTGTGGCCGCCGCGCATTTATTTCTGGTGGCAGCGCGAATCCCCTCGCAATCTCCTCAGACTGAGCTGTCCTTAAGGGTTGGTGGGTCCTCCCGGGTATCCCCTCCTCAGCCTCAGCGTAGCCAGTGGGTGGACTGTATATTCACTGTATAGTGTATAACAGTGATATGCAATTTGCGGACCTCCAGCTGTTGCAAAACTACAAGTCCCATCATGCCTCTGCCTCTGGGTGTCATGCTTGTGGCTGTCAGAGTCTTGCTGTGCCTCATGGGATTTGTAGTTCTGCAACAGCTGGAGGTCCGCTAATTGCATATCCCTGGTGTATAAGGTCTCAGAGGGTGGCGTTATGGAGTCTGATACACCTGCTCTCCACAGTTGCCTGGGGCAACTGGCAGTGCTGCACAGTTAAACATGTTCATATGTTTCCTGCACCTGCGGTCCTTATGGACCAGTTGTCAGCAGTCCTGGAATAATTCCTGTCAGAATGGAAGCGGTGTGCGAGCAAAAGGAGCTATAAGCCCCCTCCCCCCCCCCCCCTCCCCCACCCACAAAAATCTTTAGTGAAGGAGTGCTCTGAGTCAGATGTGGGCCTAGCTACTATGCTCAGAACCCTGAATATTTAATGTTTATTAACAGGACATTCCCTTGTGAGGGAGACTCCAGTTCTGTGTCAGTGAATGACAGGGCGCTTGTAAGTGATCTCATTGATGATGTGAGAAACACTCTCAGGCTGGAATTGCTGTGACAAGCTTTTCTTTTACACAGTTTCCTCACTGTTTTCCTCACACTGCCTCAAGAGCAGAATGGATGAGGGAGGACTTTATTCATTTATGTCTGTAGTCCCTGTGAGCCTTATGTGTGATACCTGAGGTAACATTTCCCGCCATTTCCTGGGGAATGATTTGAGCTCTGACAGACACACGGTCTGAGGATCAGAGGTTACCTGCATGCTGCTTCGGCAGCACAGTCAAGCAGGTTGGAATGATACAGAGAAGATTATGCGCCTCTGCGCCATAATTTAACTCATCCTATACCTCTACACTGCATACATTCACAGTGTGTTATTGGTCTCTGTGTCTGCGTGGCTGTCCCCACGTTCCAATGCTGTGTTTCAGTGCCATACATGATATAAACGTACAAAATATGTTTATGCACGACTCCAGATACATTCACAGTATATGTATGTATTATACTCTCTGGGTTGGCGGGGGCTCCGGTGTCCTCCCGCACTCTCATGGTACGTGCGCTTCGGCTCTCTGCAGCAGTATAGACATGTTCAATATGTTTATTGCACATATTATACATGTTTACATTTATGGGTATACTGTTTGCGTGGGGTCTCTCCGGGTACTCCGGTTTCCCCCCACGCTCCAATGGAAATGCACAGCATAAATATGTGCAATATGTTGATTCACATGCTATCATTCCTACACGGTATCTGTCTGCGTGGAGTTCTTCCAAGTGTTCCGGTTTCCTCCCACGCGCTGACGGTATGTGCGCCTTTGGCCTTCTGCACAGTTAAACATGTTCAATGTTTATCACGCATGCTATAATACCTACACGGTATGTGTAGGCAGTCTGTGTGGTTTTCCTTCGGGTACTCCGGTTTCCTCCCACACTCCATTGGTATGGGCGCTTCGGCGCTATGCACAGTCTAAATTTGTGCGATTGGATATCCACATACTAACATACCTACCCAGTATGTCTTTGCAGTCTGCGTGGGTTTCCGCCTACGCTACATGACATGCATGCCTTTTTGGTGCAATACACGATGTAAACATACACATTATGTTTATACACTACACTAAATACATTCACAGTAGTTGTAGGTATTGCATTCTCTGAGTATGCGTGGGGTACTTCGGTTCCTCCCACGCGCCAACGGTGTGCGCGACTTCGGTGCTATGCACACATGAGCTTGTGCAAAAGGTTTAGCAAACACACTATAATAGGGCTGAAACAACTAATCGATTATGAAATTAATCGATTACCATTTTCATAATCGATTAATCGGCCAACTAACATAATGGGGTTAAAAAAACAAAAATTAGCCCTTTTTATAGTACAAAAAGTGCAAATCTGTACTGTAACTATTACTTTCATTGTCCCACAGTAAAAAATTAACCCCTTACAGCGATTATTTGCTCTTTTTGTACTAATTTTAGTTTTTTTTAACCCCATTATGTTACTAAACATCTCAGGCCTGGGTCACACCTCTGGGTTTTGGTGCTTTTTGCAGAAACGCACTACAGTTCATTTACACGGTTTCCTATGGGACACGTTCACATCCATGATTTTTTTTCAGCTGCTGTGTATTTGGAAAGGGCAAGGACTTCTTTTTGCGTTAAAAAAAAAAAAAAAAACATTTTGCGTTAAAAAAAAAAAAATGTTTTTTTTTTTTTTTTTGTTCAATACACTTCAATGGAGAAGCTGTAGAAAAGTATGTAATGCGTTTTTTGCGTCAATTTGTGTTTTTTTTTAATCTGCCCAACAACAAATTGGCCAAAAAAAATATAGAAAAATGCAAATCGCAGGAAATTTTTTTTTTTTTTTTTTTTTCCTTTATGGTTATTAATCGAAACAATAATCGGCCAACTAATCGATTTATGAAAATAATTGTTAGTTGCAGCCCTACACTATAATACCTACACGGTATGCGTTTGCAATCTGCGTGGGTTTCTGCCCATGCTACATGACATGCATGCCTTTGGTGCAATACACGGTGTAAACATACACATTATGTCTATACACTACACACATTTACATCGTCGCTGGCACAGTATATACGTGTTTTAATAGGTTTATCCACAAATTCTAAACGACATACGCCGTATGTGGTGGTATTATGCTCTTTGTGGCTGGGTGGGTTTCCTCCCACACTCTCTCCATTTTGTGCGTTTGACGCAATACATTGTGCAAACACATAGTTTATACTATCAGCACCTATCCATGCTGGATGGAGCATTGTCACAAGGATCCCTGGTTTCAGGGGTATCACTTTCCACCTGCTTTCAGTGGTGATCAGAAGCGCTGGCTTGGACTGTGTTCGCTAGGCTGGGGCTAGCGTTCCGCCCGTTAGTGGCTGCGTCTCTGGCATTTTTTGTAGCTCAATGACTGGGCAAAAGCCTCTGCTTCATCCATCAGTCGTCTAGCAGGTGCACTACAACTGCTTTAGCCTTTAGGGTCTCTGTGCCCGGGGTGGGTTTGCGCCACCTGTGGAGGCTGAGGTACTAGTCTGACCGAGTTTCTAGGGAAGTTCCGTCAAGTTGCCTTTATTGGCCAACATTTGAGGCACCCTGTACACTGGGGCCTCCCTTCTCCGATACATTGCGGAGTCTCTTTGGGATTTTCATACATCTCGCTGCAAGACGGTCCTGTCGGCCGTGTGCATTGCAGGCGAAGGGTCCTTGCATCCGGAGGTGTTTCCACCTTCTTTACCGGAGGTGGGGCACCGGAAGTGGACCTTGTGGCCTCTCGACTCACTCACAAGGTGGCAAGATCGTGGTCAGGTCCAGGGACCCCTGGGCGGATGCGTCAGGCGCGTTGGAAGCCCATGGGGGCAGTATCGCCTGATATATGCTTACCCTCTGCTACTGTTGTTGCCTCGCCGGCTTCGCAGAGCATACTTCATCCTGCTTTACAGTCCTTGGCTTTAATGGCATTGCTGTTTAAAGCCAGGTGCTGAAGGACCGAGTTCTCTCGTATTCGGTCATCTCTTCTATGTTGACACGGGAATCTTCCTCCAGAAAGATATCTCACCGTACCTGGAAGGCTTGCATCGCTATGTGCGAGGAACTTGAGTGGCATCCTCGGATGTATTCCGGTCCCAGGATTTTGCTGTTCTTACAGCGTGGTTTGACCCAAAAGCTGGCCTTGCATACCTTTTTTGAGGGTCGGATTTCGGCCTGGGCTGTCTTTTTCAACGACCGCTACCGGGCCATTCCTTGATTAGCACCTTTTGTGCAGGGGGTTCGTCATGTGATCCCCCCCCCCCCCCTGTCAAGCCTGCTCTCCCTACTTGGGATCTGATTTTGATGCATCTCGGTTCTCCGAGAACATCCCTTTTGAGAATATCATAGAGATTCCTCTCTTGACCTTGTCCCGGAAGTTGGCCTTAGTGGCCATTGCTTCGGTTAGACGGGTGTCTGAGTTGGCGGCCTTGTCCGGCAAGTCGCCTTGGTCCTCCATAAGGATATGTTGGTGTTGCGCCCACGACCATCCTTCTTCTTTTCTAAGGATGGTCTTGGCCTTTCACCTTAAGAAGGACATTGTTCTTCCGTCCTCACCCATCGCATCCCTGAGAGTTTGCGCTTCATACATTAAGATGGGTACGAGCCTTACGAGTGTACCTGTCTGCTACTGTTTCCATTCGGAAATCTGTGTCTGGTCCAAAACAGGGCAGAGCGGTGTCGTCTGCCACCATCTTTAGGTGGATCAGGCAGACCGTCATACAGGCCTATGCCCTTAAGGGGCGGGCGCCTCCCTTTCCGGTTGCGGCGCATTCCACCAAGGCAATTGGTGCTTCCCGGGCCTTCCGACATCAAGCGTCGGTTGCACAAGTGTGCAAGGCGACGACCTGGTCGTCCGTTCATACCTTTTCAAAGTTCTGCAAGGTTGATGTGGCTGCATCTTCGAATGCTTCCTTCGGCAGCAAAGTGTTGCAGGCCGCTGTCTAATGTTGCAACTCCTCCGTTAAGGAGCTCTGCTGGTTTGGAGTGAAGTTTTGGTTGTTCCTTACTTTTTTTGCTCCCACCCTTTTCTTATACTGCTTTGGGACGTCCCACATGTAATCAGTATGAGAGCTGCGTCGGTCCATGGACGATAAGAGAAAATACTCCAGGTATCCCCTCCTCAGCCCCAGCACGGCCTGTGGGTGGGCTGTATTATTCACTGTAATGGTGAATAAGGTCTCAGAGCGTGGCAATATTGGAGTCTGGTTCACCTGTTTCTTCACACTGTTAGAGACAACTGGCAGTGCTCCTGCACCTGCGGTCCTTAGGGACCAGTTGTCGGCAGTCCTGGTATCATTAATCTGACCGGGAGGAAGCAGTGTGTGAGCGCAAGGGAGCAAAAAAGCCCCTATCCCCACTTTTATTTTTATTTTTTGTGGGGAAAAAAAGGGGGGTGTGCGCTGATTCGGATATGGGCCTAGCCACTACCGCTCAGGACCCTAGCTCTGAATATATATTTGATGGTTTTGAACAGGACATTCCTTGCAAGGAAAACTCCAGTTCTGTGTCAGTAAATGACAGGGTGCTTGTTTTGTGAACTCATTGATGCAGTGAGGGACACTCGCAAGCTAAATGCTGCGGATGCAGAACCTCAGGCGGACGGTCTCCTTTGGTTCCTTAGGGCCGGGCCTTCTAAAAAGTTTTTTTTTCAATATGTACCTTACTTTGACTAGCTCACTGACAAGGTCTGGGGAAAAAGGCGCAGAAGACTTTTATGGTCCCGCAGCGTTTGCCTATAGATACCCCTTTAAAAATGCCCTACTTAAAACGTGGGCTTCTCCCCCAGTGGTCGACCCTCCAGTCGCCTGATTGCACGAGGCCACCATTCTCCCGGTGGAGTGGACTCCTGCATTAAAGGACCCCACTCACAAGAGGTCGTCAGAAGTGGTGAGTAGAGCTATGTTTGCCTTATTGGGGTCCGCCCTACGGCTTGTGGTAGCGGCGACCATTGTGTCTCCAACACTTGCGGGATGGGCAACTAATACAGGAGCATGATTTTCCTCCAGACACTATTGCTCCGGCCCACAAATGGTGCAGGGCCTGGTTTATGTGGCGACGCCACGTTTGACGCAGCCCCTTATAACTCAGGGTATTGCATTGTCTGATCTGGTTGAAATGCTGGTCTGCTGACCTAGCTTCTAAAAAGCCTCCGAAAGGTTTTACCATTGAAAGGTGGTAGGCTTCCCGGTGCTGCGCTGGATGACATCAAGGATGTCACGGGAGGTAAAAGCACTGTTCTTCCTCAGGCTGGCAAGGAGGCCGCTATAAGCAGGGTCCTTCCTTTCCAGAAAAAGTTTTTTTTTTTCGTCAATCAACGGGGAGGCCCTCCCAGACTGACAGCGGTACGGCTGGTGGACACGAGCGCCCCTGGGTGCGTATGCCGAACAAGCCTGCTCCCTAGCCCGCCTCCGCGTGAAGTCTTGCCCCCTCCCGACTCTGGGGTAGGGGGGACGTCTTTGCAGGTCCATGGATCAATGGACCTCCCGGATCTCCTACTGGTGGGTGTGCGAGGTGATCACCTCAGGTTACAGGATAGGTTCCGTTCCTAATTCCAGACACAGATTCTTCCCTCGAATCTTTCTCTCCTTCCTGCCCGTCGGGTGGCCCTATGGGGCCTATTCAGGTTTGAGGTCCGGAGTGATTGTGCCGATTCCGTCACAGGAGAGGTTTCAGGGATTTTACTCAAATTGATTGTCGGCCCAAAAAAGGGACGGGGTTCGGCCTATCTTGGACCTCCAGGTCCTGAATGCCTTCGTGAAGGTGCAAAAGTTCCGCATGGAATCCATTCGCACGGTGGTCAGTGCACTCCGTCAAGGGGATTTTCTGGCGACCTTGGAAATCAAGGACGCCTACTTTGTATGTTCCGATCTGCGCTTGCGATCGGCGAAGTCCACTATCAATTTGTGGCTCTTCCTTTCGGCCTAGCCCCGGCACCGAGATTGTTCACCAAGGTGCTTGTGCCGGTTCTAGCTTGCTGAGACAGCAAGGCATTGCTGTCGTGGGCTATCTGGAATCTCGGTCTGATTCTGGACTCCTTGGAGGCAAAAGGTATTCCTACCTCCGGGGAAGCTACTGACACTTCAGTCTGCAGTGCGGATGCTGACATCCCAAAGAATGGTCGTCAATCCGTTTTTGCATGGGAGTCCTGGGACTCATGGTGATCTCTTTCGAGGCCATTCCGTATGCCCAATCACACACCAGGGCATTGCAGAAGGAGATCTTGTTCCCTTGGGACAAATCCGCGTTGTCTTTGGATTTTCCGATCCAGGTGAGCCCACCTGGTCAGGGCGTCCCTGTCATGGAGTTTGGGTCCCCGGCTCCTCGGTCCGGGAAGTCGTTCCTCCCCGTCCAATGGACGGTGTTCACTATGGACGCCAGCCCGAAGGTGTAGTCTGGGGAGTCCTGTTGGCCCAAGGGCTTGGACTCCGGACGAAGCCCATTTGCCGATCAATGTTCTGGAAATACGGGCCATCAGACTGTGCCTATCCTCGTCTGAGAGATTGCAGGATCGTTCCATTAGGATCCTGTCGGACAAGTCACGGTGATGGCGTATGTCGACCATCAAGGGGGGACTCGGAGCTCAGCTGCGGCTTCCGAGGTCCCCCGTACCCTGAAGGGGGCTAAAAGAAGCGTGCCGGCTCTGTCAGCCGCTTGCATTCCGGGCATAGAACTGGCGGACTATTGAGTCGCCAGATGTTGGACCAGGGAGAGTGGTCCTTGCACCCAGAGGTATTTCAACTCCTTTGCCACACAGACGGGGCACGCCGGAGGTGGACCCGATGGCCTCTCTACTCAATTGCAAGTTGTCACTTTGTGGCCAGATCCAGGGATCCTTGGGCGGATGCCTCAGAGGCGTCAGTGGCCCATGGGGTCATGGTCACCTGATACACGTTTATCCTGCGCTGCAGTTGCTTCCTCGCCTGCTGCGCAGGGTGGCGACCGAGGGAATTCCGGTGATCCTCATTGCTCCGGATTGACCTCGGCTTCACTGGTACGCCGACATCGTACGTCTCGTCGCGGCCGTTCCCTGATGGTTGTCAATAAGGGAGGACTTTCTGTCTCAAGTCATATATTTCACCTGCTTTTACAGTCTCTTGCCTTAACGGCATGGTTGTTTAAAGCCAGGCGTTGAGAGACCGAGGTCTCTCGGACTTGGTCATTTCGTCCATATTAAGGACACGGAAGTCTTCCTCCAGAACTATCTCTGTACCTGGAAAAGCTTGCATCGCCATGTGCGAAGAGCTGGACTGACATCCTTGGACGTATTCCGTCCTTAGAATCCTGCGTTTCCTACAGCATGGCGTTGCCCTAAGGCTCGCTTTGAGTATCATTAAGGGTCAGTTTCGGCCTTGGCCGTCTTCTTTCGGTGACCACTAGCGGGTCATTCCTTGGTTGGCACCCTTGTGCAGGGGGTTCGCCATGGGCTCCCTCCTGTCAAGTCTCCTCTCCCCCCGTGGGATCGGAATTGGTACTCTCGGCTCTCCAGGAACCTCCTTTTGAGAATATCAGGGTTATTCCCCTCTTGACTTTGTCTCAGAAGGTGGCCCTTTTAGTGGCAATTACTTCTGTTAGACGAGTATCTGAATTGGCGACCTTGTACTGCAAGTCGCCATGTTTAGTCATCCATAAGGATAAGGCGGTGTTGCATTCGCGACTTTTTCTTTTGTCGAGGGTGATCTCGAACTTTCATCTAAAATGAGGACATTGTCCTCCCGTCCTAGAGTCCTCGCCCATCGCATCCCAGAGTGTGTGCGGCACACTTTGAATATGAGCCTTGCGGGTGTGCCTGTCTGCTGCTTCTATTCGGAAGTCTACTCTCTGGTTGACTGTCTCTGGTCAGAAACAGGGTCAAGCGGCTTCGTCTGCCACCTTTTTTTCTAGGTGGATTGGACAAACCAGCTTTCAAGCCTATGCTCTCATGGGGCGGGCGCCTCCCTTCCCGGTTACGGCGCATTCCACCAGGGCAATTGGTGCTTCCTGGGTTTTTCCGACATCAAGCGTCTGTTGCTCGCAGGAGAAGATCTAGGCAGAATGTTAGATGTTAAAACATTCTAGAACAAACCGGAGCTGAACAGCCCCGCCCAGGGGGGTGGGCCCTCCGGACATTACCCTCCCACCTGCAGATAGCAGACCTCAGTTTTTTTTTCTGCCTAGCAGAAGGAGAAGACGTGGCTTTCTCAGGAGCCAGTCTCCTGGAAGATTTTACTTTTAAATTTTATTCCTTTTGGGAATTTTATTTTTGAGACCCTCAATCAACTGTCGGCTGGGCAACAGGTTGGGTACACTGGTATCCTCGTAGTCTTCCCTGTCCGACCATCGAGCGTGCTGATCCTCGCCTTGTGTGCGTGAGACTCAGTTCACGGCATACCCCATGACTCCAGGGGTGGCCGGGTTGCTTTCATGCTCCCGCGGTCCTCTCAAGATTGAACAGTACTTGACTGACTGTATCTCTCGCGGTGGACCGGGCCGACAGCTACGCAGTACGACTCTGTGATAGGTCTGTCTGAAACAAGCCAGTGGGTCCCTGACAGGGACGGGTAAGTAGTCTCTCCTACTGCAGGTGAGTACATGCTGGCTGTGTTTCTGTGTGTGGGGGTTTCTCCCTGTCTCCCCCCTGTTATGCTGCTCTCTGCACCCTGTGCTGTGGGGTGCTTGGGGGTCACTCTGGCCTGGCTGGGCGCTCATGTCTTCAGTTTTTTCTGGTGTGTGAGGTGTGTATTGTGTGCGCCATTGGCGCGCATTAGAGCTTTGAATTTCGCGCTCGGTGGCCATCTTGGCATTCAGTGGCGCAATTATAGCTGCGGCCGGCGGCCATTTTCTTGTGGCCGCCGCGCATTTATTTCTGGCGGCGGCGCGAAGCCCCTCACAATCTCCTCACAGACTGAGCGGTCCTTAAGGGTTGGTGGCTCCTCCCGGGTATCCCCTCCTCAGCGTAGCCAGTGGGTGGACTGTATATTCACTGTATAAGGTCTCAGAGGGTGGCGTTATGGAGTCTGATACACCTGCTCTCCACAGTTGCCTGGGGCAACTGGCAGTGCTGCACAGTTAAACATATTCATATGTTTCCTGCACCTGCGGTCCTTATGGACCAGTTGTCAGCAGTCCTGGAATAATTCCTGTCAGAATGGAAGCGGTGTGCGAGCAAAAGGAGCTATAAGCCCCCTCCCCCCCCACAAAAATCTTTACTGAAGGGGTGCTCTAAATCAGATATGGGCCTAGCTACTATGCTCAGGACCCGACCTCTGAATATTTAATGTTTATGAACAGGACATTCCCTTGTGAGGAAGACTCCAGTTCTGTGTCAGTGAATGACAGGGCGCTTGTAAGGGATCTCATTGATGTGAGAAACACTCTCAGGCTGGAATTGCTGTGACAAGCTTTTCTTTTACAGTTTCCTCACTGTTTTCCTCACACTGCCTCAAGAGCAGAATGGATGAGGGAGGACTTTATTCATTTATGTCTGTAGTCCCTGTGAGCCTTGTGTGATACCTGAGGTAACATTTCCCGCCATTTCCTGGGGAATGATTTGAGCTCTGACAGACACACGGTCTGAGGATCAGAGGTTACCTGTTACCTGCATGCTGCTTCGGCAGCACAGTCAAGCAGGTTGGAATGATACAGAGAAGATTATGCGCCTCTGCGCCATAATTTAACTCATCCTATACCTCTACACTGCATACATTCACAGTGTATGTATGTATGTGTTATTGGTCTCTGTGTCTGCGTGGCTGTCCCCACGTTCCAATGCTGTTTCAGTGCCATACATGATATAAACGTACAAAATATGTTTATGCACGACTCCAGATACATTCACAGTATATGTATGTATTATACTCTGGGTTGGCGGGGGCTCCCGTGTCCTCCCGCACTCTCATGGTATGTGCGCTTCAGCTCTCTGCACAGTATAGACATGTTCAATGTGTTTATTGCACATATTATACATGTTTACAGTATGGGTATACTGTTTGCGTGGGGTCCCTCCGGGTACTCCGGTTTCCCCCCCACGCTCCAATGGAAATGCACAGCATAAACATGTGCAATAGGTTGATTCACATGCTATCATTCCTACTCGGTATCTGTGTGCTGTCTGCGTGGAGTTCTTCCGAGTGTTCCGGTTTCCTCCCACGCGCTGACGGTATGTGCGCCTTTGGCCTTCTGCACAGTTAAACATGTTCAATGTTTATCACGCATGCTATAATACCTACACGGTATGTGTAGGCAGTCTGTGTGGTTTTCCTTCGGGTACTCCGGTTTCCTCCCACACTCCATTGGTATGGGCGCTTCGGCGCTATGCACAGTCTAAATTTGTGCGATTGGATATCCACATACTAACATACCTACACGGTATGCGTATGCAGTCTGCGTGGGTTTCCGCCCACGCTACATGACATGCATGCCTTTGGTGCAATACACGGTGTAAACATACACATTATGTCTATACACTACACTAAATACATTTACAGTAGCTGTAGGTATTGCATTCTCTGAGTATGCGTGGGGTACTTCGGTTCCTCCCACGCGCCAACAGTGTGCGCGCCTTCGGTGCTATGCACACATGGGCTTGTGCAAAATGTTTAGCACACATACTATAATACCATACACGGTATGCGCATGCAGTCTGCATGGGTTTCATCCGGGTTCTCAGGTTTCTCCCCTGCGTTCCAATGGTGTGCGCATTCTCAGCGCTATGCACAGTATAAACATGTGCAATTTGTTTATTCGCAGGCTAACATACCTACACGGTTGTGTACACAATCTGCGTGGCTGGTTTACGTCCAGGCCCCGATGATGTGCGCGCCTTCGTCGCTGGCACAGTATATACGTGTTTAATAGGTTTATCCACAAATACTAAACTACATACGCCGTATGTGGTGGTATTATGCTCTTTGTGGCTGGGTGGGTTTCCTCCCACACTCTCCATTTGTGCGTTTGACGCAATACATAGTATAAACTATGTGTTTGCAAAATCGGCACCTATCCATGGGTAGCTGCTGGATGGAGCATTGTCACAAGGATCCCTGGTTTCAGGGGTATCACTTTCCACCTGCTTTCAGTGGTGATCAGAAGCGCTGGCTTGGACTGTGTTCGCCAGGTTGGGGTTAGCGTTACGCCCGTTAGTGGCTGCGTTCTGGCATTTTTTATAGCTCAATGACTGGGCAAAAGCCTCTGCTTCATCAATCAGTCGTCTAGCAGGTGCACTACAACTGCTTTAGCCTTTAGGGTCTCTGTGCCCGGGATGGGTTTGCGCCACCTGTGGAGGCTGAGGTACTAGTCCTCTGACCGAGTTTCTAGGGAAGTTCCGTCAAGTTGCCTTTATTGGCCAACATTTGAGGCACCCTGTACACTGGGGCCTCCCTTCTCCGATACATTGCGGAGTCTCTTTGGGATTTTCATACATCTCGCTGCAAGACGGTCCTGTCGGCCGTGTGCATTGCAGGCAAAGGGTCCTTGCATACGGAGGTGTTTCCACCTTCTTTACCGGAGGTGGGGCACCGGAAGTGGCCCTTGTGGCCTCTCGACTCACTCACTCGCAAGGTGGCAAGATCGTGGTCAGGTCCAGGGACCCCTGGGCAGACGCGTTGGAAGCCCGTGGGGGCAGTATCACCTGACATATGCTTACCCTCCGCTACTGTTGTTGCCTCGCCGGCTTCGCAGAGTAGGGGCTGTGGCCATTCCAGTGCTCCGGAACGGCGACATTGGTACGCCGTTCTACTTCGGCTAGTCGCAGACATTCCTGGCGACGGCCTATTGGGGTGGACCTTCTGTCTCATGATCCCATACTTCATCCTGCTTTACAGTCCTTGGCTTTAATGGCATGGCTGTTTAAAGCCAGGTGCTGAAGGACCGAGTTCTCTCGTATTCGGTCATCTCTTCTATGTTGTTGACACGGGAATCTTCCTCCAGAAAGATATATCTCACCGTACCTGGAAGGCTTACATCGCTATGTGCGAGGAACTTGAGTGGCATCCTCGGATGTATTCCGTTCCCAGGATTTTGCTGTTCTTACAGCGTGGTGTGACCCAAAAGCTGGCCTTGCATACCTTTTTTGAGGGTCGGATTTCGGCCCGGGCTGTCTTTTTCAACGACCGCTACCGGGCCATTCCTTGATTAGCACCTTTTGTGCAGGGGGTTCGCCATGTGATCCCCCCCCTGTCAAGCCTCCTCTCCCTACTTGGGATCTGATTTTGATGCATCTCGGTTCTCCAAGAACATCCCTTTGAGAATATCAGAGAGATTCCTCTCTTGACCTTGTCCCGGAAGTTGGCCTTAGTGGCCATTGCTTCGGTTAGACGGGTGTCTGAGTTGGCGGCCTTGTCCGGCAAGTTGCCTTACTTGGTCCTCCATAAGGATATGTTGGTGTTGCGCCCACGACCATCCTTCTTTTCTAAGGATGGTCTTGGCCTTTCACCTTAAGAAGGACATTGTTCTTCCATCCTTGTGTCCTCACCCATCGCATCCCTGAGAGTTTACGCTTCATACATTAAGATGGGTACAAGCCTTACGAGTGTACCTGTCTGCTACTGTTTCCATTCGGAAATCTGTGTCTGGTCCAAAACAGGGCCGAGCGGTGTCGTCTGCCACCGTCTTTAGGTGGATCAGGCAGACCGTCATACAGGCCTATGCCCTTAAGGGGCGGGCGCCTCCCTTTCCGGTTGCGGCACATTCCACCAAGGCAATTGGTGCTTCCGGGCCTTCCGACATAAAGCGTCGGTTGCACAAGTGTGCAAGGCGACGACCTGGTCGTCCGTTCATACCTTTTCAAGATTTTATAAGGTTGATGTGGCTGCATCTTCGGATGCTCCCTTTGGCCGCAAAGCATTGCAGGCCGCTGTTTAATGTCGCAACTCCTCCGTTTAGGAGCTCTGCTTGTTTGGAGTGAAGTTTTGGTTGTTCCTTTGCTACCGCTCCCACCCTTCTGATACTGCTTTTGGGACATCCCACACGTTTACAGTATCCAGCTGTGTCAGTCCATGGACGATAAGAGAAAATAGGATTTTTATACTCGCCGTAAAATCTATTTCTCTGACGTCCATGGCCTGACACTGCACCCACCCTTCCTTTTTTTAAGGTTTGTACTGCTTTGTTACGAACTGAGGTCTGCTAGCTGCAGGTGGGAGGGTAATGTCCGGAGGGACCGCCCCCCCTGGGCGGGGCTGTTCAGCTCTGGTTTGTTCTAGAATGTTTTAACATCTAACATTCTGCCTAGATCTTCTCCTGCGAGCAGGGACATATACCCACACGTTTACAGTATCCAGCTGTGTCAGTCCATGGACGTCAGGATTTTTGTACTCACCGTAAAATACATTTCTCTATTTTTTTCTTATCGTCCATGGACCGACACCGCTCTCATACTGATTACATGTGGATATATGTCGCTGCTTGCAGGAGAAGACCTAGGCAGAATGTTGGATGTTAAAACATTCTAGAACAAGCCAGAGCTGAACAGCCCCGCCCAGGGGGGCGGTCCCTCCGGACATTACCCTCCCACCTGCAGCTAGCAGACCTCAGTTTTTTTCTGCCTAGCAGAAGGAGAAGACGTGGCTCTCTCAGGAGCCAGTCTCCTGGAAGATTTTTTATTTTTAAAAGTTTTATTCCTTTGGGAATTTTATTTTTGAGACCTTCAATCAACTGCCGGCTGGGCAACAGATTGGGTACACTTGTATCCTCGTAGTCTTCCCTGTCCGACCATCGAGCGTGCTGATCCTCGCCTTGTGTGCGTGAGACTCCGTTCACGACACACCCCATGGCTCCAGGGGTGGCCGGGTTGCTTTCATGCTCCCGCGGTCCTCTCAAGATTGATCAGTACCTAATTGTATCTCTCGCGGTTGACTGGGCCGACAGCTACGCAGTACGACTCTGTGATAGGTCTGTCTGAAACAAGCCAGTGAGTCCCTCTGTTGGCACAGAGGGTGTTCTCAAAGGTGCTGCGGGACGGGTAAGTAGTCTCTCCTGAAAAGAGGAGTACGTGCTGGCTGTGTTTCTGTGTGTGGGGGCTTCTCCCTGTCTCCCCCCTGTTATGCTGCTCTCTGCACCCTGCTGGTGCTGTGCTGTGTGGGGATACTTGGGGGGGTCGTTCTGCCTGGGGGGGGGGGGCGCTCTATGCTGGGAAGTGTTCTGGAGAACTTTGTGTGGTGTTTTGCGTGCGCCATTGGCGCGGTATTTTAAATTTGAAAAGTGCGCCATCGGCGGCCATTTTGCCGCGGCTCAAGCACAAGCGCCCGGCGGCCATTTTCTTGTAGCCACTGCGTTTTAGTTTCGGCCTCTAGCGGCGCTGCTGAACGGCGCGAATTACCTCTCTCCTTAGTTTCTTCACTCTCCTCAGGCTTCACCCACGCTACAAGCGCGGCTCATACAGCGGAACCGAGCGGTCCCTAAGGGTGGTGAGTCCTCCGGTTATCCCCTCCTCAGCGCAGCCTGTGGGTGGACTGTACTATTCACTGTAATAGTGAATAGGGTCTCAGAGGGTGGCAACATGGAGTCTGGTTCACCTGCTTCTCCCCACTTGTCAGAGGCAACTGGCAGTGCTCCTGCGGTCCCTATGGACCAGTTGTCGGGAGTCCTGGAAGCGGTGTGCGAACGCACGGGGGCTGTTAAGCGCCCCCTCCCCACACAATCTCCACATGGGGAGTGCTCGGATTCAGTTATGGGCCTAGCTACTGCTGCTCAGGACCCTAATTCTGAGGATATTGACGTGTTTGGACGGGACCTTCCTTGTGAGGAAGACCCCTGTCTTGAACCACCTACTGACAGGGTGCTTGTGAGTGAACTCATTGATGCTGTGAGGGACGATCTCAAGCTGAATGTTGAGGCTGAGTAACCTCAGGTGGAAACTATGACCTTTTTTGGTTCTTTAAAAGCAGTTTCTTCAAAAAAGTTTTTTTCCATATGTGCCTTTTTTTTGATGCATACATTGACCAAGTCTGGGATAAGCCGCAGAAGACTTTGACGGTCCTGCTGCGCCTAGCCATAAGGTACCCCTTTTGTGGAGGACCTGGTTAAGAAGTGGGTTCTCCCCCTAGTGGTCGACCCCCCCCCCCCGGTCGCCCATTTGAATAAGGCTACCATGCTCCCAATGGATGGGACTCCTGCATTTAAGGATCCCGCTGATAGGAGGTCAGAGGTGGTGTGTGTAGAACTATTCACCTTATTGGGGGCCGCCTTACGCCCTATAGTGGTGGCGACGCTTGTGTCTCAGACACTCACAGGCTGGGCACGGATATTGCACCAGACAGTGCAGGAGCATAATCTCCCTCCTGAAACCATTGCCCTGGCTCAACAGCTTGTGCAGGGTTTAGTCTTCGTGTGCGATGCCACTGTGGATGCGACCCCTTTAATAACGGGGGCCTCCATTTCGGCTGTGGTGGTGCGTCGCCTTATCTGGCTGAAATGCTGGTCGGCCGATCTAGCTTCCAAAAAGCTCCTGGCTGACTTGCCCTTTAAGGGCGGTAGACTGTTTGGGGCCGCCCTGGATGACATTATTAAGAACGTCACAGGAGGTAAGAGCACCTTCCTTCCCCAGTCTATTAAGGGAAAGGAGCCCCACCGCAGGCCGGGCTCTTCCTTTCCGGCGAAGAAGTTTTTTTCCGTCAGTCAGATTCCACGGGTAAGCCCACCCAGACTGAAAAAAGTGCGGCTGGGGGACAAAGACATCCCTGAGTGCGTAAGCCTACCAAGCAAGCTCCCAAGTCCACCACAGCATGAAGTCTTGCCCCTGCCCGACTCTGGGGTGGGGGGACGTCTTCGCAGGTTCTCGGTGCGGTGGACCTACCGGATCTCCGACCGGTGGGTGTGCGAGGTGGTCACCTCGGGATAGAGTTCCGCTCGTGGCCCCCAAACAGGTTTTTTCCCCTCGAACCTCCCTTTCCTTCCGGCCCGCCGGGCGGCCCTCTTGGGGGGGCCATACAGGATTTGCTCAGGCGCGGAGTAATTGTGCCGGTTCCGTCGCAAGAGGTTTCAGGGGTTTTACTCAAACCTGTTTTGTTGTCCCGAAAAAGGACGGGGTTCAGCCAACCCTGGACCTCCAGGGCCATGAATACCTATGTGAGGGTACAAAAATTCAGGATGGAATCCGTTCGCATGGTGATCGCGACACTCCACCAGGGGGATTTTTTGGCGTCCTTGGATATCAAGGACGCTTACTTGCGCATCCCAATCTGCGTAGGCCACCAGAGGTTTCTGCGCTTTGCCATAGGCTAAGTCCACTATCAGTTCGTGGCCCTTCCCTTCAGCCTAGCATCAGCACCACGGGTTTTCACCAAGGTGCTGGCCCCGGTTCTAGCTTTGTTGAGACAGCGAGGAATTGTTGTTGTGGGCTATCTAGACGACCTCCTTCTCAGAGCAGAAAATGGCTCAGAATTGGAGGAAAATGTGACAATAGTCAGTCCCTCCGGGACTTCGGTTGGGTTCTGAACACGCTGAAGTCGGCTCTAGTCCCGACTCAGCGCTTGGAGTATCTGGGTCTGATCCTGGACACTTGGGCAGCGAAGGTGTTTCTACCCTCAGAAGTTAGACACTTCAGTCGGCAGTGCAGGTTCTGACGTCCCAAAAATGGTCGTCAATCCGCTTCTGCATGAGAGTTCTGGGACTAATAGTGGCCTCCAAGGCGGTTCTGTATGCCCAATCACACACTCGGGCATTGCAGAGGGGAATTCTGTCGGTTTGGGACAAGTCCCCATTGTCATTGGATCTTCAGATCCAGGTGAGCCACTCTGTCAAGGCGTCCCTGACGTGGTGGCTGAGGTCCCCGGCTCTTCGGGCCGGGAAGTCGTTCCTCCCCACCCACTGGACAGTGATCACAACGGATGCCAGCCTGACGGGCTGGGGAGGAGTGTGGGGAGTCCTGTCAGCTCAAGGGCTCTGGACTCCAGCCGAATCTCGTCTCCCAATCAACGTCCTGGAATTGCGGGCGATCAGACTGTGTCTCTCCACTTGGTCGAAGAGGCTACAGGGCCGCACGGTCAGAATCCAGTCGGACAACGCCACTGCCGTGGCGTATGTCAACCATCAGGGGGGCACTCGGAGCTCGGCTGCGGCATGTGAGGTCACCCACATCCTAAGATGGGCGGAAAGAAGCGTGCCGGCGCTGTCGGCCGTTTACATTCCGGGCGTAGAAAACTGGCAGGCTGACTATCTGAGCCGCCAGTCCCTGGACCAGGGGGAGTGGTCCTTGCATCCGGAAGTGTTTCAGCTCCTTTGTCGACGATGGGGCACTCCCGGATGTGGACCTGATGGTGTCTCGACTCAATCGCAAGGTGTCGGTTTGTGGCCCGGTCCAGGGACCCCTGGGCAGATGCCTCGGACGCGTTGGTGGCCTCGTGGGGTCGGTATCGCCTGATGTATGTCTACCCTCCGCTGCAGTTGATTCCTCGTCTGCTGCGCAGGCTAGCGGCCGAAGGCATTCCGGTGATCCTCATTGCTCCGGACTGGCCTCGACGTCATTGGTACGCCGACCTGGTACGTCTCATCGGACGTCCCTTGGCGCCTGTCCTTAAGGGAGGACCTTCTATCTCAAGGTCCTATCTTTCATCCTGCTTTACAGGCTTTGGCTTTGACGGCATTGCTATTGAGAGCCAGGTGCTGAAAGACCGAGGCCTGTCGGATTCGGTAATTTCAACCATGCTTAGGGCACGGAAGTCTTCTTCTAGGAAGATCTAGCACAGTACCTGGAGAGCTTACATCGCTATGTGCGAGGAACTGGACTGGCGTCCACGGACCTACTCCGTTCCCAGAATCCTGAGGTTGTTGCAGCGTGGTGTTGCTCAAAGGCTGGCTTTGAGGACTATTGAGGCTTTGGTCGTTTTCTTTCAAAGACCCCTAGCTGGTCATTCCTTGGTTAGCAATTTTGTACAGGGGGTACGCCATGTGGTTCCACCTGCCAAGCCCCCGCTCCCTCCCTGGGATCTGAACTTGGTGCTTTCGGTTCTTCAGGAATCTCCTTTTGAGAATATAAGAGATATGCCTCTTTCAACTTTGTCCCAGAAGGTGGCTTTTTTAGTGGCGGCCACTTCTGTTAGACGGGTGTCTGAGTTGGCGGCTCTGTCATGTAAGTCACCTTACCTGGTCCTCCATAAGGACAAGGCGGTTTTGCGACCACGGCCGTCTTTTCTTCCTAAGGTGGTTTTGGCTTTTCACCTTAATGAGGACATTGTCCTTCCGTCCTTGTGCCCTCATCCATCGCATCCTAGAGGTTGCGCTTCACAATTTAGACGTGGTGCATGCCTTGCGGGTATACCTGGCGGCTACTGCTCCTATTCAGAAGTCTGACTTGCTGTTTGTATCTGTCTCTGGTCCGAAACAGGTCCAAGCGGTGTCGTCTGCCACCATTTCAAGGTGGATCAGGCAGACCGTTACACAGGCCTATGCCATTAGGGGACGGGCGCCTCCCTTTCCGGTCACGGCGCATTCCACCAGGGCAATCGGTGCTTCCTGGGCTTTCCGACATCAAGCGTCGGTTGCACAAGTGAAACATACCTTTTCAAAGTTCTACAAGGTTGATGTGGCTGCATCTTCGGATGCTTCCTTCGGCCGCAAAGTGTTGCAGGCCGCTGTCTAATGTTGCAACTCCTCCGTTAAGGAGCTCTGCTGGTTTGGAGTGAAGTTTTGGTTGTTCCTTACTTTTTTTGCTCCCACCCTTTTCTTATACTGCTTTGGGACGTCCCACATGTAATCAGTATGAGAGCTGTGTCGGTCCATAGACGATAAGAGAAAATAGGATTTTTGTACTCACCGTAAAATCCGTTTCTCTGACGTCCATGGACCGACACAGCACCCACCCTTCCTTTTTAAGTTTGTACTGCTTTGTTACGAACTGAGGCTGCTAGCTGCAGGTTGGAGGGTAATCTCCGGAGGGACCGCCCTCCTGGGCGGGGCTGTTCAGCTCTGGCTTGTTCTAGAACAGTGGTTCTCAACTCCTGTCCTCAGGACCCACTAACAGGCCAGATTTTAAGTATTACCTTGAGGAGATGCAGACTAAAATCCTGCAATCCCTGAGAAGCAAATTATATCACCTGTGATGCATTTCAGTTATCTTGCAAACCTGGCCTGTTAGTGGGTCCTGAGGACTGGAGTTGAGAACCACTGTTCTAGAAAGTTTTAACATCTAACATTCTGCCTAGGTCTTCTCCTGCAAGCAGGGACATATACCCACATGTAATCAGTATGAGAGCTGTGTGTTTTAAAGGGGAGAGCACCATTAAAGTCGTGTTTTTATTTATTTATTTTTTATTTTATTTTTTTCTTGGCTGCCAGTTTTTGTAATTTTTTGTGCTGCATGCCCCCTTGGACGCTAAGATTCCTGCTAAGGCTGGAAAGACATTCTGTGTTCCTGAACAAATGAAATGGGGAAATTGATGCCGACTGGGTTAGCCCTGAACAGATTTTCCCTCAGAGAATCTTGCTGAGCTCTATCCTGTGGAGGAAAGATCACAAAAATGTGAACTGAGACCCTGCTGTCTCATTTGTAAACCTTATTGTGCCTATGGAAGATGTTCCTTCATTTAGCCAGGGTCACACTGATGCAATGTGGGAAGCGCATCACATTCTGTGCGTTTGCCGCATTGCAGGCGCACTGCGTCCATGCGATCTGCTGTGGGCGTCAATGTTGGATAAACACCCTGAAACCGCTTGCTAAACGCAGTGCTATTGCCAGAATTGCATCGCATGGGTGTGAACACCCATGAAATGTGACTCGGATGGGTAAAAAAAGGGTCCTGCACCATTTTGGTGCTGATGCAATGTGATTTGAGCCATACAAAATGTATGGCTCGAATCACACTGCCCATACATCGCATGTGATATACACAGGAATGTGGTGCAAATCACATGCAGTGTTCTGGAATGCACAAGTGTGATCCCAGGTTTAAAGATTCTGTTGATAAGCTCCTAAAGGCTCACTTTAATCTTGCAGGCCCACCTGTGCTTCTGCCTATTGCTACAATTTCTGTTATACCACAGCTAATTGCTAATTAGAGCAGGGGGTCTCCAAACTTTCTCTTTCAATCATTATTATTTTGAAAAGAACAAGAAGTGCTCACTTTCCAGAGAAGCAAACATTCCTTGCGTGCTCTGTACACAAAACAAGAATGGTACATAAGTGCAGGGGAAAGGAACAAATAATATACCAAAAAGGGAGACCAGAGAAGATCTTGGTAGTTAGGTTGGCCTCCAAACTTTCTAAGCAAATGGCCAATTTACTGTCCTTCAGGCTTTAGGGGGGGCTCGACTGTGCTTGGGGGGGAGGGGGGTATAGAAAATGCTCTGGGATCAGTGCCCCATTGTTATGTTTGTTGAAATTTGTTATAATAAAGAAAAAAACAAAAAAAAAAAACCTACACAAGATATCTATACATATCAAGTAAATATATACACGTATACATTAAACATACTAA
The DNA here is from genome assembly GCA_029206835.1 of Rana muscosa. Taxonomy (NCBI): domain Eukaryota; kingdom Metazoa; phylum Chordata; class Amphibia; order Anura; family Ranidae; genus Rana; species Rana muscosa. Next base: position 1,207,318,929 of record CM055122.1, read on the forward strand.
ACAAAATATCCCACCTTCTCGAGGATGATCTCGTCCCTTTACCAGAGGAGGCAAGAATAATAGTAATAAAGGAATAATAAAAAAACCCACACCCCTTTCTTATGGCCGCATATTTAAATACATTCCAGGAGGGACTAAACACCAAAAAAGCAGAAGGAAAAAAAAGTTTCCCTCCTCCTCCCTCCTCCCTCCTCCTCCCTTCCTCCCTCCCTCCTCCCTCCCTCCTCCCTCCCTCCTCCCTCCCTCCTCCTCCCGTGGACTCGATCATCTCTCCAGTACACTTCCCGGGGGGGGGGGAGGGGAAGCATCCCATCCCCCCCCCCCCGACCATATGTATCCATCTCTCTGCCTCCATTATCCTCTCCACTACCTTTTTTCCAGTCCACTATACTGGGGCATCTGGATTGTTTCCAAAATCTAGGTATTCAGAGCCTTTGCTGCGTTTAACAGATGTGGCGTAACACTACTTTTATAAAACTTGACAGATGGCATCCCATGAAAAAGAAAATATAATGGTGATAGTTCTATAGGTCAAAGTGTCATTATTTATTATTTTTTATTTTTTTTTTATTATCCATGGGGCTATCTCTTCCCAGAATATCTTAATCTTGGGACAGTACCACCATATATGAAGGAAGGAGCCCCTTTGATTGCACCCCCTCCAACAATTGGCATCTACCGATGGATATATCTGAGCTAAACGGGTCGGAGTGCGATACCATCTAGTTAAAAACTTATAGGACATCTCCTGTATATAAGAGCTTATTGAGGAGTGGTGTGTTTCCATCAGTCTTTTAACTTCCCCTGTTGTAAGGTTATGACCCAGCTCCCTCTCCCATTCACGGATATAATATGGTGTTGTCACACTTTGGGCACTTAAAACCACTCTGTACATCTTCAATGGCATATGGCCCGGCTCTGGTGGATTGACGCACCACTCCTCAAAAATAGTCAAAGGGTTTGCTGGTCTAATTAGATATTTCCATTTCTCAAACAGGTCTACCAACTGGTGATATTTCCAGTCTATCATTGATACCTCCCCCAACTTCAAAATCAGATCTCGCTGAGAAAGCAATTTCCCCTGTGGGGCCACTCAGCACAATTTCCTTCTCCATCTCTTACCCAACTCTCTAAACTTCCCTTCTCCTCCCCTGGGGGGAACCAGGGAAAACCCTCCAATGGGGTTATAGGTGATATGGGGGGGGAAAACTTCCTGTCCTTGTTTATTCCATCTCAAATAGATAGCGTTGTTTTTGTCAATGGTGATGTATATTCTGACAGCCCCCTATATGCAGTCGGGATCCAAGGCGCTCCCGCCAGATTCCTTCCTGCTAGCGTTTTCTCCAGGGGTATACTTTACCACCAGAGTCATGACGCCAGTTCATTATACAAACCAGGACCATGGCTCTATAATAAAATGCTATATCTGGAAGACCTACCCCTCCCTCCCCCTTTGGTCTCCAAGATCTCTTATGTCAGCCTGGGGTGTTTGTCTCTCCAAACAAAGGTCATGAAACCCTGCCTTTTTTGTTTAAAAAATATCTGCGGGAGGGTTATAGGAATGGCATGCAGAACCTAAATGAGCGCATTTACCCTGCTAAACCACGTCAGGGTATGGCTTCTCCATTTCTGTAAATCTTTTAATATAGATACAAGCAGTGGTCCATAATTTTAAATTGGAAAGACGCTTTATGTCCGTTTTGTGTCCTCAAATAAAATGGACTCCATCCGCCACACAAAATGGAAGGCTCTGTGCAACTTTTTTTCCTCATCCTCAAGGGTACATGACTTGGCATCAACACAGACTTCTCGATTATTTATTTTAAAATTGGAGACCAGACCAAATTTGTCAATCTCCCCCATCAATTCCGTCGACTCTTGAGGCGAGGAAAGATACAGCAATAGATTGTCTGCGTATGCTGATAGCTTGTGTTCCGTTGAGCCAATAACAATCCCCTTGATCTTCCTGTTTCCTTCTAATTGTAGACAAAAAAGGCTCCAATACCATTACAAATAAGTGGGGATAATGGGCACCCCTGCCTAGTCCCATTCCTTATTTCAAAATTGTCCGATAGTCTACCATTAACTTTAACCCTTGCTCTGGGATCTGCATATACATCCCATAATGGGTTGCTCCCAAGGCAAACAAACAATGGGCTATGGAAGTGATTATATGTGCTGAATGAGCAAATATGGTGGGGGCGCTAAACAATACTAATACAATTTAATTTATATTAAATTGTTTTTTAGTAGTAAGTGAAAAATATGTTAAACACCAGCCTGCCTGGACGGACCACAAACAATAGTCTTAGTCTATCCAAAGATAGTAAACAGCCTGGAAACCGTACCCTTAGTATATAAGATGGCTGACAGCCCCTAGCTGCCAACTAGATTATGATACACGTGAAAGTAAAATTATTGAATGACAACAATCCTAGTAACATGCAGTGATAATGGTAGTGGAATGTCCCAAGATTTAAATGAATATAATCAAAGAGAACAAAAAATAGTCCATATATTGAAACCAATGAATTTAATCCTGGATGATATCTGCAATTCAACAGGAGAAATAGATTGAAGGAAATTGCTTGAAGTGATAGCCTTCACCACCTTAGTGCAAAACACCCGATAGTGCTCGTGTTGAAAAAATTGGCTGCTTACCAGATAATGTTGACTCTTTTTTAATTAAAAAAGAAGTCAAATACGCTTTGTGCAAGTACCACTTGCTGGTAAAAAGAGCAGGCATGAAGGATCCCTGCCTCACGGAGGCTCGGATGGAGCAGTGCGGACCGCAAGAAAGAAAGAAAACGGAAAATAGTGTAATCCCGTTTATTTCAAATACATCAAATTAAAATAGCCAAATGCCCCCTTACTTGGTTGGTGCCTTGAGCCCGGCACTGAGGCTGAAGAGCGTGGGCTGATGTCTCATGGAAAGGTGGGCCGGCGTGCGTTCCACCTATGGCAAACGATGGACCAGCGGGACCGGAAGTGTCGTCAGATCGTGGTCTAGCGCCTCGACAGCTGTTTCGTGTATGCACGTCGTCAGGAAGCGTACTAGACCACGTAGATCTGACTGTTAAATACGGATGTCAATCACAATAGGGGGAGGGGTTACCGGACTGAGATCCAGCCTCAATGCCGTCTCGCCGCATAATACAAATACAGCACAATGGAAATCTATAACTAATTGTACAATATAAGTTGCAGAAAATCAATCCACACTACATAGTTTCTTACAAAATTTAAACTCTACCCAGTATGGGTTAAGGTTTACGGCTGAGTTTAGTCTGACAACTAAACTATTTGGATCTCACCTTGGTTAAACAGACAGGATTGGCACAAGGACGTTCTTTAAGGCAACAGACAGGAACGCGTTTGTGCCAAGTAATAGCTGCCACCATCCCCAATGGCTCGGGGCTATACCCAAGGGCCAGTTCATGCGCATCCGAAGGAATTGCGCTGAGGAGAGTGACTACATCACACAGGTCTCAATTCTCACAGAACGGTTTCGTGAAAAGGGGTATTGCGAGGTTGAACTGACCCGAGCTAAGAATGTAGTGGCAGCTATGGACAGACATTCCCTTTTAGAGTCTAAAAAGAAAACTGCTATGACAATGGGGACGGTGCCATTCATTACAGGATTCAACAGACAATATAAAAGTATCGAAAAGATATTTAAAAAGTTCAGGCCCATACTTAAGAAAGACAGAGATCTGGTATCGGTAATACCCTCCAAACCCAGATTCATTTACAGAAAGGCACCAGGCCTGAGAAATATTATTGCGCCTAATGGTCCAGATCCACCCGACAAACCCCCCTCTTTCTTGGATGGTTCTGGATTTCATTACTGCACCAGATGCAAAGTTTGTCGTACTACAATACGACGCACAAGGAAAGTAACCAAATTCAAATCATCAGTGACACAAGAAGAATTTAATATCAAACCCTTGATTACTTGCTACTCCAAACATGTGACATAGGTTTTGGAGTGTCCCTGCTCTCTTCATTATGTGGGGCACACCACAAGAGAGCTTAGAATTAGAATCAACAAGCATGTAGCCAATATAGCAAAGGGTTTCCCAAATCATAGTGTGTCGCGACACTTTCTTCTATACCATAACAGAGACCCTCGCCAGCTGGTCTTCTATGGCATAGATAGGGTTACATACAACTGGAGAGGGACAGACCTTACTAAGGCTGTCTCCCAGAATGAGACCCAGTGGCTGTTTAGTTTGTCCACAATGCAGCCTCTGGGCCTCAATATAGATTTGGACCTGAATTGCTTCCTCACCAATGAATAATTATATAATTCCACAATTGATACAATAAATTGGGGGTCCAACAGGTGCATAGATTTACTAATCTAATTTTAAGTATTCCAATATATTTCCTTTTTTTTTTTATTCAATCTCTATACCCTGTCCATGATATGTCTTTGCATTATTATACATTTATTGCAATATGTAATATTGGGTATGGGTTAGTGCCGTATTTACCCATTAGGGGGTGCGAGCGGAACTCATCATTTAATAATGTACATTGACAGGGTTGATGTATGTGTATTTTAGATAATGTTTTATTATAAGCCATGTTATAGGTGGGATGTAGGCAGTGGATTGATTTTCTGCAACTTATATTGTACAATTAGTTATAGATTTCCATTGTGCTGTATTTGTATTATGCGGCGAGACGGCATTGAGGCTGGATCTCAGTCCGGTAACCCCTCCCCCTATTGTGATTGACATCCGTATTTAACAGTCAGATCTACGTGGTCTAGTACGCTTCATGACGACGTGCACACACGAAACAGCTGTCGAGGCGCTAGACCACGATCTGACGACACTTCCGGTCCCGCTGGTCCATCGTTTGCCATAGGTGGAATGCACGCCGGCCCACCTTTCCATGAGACATCAGCCCACGCTCTTCAGCCTCAGTGCCGGGCTCAAGGCACCAACCAAGTAAGGGGGCATTTGGCTATTTTAATTTTGATGTATTTTAAATAAACGGGATTACACTATTTTCCGTTTTTTATTTCTTTCTTGCGGTCCGCACTGCTCCATCCGAGCCTCCGTGAGGCAGGGATCCTTCATGCCTGCTCTTTTGACACCATTATCCATACCAGCAAGTGGTACTTGCACAAAGCGTATTTGACTTCTTTTTTAATTTAAAAGAGTCAACATTATCTGGTAAGCAGCCAATTTTTTCAACACGAGCACTATCGGGTGTTTTGCACTAAGGTGGTGAAGGCTATCACTTCAAGCAATTTCCTTCAATCGATTTCTCCTGTTGAATTGCAGATATCATCCAGGATTAAATTCATTGGTTTCAATATATGGACTATTTTTTGTTCTCTTTGATTATATTCATTTAAATCTTGGGACATTCCACTACCATTATCACTGCATGTTACTAGGATTGTTGTCATTCAATAATTTTACTTTCACGTGTATCATAATCTAGTTGGCAGCTAGGGGCTGTCAGCCATCTTGTATACTAAGGGTACAGTTTCCAGGCTGTTTACTATCTTTGGATAGACTAAGACTATTGTTTGTGGTCCGTCCAGGCAGGCTGGTGTTTAACATATTTTTCACTTACTACTAAATACAATTTAATATAAATTAAATATTATTAGTATTGTTTAGCGCCCCCACCATATTTGCTCATTCAGCACATATAATCACTTCCACTTACGGTTTCAATGTTTTGAAATTTTGGGGTCTGCAGCTTAATTGTTCATTAATTTAATTAATTTCATAAGGCGCAAGATCATCACTATACAAACAATGGGCTATAGCCACTCAACAACCCCCACCTCATACCATCTAGCAATGATCTGAGACACTCCCACAATATTCTAGCAGTCTGAAAGGTGGAATTATTTATCATCTTTGATTTCTTGAGGGATATTGTTAATGAATATTACTGTCCCAAGTGAGGGAGCCTCTCCAACTTTCAACACAAACCACATATAAGACCCGGTGTAACATAAAATGCTGTCTGGTGTGGTTATACTGGGAGTCTGGTTAGGGCAGTCCAGACTGGGCTTCCCAGGTCACTCTGTGCCCCTAATAGACACGGGGTGACTTGCGCATAAGAGGGGCCTGGGGGCTGTCCAAAGTGATTCCCGTCAGAGGTAGGTGTTCTGCAGTTTTGTGACGGCGCAAATTTTTATTTTTTTTGTAGCGTCGTTGTGCCCCCCCCCCCCCCCCCGAGGAATGAATGAATGAATTAATGCAGCCCTGACATCTAAGGACTGGTCATCTACAATATATTACATTTTGTGTGTGTGTGTTTTTTAGTTTTCCTGTTGGGGCTTGCCCAAACTGGACAGTACACATAGATGGGAGAAAATAGTTTGGTGTAAACAGGTCCTAATTGAAGACAATGTACCGTATATACTCGAGTATAAGCCGACCTGAATATAAGCTGAGGCACCTAATTTTACCACAAAAAACTGGGAAAACTTATTGACTCGAGTATAAGCCTAGGGTGTCCAAGTGCTTGCCTCACTGTGTCCATGCCTCACTGTGTCCATGCCTCACTGTGTCCATGCCTCACTGTGTCCATGCCTCACTGTGTCCATGCCTCACTGTGTCCATGCCTCACTGTGTCCATGCCTCACTGTGTCCATGCCTCACTGTGTCCATGCCTCACTGTGTCCATGCCTCACTGTGTCCATGCCTCACTGTGTCCATGCCTCACTGTGTCCATGCCTCACTGTGTCCATGCCTCACTGTGTCCATGCCTCACTGTGTCCATGCCTCACTGTGTCCATGCCTCACTGTGTCCATGCCTCACTGTGCCCATGCCTCACTGTGCCCATGCCTCACTGTGCCCATGCCTCACTGTGCCCATGCCTCACGTTTAACATTGGAGTCTATGGAGGGGGTGCCCGGCTTAAAAAAATCGGTGCTCCCCGGCCGTAGGTCCCCCAGACACCAAACTTGGCACACTTGTAGAGGAGGAGTTGGGCTACATGTGTGCCACGGTTGGGGTCCAGGGGACCTACGGCCGGCCAGTACTGGGTCCCCAAAATCACCGGAGAAATTACCGTTTAACATTGGAGTCTATGGAAAGGGGTGCCCGGCTTTGAAAAATCGGTGCTCCCCGTCCCAAGATCCCCCGGACACCAAACTTTGCACACCTGTAGAGGAGGGGCTGGGCTACATGTGTGCCAAGTTTAAGATCCAGGGGACCTACGGATGTCCGGGATCAGGCGCACAAAGTTGAAGTCGGAAACAGACTCGAGTATAAGCCGAGGGGGGCATTTTAAAGCGGAGCTCCGCCGGAAAAAAAAATATTAAAAGCCAGCAGCTACAGCAGCTGCTGGCTTTTAATATTTGGACACTTACCTGTCCTGGAGTCCAGCGACGTCCGCAGCAGAGGACGAGCGACCGCTCGTCGCTCTGCTGCTCCCTCCGCCATCCTCGCTGAGGGAACCAGGAAGTGAAGCCCTGCGGCTTCATGCCCGGTTCCCTACGGCGCATGCGCGAGTCGCGCTGCGCCGTTCTGATTGGTGCTCCTGTGTTCTGGGAGCCGAGTGTCTCCCAGAACACCAAGGGAAGTCTGCGGGAAGTGACGTCACTCCCGCAGATTCCCGGAGAGAGGACTCCCGGATGTGGGTGAAAATACCTGTCTTAGACAGGTATCTTCACCCCCTCCCCCCTGAAAGGTGTCAATTGTGACACCGGAGGGGGGGAGGGTTCCAAATAGCAAAAGTTGCTATTTAGGGTGGAGCTCCACTTTCAGCACAAAAAAATGTGCTGAAAAACTCGGCTTATACTCGAGTATATACGGTAATACAAAAAATTGTGCATGCTGCAGTTTGGGTGTGTGACTTGCATTTTAATGTTGACATCCAAACAATTCTTTAGTCCTAGTGTACGGTTTAACCTTTTTATCTGAATGTAGTCCTTTAAAAACCTATAAGAATTGTGTGTTTTATACGTATTCTGTTACCAGAGTTTTTTTATTTTTTTTGCCTAGAAGATATATGTCGAGTGTGTCGTTCAGAGGGAAACATGGAGAAGCCGCTTTATCATCCATGCGTGTGTACTGGTAGTATTAAATTTATTCATCAAGAGTGGTAAGTTAAGAATTATTTTATCCCCTTACACACTTTTTTTATTTGTTTTCAGTAAAGGTTTCTTCACACCAAAAGGCCCCTTTCACACGGGCGGACCGTATGTCCAGTTTTCACCCATCCGTTTTCGGATGAAAAACGGACATACATGTATCCCTATGGGACAGCGGATGTCAGCGGATGAACATCCGCTGACACCCGATCTCACCCGTGTCCGCTACGCTCCGTTTTTCAGGATAGAAAAATTTTCTATTTTTCTATCCGTCTGCGGAGCGGATCGGATGAACACGGACAGACGGTCCGTGTTCATCCGATCCCCCATAGGGGAGAGCGGAGATCTGACAGGGCGGTCCCTGCACAGTGTGCGGGGACCGCCCAGTCAGCGGGGATCAACGGAGCGATCCCCGCTGAGCAAGCGGAGGTTCACGGGGCGGATCATGACTGATCCGTCCCGTGTGAAAGAAGCCAAAGGCTTCTGAGACTGTTTTATGAAATTTCTATGGGGAGTTTGTATTTTAACCATTTGTGGACCTTGGGTCCTCCATCCCCCCCCCCTCAATAATTTCTTATATATATATATATATATATATATATATATATATATATATATATATATATATATATATTATTCATGTTGCATAATTTTACATACCCTGGCAGAATTTGATTTCTTGGCCATTTTTCAGGGAATATGAATAAAGCCTTGTACACACGACCGGTTTTCTCGGCAAGAAAACTGCTGGGAGAGCTTTCTTGCTGAGAAAACCGTGCGTGTGTACGAGGCTTTGAGGTTTCTCATCGGGAAATCTGCCCAGAATCTCGACGAGAAAAATAGAGATCCTGCTCTCCTTGTCGGGCTTCTTGTCGTCCTGTATACTGTGTATACTTGCCTGCCTCCATGGAAACCCACGCATGCTCGAAATGACTTAGACGCATGCGCGGTAGCTTCCAAGGCATAGGTAGGGTGAAGCAAGATGACGGCATCGAATGTGACGAGCGCATGCACGTCGTAGTCGATGACGTCACCGCGTTCGTGCCATTCAAAAGAACGGCGGTTCTTTTGAATCGTACGTGTGTACACTCGGTCGGCAAGAAAGCTTGCCAGGAATCTCGTCAGGAAAACAAACAGGTTTTTTCCTGACGAGAATCCCGGCCGTGTGTACTAGGCTTGACGCAAACATTTTTCACTCATGTTTAGTGTTTGGCTAAAGCCATTTATTATGAACTGTGTTTACTCTTTTTAAATCATGACAAACTACCCAAATGACCCTGATCAAAAGTTTACATACCCTGGTGATTTTGGCCTGATAACATGCACACAAGTTGACACAGGGGTTTGAATGGCTATTTAAAGGTAACCATCCTCACACGTGATCTGTTTGCTTTTAATGTGTGTGTGTGTGTGTGTGTGTGTGTGTGTGTGTGTGTGTGTATAAAGTCTGAGTTTCTGGACTCCTTACAGACCCTTGCATCTTTCATCCAGTGCTGCAATGACGTTTCTGGATTTTGATTAATGGGGAAGCAAAATAATTGTCAAGGGATCTGCAGTAAAAGGTAGTTAAACTGTATAAAACCGGAAAGAGATATAAAAAAGATATCCAAGAAATTGAGTGCCAATCAGCAGTGTTCAAACTCTAATCAAGTAGTGGAAAATGAGGGGTTCTGTTGAAACCAAATCACGGTCAGTTAGACAAACTAAAATTTCAGCCCACAACTGCCAGGAAAATTGTTTGGGATGCGAAGAAAAACCAACAAATAACTTCAGGTGAAATAAGGACACACTAAAAATGTGGTTTCAAGATGCATAATAAAGAGTCACTTGAAGAAAGATGGGCTGCATGGTCAAGTCGCCAGAAGAAAGCCATTTCTACGCAGATGCCACAAAGTATCCGCTTACAATACGCCAAACGGCACAGAGACAAGCCTCAAACCTTCTGGCACAAAGTAGTTTAGAGTGATGAGACCAAAATTTTGCTTTTTAGCCACAACCATAAATGCTACATTTTTGGACAGGAGTCGTCAAGGCCTCTGACGAAAGGTACACCATTCCTACTGTGAAATGCTGAGGTGGATCGCTGATGTTTTGGGGATGTGTGCCTACAAAGGCACAGGAAATTTTGTTAAAATTAGCCAGATGAATGCACTGTTATCAAAAAATACTGGAGGAACATTTGCATTCATCAGCCAGGAAGCTGCGCATGGGAGGTACTTGGACATTCCAACATGAGAATGATCCAAAACACAAGGTCAAGTCGACCTGTCATTGGCTACAGCAGAATAAAGTGAAGGTTCTGGAGTGGCCATCTCAGTCTCCTGACCTCAATATCATTGAGCCACTGGGGAGATCTCAAATGTGCAGTTCATGCAAGACAGCCCAAGAATTTACAGGAACTGAAGGCTTTTTGCCAAGAGTAATGGGCAGCTTTACCATCAGAAGATAAAAAGCCTTATCCACAAATGCCACAAGACTTCAAGCTGTCATTGATGTTAAAAAGGGCAATACACGGTATTAAGAACTGGGGTATGTAAACTTTTTTCATCAGGGTCATTTGGGTAGTTTCTGTGGTCCATTATGATTTAAAAAGAGTAAACACAGTAGATTGATAAATGGTTTTAGCCAAAAACTAACCATGAGTCAAAGTTTTTTTTCTCTTTTCGTCCATGGACGGACACAGCTCCCTAATTCTTGACAGTTGAGTTATGTTCCTGTTCTATAGGAGAAAACTAGGCAGAACATGTTAGATAATTAAATACATGTTACTTTAACAGAGTTGAACAGCCCCGCCCAGGGAGTGGGCCCTCCGGACATAACCCTCCGTCCTGCAGTCAGCAGCTCAGTTTCTTTTTCTGCCTAGTAGAGAAGGACCTGGCTCCCTTTTGGGCCCAGGGTCCGGAAGAAGTTTATACTTATTAATTTTTTTATTATTAGTTGATCCTGAGATCAACTATCAACTGCCGGCTGGGCGACAGGCTGGATAATATAGATCCTTGTAGTCTCCCCAGTTCCGGCCATCGAGCGTGAGCAGGCCTTAGCTACACGTTGGGTCGGCCACGACATACCCCATGGCTCCAGGGGTGGCCGGTGAGCTATTGCTCCGGGGTCCACATATGACCGGGCTGCTTGCTTTTTCAGTCACAGTGGACCATGGCCGACAGCCACTCCGTACTGCTCGGCTGTGGGTCTGTCTGGAACGCACCAGCAAGTCGTTGCATGGATGGGTAAGTTTAGTCCCTCCGGTTTCGACAGGATGGAACAGCTGGGCATTCCCGGGGGGTCGGTTAGGGGGTCCCCTGTCCTCCCTTCCTCTCCCTTTTCCCCCCTTCTTTCCCTCCTCGCCTTGCGGGGCCTGCTACGTCGGCCGGGGTATACCTGAGGGGGATTTCATATCCTGGTTTGGGGCTGTGGGGGCATCTGGGTCCGCTCTCTATTGGGGGGGGGGGGGGTGGTCTGCCTCTGGGAAGTCTCCATTCGGTATCTCTACGGCCTTCTCGTCCACCTCAGGTGCTTAAGCGCCATTTTTTTGAAGCGCCGACTCCCTTTTCTTGGGGCCTGTAGTTTGCATTTAAATCCATTGGTGGCCATTTTGCCGTGGCCGCGCTATGACGTGGAGCTTCATTGCGGGCGGCCATTTTTTTTGTAGTCTGCGCCCTATTTCTCTGAGGCGTTCGGCCATTTTGAGGGTGTTTTTTTTTTTTCTCCTCTCATTGATGTGGCCTCTAATGCTTGGAAGGCTTCCTGAATGGCGCTGTTCACATCACAGAACACCTCAGACGCACGCTGTGTTCGGAGGGAGAGCAGACAGCGACGCTGGGCAGCCTCTTATGTGGGCGGTGAGTTACCTGGGTAAAACCCCGGTCAGAGCAGCAAGGGAAGGTGGATATTTTTCGGTGCCATTACCTTGACTTGAGTCCTTATAGGTTGTCAGTGTGGGGGGCATGGAGTCAGAAGCTGGATGCTTCTTCCACAGACGTTCCAGGGCAGCAACCCGTGTCCCTACACCTGCGGTGCCTATGGACAGTCCTGGAGTCATTTGTTGCCAAAGGGGGGTAGAAAAGCGCTGCCATCTCCTGGGGAATGCTCTGCCTCAGACTCGGGCCTGGCTGCGGCACAGGACCCCTGTTCTGAAGTGTCAGAGGATGCGAAGACCGTCCGGGCAGTGAGCAAGACTCCTCGTCAGCGCAGGATAGAGCACTTGCGGTAGCACTTATCACAGCAGTGAGGGTCACTCTTAAGCTGGAGGATACAGCTGGGACATCCGCTGAGGTGTCAGTCCCTTTTGGGTCTCACAAACCGACCCACTATCAAGGTTTTTTGTGTGTGTGTGTGTGTGTGTGTGTGTGTGTCTTTGACAAGTTCATAGATAAGGAATGGGAACGGCCGCAGAGGTCCTTTTTGTGGTCCGTTTGAAGAGAGCCTTTTGAAAAAATGGGCTTCTCCTCTGGTCGTTGATCCCCGGGTCTCTCGGTTAAATAAAGTAACCACTATCCCGGTGGAGGGGACCCTTGCCTTTACAGGACACTTCTGATAGGAGGTCCGAAGCGATGAGCCGCTCAATGTTCACCATGCTAGAGTCAGCATTGCAGCCTATATTGGCTGCTACCTTGGTGTCCCAGACTCACAAAGTGAGCTAAAGTATTGCACCAGACTGGAGGAGCATCAGCTCCCTCTAGAATGCGTGTCACTGGCCGTGCAGTTGGTACAGGGACTTGTGTACGTCTGTGATGCAACCCTGGATGCGGTCCCTTTAATCTCCAGGGCCTCCGTATCTGCAGTGGTATTGCGCCGCCTGATATGGCTGAAATGCTGGCCCGCTGATCAAGCTTCCAAGAAAACTCTGGCAGATTGCCTTTCTAGGGTGGTGGCTTTTTCAGTGCCTCACTGGACAACATTAAGGATGTCACTGGAGGTAAGAGCATACTGCTCCCTCCTTCCACTAAAGGGAAGGAGACATGCCGTAAGCCGGGGCCCTCCTTTCCCACACAGAAGTGGTATTTTCGTCAGGACCTGCTGACAGACCCTCCCAAGCGGACAAAGGGCCAGCTGGGGGACGGAAGCGTACCTGGGTGCGCTGGCCCACCAAGCCAGCAAACAAGCCTGCTACCGCATGAAGCTTTGTCCCCGCCCGACTCCTGGGTGGGACGGCTTTGCAGCTCGGTGGACCTCCCTGCTCTCCGACCAGTGGATCTGCGAGGTAGTCGCCTTTTGGGGTACAAGATCGAGTTTCTTTCTTTGTCCACCAAACAGGTTCTTTCCCTCCAAATCTGCCTCTCCTTCCGGCTCGTCGGACTGCCCTGCAATGGGCAGTGCAGAACTGGTTGAGGTGTGGGGTGATCATACCCATACCACCACAGGACAGGTTTCAGGGATTCTACTCGAATCTGTTTGTGATCCCAAAGAAGGCCGGAGTCTTTCCAATCTTGGACCTCAAAGCCCTCAATGCCTTTATATAGATTCAAAAGTTGCGGATGGAATCGATTCGTTCGGTGGTTGCTGCGCTCCATCCGGGGGACTTCCTGGCGTCCTTGTATATCAGGGACGCATACTTGCATGTCCCCATCTGCGTCAGGCATCCGAGGTTCCTGCGATTTTCGATCGGCGAAGACCACTATCAAGTTGTGGCCCTTCCCCTTGGCCTAGCGTCGGCACCAAGAGTTTTCACCAAGGTGCTCGCCCCGATTCTAGCTTTGCTGAGACAGCGCGGCATTACTATCGTGGGCTACTTTAACGACCTTCTTCTTCTGAGAGCTGCTTCAAGCTCAGAATTAGAGGAGGACGTGTCTATATAGCCAGTCAGACCCTCTGGGAGTTTGGTTGCATACTGAACCTCCAGAAGTCGGTGTTAGTACTGACCCAGCGTCTAGAGTACCTGGGGTTGATTCTGGACTCCTCGGAGGCCAAAGTCTTTTTTCCTTTGGGAAAGTTGCAGGCACTGCAGTCTGTGGTCAAGTTGTTGACATCCCGCAAATGGTCGTCTCTCCGTTTTTTGCATGCGAGTCCTGGGCCTCATGGTAGCCTTTTTGGTCCGGGAAGTCGTTCCTCCCCTTTCATTGGACTGTGATCACGACGGACGCCTGCCTGACCGGTTGGAGGGGGCAGTCTGGGGTCTCAGGCGGCCCAGGACGAATACCAACTACCGATCAATGTCCTGAAACTCCGGGGGGGCGATCAGGCTCTGCCTCTCAGAGTGGTCACAGAGGCCAAGAGGGCATCCAGTCAAGATCCAGTCAGACAACGCCACGACTGTGGCATACGTCAACGATCAAGGAGGAACAAGAAGCTCAGCTGAAGCGTCGGAGGTCGCTCACATCCTGCAGTGGGCAGAAAGGAGCGTGCCGGCCCTATTGGCAGTTTACATTCCAGGTGTGGAAAACTAGCAGGTGGACTGAGTCGCCAGATGCTGGACCAAGGGGAATGGTCGTTCCATCTGGAGGTTTTTCAACTCCTTTTCTGGAGATGGGGCACGCCAGAAGTGGATCTCCTGGCTTCTTGACTCAATCGCAAGGTGTCGAGGTTCGTGGCCAGGTCCAGAAATCCCTGGGCAGATGCGTTGGTGGCCCCGTAGGGTCAGTATCGGCTAATTTATTACTCCCCCCCCCCCACTGAAGTTACTTCCTTGTCTACTCCGCAGAGTAGAGACCGAGAGAATTCCGGTGTTTCTAATTGGCCCAAGCGTCCCTGGTACGCTGACCTCGTGCGCCTGGTGGCGGATGTACCCTGGCGACTGCCAATGCGGGAGGACCTTCTCTCGCAAGGTCCCATTCTTCATCCTGCTTTACAGTTGCTGGCTTTAACGGCATGGCTATTGAAAGCCAGGTACTAATGGACCAAGGCCTGTCGGATTCGGTCATTTCAACCATGTTGAGGGCACGGAAGTATTCTTCCTCTTTTGGCGCTCTCTCAGAAGGTGGCCTTCCTGGTAGCCATCACATCTGTCAGGAGGGTTTCTGAATTGGCGGCCTTGTCTTGCAAGTCCCCAGGTTTGGTCCTCTATAAGGATAAAGCGGTGCTACGCCCGCAGCCTTCCTTCCGAAGATGGTTTTGGCCTTTCACCTGAATGAGGACATTGTGCTTCCATCCTTGTGCCCTCAGCCATCGCATTCCAAGGAGGTTGCGCTGCATTCTTTAGACGTGGTACGTGCCTTGCGGGTGTACCTGTTTGCTACGGCTCCGTTCCGAAGGTCTGACTCACTGTTTGGTCCACAGAAGGGCCTGGCGGCTTCGTCGGCCACCATTTTTTGGTGGATCAGGCAGACCGTCATCCAGGCTTTTAAGGGGCGGGCACCTCCCTTTCCTGTCGCAGCGCATTCGACCAGGGCTATTGGTGCCTCCTCGGGCTTTCCGACATCAAGCGTCTGTATCACAAGTGTGTAAGGCGGCGACCTGGTCGTCCGTTCACACTTTCTCAAAATTTTACAAAGTTGATGCGAGTGCATCTTCGGATGCTAGCTTCAGCCGCAAAGTTTTGCAGGCGGCTGTTTGAGGTTGCGACTCCTCCTCCATTGAGGAGCTCTGCTTGTTTGGGGTGAAATTGATTTTTTGATTGCTGTTCCCACCCCTCATTTTTTTACACTGATTTGGGACATCCCAACTGTCAAGAATTAGGGAGCTGTGTCCGTCCATGGACGAAAAGAGAAAATAGGATTGTTTGTACTCACCGTGAAATCCTTTTCTCTGTCGTCCATGGACGGACACAGCACCCACCCCTCCGTTTTTTTGGTTTGTACTGCTTTTTACGAACTGAGCTGCTGACTGCAGGGCGGAGGGTTATGCTGGAGGGACCGCCCCCTGGGCAGGGCTGTTCAACTCTGTTAAAGTAACATGTATTTAAATATCCAACATGTTCTGCCTAGTCCTCTACTATAGAACAGGAACCTAACCCAACTGTCAATTGGGGAGCTGTGTCCGTCCATGGATGACAGAAGAATTTTACGATGAGTACAAAAAATCCTATTTTCTCTGATCGTCCATGGACTGATACAGCTCTAATACTGAAACGCGTGGTATATGTCCCTGCTCGCAGGAGAAGATCTAGGCAGAATGTTGGATGTTAGAAACATACATTCTAAAAAAAACAGAGCTGAACAGCCCTGCCCAGGGGGCGGTCCCTCCAGACATAACCCTCCTACCTGCAGCTAGCAGCCTCAGTTTTTTTCTGCCTAGCGGAAGAAGGCGCGGCTCTCTCAAAAGCCAGGCTCCTGGAAGATTTTATTTTTATTCCTTTGGGAATTTTAATTTTTGAGACCTTCAATCAACTGTCGGCTGGGCAACAGGTTGGGTACACTGGTATCCTCGTAGTCTTCCCTGTCCGACCATTGAGCGTGCTGATCCTTGCCTTGTGTGCATGAGACTCAGTTCACGACATGCCCCATGACTCCAGGGGTGGCTTTTATTCTCCCGCGGTCCTCACGAGATTTAACAGTACCTGCTGTATCTTTCACGGTGGACCGGGCCGACAGCTACTCAGTACTACTCTGTGATAGGTCTGTCTGAAACAAGCCAGTGAGTCCCTCTGGGACGGGTAAGTAGTCTCTCCTGCTTCAGGTGAGTACATGCTGGCTGTGTTTCTCTGTCTGGGGGGTTTCTCTGTCTCCCCCCGGTTATGCTGCTCTCTGCACCCTGTACTGGCGCTTTGCTGTGTGGGGGTACTTGGGGGTCACTCTGGCCTGGCGGGGGGCGCTCATGTCTGTGCTTTGAGGTGTGAGTGTTTGGAGAAGCCACTAGCTGGCATGGCTCTTACTGTTTAAGCTGCGCTCGGCGGCCATCTTGCCGCAGATCAATAGCGTTGCTTACACGCAGCCGGCGGGCATTTTCTTGAAGCCGCTGCGCTTTCACTTCCGGTTTTGGCCTCTATCGCCGCTGCTGCGGCGCGAATCTCCTCACACTCTCCTCAGAATTCACTCGCTGGCAGCACGGTGACATGCAGCAGAGCTGAGCGGTCCTTACAAGGGTTGGTGGATCCTCTGGGTATCCACTCCTCAGCACAGCCAGTGGGTGGACTGTGTTGTTCACTTTTATAGTGTATAAGGTCTGAGGGTGGCAAATATGGAGTCTGGTTCACCGGCTTCCCCACTCCTGCCAGAGGCAACTGGCAGTGCTCCAGCACCTGCGGTCCCTATGGACCAGTTGTCGGCAGTCCTGGGAGAAAAAATTCTTGTCAGGATGGAAGCGGTATGCGAGCAAGAGAGCTATAAAGCGCCCTCTCCCCACACAATCTCACACATGGAGTGCTCTGATTCAGATATGGGCCTAGCTGCTGCAGGACCCTAGCTCTGAATATTTTAATTTTTTTGAACAGGACATTCCTTGTGAGGAAGACTTCAGTTCTGAGTCAGTAAATGACAGGGCGCTTGTAAGTGAACTCATTGATGCTGTGAGTGACACTCTCAAGCTGGATGCTGTGGTACCTCAGGCAGACACTTTCTCCTTTTTGGTTCTTTTCAAGCTTTTCTATTTCACAGCTTCCTCACTGTTTCTGCCCACGCTGCGTCGAGAGCAGCATGGATGATACAGTGGTACACAGTGACCCCCCCCCCCGGTCATTGCAGCATGGTGGGGGGGCACTTTATTCATTTATTTCTATAGTCCCTGTGAGCCTTGTGTGATGTCGGAGGCAACAACAGGGTCTCTGCACCTGTGTTTTCCCGCCATTTCCTGGGGAACGCTCTGAGCTCTGACGGGACCACGGTCTGCGGTGTCAGGTTACCTTTTACCTGCATGCTGCTTCGGCAGCACATTTAAGCAGGTTGGAATGATACAGAAAAGATTATGCGCCTCGGCGCCATAATTAAAACTTATCTTATAACTCTACACTGGATACATTCACAGTGTATGTATGTGTTATTGATCTGTGTCTGTGTGGGTTTCCTCCCACGTTCCATTGCTGTGTCTTCAGTGCCATACACAATATAAACATACACAATGTTTATACACAACTCTATATACATTCACAGTATATGTATTCTACTCCTCATGGGTCGGCGTGGGTGTCCTCCGGTGTCCTCACGGTATGTGCGCTTCGGCTCTCGGCACAGTATAAACATGTTTAATATGTTTATTGCAAGTGCTATAAATACTTACACTTTTGGAATTCTATTTTATTTTTGAGACCTTCAATCAAATGTCGGCTGGGCAACAGGTTGGGTACACTGGTATCCTCGTAGTCTTCTCTGTCCGACCATCAAGCGTGCTGATCCTCGCATTGTGTGCGTGAGACTCGGTTTACGACATGCCCCATGACTCCAGGGGTGGCCGGGTTGCTTTCATGCTCCCGCGGTCCTCTCAAGATTGAACAGTACCTGACGGACTGTATTTCTCGTGGTGGACCGGGCCGACAGCTACGCAGTACTACTCTGTGATAGGTCTGTCTGAAACAAGCCAGTGGGTCCCTCTGGGACGGGTAAGTAGTTCTCTCCTGCTGCAGGTGAATACATGCTGGCTGTGTTTCTTTATGCGGGGGGTTCTCCCTGTCTCCCCCCTGTTATGCTGCTCTCTGCACCCTGTACTGGTGCTGTGTTGGTCACTCTGGCCTGGCTGGGGGCGCTCATGTCGTGTGTTTTTTTTTTTTTTGAACTGGGAGAGGAGGTGTGTGTGTGTGTGTGTGTGTGTGTGTGTGTGTGTGTGTGTGTTATTACAATGTGAGGTGATTTGAAAACCGCACTCTGCGGCCATCTTGCCGTGGATCTCTGACGCAGTACTGCATGCGGCCGGTGGCCATTTTCTTGAAGCCGCGGCGCTTTGTTTCATTTTCGGCTGCTGACGGCGCAAATCTCAGAAACAGGGCTGAGCTGCATTTTCCACTCTCCCCTCACACTCCCCTCACACTCCCCTCACACTCCCCTCACACTCCCCTCACACTCCCCTCACACTCCCCTCACACTCCCCTCACACTCCCCTCACACTCCCCTCACACTCTCCTCACACTCTCCTCGGGCTTCACTCGCGCTGCGGTGCGGTTTCATACAGCAGATATGAGCAGTCCTTGCAAGGGTTGGTTAGTCCTCTGGGTATCCCCTCCTCAGCCTCAGTGCAGCCAGTGGGTGGACTGTACTATTCACTGTAATAGGTGTATAGGGTCTCAGAGGTTGGCAGTATGGAGTCTGGTTCACCTGCTTTTCCACACTGTCTGAGGCAACTGGCAGTGCTCCTGCACCTGCGGTCCCTAGCCACTAGTTGTCGGCAGTCCTGGAATCATCCTTGTCAGATAGAAGCGGTGTGAGTGCAAGGGAGCTGTAAAGCGCCCCCCTCCCCACACATTCTTCTGTAGGGTAGTGCTCTGTCTCAGATATGGGCCTAGCTACTGCTGCTCAGGACCCTAGCTCTGAGGATTTTCATGTTTTTGAACAGGATATTCCCTGAGAGGAAGACCCGAGTTCTGAATATCTGACAGGGTGCTTGTAAGTGAATTCATTGATGCTGTGAAGGACACTATCAAGCTGAATGTTGAGGCTGAGGAACCTCAGGTGGAAGCTGTCTCCTTGGTTTCTTTTAAAGCCGTTTTATTCAAAAAAGGTTTTCCATATGTGCCTTTTTCTTGATGCATTCATTGACCAAGTCTGGGATAAGCCGCAGAAGACTGACGGTCCCGCGGCGCCTAGCCATGAGGTACCCCTTGAGGAGGACCTGGTTAAGAAGTGGGCTCTCCCCCCAGTGATTGACCCCCCCCCCCCCGGTCGCCCGTTGGAATAAGGCTACCACGCTCCCAGTGGAAGGGACTCCTGCATTTAAGGATCCCGCTGACAGGAGGTAAGAAGTGGGGAGTAGAACTGTTTACCTTATTGGGGTCTGCCTTACGCCCTATAGTGGCGGCGACACTTGTGTCTCAAGACGCTCACAGGTTGAGCAAAGATTTTGCACCAGACAGTACAGGTGCATAATTTCCCTCCTGAGACCATTTCCCTGGCTCACCAACTTGCGCAGGGTTCAGTCTCTGGTTGCGAGGCCACCTGGATGCGGCCCCTTTAATATCTGGGGCCTCTATTCATGCTGTGGTGCTGCATCGCTTCATCTGGCTGAGATGCTGGTCGGCCGACCTAGCTTCCAAATAGCTCCTGGCTGACTTGCCCTTTTAAGGGCGGTAGACTATTTGGGCAGCCCTGGATGACATTGTTGTGGATGTCACAGGGGGTAAGAGCACCTTCCTTCCTCAGTCTGTTGAGGAAGAAGAGCCCCACCGTAGGCCGGGCCCTTCCTTTCCGGCGAAGGAGTTTTTTTGTCAGTCAGAATTCACGGGTAAGCCCGCCCAGACTGAGAAAAGTGCGGCTGGGGGACATAAGTGTCCCTGGGTGCGTTGGCCTACCAAGCTAGCTCCCAAGCCACCGCCGCATGAAGTCTTGTCCCGGCCTGACTCTGGGGTGGGGGGACGGACGTCCTTGCTGGTTCACGGTTCAGTGGACCTCCCGGATCTCCGACCGGTGGGTGTACGGTGTGCGAGGTGGTCACCTCAGGATACAGGATAATCCCATTCCTGACCCCAGACAGATTCTTTCCCTCATTTCTCCCTCTCCTTCCTGCCCGTCGGGCGGCCCTCTTAGGGGCCGTACAGGGTCGATCAGGTCCGGAGTGATTGTACCGGTTCCGTCACAGGAGAGGTTTTTCAGGGTTTCTACTCTAATCTGTTTGTAGTCCCAAAAAGTGGACGGGGGTTCGGCCAATCCTGGGCCTCAAGGCCTAAATGCCTTTGGTGCAAAAGTGCCGCATGGAATCCATTCGCGCGGTGTTCGCTACACTCCAAGGGGATTTTCTGGCATCCTTGGACATAAAGGACGCCTACTTGCATGTTCTGATCTGCGCACGTCAACAGTAGTTTCTGCGATCAGCGAAGTCCACTATCAATTGTGGCTCTTCCCTTCGGCCTAGCCTCGGCACCAAAGGTTTTTTACCAAGGTGCTTGCTCCGGTTCTAGCCTTGCTGAGATGGCCCATGATAGCAATGCCTTGCTATCTGGACGATCTTCTAAGAGCATCAGAATTAGAAGTGTGACTATTGTCAGTCAGACCCTTAGGGACTTCGGGTGGCTCCCGAACATTCAGAAGTCGGTCCTGGCTCAGCATTTGGAGTATCTCGGTCTGGTCCTGGACTCCATGGAGGCGTAGGTATTCCTAACCCTGGAAAAGTTGCTGACTTTGTAATGCGGGTCCTGACGTCTCGGAAATGGTACTCAACCCGTTTTTTGCATGAGAGTCCTGGGACTCATGAGGACCTCGTTCGAGGCTGTTACAGTAATGCCAGTGTGTGTGTGATTGGGCATACGGAAGAAATACTGTCCACTTGGGACAAATCCCCGTTGTCCTTTGGATCTTCAGATCCAGATGAGTCACCCACTCAGGGCGTCCCTGACGTGGTGGTTGGGGTCCCTAGCTTTTCGGTCCGGGAAGTTGTCCCTCCCCATCCAGTGGAAGGTGTTCATGACGGACGCCAGCCTGATGGGCTGGGGTGGAGTCTGGGGAGTCCTGTCAGCCCCAGAGCTTTGGTCTCCGGACGAAGCCCGTTTACCGATCAATGTTCTGGACATACGGGCAATCAGAATATGTCTCCCCACGTGGTCTCTATCCTGACCTGAGGGCCTCTCGACTCAATCATAAGGTGTCAAGGTTTGTGGCCAGGTCCAGAGATCCTTGGGCGGATGCCTCGGATCCGTTGGTGGGCCCCATGGGGTCATTATCACCTGATATCTGTTATCCTCTGCTGCAGCTGCTTCCTCGCCTGCTGCGCAGGGTTGTGGCCGAAGGGATTCCGGTGATCCTCTTTGCGCCGGGTGGGTCTCGGCGTCATTGGTACGCTGATCTGGTACGTCTCATCGCGGACGTTCCTTGGCGGTTGCCAATAAGGGAGGACCTTCTGTTTCAAGGTCCTATTTTTCATCCTGTTTTACAGTCTGACTTAACGGCATAGCTATTAAAAGCCAGGTGCTGAGAGCCCGAGTTCTCTCGGATTCAGTCATTTCGACCATGTTCAGGGCACGGAAGTCTTCCGCTTGAAAGATATATCGCGTACCTGGGAAGCTTACATCGCTATGTGCGAAGAGCTGGAGTAGCGTCCACGGACTTATTCCGTCCCCAGTATCCTGCGGTCCTTGCAGCGTGGTGTGACCCAAATGCTTGCTTTGAGTACCATTAGGGGTCAGTTTTCGGCCTTTACCGTCTTCCTTCAGCAACCGCTAGCGGGTCATTCCTTGGTAGCACCTTTGTGCAGGGGGGTTCGCCATGTGCTCCCTCCTGTTGAAACCTCCTCTCCCTTCTCTGATTTGAATTTGGTGCTCTCGGTTCTCCAGGAACCTCACTTTGAAAATATCAGAGATATTCCCCTCTTGACCTTGTCTCAGGAGGTGGCCTTAGTGGCCATTATTTCTGGCAGACGGGTGTCTGAGTTGGCGGCCTTGTCCTGCAAGTCGCCCTATTTGGTCATCCATAAGGATAAGGCGGTGTTGCGTCCGCGACCTTCCTTTTGCAAAAGGTGGTCTCGGTTTTTCACCTACATGTGGACATTGGAATGCGATGTGTGAGGACACAAGGACGGGAGGACAGAGGGTTTGCGCTTCACACATTTTATGTGGTACGTGATATGACTCACTAGTTGTCTGTCTCCGGTCCGAACAGGGTTGAGCGGTGTCGTCTACCACCTTTTTCTAGATGGATCAGACAGACTGTTATAACAGGCCTATGCCATTAAGGGGGTGGCCCCTCCCTTTCCGGTTACGGCGCATGCCACCAGGGCAATTAGTGCTTCCTGGGCTTTCCGACATCAAGCGTCGGTTGCACAAGTGTGCAAGGCGGCGACCTGGACGTCCGTTCATGCAAATTCTATAAGGTTGATGTGGCTGCATCTTCGGATGCTTCCTTCGGCCGCAAAGTGTTGCAGGCCGCTGTTTAATGTTGCGACTCCTCCGTTGAGGAGCTCTGCTGGTTTGGAGTGAAGTTTTGGTTGTTTACTATTTTGCTCCCACTCTTTCTTATACTGCTTTGGGACGTCCCACACGTAATCAGTATGAGAGCCGTGTCAGTCCATGGACGATAAGAGAAAATAGGATTTTTGTACTCGCCGTAAAATCCGTCCATGGACTGACACAGCACTGTTGTGGAATTTCTAGGCTGTTTGCAGAGCACACAGCCTATAATTCCTGTGCTACCTAAGCACACATCAGCTTTCATCTTTTTGCAGTAATGTTGTCTTTAGCTAAGTTTGCTAAGATCCACTCACCGTTCATCCCATCATTCAAGGAAAGCACCAACACAGGTCTTATCGTCAAGTCATCTCAGAGCAGAGTCTTCCCTGGGATAGCCAGCTCTCTTTATTTATAGTAAACATGGGCAACAAAAGGTGTGGCTTCACAGAACAGCCATTCAGACATTTTGTATATTTTCAAAAGAACCAATCACAGACATGTTTAAATTCAAATATAATCCCAGCAGTGAGGTGTGCAAACGGCTGTGTACAGGGGTCATGCTTTCTGTGAGACAAAGGAACAGTAGAAAGCATGGCTTTGTACAAAGCCGTGTGCAAACCAACTCGCTGCTACCAATGACGGGAACTATATGACAATTATGCCTCAGTGGACCACAACTGATTTTTATAGTTATGCTACTGTTCTTGTGGACACAGATCTGTGCGCTCGGAGTCATTTAACGCCCTCCGTCAGGAGGTGGCCAGTCCTCCGACGGGGCGTAAAACATCATCTCTAAATGGAGCAAACATCGCTGTTTCCATAGGAAGATTTTTCCACCACCGATCTTCCAACGTCTGTATGTGCAAATACGCTCAGATGAGCGCATTACAGCAAAACTGACATTGGGGGGACATCTGACAACATACATTAATAAATTTTTTCCACAACAGCACCCACCCTTCCTTTTAAGGGTTGTGCTGCTTTGTTACGAACTGAGGCTGCTAGCTGCAGGTGGGAGGGTAATGTCCGGAGGGACCACCCCCCTCGGCGGGGCTGTTCGGCTCTGGTGTGTTCTAGAATATTTTAACATCTAACATTCTGCCTAGGTCTTCTCCTGCAAGCAGGGACATGTACCCACACGTAATCAGTATGAGAGCTGTGTCAGTCCATGGACGTCAGAGAAAATAGGATTTTTGTACTCACCGTAAAATCCTTTTCTCTGACATCCATGGACTGACACGGCGTCTCTTATTCACTGTACACGTGGGTTATGTCCCTGCTTGCAGGAGAAGACCTAGGCAGAATGTGAGATGTAATAAATACATTCCAGGCATAACCCCACCCCCTGCAGTCAGCAGACCTCAGTTCGTAACAAAGCAGTACAAACTTAAAAGGAAGGAAGGGTGGGTGCCGTGTCAGTCCATGGATGTCAGAGAAAAGGATTTTACGGTGAGTACAAAAATCCTAATTTCTCTTATCCATGGACTGACACGGCGTCTCTTATTCACTGTACACGTGGGATGTCCCAAAGCAGTGTCAAGAGGGATGGGAGCAGTAATAGGGGAAAAACCAAAAAACTTCACTCCAAACAAGGCAGAGCTCCTCAACGGAGGAGTTGCAACGTTAGACAGCGGCCTGCAACACCTTGCAGCTGAAGGAAGCATCTGAAGATGCAGCCACATTAACCTTATAAAACTTAGAAAAGGTGTGAACAGACGACCAGGTCGCCGCCTTGCACACTTGTGCAACCGACGCTTGATGTCGGAAAGCCCAGGAAGCACCAATTGCCCTGGTGGAACACGCCGTGCCCGGAAATGGAGGCGCCTGCCCCTTGAGAGCATAGGCTTGAATGACGGTTTGTCTGATCCACCTAGAAATGGTGGCAGATGAAACCGCTTGGCCCTGTTTCGAACCAGAGGCAGTTACAAACAGTGAGTCAGACTTCCGAATATAAGCAGTAGCAGACAGGTACACCCGCAAGGCTCGTACCACGTCCAATGTGTGAAGCACAAACTCTCTGGGATGCGATGGGGGAGGACAATGTCCTCATTTAGGTGAAAGGCTGAGACCACCTTTGGCAAAAAAGGTCACGTACGCCACACTGCCTTATCCTTATGGATGACCCAATGTGGTGACTTGCAGGACAAGGCCGCCAACTCAGACACTCGTCTAAGAAGTAATAGCCACTAAAAGGGCAACTTTCTGAAACAGTCAAGAGGGGAATAACCCTGATATTCTCAAAAGGAGGTTCCTGGAGAACCGAGAGCACCAATTCAGATCCCATGGGGGGGAGAGGGAGGCTTGACAGGAGGGGGCACATGGCGAACCCCCTGCACAAAGGTGCTAACCAAGGAATGACCCGCTAGTAGTCGCTGAAAGACGGCCAAGGCCGAAATCTGACGATGTAAGCCTTCTAGGTACGATGATAGATCTTTCTGGAGGAAGACTTCCGTGCCCTTAACATGGTCGAAATGACAGTCCGAGACCTCGGTCTCTCAACACCTGGCTTTCAACAGCCATGCCGTTAAAGCCAGAGACTGTAAAGCAGGATGAAATATAGGACCTTGAGACAGAAGGTCCTCCCTTATTGGCAACCGCCAGGGAACATCCGCGACGAGACGTACCAGTGACGCCGAGGCCAATCCGGAGCAATGAGGATCACCGGAATTCCCTCGGTCGCCACCCTGCGCAGCAGGCGAGGGAGCAACTGCAGTGGAGGATAAACGTATATCAGGTGATAAATGACCCCATGGGGCCACTAACGCATCCAAGGCATCCGCCAAGGATCCCTGGATCTGGCCACAAACCTCGACACCTTGCGATTGAGTCGGGAGGCCATCAGGTCCACATCTGGCGTGCCCCACAGTCGGCAAAGGAGTTGAAAGACCTCCGGGTGCAAGGACCACTCTCCCTGGTCCAGCGTCTGGCGACTCAAAAAGTCAGTCTGGGAGGGCCTACTCCGTGGACTCTGACGAAAAAACCCCTTTTTTGCTGGAAAGGAAGGACCCTGCTTACGGCGGGCCTCCTTACCCTTGCTAGTCTGAGGAAGAAGAGTGCTTTTACCTCCCATGACATCCTTAATGATGTCAACCAGCGCAGAACCGAAAAGCCTACCACCTTTTAAATGGTAGATCCGTCAGAAGCTTCTTAGAGGCTAGAGCAGACCAGCATTTCAACCAGATAAAACGACGCAATACCACCGCCGAGACCGAGGCCCTGGATATTAAGGGGCCGCGTCTAACGTGGCGTCGCACATAAACCAGGCCCTGCACCATTAGGTGGGCCAGAGCAATAGTGTCTGGAGGAAGATTATGCTCCTGTACAGTTTGGTGCAAAATTTTTGCCCATCCCGTAAGTGTCAGACACAAGGGTCGCCGCTACCACAGGCCGTAGGGCGGACCCCAACAAGGCAAACATGCCTCTGCTCACCATTTCTGACCTCCTGTCAGTGAGGTCCTTTAAAATACAGGAGTCCCCTCCATCGGTAGAGTGGTGGCCTTGTTCAACCAGGCGACTGGAGGGTCGACCACTGGGGGAGAAGGCCACGTTTTAAGTAGGGCATCTGCAAATGGGTATCTGATAGACAAACGCCGCGGTACCACAAGTCTTCTGCGGCTTTTTCCCAGACCTTATCAATGAGCTGGGCAAAAAGGTACAGATGGAAAAACCTTTTTAGAAGGCCCGGCCTTAAAAGAACCAAAGGAGACTGTCCGCCTGAGGTTCTGCATCCGCAGCATTCAGCTTGAGTGTCCCTCACCGCAGCAATGAGTTCACTAACAAGCGCCCTGTCATTTTACTGACTCAGAACTGGAGTCTTCCTCGCAAGGAATGTCCTGTTCAAAACCATCAAAATATTCAGAGCTAGGGTCCTGAGCGGTAGTGGCTAGGCCCATATCTGAATCGGCGCACACCCCCCTTTATTTCCCCCAAAAAAGTGGGGGGAGGGGCTTTTTTGCTCCCTTGCGCTCGCACACTGCTTCCCTCCTGGTCAGATTAATGATTCCAGGACTGCCGACAACTGGTCCATAGGGACCGCAGGTGCTGGAGCACTGCCTGTTTCCTCAAACAAGTAAGGGGAAGCTGTGACACTGACTCCATATTGCCCCTCTCTGAGACTGCTCAGATAAAAAAAAGTCCACCCACAGGCTGTGCTGACTGAGGGGGCGCCCAGGGGACTCACCAGACCGGACCAGGACAGCTCAGATCTGTCTGTACCGCGCTGTGAAGAGATTGTGAGGCGATTCGCGCTGTTATAGCTGCGATAGAGGCCAAACTAGTGCTAAAAAGCGCGCGGGCTACAAAAAAATGGCCACCACACTTCACTGAGGCGATCCGCGGCAAAATGGCCGCCATGCGCAGATAAAATTAAAAAATAAACAGCACACACAGTGCCAAACGGCGCCCGGGCCCCAAAATAACACAAAAGGCCCCCAGCGATATGCAGACCAGCATGAGCCCCCCCCCCCAGGACAGTATGACCCCCAGGCACCCCCCACAGCGCCAGCAATGGTGACAGTGACAAAACACAGGGGGAGACAGGGAAAATCCCCCACAGAGAAACACACAGCATTTTGTACTCACCTGCAGGCAGGAGAGACTACTTACCCATCCCCTGAGGGACCCACTGGTGTGTTTTCTGATAGACCTATCTGAGTAGTACTGCGTAGCTGTCGGCCCGGTCCACCGCGAGAGATACAGTCCGTCAGGTGCTGTTCAATCTTGAGAGGACCGCGGGAGCATGAAAGCAACCCGGCCACCCCTGGAGTCATGGGGCATGTCGTGAACTGAGTCTCATGCACACAAGGCGAGGATCAGCACGCTCGATGGTCGGACAGGGAAGACTACGAGGATACCAGTGTACCCAACCTGTTGCCCGGCCGACAGTTGATTGAAGGTCTCAAAAACAAAATAATATTCCCAAAGGAATAAAAATTAAAAGTAAAATCTTCCAGGAAAATCGCTCCTGAGAGAGCCACGTTTTCTCCTGCTAGGCAGAAAAAAACTGAGGTTTGCTGACTGCAGGGGGTTGGTTATGTCCGGAGGGACCGCCCCCCTGGGCGGGGTTGTTCAATGCTGGCTTTTAGAATGTATGTATAACATCTCATTCTAGGTCTTCTCCTGCAAGCAGGGACATAACCCACGTGTACAGTGAATAAGACGCCGTGTCAGTCCATGGATAAGAGAAACGGATTTTACGGTGAGTACAAAAATCCCTTTTTTTTTTTTTTTTTTTTGTGTTTGTTCACATTCTCTGAAAAATGGCCAAGAAATCATAAATTCTGCCAGAGTATGTAAACTTATGAGCACAACTGTGTGTAGGTAGAATGAGGTGTGTGTGTCAGATTTCTGTGATGTAAAAAAAATTAGCTATATTTTCAGAACTTTTACCACCTTTTTTAATGTGACTTATAAACTGTACAACTCAGTTGAACAACAAACTGACATCTTTTAGGGCCAGTTCACACCATAGGAACGCAGTCTGGATGCGTTCCAGGTGCTCTTCTGCATGCACGTTTTTGATGCAGTCCAGTGCCCCCCCTCTTTTTTGTTAACCTTTAACCACTTCAATACCATGCACTTATACAGCTTCCTGCCCAAGCCAATTTTGAGCTTTCAGCACTGTCGCAATTTGAATGACAATTGCGCGGTCATGCTACACTGTACCCAAACAAATTTTTTATCATTTTGTTCCCACAAATAGAGCTTTCTTTCAGTGGTATTTGATCGCCTCTGCACAACAAATAAAAAAGCGATTTTTTTTTTTTTTTTTTTTTTTTTTTTTTTTTAAATAAGTTTTTTTCTTTGTTTCTGTTAAGGTACTTGTTTACAAAAAAAAAAATTCTACTTCAATGACGGGCACTGATGAGGTGGCACCGATGAGGTGGCACCGATGGGCACTGATAGGCGGCACTGATAGGCGGCACTGATGGGCACTCATAGGCGGCACTGATGGGCACTCATGGGCGGCACTGATGGGCACTCATGGGCGGCACTGATGGGCACTCATGGGCGGCACTGATGGGCACTCATGGGCGGCACTGATGGGCACTCATGGGCGGCACTGATGGGCACTCATGGGCGGCACTGATGGGCACTCATGGGCGGCACTGATGGGCACTCATGGGCGGCACTGATGGGCACTCATGGGCGGCACTGATGGGCACTCATGGGCGGCACTGATGGGCACTCATGGGCGGCACTGATGGGCACTCATGGGCGGCACTGATGGACACTGATAGGCGGCACTGATGGACACTGATAGGCGGCACTGATGGACACTGATAGGCGGCACTGATGGACACTGATAGGCGGCACTGATGGACACTGATAGGCGGCACTGATGGACACTGATAGGCGGCACTGATGGACACTGATAGGCGGCACTGATGGACACTGATAGGCGGCAATGATGGACACTGATAGGCGGCAATGATGGACACTGATAGGCGGCAATGATGGACACTGATAGGCGGCAATGATGGACACTAGTAGGTGGCACTGATGGACACTAGTAGGTGGCATTGGTGGCACTGGTGCCCAGCAATGCCAGCCACCACACATTGTGAAAGTGCCAATCAGTGCCCATTTGTGGGCACTGATTGGCATATTTTTTTTAATGTTTTTATTTTATTTATTTGTTTTTACTACATGTGGATGGCCATGGGGGCCATCCACATGATTCGGGCTTCCCTGGTGGTCCTGGGGGGCTTCCTTGGTGGTCTAGTGTAGGTATCCGAGGGGGGGCTGCGCTGATAAACAATCAGCGCGAACCCCCCCGTCAGAGCCGCCGATCGGCTCTCCTCTACTCGCGTCTGTCAGACGCGAGTGAGGAAGAGCCGATCAACGGCTCTTCCTGTTTACATTGTGATCAGCCGTGATTCGACACGGCTGATCACGTGGTAAAAAGCCTCCGACTGAGGCTTCTTACCGAGATCAGTGTAGCGGTGGGTCAGACTGACGCTGACGGGCGCGCGGCGGCTGTTATCCCGCAGGACGTCATATGACGTCCAGGGTGGATAACAGAACCACTTCCCGGACGTCAATCTGCTATTGACTGGGCGGGAAGTGGTTAAGGATAAGTGCGTTTTTGGTGCGTTTTACAGAGTTCCAGTGCAGGAAAAATGCAGGATGTACTACATATTATATATTTTTTATTTTTTTTATTTATTTTTTTACTGGAACTGTAGGCACTGTTGTGAACTATGCCATTGAAAACCATATAACCTTCTGTCCATGCATTTTTGATGCAGAAAAGAAACACACTGGACTGTATGTGGTGTGAACTGGCCCTTTAAAGGGAGAAAAGTAAAATTAAAATAATAATGTAATAATGTAGTTGCATAAATGTGCACACCCTTAAACTAATACTTTTGTTGAAGCACCTTTTTTGATTTTATTGCAGCACTCGGCCCTTATGTGGTATGAGTCGGTCAGCATGGCACATCTTGATTAGGCAACATTTGCCCACTCTTTTCAAAAACATTCAAAATCTGTCCGATTTGTGAGGGCAACTCCTGTGCACAGCCCTCTTCAGATTCCTCTACAGACTTTCAATCTAATTCAGGTTTTGGAATGGCCCAGCCAGAGCCCAGACTTTAATCTTCTGGTGAAGCCATTCCTTTGTTTTGGATGTATACTTTGGGTCATCCTGCTGAAAGATGAAGTTCATCTTCATGTTCAGCTTTCTAGCAGAAGCCTGAAGTTTTTGTGCCACTATTGACTGGTATTTGGAACTGTTCATTATTCCCTCTACCTTGGCCCCTGTTCCAGCTGAAGAAAAACAGACCCAAAGCATGATGCTGCCACCACTATGCTTCACTGTGGGTATGATCTTTTAGTGATGTGTTTTTTGCGCCAAACATATCTTTTGGAATTATGGCCAAAAAGTTTAACCTTGCTTTCATCAGACCATAACACATTTTCTCACATGCTTTTGGGAGATTTCAGATGTGTTTGTTTTTGCAAAAATTTAGCTGGGTTTGGATGTTTTTCTTAATGCTTTTGTCTTGCCACTCTACCCCATAGCCCAGACAGACATATGAAGAATATGGGCGATTGTTGTCACATGTACCACACAGCCAGTACTTGCCAGCTATTCCTGCAGCTCCTTTAAATGATGCTGCAGGCTTCTTGGCAGCCTCCCTGGCCATTGTACATCTTGTCTTTTTCATAAATTTTGGAGGGACGTCCAGTTCTTGGAAATGTCCCTTTTTGTATTCATATTGTCTTCACTGTGTTCCATAGTATATTGCATAACTTATTTCATACCCTTTTCCTGACTGATACATTTTAACAATGAGATCCCTCTGATGCTTTGGAAGCTCTCTGCGGACCATGGCTTTCGCTGTAGGATGCGACAAGGAAAAGGTCAGGAAAGACCTACTAGAACAGTTAACCTGTATTTGGGATTAATCAGAGGCACTTTAAATGATGGCAGGTGTGTTTGCTTAATTCTGAACACTGCTACATCCCCAGTTAGCAGAGGGTGTGCACACTTATGCAACCCCAAAAAGATTCTAGTTTGTTTTTCAATTGAGTTGTACTGTTTATAGGTCACATTAACCACTTAAGAACCGAGCCTGTTTTTCCGACTCTGTGTTTACACGTTAAACATTTTTTTTTGCTAGAAAATTACTTGGAACCCCCAAACATACTTTTTTTTTTTCTTACACCCTAGAGAATAAAATGGCGGTCATTGCAATACTTTGTCACACCGTATTTGCGCAGCGGTCTTACAAGCACACTTTTTTTCTTTTTCGTACATCACGGGACACAGAGGCTTAATCATTACATAATGGGTTATATCTCACCTTCAGGTGCTGGACACTGGTGTAATCAATTATACAGGAAGTTTCCTCCCTATATAACCCCTCCCATACTGGGAGCTCCTCAGTTTTTTCGCCAGTGTCTAGGGTGTTGGTCACGACTAAGGATGTGCTAAGAAGCTCTACTAAAAGATCCCTCCTGGAGTCAAGGTGCTACGCAACCGAATCCATCCAAAACGGCCAAATAAATGCACTAAAAGGGATGGTACCCGGGCCTTGCAGAAGAACGAGGTTTTGCCTGTAATGTCTCTTTGAGGACTGGGATCCAGTACTTTCACAATAGGGATGGAGGCATGACTAGATTCCTGCCTCATTCAAAGTCCCCACCAAATTTGCTTTTCTACTTTCACAATATGTCAAATGCGCAAAAGTTTCTGGCAGAGTCTTTACAAGGTCCAGGGAAGAGGCCTCCTTTAATTAGGAACCCAGAACCCTAAAGGTTGGCACAACACTACCTGCCGTGATGGGTGAAGGCTGGATCTGTCTGCTCAGCAATTTCCTGCGGCGGGGATAAGGCAAGTGAAGAAAATCCTAGGTAAATACCTTAAGGGTTATCTTCCATGAGTAGCTGTATGTCTTCTCCGTTTTCTGCCACTAGAGGGAGTAAAGAGACATACCTGGTGTTTTACTTACCATGCTCTCCATGAACGAAAGCTCAGTGTCAGCTGGTCTGAGTGTCTCGCTTCCTCCGCTTCAGGCTCCGCCACAGTTTGTGTGTGTGTGTGTGTGTGTGTGTGTGTGTGTGTGGGGGGGCGCAAGCTTTTGAAGCCAGAATGGCAAGTAATCGGGGGGGGGGGGATGTGGTTGCCGCTGGCATGCAGGCTCACAGTGCAGGCGCAGAGTGGGCCCTTAAAAAAAAAAAAACAGATTCCAGAGCTCTGTAAAGCCAGAGGTACACAGCAGCTTGGGGCACGTAAGAACCTCCTGTGTGTTGGATACAGACATACCTAAGACGCCTACTCTGCATCAGGCTGTGCAGATTAGCAGGCATTGTTTTTTTGCTAGACGAAGTTCAGCTGTTGATGCAACGGTGTTTAGTTACTCTGTTTTTAGCTTGGGACTACCATGTCTCCCTGTAAAAAAAAAAAAAAAAAAAAGGGGCGTTCAGGGGCAGGAAAAAAAGGGCACGAGGTCTGGCGGCACTAATCATGCCTGCATGATACCATCCTCCCCTGAGGCAGCCGCACAGGTTAAGCCATCGGCCCTGTCAGGTATTGCATTCTCCCCCAACTTTTCAGCCACTCTGCATGTCATTTTGGACGCTTCTTTGCATTTGTTGGTCTATAAGAGAGGTAACTGCTATAATCGTCGCATCCTCACAAAGAGCATAAAGTGGGGTGTGCCCCTGCCCCTGCTCTGACTCCTCAAACAAGAGGATTAAAGTCCTGAGGATGAAAGTTCACCGTCAGAGGACAGGGAACAGGTGCAATCTGATGAGACGAAGGTATCGGAAGCCTCACAAGCTCTGAAGTTGCAGCTGCAATCTTTTTCAGAGATTCATGCTGCATATAACTCGCCCTCAGCCTAGATGGCCGAAGCCTCTGTCTCCTCCTTGGGTTTTTTCCCATGGGTTGCTTGTACCTTCCCACTCCATTACTGCAACAGTTTATCCCTGCTTTGTTGGGCACCCGCATAAGCTGTTTTTTATCCTAAAAACTTTAGCCGAGGAGTATAGGTTGCAAAAAAGCTAAAAGATTGCGGAAACGCACGTTTGCGGGGGATAACTTCCTCTTTTACCAGCCCACATATTTACATGTTGACGGATTGACATGTCTATGCAAACAAGCATTTTTATGCGATTTTAGGCAGATGCGGGGTCGCACAAAGGTGCTTGATCTCACAAGTCCTTGGTTACCCATGAGTACTTAATCACACAAAGATGCATGTGGGGTAAAAACAGAACATGTTTATGATTAATCGCATAAAGATACACTTTTTTTTGCTTGTATGGATATGCATGGTTTTTACATGGTCACATGAGGATGCTTGGTCACATTTTAAGTACTTAGTCACATAAAGATGCTTGACCACATAAACATGCTTGGTCTTCCAAGAGTCCTTGATTACTTAAGGATACTTGATCACACAGAGGCTTGTTTTCACAAAGATGCCTAAAATCGCATAAAAATGCTTGATTACATGAATTTTTGGTCTCGCAATGGTACTTGTCCACAACAGTGTTTAAGATGCATTAAATGTTTGACCGCATCAAGATGCTGAATCATATACAAGTTGCATGATCGCCTAGGTTTTTGCATGGTTGCATAATAAGGCTGTATAATTTTAAGGAATGCTTAAATTATCATGGATTCCTTATGTTCACATAATACGTGTCTGTATGGATACATGTTGTGTGATGTTGCTTAAACACGTTCAAGGTGTGTGTGTGTGTGTGTGTGTGTATATGTGTATATGTATATATGTGTGTATATATATATATATATATATATATATATATATATATATATATATATATATATATATATATATATATATATATATATATATATATATATATATATATATATATATATATATATAAATTGCACTTATGTTTCTCTTATCATCCATGGACCGACACGGCGGCTCTTATTCACTGAACGTGTGGGTATATGTCCCTGCTTGCAGGAGAAGACCTAGGCAGAATGTTAAAACATTCTAGAACAAACCAGAGCTGAACAGCCCCGCCCAGGGGGGGGGCGGTCCCTCCGGACATTACCCTCCCACCTGCAGCTAGCAGACCTCAGTTTTTTTTTCTGCCTAGCAGAAGGAGAAGACGTGGCTCTCTCAGGAGCCAGTCTCCTGGAAGATTTTACTTTAAAATTTTATTCCTTTTGGGAATTTTATTTTATTTTTGAGACCTTCAATCAACTGTCGGCTGGGCAACAGGTTGGGTACACTAGTATCCTCGTAGTCTTCCCTGTCCGACTATCGAGCGTGGTGATCCTCGCCTTGCGTGCGTGAGACTCAGTTCATGACATACCCCATGGCTCCAGGGGTGGCCGGGTTGCTTTCATGCTCCCGCGGTCCTCTCAAGATCGAACAGTACCTACTGTATCTTTCGCGGTGGACCGGGCCGACAGCTACGCAGTACGACTCTGTGATAGGTCTGTCTGAAACAAGCCAGTGGGTCCCTCTATTGGCACCGGGGTGTTCTCCAAGGTGCTTGCGGGACGGGTAAGTAGTCTCTCCTGCTGCAAGGTGAGTACATGCTGGCTGTGTTTCTGTGTGTGGGGGGTTCTCCCTGTCTCCCCCCTGTTATGCTGCTCTGCACCCTGTTCTGCTGCTGTGCGGGGGTACTTGGGGGGTCGTTCTGCCCTGGGGGGGGGCACGCCATGTCTGTTTAGTGTCTTGGGATGTGTTCTGGAGAACTGTGCAGGTTTTTGTGTGCGCCATTGGCACAGTGTTTTAAATTTAAAAAGTGCGCCATTGGCGGCCATTTTGCCGAGGTTTTTTCACTGTTATACAGGCGCTCGGCGGCCATTTTCTTGTAGCCGCTGCACTTTGTTTAGTTTTCGGCCTCTAGCGGCGCTGCTGAACGGCGCGAATTACATCTCTCCTCACAGATTCTTCACTCTCCTCAAGCTGCACCCGCGCTACAGCGCGGCTCAACAGCGGAACCGAGTGGTCCCTAGGGGTGGTGAGTACTCCGGGTATCCCCTCCCAGCTTCAGCACAGCCAGTGGGTGGACTGTACTATTCACTGTTACAGTGAATAGGGTCTCAGAG
This sequence comes from Rana muscosa, assembly GCA_029206835.1. Taxonomy (NCBI): domain Eukaryota; kingdom Metazoa; phylum Chordata; class Amphibia; order Anura; family Ranidae; genus Rana; species Rana muscosa. The sequence continues at coordinate 1,207,354,447 of CM055122.1, forward strand.
GGTGGGAAAAATGGAGTCTGGTTCACCTGTTTCTCCCCACTTGCCAGAGGCAACTAGCAGTGCTCCTGCACCTGTGGTCCTTATGGACCAGTTGTCAGCAGTCCTGGAATCATTAATCTGACCAGGAGGAAGCAGTGTGTGAGCGCAAGGGAGCAAAATAGCCCCTTTCCCCACTTTTTTTCCCCCAAAAAAAGGGGTGTGCGCTGATTCAGATATGGGCCTAGCCACTACCGCTCAGGACCCTAGCTCTGAATATATTTGATGGTTTGGAACAGGACACTCCTTGTGAGGAAGACTCCAGTTCTGTGTCAGTAAATGACAGGGCGCTTGTTTTGTGAACTCATTGATGCGGTGAGGGACACTCCCAAGCTGAATGCTGCGGATGTACAACCTCAGGCGGACAGTCTCCTCTGGTTCCTTAGGGCCGGGCCTTCTAAAGTTTTTTTCCATATGTACCTTTCTTTGACCAGCTCATTGATAAGGTCTGGGGGAAAATGCCGCAAAAGACTTTTATGGTCCCGCGGCGTTTGCCTATAGATACCCCTTGAGGATGCCCTACTTAAAACGTGGGCTTCTCCCCCAGTGGTCGACCCTCCTGTCGCCCAGTTGAACAAGGCCACCACTCTCCCGATGGAGGGGACTCCTGCATTTAAGGACCCCACTGACAGGAGGTCAGAAGTGGTGAGTAGAGCCATGTTTGCCTTGTTGGGGTCCGCCCTACGGCCTGTGGTAGCGGCGACCCTTGTGTCTCCAACACTTACGGGATGGGCAAAATATTTTGCACCAAACTGTACAGGAGCATAATCTTCCTCCAGACACTATTGCTCTGGCCCACAAAATGTTGCAGGGCCTGGTCTATGTTGCGACGCCACGTTGGACGCGGCCCCTTATAACTCAGGGCCTCTGTCTTGGCGGTGGTATTGCGTTGGCTGATCTGGTTGAAATGCTGGTCTGCTGACCTAGCTTCTAAAAAGCCTCTGACGGATTTACCATTTAAAGGTGGTAGGCTGTTCGGTGCTGCGCTGGATGACATCATCAAGGATGTCACGGGAGGTAAAAGCACTGTTCTTCCTCAGGCTAGCAAGGGTAAGGAGGCCGCCGTAAGCAGGGTCCTTCCTTTCCAGCAAAAAGTTTTTTTTTTCGTCAGTCAACGGAGAGGCCCTCCAAGACTGACAGCGGTGCGGCTGGTGGACACAAGTGCCCCTGGGTGTGTAAGCCGAACAAGCCGGCTCCTGAGCCCGCCTCTGCGTGAAGTCTTGCCCCCACCCGACTGGGGTAGGGGGGACGACTTTGCAGGTCCACAGATCGATGGACCTCCCGGTGGGTATGCGAGGTGATCACCTCAGGTTACAGGATAGGTCCGTTCCTGATACCAGATAGATTCTTCCCTCGAATCTTCCTCTCCTTCCTGCCCGTCAGGCAGCCCTATGGGGCCTATTCAGGTTTGCTCGGGTCCGGAGTGATGTGCCGGTTCCGTCACAGGAGAGTTTTCAGGGATTCTACTCAAATTAGTTTGTCGTCCCAACAAAGGGACGGGGTTCGGCCTATCTTGGACCTCAGGTCCTGAATGCCTTTGTGAAGGTGCAAATGTTCCGCATGGAATTTAAATGGCACGGTGATCGATAAACTCCGTCAAGGGGATTTTCTGGCAACCTTGGACATCAATATGTTCCGTTCTGCGCAAGTCACCAGAAGTTTCTGCGCTTGAAGATCGGTGAAGTCCACTATCAAATTGTGGTTCTTCCTTCGGCCTAGTAGCCTTGGCACCGAGGGTGTTCTCCAAGGTGCTTGCGCCGGTTCTAGCCTTGCTGAGATAGCCCACGACAGCGATGCCCCGCTATCTAGACGATCTTCTTCTCAGAGCAGGTAATGGCTCAGGATTAGAAGACAGCATGACTTTCGTCAGTCAGACCCTCAGACTTCGGGGGGTTCCTGAACATTCAGGTGTCAGTCCTGGTCCCGACTCAACGTCTGGAGTACCTAGGTCTGTTTCTAGACTCCTTGGAGGCAAGGGTCTCCTACTTCTGGGAAAGTTACTGACACTTCAGTCTGCAGTGCAGGTGCTGACGTCCCGAAAATGGTCGTCAATCCGTTTCTGCATTAGTCCTGGGACTCTTGGTGGCCTCCTTAGAGGCTGTTCCGTTTGCCCAATCTCTCTCCAGGGCATTGCGGAAGGAGATCTTGTTCACTTGGGACAAATCTCCGTCGTCTTTGGATCTTCCGATCCAGGTGAGTCACCTGGTCAGGGCGTCCCTGACATGGTGGTTGGGGTCTCCGGCTCTTCGGTCCGGGAAGTCGTCCCTCCCCTTCCGATGGACGGTATTCACTATGGACGCCAGCCTGGAGGGCTGGGGTGAAGTCTGGGGAGTTCTGTGGGCCCAAGGGCTTGGACTCCGGACGAAGCCCGTTTACCGATCAATGTCTGGAAATACAGGTCATCAGACTGTGCCTCTCCTTGTGTTCTGGGAGATTGCAGGATCGCTCCATTAGGATCCAGTCGGTCAAGTCACAGCGGTGGCGTATGTCGACCGTCAAGGGGGGTCTCGGAGCTCAGCTGTGGCTTCCGAGGTCCCCCGTACCCTGAAGGGGCTTAAAGAAGCGTGCCAGCTCTGTCGGCCGTTTACATTCCGGGCATAGAACTGGCGGATTATTTGAGTCACCAGACGCTGGACCAGGTAGATTGGTACTTGCACCCGGAGGTATTTCAACTCCTTTGCCACACAGACGGTGGGGCACGCCGGAGGTGGACCCGATGGCCTCTCGAGTCAATCGCAAGGTGTCGAGATTTGTGGCCAGATCCAGGGACTCTTGGGCAGACGCCTCAGATACGTTAGTGGCCCATGGGGTCATTATCACCTGATCTGCGTTTATCCTCTGCTGCGGTTGCCCCCTCGCCTGGTGCGCAGGATGACGACCGGGGGAATCCGGTGATCCTCATTGTTCCGGATTGGCCTCGGCTTCACTAGAAAGCCGATCAAGTACGTCTCGTCGCGGACGTTCCCTGGCGGTTGCCAATAAGGGAGGACTTTCTGGGTCAGTCATATATTTCATCCTGATTTACAGTCTCTGGCCTTAACGGCATGGCTGTTAAAAGCCTGGTGTTGAGAGACAGAGGTCTTTCGGTCTCGGTCATTTTGTCCATATTAAGGGCACGGAAGTCTTCCTCCAGGATAATCTATCGCTGTACCTGGAAAGCTTGCATCGCCATGTGCGAAGAGCTGGACTGTCGTCCTCGGACGTATTCCGTCCCTAGAATCCTGCGTTTCCTGCAGTATGGAGTGGCCCAAAAGCTTGTTTTGAGTATCATTAAGGGTCAGATTTCGGCCTTGGCCGTCTTCTTTCAGCAACCAATAGCGGGTCATTCCTTGGTTAGCACCCTTGTGCAGGGGGTTTGCCATGTGCTCCCTCCTGTCAAGTCTCCTCTCCCCCCGTGGGATCGGAATTGGTACTCTCGGTTCTCCAGGAACCTCCTTTTGAGAATATCAGGGTTATTCCCCTCTTGACTTTGCCCTAAAAGGGTAACCTTCTGAGACAATCACTTCTGTTAGACGAGTGTCTGGGTTGGCGACCTTGTCCTGCAAGTCACCATATTTAGTCATCCATAAGGATAAGGCGGGGTTGCATCCGCGACTTTCTCTTTTGTCAAAGGTGATCTCGACCTTTCAAATAAACGAGGACATTGTCCTCTCTCCCAGAGAGTTTGCGCGGCACACTTTAGATGTGGTACGAGTCTTGCGGGTGTACCTGTCTGCTACTGCTTCCCTCGGAAGTCTGACTCTCTGTTGACTGTCTCTGGTCAAAAAACAGGGCCAAGCGGCTTCGTCTGCCACCATATTCTAGGTGGATCGGACAAACCGTCATTCAAGCCTATGCTCTCATGGGGCGGGCGCCTCCCCTTACGGTTACGGCGCTTCCCACCAGGGAAATTGGTGCTTCCTGGGCTTTCCGACCTCAAGCGTCGGTTACACAAGTGTGCAAGGCGGCGACCTGGTCTGGTCGTCTGTTCATACCTTTTCTAAGTTTTATAGGGTTGATGTGGCTGCATCTCCGGATGCTTCCTTCGGCCGCAAGGTGTTGCAGGCCACTGTTTAAAGTGGCAACTCCTCCGTTGAGGAGCTCTGCCTTGTTTGGAGTGAAGTTTTTTGCTTTTCCATTTATACTGCTCCCATCCCTCTTGACACTGCTTTGGGACATCCCACACGTTCAGTGAATAAGAGCCGCCGTGTCGGTCCATGGATGTTAAGAGAAAATAGGATTTTTGTACTCACCGTAAAATCCATTTCTCTGACATCCATGGACCGACACGGCACCCACCCTTTCTTTTTAAGTTTAAGTTTGTACTGCTTTGTTACGAACTGAGGTCTGCTAGCTGCAGGTGGGAGGGTTATGTCCGGAGGGACCGCCCCCCTGGGCGGGGCTGTTCAGCTCTGGTTTGTTCTAGAATGTTTTAACATTCTGCCTAGGTCTACTCCTGCAAGCAGGGACATATACCCACACGTTCAGTGAATAAGAGCCGCCGTGTCGGTCCATGGATTTTAGAGAAATGGATTTTACGGTGAGTACAAAATCCTATTTTTTGCTTTAAAACATATTTTGCCACTTACACATATGGGGAGCCATTTGTGTTTATTTACATGAGACTGCAGGAGGTTGTATGCGTTTCGCAGGGGGACAGCGCCTCTTCCGGTTGGTGGTTTTGCCCTTTTGGGTTAGCCACCGTGCCCGGGTTTACAAGGTGCTAGAGCCCGCCTCTAGCAGGACTAGGCCCAGGGTATAGCAGTAATGGCATACCGAGGAAATCTGCTGCTGATCAGTCGGTAGCATGGCTGGACCTAAGTGTGTCCAGCATGGTCAAGTATCTGGAACTCCTGTGTTAGGATCCCAGTCTAAGGGTATGTTCGATAAGGAGATTGGAGCGTTTTGGGACACAGCCTAAAGAAAGGAGTTCTTTTCTGGCTTCAGACAAAGTCGGCACTAAGAAAGCTGGACTATGTGGTCAAGGCAAGGAAGAGTTCCTTACATTCACCTTTTGCTTAAGGTTCTAGGGATGGTGGCTTCATTCAAAGATTCCCTATGCTCAGTTTCAAGGCTGCTTAATCCTAACCTGACATTATCCAAAGGGTCTGATCCCACGGATACGCTGGAATCTCAGTTGGTAGTGCTTAACCAAAAGGTTGGCAGAAAGGAAGATCCCTCATGCCGGTTACCTGAGAGGTAGTGGCTACGAAGGCTGGCCTCTAGGGATGGAGACCAGTCCTGGAAGAGACCACTGACCAGGGGAGGTGGTCTAGTTTTCAAGAGAACCTGGGCGTTTAGGTTGCAGGTTTGCTCTGTCGGAGAACAATCCGACAATGCCACATCAGCGGTTAACTTCCAAAGATACTAGAAGTCACACAGCCAGAAGGAAGTGAGCCATGTTCTGGCTTGGGCAGAGAAGCTTGTGCCTTGCCTGTCGTTGGTCTTCATTTAATGAAATGGAGAATTGGCAGGCGGTTCTCTGGATCCGTCAACAATTATTCCCGGGTGTATGGCCTCTACTCCCTAACTTTTTTTTTTTTTTTTTTTTTTTTTCTGATCAGAAGCCAGAGAAGGAGTACTTCGGGCAAAAAATTTATGGGTGTCCAGTTTTATAAAGAAGTTGGACAGCTTTATGTCTAGGACAAAGGATCCACTCGCATAGGAGACAAGATGCATTAGTAACCATTCTCCCCCCCCCCCCCCCCAGTGCTGTGACTACCGCGGCCTCTATGCTACATCAGAGGGGAATGAAAGCCGGCCTCATAATTCCGGCATGACCCAGACGACCTTGCTGTGCAGGGATCGCAAGGGTGGTAGAGGACCCAGGGACTCTTACATCTCGTCCAGACCTACTTTGAGGGCCGGTATTCCATCCTGTCTTGCAAACATGGGAATTAATAGTTTACTTGGTTTAGCCCGCATTCTTGAAGATCGCGGCTTCAGAATCGGGTATGATTACCCTGATTCATACAGGAGAGCGGGCCTTCAGGACCGTGTATTATAGGATCTGGTAGGCCCATTTCTCTTTTCGTCCGTGGACGGACACAGCTCCTTCAATCTTGACTGTTGAGGTATGTTCCATGTATTAGGAGAGGACTAGGCAGAACATGTTGGATATGCATACATGTTATTTAAATAGAGTTGAAACAGCCGCGCCCAGGGCGGTCCCTCTGAACATAACCCTGCACCCAGCAGCCTGTTTTTTTTTCTGCCTAGTAGGAGACGGACCTGGCTTCCTTTTGGGCCCAGAGTCCTGAAGAAAAAAATGTATTTTATTTTTTAGAATCTTCTATCAACTGCCGGCTGGGCATGACAGGCAGGATAATATAGATCCTTGTAGTCCCCCCAGTCCGGCCATCGATCGTGAGCAGACCTTGGCTACATGCGGGGTCGGCCACGACCTACCCCATGACTCCAGGGGTGGCCGGTGAGCTATGCTCCAGGGTTCACATATGACCGAGCGGCTTGCTGTCTCAGTCACAGTGGACCGGACCGACAGCTACTCCGTACTGCTCGGTTGTAGGTCTGTCAGGAACGCACCAGCGGGTTTTCGCAGGACGGGTAAATACGGTTCCTTCTGCTTCGGTGGGATAGAACAGCTGGGCATTCCTAAGGGGATCGTTGGAGGGAGAGAAGGGAGGGCAGGAGAACCCCCTGTCACCCTTTTTTTTTCCTCCCCTTGCGGGGCTCGCTGCGACCGTGCAATACCTTGGGGGGGCTACAGGTCCCAGTGGGGGGCTGTGGGGTTGTCCAGGTCCCACCTGTGTGGGGAGGTGTAAATTGTTGGAAGCCTCCGTGCCTGGCCTTCTCGTCCACCTCGTTTGCTGGGCGCCATTTCTGAAGCACTGGCGCCATTTCTCTTATCGTCCATTGACTGACACAGCTGGATACTGTAAACGTGTGGGTATATGTCCCTGCTTGCAGTAGATCTAATGAAAAAGGGGGGAGATATTTAGGGACTGTTAGGAGCCAAAGCCTGGTAAGGCTATGTATGTCCATCCCTAGGGACATTATATGAAATCGTGTTCTGGTAGGATCACGCATTTCCATCCCAATTGAATGCTAGAGGGGGAGAACAGGAAGTTTGGGACTTTAATTGAAGCACCAGTTAGCAAGAAAGTAGGTTGGATGAACCAGAGGAATTTTATTAAAATATCATATTGCACATATAAACAGCAGTTACATACGGGTACATGGTAAACATTGTAACAGCAGTAGGCGTGATAACATAGTATAGCCATTGCTGAGATGGTAAAACAGTATAAATGGTTATGACAGTGATAAATGAGTTTGACATAATTGTCAAAATGATAGAGCATGCATAATTCCAAAGAGTCACCACAGTTAGAAAGGGTACATTTTCATAATAGGAGGTAATGCCTGCGGAACCTGTGGCCTGGTTAAACCTGTATAATAGGGTAACTGGGTAGTGAAACTTGAATTTGTATGATTGAAAGGCATGGCATTGGGTAGCTCTACGCGTTTCGTGACTGCCATGTCACTCATCAGGAGCATGCGCGTGTTGTCACTATAATAAAATTAAATAAAGGGTTAGGTAACTAAAAAGGTGGAAGTATCAATGGGGGTGAGGAGTAAAACCCCCCAGCACGAAAGTGCATACTTACAGTATTGGTAACAAGTAACTGCAAACCAGGTGGGGCATGGCAGGTGTCCGGGAATAACCCCCAGCGGGAGCCGAGGTGGACGGGCCGGGAAGAGGAGGCCCACACGGGGTACCAACGGGCAGACATGGCAAACAGGGCCGTCCTGAAAAAATCAAATAAAGTGGCAATTGGGAAGTGGGGGAATAAATCAAAATGAATGGGGTGGGGTGAGTGCAGGGGAGGGACAACCACCTGCTGGTGAAGAGTGGAGGGCAATTGGGTGAAACTAGTAGACCCACTGCTGGGCTTGGATGAATAGGCGTGGGGGGGAGGGTGCGGAGAGGAACGGTGAAACGGGATAATGGGAAAAACTGAAATACAAGGTGAATGCATAGGGGCAAGGTACCTGCCAGAGGAACAAAAACCAACGTCACGCCGTGTGATGGAGGGGAGAGAAAGAAGCGCCGTCAGTCGGAAAGTATCTTCCGGCCGACCGGCGCCTCACATCTCCCCTATGTATTCACTGAGTGACGGGGCCAGCGTGTGTACGAGACGGCGTCCATGGGGACGCCGCCTGTACCACGTGGATAGCATGACGTTGACGCGCGGTGCAGGAACATCCGCCCTCCCCAGGCCTCAGATGAGGCGAAGGGGGGGGGGGGGAGAGGGGGGAAGGGAGAAAAACGCAAGGTGCGTCATGACTGCAGTAGATCTAGGCATAATGTTAGATTGTTAGAAACATACATTCTAGAACAAACCAGAGCTCAACAGCCCCGCCCAAGGGGGCAGTCCCACCGGACATTACCCTCCCACCTGCAGTTAGCAGCCGCAGTTTTTTTTTTTTTTCTGCCAAGCAGAAGACGTGGCTCTCTCAGGAGCCAGTCTCCTGGAAGATTTTACTTTAAAACTTAAAATTTTATTCCTTTGGGAATTTTATTTTATTTTTGAGACCTTCAATCAACTGTCGGCTTGGCAACAGGTTGGGTACACTGGTATCCTCGTAGTCTTCCCTGTCCGACCATCGAGCGTGCTGATCCTCGCCTTGTGTGCGTGAGATTCAGTTCACGACATGCCCCATGACTCCAGGGGTGGCCGGGTTGCTTTCATGCTCCCGCGGTCCTCTCAAGATTGAACAGTACCTGACTGACTGTATCTCTCGCGGTGGACCGGGCGGACAGCTACGCAGTACTGCTCTGTGATAGGTCTGTCTGAAACAAGCCAGTGGGTCCCTGAAAGGGACAGGTAAGTAGTCTCTCCTACTGCAGGTGAGTACATGCTGGCTGTTTCTTTATATGGGGGGTTTCTCCCTGTTCCCCATGTTATGCTGCTCTCTGCACCCTGCACTGGTGCTGTGCTTGGGGGTCACTCTGGCCTGGCTGGGCGCTCATGTCTGTAGTGGGTTCTGGAGAGGGGCCGTTTTTCTGTTGTGTGAGGTGATTATTGCGTGCGCCATTAGCGCGCATTAGCGCTGTTTGAGGTGGTTATTGCGTGCACCATTAGTGCGCATTAAAGCTTTGAATTTCGCGTTCGGCGGCCATCTTGGCGTGGTTCAATGGCGCAGTAATGGCTGCGGTCGGCGGTCATTTTCTTGTAGCCGCTGCGCATGTACTTTCGGTTTTGGCCTCTAGCGGCGGCGCGAATCTCCTTACAGATTCTTCACTCTCCTCAGGCTCACAGCACGGTTTCTTCAGCAGGATTGAGCGGTCCTTAAGGGTTGGTGAGTCCCCCGGGTATCCCCTCCTCAGCGTAGCCAGTGGGTGGACTGTATATTCACTGTATAGTGTATAAGGTCTCGGAGGGTGGCGTTATGGAGTCTGATACACCTGCTCTCCACAGTTGCCTTGGGCAACTGGCAGTGCTGCACAGTTAAACATGTTCATATGTCACCTGCGGTCCTTATGGACCAGTTGTTGGCAGTCCTTGAATTATTTTTTTGTCAGAATGGAAGCAGTGTGCAAGCGAAAGGAGCTATAAGCCCCCTCTCCCCACAAAAATCTTTAGTGAAGGAGTGCTCTGATGCAGATATGGGCCTAGCTACTGTGCTCAGGACCCTAGCTCTGAATAGTTAATGTTTATGAACAGGACATTCCCTTGTGAGGAAGACTCCAGTTCTGGGTCAGTGAATGACAGGGCGCTTGTAAGTGAACTCATTGATGTGAGCAACACTCTCAAGCTGGGTGCTGTGGCTGAGGTACATCAGGTGGACGCTGTTTCCCTTGGTTCCTTCAAGCTTTTCTTTTACACTGTTTTCCTCACACGCTGCGTCAAGAGCAGCATGGATGATACAGTGGTACACGGTTTCCCTCCCCCTGGTCGGTGCAGCATGGAGGGGGGGGGGACTTTATTTATTTGTCTCTAGTCCCTGTGAGCCTTCTGTGCGATTGTCCTGAGGCAACAACAGGGTCTCTGCACTTGTGGTTTCCCGCCATTTGCTGGGGAACGCTTTGAGCTCTGACAGACACACGGTCTGAGGATCAGAGGTTACCTGTTACCTGCATGCTGCTTCCGCAGCACAGTCAAGCAGGTTGGAATGATACAGAGAAGATTATGCGCCAGAATTTAAACTCGTCCTATACCTCTACACTGCATACATTCAGTGTATGTATGTGTTATTGGTCTCTGTGTCTGCGTGGGTGTCCCCCCACGTTCCAATGCTGTGTTTTAGTGCCATACATGATATAAACGTACAAAATATGTTTATGCACGACTCTAGATACATTCACAGTATATGTAATTATACTCTCTGGGTCGATGCAGGATTCCATCGGGGGCTCCGGTGTCCTCCCGCGCTCTCATGGTATGTGCGCTTCGGCTCTCTGCACAGTATAGACATGTTCAATATGTTTATTGCACATACTATACATGTTTACAGTATGGGTATACTGTTTGCGTGGGGTTCCTCCGGGTACTCCGGTTTCCCCCCACGCTCCAATGGAATGCACAGCATAAACATGTGCAATATGTTGATTCACATGCTATCATTCCTACACTGTATCTGTGTGCTGTCTGCGTGGGGTTCTTCCGGGTGTTCCGGTTTCCTCTCACGCGCTGACGGTATGTGCGCCTTTGGCCTTCTGCACAGTTAAACATGGTCAATGTTTGTCACGCATGCTATAATACCTACACGGTATGTGTATGCAGTCTGTGTGGGTTTCCTCCGGGTACTCCGGTTCCCTCCCACACTCCATTGGTATGGGCGCTATGCACAGTCTAAATTTGTGTGATTGGATATCCACATACTAACATACCTACCCGGTATGTCTGTGCAGTCTGCGTGGGTTTCCTCCGGGTCTCCACCCACGCTACATGACATGCGTGCCTTTGGTGCAATACACGGTGTAAACATACACATTATGTTTATACACAACGGTTGTGTACGTAATCCGCATGGCTGGTTTACGTCCACGCCCCGATGATGTGCGCGCCTTCGTCGCTGGCACAGTATAAATGTGTTTAATAGGTTTATCCACACATACTAAACTACATATGCCGTATGTGGTTGTATTATGCTCTTTGTGGCTGGGTGGGTTTCCTCCCACACTCTATTTGCGCGTTTGACGCAATACATGGTATAAACTATGTGTTTGTACAATCAGCACTTATCCATGGGTAGCTGCTGGATGGAGCATTGTCACAAGGATCCCTGGTTTCAGGGGTACCACTTTCCACCTGCTTTCAGTGGTGATCAGAAGCGCTGGCTTGGACTGTGTTCGCCAGGCTGAGGTTAGCGTTATGCCCGTTAGTGGCTGCTTCTCTGGCGTTTTTTGTAGCTCAATGACTGGGCAAAAGCATCTGCTTCATCCATCAGTCGTCTAGCAGGTGCACTGAAACTGCTTTAGCCTTTAGGGTCTCTGTGCCTGGGGTGGGTTTGCGCCACCTGTGGAGGCTGAGGTACTAGTCCTCTGACCGAGTTTCTAGGGAAGTTGCGTCAATTTGCCTTCATTGGCCAACAGTTGAGGCACCCTGTACACCGGGGCCTCCCTTCTCCGATACATTGCGAAGTCTCTTTGGGATTTTCATACATCTCGCTGCAAGACGGTCCTGTCGGCCGTGTGCATTGCAGGGGAAGGCTCCTTGCATCCGGAGGTGTTTCCACCTCCTTTACCGGAGGTGGGGCACCGGAAGTGGACCTTATGGCCCCTCGACTCACTCGCAAGGTGTCAAGATCGTGTCCAGGGACCCCTGGGCGGACGCGTCAGATGCGTTGGAAGCCCGTGGGGGCAGTATCGCCTGATATATGCTTACCCTCCGCTACTGTTGTTGCTTCGCAGAGTAGGGGCTGAGGCCATTCTGGTGATCCTCATTGCTCCGGAACGGTGACATTAGTACGCCGATCTACTTCGGCTAGTCACAGACGTTCCTTGGCAACTGCCTATTGGGGTGGACCTTCTGTCTCATGATCCCATACTTAATCCGGCTTTACAGTCCTTGGCTTTAATAGCATGGCTGTTTTAAAGCCAGGTGCTGAAGGACCGAGTTCTCTTGTATTCGGTCATCGCTTCTATGTTGTTGACACGGGAATCTTCCTCTAGAAAGATATATCGCCCGTATCTGGAAGGCTTACATCGCTATGTGCGAGGAACTTGAGTGGCGTCCTTGGATGTATTCCCTTCCCAGGATTTTGCTGTTCTTACAGCGTGGTGTGACCCAAAAGCTGGCCTTGCATAACTTTTTTTTTTTTTTTTTTTGGTTCAGCTTTCGGCCTGGGCTGTCTTTTTTTTTTTTTTTTTTTCCCCAAAGACCGCTACCGGGCCATTCCTTGATTAGCACCTTTTGTGCAGGGGGTTCGCCATGTGATCCCTCCCCTGTCAAGCCTCCTCTCCCTACTTGGGATCTGAATTTGAAGCATCTCGGTTCTCCAAGAACATCCCTTTGAGAATATCAGAGAGATTCCTCTTGACCTTGTCCCGGAAGGTGGCCTTAGTAGCCATTGCTTCGGTTAGACGGGGGTCTAAGTTGGCGGCCTTGTCCTGCAAGTCGCCTTACTTGGTCCTCCATAAGGATATGGCGGTGTTTCGCCCACGACCGTCCCTCTTTTCAAAAGATGGTCTCGGCGTTTCACCTTAAGAAGGACATTGTTCTTCCGTCCTTGTGTCCTCACCCATCGCATCCCTGAGAGCTTGCGCTTCATACATTAAGATGGGTACAAGCCTTATGGGTGTACCTGTCTGCTACTGTTTCCATTCGGAAGTCTGTGTCTGGTCCAAAACAGGGCTGAGTGGTGTGTAGTCTGCCACTGTCTCTAGGTGGATCAGGCAGACCGTCATACAGGCCTATGCCCTTAAGGGGCGGGCGCCTCCCTTTCCGGTTGCGGCGCATTCCACCAAGACAATTGGTGCTTCCCGGGCCTTCCGACATCAAGCGTCGGTTGCGCAAGTGTGCAAGGCGACGACCTGGTCGTCCGTTCATACCTTTTTCAAGATTTTATAAGGTTGATGTGGCTGCATCTTCGGATGCTCCCTTCGGCCGCAAAGCATTGCAGGCCGCTGTTAAATGTCGCAACTCCTCCGTTGAGGAGCTCTGCTTGTTTGGAGTGAAGTTTTGGTTGTTCCTTTGCTACCGCTCCCACCCTTCTGATACTGCTTTGGGACGTCCCACACGTTTACAGTATCCAGCTGTGTCAGTCCATGGACTATAAGAGAAAATAGGATTTTTGTACTCACCGTAAAATCCATTTCTCTGACGTCCATGGACTGACACAGCACCCACCCTTCCTTTTAAGGTTTGTACTGCTTTGTTACGAACTGAGGTCTGCTAGCCGCAGGTGGGAGGGTAATGTCCACAGGGACCGCCCCCCTGGGCGGAGCTGTTCAGCTCTGGTTTGTTCTAGAATGTTTTAACATCTAACATTCTGCCTAGATCTTCTCCTGCGAGCAGGGACATATACCCACACGTTTACAGTATCCAGCTGTGTCAGTCCATGGACGTCAGAGAAATGGATTTTACGGTGAGTACAAAAATCCTATTTTCTCTGTCGCCCATGGACGGACACAGCACCCACGCCTCCTTTTTTTTGTTTGTGCTGCTTTTCTACGAACTGAGGCTGCTGGCTGCAGGATAGAGGGTTATGTTCAGAGGGACCGCCCCCTGGGCGGGGCTGTTTCAACGCTCTAACATGTTCTGCCTAGTCCTCTCCTAATAGACGGAACATACCCCCAACAGTCCAGATTGAAGGAGCTGTGTCCGTCCATGGACGACAGAGAAAAGGATTTTACGGTACAGTACAAAAAATCTTATTCCTGGTGTGAAACCAAGGGATGGCATCCTCAGAAGTGTGTCACGGGTAGAAGTCTTACCTTCCTACGCTAGGGAAAGGGATGGAGCTAGCCTTAAGTTCCATCAAGAGTCGAATCTTGACCTTGTCAGTGTTTTCAAGGTCGCTTGCTTCGCACTCTTTGATCCGGGCCTTTCTAATAGGGGTAACTCCTATAAGTTTGCTTTGTCGGCTTGCAGGGAACATCTCCTTGGGCCGATGCACCATATTTCCCTTCATCTTCCAAGGGAGTTGGTGTTCTTGGTTGCGGTAGCCTCCGCAAGAGAATTTCAGTATTGGCAACTTTCTTTGTATAGAGCCATACTTAATTATTAGTGTGATGTTTAACACTCACCCAGCCTTTTTCCCAAAAGGATCTAGTTTTTCTCTTTTTTTAATCAAAACACTTCTTGCCTTACCCTTTTTCCAGAAACATAATTTATGGAAAAAATTATTACTCTTCTCTAAATATAGATGAGAATAGTTGAGGGCTATCTGACTTTCAGATACAGTGAACTGACGTTTTGTTGTGCTGCCAGAAGACCCTAGAAATGGGTAGGCAGCATTCTAATCAGCTGTTAAAATGGTTACTCTCTCATTATATTGAGCAGGCAAGGGCTATCTGAAGCGGTTGCTCAGATGCGGAAAACTGATGTTTGTTGCGCTACCAGGAGGCCCTGGAAAGGGTAGGCAGCGTCTAAATCAACTGTTTCAATGTTTCTTCATCAGGCTATTATTCGGGCTTGTGGTTAAAGACTGTGTATTTATTTATTTTTTAGGATGCACTCTACCAGAACAGTGTGCGGTGCATTACCAAGCCTTTATGACTCCAATTTGGTAGGCCGCAATTTGTTCGTCTGTGCTTACGTTCATCAATTTTTATCAGGTGAACGTAAGACTGTTAGAGGATGCCGCTTTTAGTGCAATATGCTGCAGACAGCAGTATAGGTCCTCACGTCTGATGGCGGTCCTGCTTTATTTGCATCTCTCTCTCCCCTCAAGTTGAGAATTGCTCTGCGACGTCCCATTATGTAATGATTAAGCCTCTGTGTCCCGTGATGTACGAAAAAGAAAATGGGATTTTTAATAGTTTTCCCCCAGTCTTCCAGGTCAGCCCTTGAGAGATGGAGCTCCTCCTCACACACAGGAAATGCATAGCCATTAATTACTTTAAAAGGCGGTCCTCCGTCCGGAGGAGACATGTTGTCAGAGGACCTGAGGGGCTCCATCTCTCAAAGGCTGAGCTGGGGCAGGTGTTTCTGGTTGAGGCAGGGAGGCTGTTATGGGAGCCTCTGGACTGAGTGGGTGAGTGCATCCTTACCAGGATTGTTGGTGGAGGAGGTCGGGTTACAGGCAACCCTCTGTGCAGTGGCGGGAGGTGTCCTGGATCCATCCCCCCCTCTGAGCCCAGGCGTGGAGAGAGGCGGCGATGCGGCGTCCCCTTGGCAAGCTCCGCCAGGGGGGCGTGTACCCACGCCAGGGGCCAGCTTGACCCGGAAGACGCGGCGCGTCATTTCCGGGGAGGAATGACGTCATCGACGTGCGCCGAGACCTGGTCCGACCCCTTAAAGGCGCATGGAGGAGAGATGGCCGCGCTGGTGCCATCACACGTGGACGCGGCTGCAGACATTATCGGACGCCACGTTGTTCCAGGATGCATGAGGAAGATGAGATACCATCCGCCCAGGCTCCGGGAGGCTAAAGCACCAGCAGGATACAGGTAGGCACCAGTGGGTGACCTTTGTATCCATTGTAATAGGACAGCTGCTAGATGGTGGTGGTTCACTAGCAAGCTGCGGCTTACCCAGGGGGTTACTAGTGTCACTGGGTGTGCACTTTAGTAATATTATGGTGGAGTTTTTTTTTCTCACTGCCATGGGTCCTCCTGTGTCTTATCTTTTGGCAGGTGAAACCACCTAAAGAGCCAAAGCTCACTCCCAGAAAGCGATGTGCAAAGTGTTCTACCAAAATGCCTTTGGAATACACAGAGCCGCTATGCCAAATTTGCGTTGACAGACTGGTTAAAAAAACAGATGCAGTGTATGCGAAGATCTTTGGATCTGTGAGGGATGATGTGGCTACCACATTTTAAGGATCTCCAAGTTCATCGCAGAGGTAAACCTCCAGGAGTTCCTTCTGGAAATGCCTCACCTAGATCAGAAGTCGTCGCAGGAGACAGAGCGAGCGGGAAGCAGCGCAATTAGCGTTTTATAGCCACTGATGGCTCAGACTCAGAGCAGGAAGATGGGAGAAGAAAGGAAGGGACAAAAGTACAAATTGTTTCTAGGAGATGTGTAGGATTTGCTTGGGGCCATATACGAAACTTTGGAAATTGAAAATGAAAAAGAACTTCCAAACATGACCTGATGTACCAAGGGCTAAGGAAGAAAAAATCCAAAGTGTTACCAGTTCATCCGGTGATGTCAGTAGGGGGAAGACTGGCTACCTTCCTACCTCAATGGCAGAAGACAACAGCCAATCCAATTTATTTTAGACATCACAAGGGGCTACTCCCTGGAATTCAATTGTCGTCCTCCAGAGATTTCTATTAGCGAAACGTCCCAGGGATGCAGAAAAAGCCAAAGCTTTTCCACTGTTGCTGGGGGAGATGGTGGACCAGAAGGTCCTTACTCCAGTCCCAGAGAAGGGGGGGAAAAAGGGTTTTTACTTATGTATTCTTGATCAAAAAACCTTCCGGGAAGTTTTGATACGAAATCTAAAGCCCTTGCACCAAGCGATACAATACAACATTTTTTGCATGGAATCCTTATTCTCGGTCAATAACATCCTGCAACCAGAAACTTTCTTGGCGACCATGGATCTCAGGGATGCATACATCTCCACATTCCCATCCGAGAAGAGTCCCAGAGATACCTAAGGTTAGCGGTGGAAATGGAGGGAAAAGAATACCACTTCCAGAGCGGAGCTCTTCCTTTCGGCTATCCTCGTCACCAAGGATATTTACCAAAGTATTAGCGGAAGCTCTGGCCCCTTCTAAGGTTGAAAAAGGACTGTAATACCGTACTTGGATGACCTACTGTTCACAGCATCAGAAGCACAGCTGGTAAAATCTTACAGAAGCTCAACTGTGGTTGAAGTCGCTGGGCTGGATTCTAAACATAGAAAAGTCAAACCTGTGTCCCACTCAGAACATCCGGCTCCTGGGATATCTGCTCAACTCCATAGAACAGAAGACTTTCCTACCGGAGGAGACGATCCAAGGCCTCATCAAGAGGGTGAGTTCTATACAGAACAACCTCCCGATAACCATCAGGGGGCTTATGTCGGTTCTGGGTCTGATGACATCATCAATACCAGCAGTCCAGTTGGTAAAGTACCATCTAAGGCCCCCTTCTCTTTGCTTTCTTAAGATAAATATTTGGAGATCTGGCCAGGACAGTGTTACTCCCATCATCCGTGAAGAGGTCGCTGTGCTGGTGGAGGATCCACACATTTAAATCGGGGTCTGGCTTGGTAATTTCTGATCTCACGGAAATTGACCACAGATGCAAGCAGTTGGGGTTGGGGAGCTCACCTAGCAGGACAACCTGCTCAGGGGAGATGGTCCCTGGAAGAAGCCCAGGCATCTTCAAACTGGAGAGAGCTTATGGCGATGGCCAAGGCCATAGAATTCTTCCAAAACAGCGAAGGTCGTCACATCCTGATACTTTCGGACAATGCCACAGCAGTGGCTTATGTGAACAAACAAGGGGGCACAAGAAGCCCCTCCCTAAGCCACATCTCCAATCAGATATGCCGATGGGCAGAAGAAAACCTACTGTCACGGTGAGCAGTCCATCTAAAAGGGGAAGACAACCAAGTAGCGGACTTCCTCAGCCCTCAGGAGATCTCCCAAGAGGAATGGGTATTACACCCGGAGGTGTTCAGGGAAATTACAGCCCGCTGGGGAGTTCCAAACATAGATCTGTTTGCCTCTCGGAAGAACACTCGGGTGAAGCGTTACTTCTCGCTAAACCAGCAAGATCAGCCTCTAGGGATAGACTCTCTCCAAAATCCTTAGAATTTCAAAATATGCTATGCCTTCCCTCCGGTTCATCTGATTCCGTGGGTGGTGAAGTTCCTACAGGAGCAGACCAAACTTATATTGATCGCACCATACTGGCCCAAGAGAGCCTGGTTCTCTCAACTCCTCAGTCTCTCGGCAGAAGAGCCGTGGCTTCTACCTCACAGGAAAGACCTGATGTGTCGGGACCCCCGACAGGCCTAAAACAAGAACATTTCAAATGGGCAGCCTGGTTACTGAGGAAGACTTCTTGAGAGCTAAAGGACTCTCAGATAGTGGTGGCAATGCTTCCGAGCGCCAGGAAGCCAAACACCAGAGCCATCTACAGAAAGACCTGGAGGAAGTTTAACAGTTGGTGCACTGAAAACAAAAGACAAAAAAATGGATATACCGACCATCCTTGAATTTTTACAGCAGGGCGCTGATAAAGGGTTGGCGCTCAGTACACTGAAGGTTCTGATAGCAGCACTGTCGGTGTATCTGGAACGGACACTACAAGAGCACCCATTTGTCTCTCTCCTTTTTTGTAGGGCGTTGGTAAAATACAAAACGCCCAAGACTAAAATGTTCCACATGGGATTTGTCGGGGATCATCAAACATCCCTTTGAGCCGCTACAAGATACATCCTTGCGTCTGCTGATGCTTAAAATGGTTTTCCTTGTAGCCATCACAACGGCACGTAGGATAGGAGAAATACAGGCTCTGTCTGTCAGAGCCTTTCCTAAAGATTCAGGACTATCGAATTGTCCTTCAAACAGATCCGGGATTTACTCCAAAGTGACAACTTTTCATAAGTCCCAGGATACAGTCTTGCCTTTTTGCAATTCACCAAACCGCAAAGAACAGGAACTAAGTCTTTATGTTGGAGGGTGTCTACTTCAGTATTTAGAAGTTACTAACGAATTCAGAACATCAGATGCTCCATTTGTTTTGTATGCAGGCCAACTGAAGGGTAAACAAGCATCCAAAAAGACCATAGCTAGATGGATCAAGGCAGCCTTACTAGAGTGCTACAGTGTTATTGAGGCAACACCGCCAAAAGAACTTAAAGCTCATTCAACAGGGCTTCAGCAGCCTCTTGGGCAGAAAGGGCAGGAGCCACTCCTGAACAAATCTGCAGGGCAGCAACCTGGTCAAGATTCTCAACCTTTTTGTTCAGCATTACAGGCTGGATCTGATTTCTAGCCAGGATCAGGCTTTTGGTAGGAAAGTCCTCCAAGCCGTTGTCCCACCCTAGATCTGGTGAGTTCTTTGTTATCCTCTCTCAAGGGCTGACCTGGAAGACTAGGGGAAAAGCGACTCCGCCGCAGAGACCACCATTATCGTTAACCGGACCGCCGCCTGAATAGATGGATACCTCGGTTGTGGCATAAAAATAAAAAAACGCATGGAGAGACATGGATGAATAGGTGAGTGCTCTTTGAATATTTTAAAATGAATTCGCCTTTTCAGTTTGTGGTCCTCGGCTACAGTTCCACTTAAAAGTGACCTGTCGGCCAATTCAAAATTATTGCAGTAATGCATGTGCACTGATGCATCGGTTAGTGCAAATGAATCCTTAGCTCCTGTGTTTTTGAAGTAGCACTACTTCAACACAACTTCAAAGCAGTGTGATTTCATGTGCAGCTTGCTGATATCTGTGTGACTTCATTTAACAGATGTCAATACAAGTCGCACTGAAATCACTGAAATGTGCAGGAAGCTTTTTCAAAGTCGTGACTAGAGTGGCAGCAATTTTGAATGGTCCGATTGCCACAAATGAGGTGTGAATTTAACTGTCCAAGTCTCATGACAAGTCGTACTGGTGTAAACCAGGCCTTAAAGGGATGCTAAAGGTTCGGTTTAAAAAAAAACAACAAACATGTCATACTTGCCTCCACTGTGCAGTTCGTTTTGCACAGTGGCCCCGATCGTCCTCTTCTGGGGTCCCACGGTGGCTCTCGCGGCTCCTCCCTGCTAGAGCTAACCCCCTCCTGGGAAGCTCTCTCCCGAGGGGGTTACCTTTGGGCGTGCTCCTGTGCGATACACTCGGCGGCCATAGCTGGCAAGTGTATGACTCGGCCCCGCGGCACGCCGCGTCATTGATTTGATTGACAGCAGCGAAAGCCAATGGCTGCGCTGCCATCAGTCCTCCAATGAAGAGCTGGGGAAAGCAACGCGGGATCGCGCCCACGGAGATTCGGGGCTCGGGGGGGTGGTGGTGACTGCAAGGTGTTTTTTTTCACCTAGGTGCATAGCATGCATTAAAATGAAAAAAACACGAAGGTTTACAACCCCTTTAAGGTTTTAGGCACTTGTAGTTTTGAGTTTATAGTCTTTGTTTCCTGTGGGCACATGTCATTTTGAGGAGTAACATGATGGTTATCAACCATCCTTTTTTTTTTCCTTTATACTTAAAGGAGAATTTGAAGACTAATATTGTGCACACTAACTTATTATTTTTACATTTTTTTTGCTAAAAAACATACCTATTTTATAAACAGTTGCACCATAACATTTGAAGGTAATATTTTATTTTTGAGGTCCGCCGCATCCTCCAAATATATTTGTGTTGATCTTATTTTAACATTCATGAAGAATTGGAATGGCAGCGAAAAACTAAACCATGAAGCACATCTCCTTTTTGAAGATTAGCGTTTTTTTTTCCTGCGAAAACGGCCTGCAAATTTTTAAAATGAGAATGTCAATGCAAATAAGGCACTCACACATTTTTTTATTTTGTCTTCTTTCAGTTTGGTTCAATGGCTTAAACACAGCAGAAAAGAATACTGTGAACTATGCAAGCACCGATTTGCATTTACACCAAGTAAGTTTACTTTTAACACTCCATTTTTTGTGGCGCTTGGCCTGTTCCTATATACATAGTGACAATCTTGTGCAATGAAATACTAATCATAAAGTTCCTTCTTCAAATGTCTCCTCCTGTATCAAATATTTATGCGCCTAACTGTTTTTGTCAGGTTCTCTATATATGGCATATCATGTCTGTCTTTCTAAACCATCGTGCCAGAAATGCATTGAGCACTGCTTCCAAGCAGCCCGTGTAGAGGATATCTATCATTCATTCATCTGTAATTTAGAACACAAACTAAAAATATGCATACAATATTTTCAGTGTTGCTAAAAAGAAGCAAACATTTTAAAGCTGCTAAAGCTATGAATAACGTTGTCCTAGTATCAATTTCCAAAAAACAGGTGCAAGTAATTTTTTATTTGGACCTTCTAGATACAATGATTTCAGCCCTTTGAGACACCAGATAATTTATTCTCGTTAAGTCATCTTTATTTGGTTTCAGGATAAGATCAATTGGGAAAAATAATTCAGATTGCAAAATATTTTAACAGGTAAAATGTTCCTTTTTATTTAACCACTTCGGCCCTGGACTATTTGTCTGCCCAAAGACCAGAGAACTATTTGCGATTTGGCATTTGGATTTACGGTCTGTCTGATCCACCTCAAAATGGTTGTTGACGAGACTGCCAGGCCTTCTTTGGACCAGACACCGACACGAACAGTGAGTCATATCTCCGGAGCAGTAGCAGACAGGTACACACCTAGGGCACGTACCACGTCCAAAGTATGTAGCGCAGCCTCCTTGGGATGCGACAGCCGAGGACACAAGGATGGAAGTACAATGTCCTCGTTTAGGTGAAAAGCCGAAACTACCTTAGGAAGGAATGAGGGTTGCGGGCGTAGAACCACTTTATCCTTATGGAGGACCAAGTAAGGTGACTTACAGGACAAGGCCGCCAATTCAGAAACCCTTCTGACCGATGTAATGGCTACTAGGAAGGCAACTTTCTGAGAAAGTGTCGAGCGGAATCTCCCTGATGTCCTCAAAAGGAGATTACTGAAGTACCGAGAGCACCAGATTCATGTTCCACGGAGGGAGCTGTGGCCTAATCGGGGGGAATCTCGTGTCGGACCCCCTGCACAAACGTGCTTACCAGTGAATGAGCCATCAGGGGTCGTTGGAAGAAAACAGCTAAGGCTGAAATCTGCCCCTTATTAGTGCTTAAGGCCAGTTTCTGATCCACTCCAAGCTGTAAGAACAGCAGGATCCGTGGGCGCCAATCCATCTCTTCACACAGATGTAGGCCTTCCAAGTGCGATGGTAGATCTTCCGGGAAGATGACTTCCGAGCCCTCAACATGGTGGAGTGGAGATTGAGTCTGACAGACCACGGTCCCTTAGTACCTGGCTTTCAATAGCCATGCCGTTAAAGCTAGCGACTGTAAAGCAGGATGAAGTATGAGACCTTGAGACAGAAGGTCCTCCCGCATTGGCAGACTCCAGGGAGTGTCCACCACCAGGCGCACCAGGTCGGCGTAGCAGGGACGCCGGGGCCAGTCTGGGGTGATAGAATCACTGGAATCCCCACGGCCTTCACTCTGCGAAGCAGACGAAGCAACTTCAGTGGCGGAAAGGCATAAATTAGCCGATACTGACCCCATGGAGCCACTAAAGCGTCTGCCCAGGGATCTCTGGACCTGGCCACAAACCTCGACACCTTGAGATTGAGTCGAGAGGCCAGGAGATCCACATCTGGTGTGCCCCATATCTGACAAAGGAGTTGAAACACCTCTGGGTGTAGCGACCATTCCCCTTGGTCCAGCATCTGGGGACTTAGTCCGCCTGCCAGTTTTCTACGCCCGGAATGTAAACAGTCGATAGAACCGGTATACTCCTTTTGGCCCACCTTAGGATGTGAGCAACCTCCAACGCTGCGGCCGAGCTCCTTGTTCCTCCCTGATGGTTGACATAAGCCACCGCCGTGGCGTTGTCCGACTGGATCCTGACTGGATGCCCTTGAAGTCTCTGTGACCACTTGGAGAGGCATAGCCTGATCGCTCGAAGCTCGAGGACATTGATCGGCAGGAGAGATTCTGAACCCCCCCAGACTCCCCCCAACTTGTCAGGCTGGCGTCCGTCGTGATCACAGTCCAGTGGAAAGGAAGAAACGACTTCCCGGACTGAAGTGTCGGATGTCAGCCACCAAGTCAGAGAGGCCCTGCCTAGGCGACTTAACTGAATCTGATGATCCAGAGACAATGGGGATTTGTTCCATTTGGACAATCGCCTTCAGCAAAACTCAAGTGTGGGATTGGGAATATGGTACTGCCTTGAAGGAGGCTACCATGAGGCCCAGGACTCTCATGCAGAAACGGAGAGACGACCATTTGCGGGATGTTAACAACCTCACCGCAGCCTGGAGCGTCTGCAACTTCTCTGGAGGAAGAAAAACTTGACTCCGAGGAGTCCAGAATCAGCCCCAGGTATTCCAGGCGCTGAGTCGGTACTAACACCGACTTCTGGAGGTTCAGTACCCAACCAAATTCTCAGTCTGACTGGCTATAGACACGCCCTCCTAATTCTGAGCGTGAAGCAGCTCTCAGAAGAAGATCGTCTAAGTAGCCCACGCCAGCAATGCCTCGCTGTCTCAGCAAAGCCAGAATCGGGGCGAGCACCTTGGTGAAAACTCTTAGTGCCGATGCTAGGCCAAAGGGAAGAGCCACAAATTGATAATGGTCTTCCCCGACTGCGAAATGCAGGAACCTCTGATGCCTGACGCAGATGGGGACATGCAAGTATGCGTCCTTTATGTCCAAGGACACCAGAATATCCCCCGGATGGAGCGCAGCTACCACCGAGCGAATCGATTCCATCCTGAATTTCCGAACCTTCACAAAGGCATTGAGGGCCTTGAGATCTAGGATATGACGAACTCTGTCCTATGAGATCACAAACAGATTTGAGTAGAATCACTGAAACCTGTCCTGCGATGGTACGGGTATGATCACCCCGCACCTCAACAAGTCTTGCACTGTCCCCAGCAGGGCAGTCCGATGAGCTGGAAGGAGAGGCAGATTTAAGGGAAAGAATCTGTTTGGACAAGAGAAACTCTTATCTTGTACCCTGAAGTGATCACTTTGCAAACCCACTGGTCGGAAAGCAGGGAGGTCCACCGAGCTGCGAACTCGCGAAGACTGCCCCCTACCCAAGAATCGGGTGGGGGCAAGACTTCATGCTGAAGCGGGCTTGTTTGCGGACTTGGATTGCTTGCGCACGCAGGGACGCTTCTGTCCCCCAGTTGAAGCCTCATCGGCTTTGGAGGGTCTGCTAGCGGGCCCTGACTGACGAAAATACCGCTTTTGTGCAGGGAAGGAGGGCCCCGGCTTACGGCGCGGCTCCTTACGTTTAGTGGACTGAGGTAGAAGTGTGCTCTTACCTCCAGTGACATCCTTCAAGTCATTCACTGAGGCCCCAAAGAGCCTCCCACCTTCGAAAGGCAAATCTGTCAGGGATTTCTTAGAAGCTTGGTCCGCGGACCAGAGGCCCTGGAAATTTAAAGAGGCCGCATCCAGTGTTGCATCAGACGTACCCTGTACCAGTTGCTCTTCCACTGCCTGGTGCAAAAGTTTAGCCCATTCAGTGAGTGTCTGACACCAAAGTCGCAGCTATTATTGGCCGCAATGCTGACCCCAGCATGGTGAAAACGGACCTCCTATCAGTAGGGTCCTTAAAAGCAGGGGTCCCCTCTACCGGGATAGTGGTAACCTTGTTCAACCTTGAGACCGGGGGGGGTCAACGACAGGTGGAGAAGCCCATTTTTTTCAAAAGGCTCTATTCAAATGGGTAACGGACTGCAATGCGCTGAGGGACCACAAAGGACATCTGCGGCCGTTCCCATTCCTTATCTATGAACTTGTCTAAGAAATCAACAGAAGGAAAAACCTTAACAGAGCAGGTCGGTTTGTGGGACCCAAAAGGGACTGACACCACAGTGGATATCCCAGTTGTATCTTCTACCTTAAGGGTGTCCCTTACTGCGTTAAGAGCTGCCACAAGTGCTCTGTCCTGCGTTGACCCGGACGAGGAGTCTTCCTCAGTGCCCGGATGGTCTTGGTCCGCATCCTCTGACATCCCAGAACAGGGGTCCTGAGCTGCAGCCAGGCCCGAGTCTTAGTTGAAGCATTCCCCAGGAGATGGCGGGGGGAGGGGGAGCTTTTTACACTCCTTACGCCCGCATGCCGCTTCCACCCTGGCAACAAATGACTCCAGGACTGCCGACAAAGTGTCCATGGGAACCGTAGGTGCACTGGTTGCTGCCTCTGGAGAATGTCTGGGGAAGAAGCGCCAGCTTCAGAATCCATTCTGACCCACTGACAGTCCTTAGGGACTGAGTCAAGGCACTCGAAATAACAAAATGTCCACTCTCCTAGCTGCGCTGACCGGGGGGGGGGGTTACCCAGGGACTCTCCACCCAGCCAGAGACTGCTCAGCGCCGTCGCCCGCTCTGCCTCACACAGCGTGTGACTGAGGTGTTCTGTGAGGTGATTTGTGCTATTTGCGCTGTTCAGGAAGCCTCCAGCACTAGAGGGCAAGCCATACAGTGAAACCACAGGAAAATGGCGCCGGCCCCCTACAGGTACACCCCGCCGACGCAGCAGGCCCCGCAAAGGGGAGGAGAAAAGAGTGGGGGACAGAGGGAAAGAGGACAGGAGACCCCCCTAAAGACCCTCCAGGAAGCCCAGCTGTTCCAAAACAGGAGGAACTGTACTTACCCGTCCATGCTTGGACTTGCTGGTGCGTTCCAGACACTCACAGCCGGACAGTATGTTGTGGCTGTCGGCCACAGTCCACTGTCACTGAGACCGCAAGCAGCCCGGTCATATGTGGACCCTGGAGCCTCACCGGCCACTCCTGGAACCATGGGGTGTCGTGGCCGACCCAGCACTTGGCTAAGGTCTGCTCACGCTCGATGGCTGGAGAGACTACCAGGATCTATATTATCTAGCTTGTCGCCCAGCCGGCAATTTGCTATAATTTCCCCCAAAAATATATAAACGATTGTTTTTTCCTCGGTTTAGGCCGATTCGTATTCTATATATTTTTAGTAAAAAAAAATCACAAGTTTATTGATTTTGCGCAAAGGTTATAGCGTCTACAAAATAGGGGATAGTTTTTTATGGCATTTTTATAAAAACCTTTTTGTTTTTACTAGTAATGGCGGCGATCAGCAATTTTTTTTTTTTTTTTTTTTTATCGTGACTGCGACATGGTGGACACATTGGACACTTGACGCCATTTTGGGACCATTGTCATTTATACAGCAATCGGTGCATTAAAATGCACTGATTACTGTAAAAATAACAGGTGGAAGTTGCGCTCTAACTAAATGCTATAAGAAACCACGGAAACGTATAGTCCTTGGGTGGTGGTAAATTAGTCAAATTATGTGATGTAAATGGTTCAAATAGTGATTATAAGAACCTGTGAAATAACTAAAATAACAAAGAAGGAAATGAATCCTATGAACCCTGTGGGGGGAAAAAACATATAAAAATATACCAAAATAGGTGCTTATAATAAGTGAAATAAGCCCACTCAAAAATAGCAATGAATGTTTCTCTCGGATGTACAAATGATAAAAAATCCTGTGAAAACAAAACCTGTGCTGGAATTTCTATCAAATTCCTAATCAACAGATGATCCAAAAATTGTCAACGTAAGTGTTCAATTGGAAAAATCCTGTGAAAATAAACCAGTGCAAAAAGAGTTCTTAACATGAATCATCTGCCACAAAGTCTTTAGTGAAAAAGAAATCCCAAACAAGTGAAATTCTTGGCAGATGGACACTCAAGGATAGACTCAGGGAGAGGATAACAGTAGGTGCATACATCCAAATTCTGGTGACTTTCAAAACACCACAAATCTGCCACCAGAAGAAGTGTGCGCTTACCAGCTGCACAGACCAGATTAGCCTGTGGCTTAAACCCAGCCCGGGCCTTTTCCTCGCGATGGTCTCAAGGAGGGTCCTCAACACTCCACCGGAAGGCTGTGTATGTGGGGCCACTGCTGGACAAGGTCTCTCCACCAGCTAGATGACTAAAGGCAGGCGCCATAGGTAAAACCCGAGTAGGTAGGTTTATTGAAATGGCTAACATAGGATTTTTCCAATTGAACACTTACGTTGACAATTTTTGGATCATCTGTTGATTAGGAATTTTTTGATAGAAATTCCAGCACATGTTTTGTTTTCACAGGATTTTTATTCATTTGTATATCCTTGAGAGGAACATTCATTGCTATTTGAGTGGGCTTATTTCACTTATTATAAGCACCTGTTTTGGTATATTTTTATATGCTTTTTCCCACAGGGTTTATAGGATTAATTTCCTTCTTTTAGTTGTTTTAGTTATTTCACAGGTTCTTATAATCACTATTTGAACTATTTACATCACATATTTGACTCATTATTTACCACCACCCAAGGACTATCATTATTGGTTTCCGTGGTTTCTTATAGCATTTAGTTCGCAACCTTCACCTGTTAACTGTTTTGTATTCCACATTGTGTTGCAGCTTAGTGTTTTTCCTAGCTTAGTTTTTACATTCCACTTTTACCTACTGTAAAAAATTACACTGGCAGTGACTGGGGTTAACCAGTAGGGGGCGCTGAAGGGGTGAAGTGTGTCCTAGGGATGTGTTCTAACTGTGGGAGGGGGTGGGCTACGTGTGACATGACACTGATCACTGCTCCCAGGGAGCTGTGATCAGTGTCCTTGTCACTAGGTAGAACGGGGAAATGATTGTTTACATCAGCATTTCCCCATTCTTCCTCTCCGTGAGACGATCGCGGGACCCCCGGCGGACATTGAGTCCGCGGGACCCGCGCTCACACTCGCGGAGAGAGGTAGGAGTAGTAGGTTATCGGACCTTCTCCTCTGAGGGGTTGTCCTTCGGAATATTTAAATTCCACAGTTGCCAAGTTTTGGAGTATTTCTCCTGTCCTGTTTTGGCTAGTTAGGATCTCAGGTCCTCCATCCTACTGTCGTCTACTTTTTTTGAGCCACGAGGCAATGGTCGGTGGGGGGGAGGGTATTTTCTAGGAGAGTGGAATACAGGCTTTGGCTGCGTCCAGTAGGTGGCGTATAACAGTGTGTGTTTTTTTTTTTTTTTTTTTTTGAAGATGCGAGCCGGTATGTCATTTGTGTGTAAAAGAAAGGATGCCGGATCATTGTGTTCTGTAAATTTTTGAGCTATCCTGTGGACCTCCCCCCAGAAACTCTGAAGTTAGGGACAAAACCAAAAGACATGCAAAAGGGTGCTTTTTTCCCCTTGGCATTGCCAGCAAAGGTCTGGCGTTGCTGGGAAAAGTTTATGCAATAGGGCAGGTGTTCTATACCAGCGTGTAAGGAGCTTGTAGTTTGTCTCCTGAATTTTGGTGCATAGGGAGGATTTGTCCGTGAACTTGAGTATGTATTGTTTCTCAAGTCGTCTTCCAGGACGGCACACAGATGACTGGTCCCACCTGACAGGAAACACAATCACTCAGAGGTTAAAACCCCCGCCCCTCCCCTCCCCGTGCTCCTCAGTTTTTGATTGTTTCCCCACAGCGAAATCGTTAATTTTTTTTTCCTGGCGCTTGTGGTCTTCCCCTGGGAGCTGGGCCGTATGCTTAGGAACCCTCTGGGCTTGGCAGGACAGTCTGTCCTTCCTGGGGGGTATCCCTTTCTTTTCCTAAGGGGGTCGGCATTTGGAAGAGCCCCCCTGAGCACTGAAAGAACCCTGGGTGCAGGTATGTGCCTAGAACTTTAAAGCTTTCTTTTTTTTTTCCCCTTACCTGTCTGGGGGGTCCATGCAGGAGGGGAGCTGGCATGTCCTGCTGGGGAGGTATGGTATCTCTGTGGCCAAAGAACCTTCCCCACGCTCACGTGGAATTAAAGGCAGTGATGGCGCAGCTTGGCATGTAGGTGAGCTGGGCGCCATCTTCCCGGTGCCTGGGGGTGATGGACAGTTCCTCCTCTAGCGCCGGAAATTACACCGCCGCGCTCCGTCATTTCCGGCTCAGGCAAAATGGCGATGGCGGCGTTATAGCCACATACAGCAAAACGGAGCCAGGAAGAGAGGTGCCCATTCTGCTCCTCACAGCGGCTCTGCAGGATGCTACCCCGAGAGGCTTGGCGGCATGGAGCGTGAGGAGAGGCCTGCCACGGCTATAGAGGAGACCACGGGGTGAGTTAACCCAGCCAGCAGGGGTTATAATGGGGGAGGGTACCCCGACTCTTTCCCCTTTTTTACACAGGGTTTATTGCATTTTTCTATAGCATGCATGTGTATTTTGTGCTTGCAGGGGAGGACGTCACTGCCCAGGGGGTTGCCAGCCGTCCTTCTAAAGCCCTTTGTTCGCTCTAAGAGATGCGGTTACTGCAACGATAAGTTGCCCTTGGACCATTCCAAGCCCTCTTGTTTTGGGTGCATTCAAAAATTGGCTGGAAAGGAGACATCGTAAGTCTTGAGACTTCCTCTCTGTCCATACTGAGATGCTATCAACTCTTAAGGAGTTTCAGGCCTCCCTCAGAGCTCAGGAATCAGAATCCCAGACTAGTAGGGAGGGCTCCTCTTCAGCCAAAGTGGTTAGAAGGCGCCCAGAGCCTCGGAGATCCCTCTTATTCCAGGAGTCTGAGGAGTAAGAGGAATCGGAGGTCCCTGATCAGTGTGTCCGACGAAGGTCTAATAGACAGTCAGGCAGAGGACTCCAGAATTGGGAAACATATTTTTTCAGCCAACGACATGGAGGGCCTCCTCAGGGCAATATACGCATCTGAGGAGATTCAGGAGCCTGCTGCACAAGTATCTGCACAGGACAAGATGTATCGGGGGGTTGGTGAAGCCTCAATCCAAGGTCTTTCCGGTTCATCAAGCACTCAATTTTTTTCTGGTTCCTTCCACTCTTAGGATAATATCCTTAAGTATAAGACTTGGAAGCGTAGGTGTCCGTTTAAAGAAGAGGCTGAGGAGAAAATCTTTAAAACACATAGATTGGATGCCTCCCTGGCGCAGGTCTCCAAACAATCCGACCTCTCGTTTGAGGACGCGGGTAACATCAAGGATCCGATGGATCGGCGTGCCGAGACCATTGTGTAGGGCCTGGGAACCCAATGCGGCAGCAATGAGCCCCGCATTGGCTTCAGCTTGTATAGCTAGAAATGCAGATACATGAATCTCCAAGTTAACGGACCATGTTTTTCGGGTTTCCAAATCCAAGGAAGTCCTGGACTCGCTACAGGTGATAGGTAGCGCAGTAGCTTATCTAGCGGACGCAGCAGTAGAGACGGTGCAAACCACTGCCAATACAAGGGCCCTCTTGAACTCAGCTACAAGAGCAGTGTGGGTCAAGACGTGGGATGGTGACAGTTCATCCAAGTCCCGATTTTGTGTGGTCTCCCGTTCTAGGGTTCCCTCCTTTTTCGGTACAGGATTGGACCAAGCCCTTTCGAGATCTCCTGAAAAGGGCAAGAAGTTTCCCACTAAGCCCAAGAGGCTTTTCGAGGCCCCCAGGCTAAAAAACGTTTTCCAGACAAAAGGGCTACCGGTAATAGGCGGAGCGTTGGGAGAGACAAACCCAAGGGAGGTATTCTCTTTTCCAACCAAAAGGCAGGTGACAACGACTCCAAGTGACGCGAAGGTAGGGGGAAGGCTTTCCCACTTCCTTTCCAGGTGGGAAAGTATCACTCAGAGCCCCCTTGTTCTCCAGATTATAAAAGGGCTACAGGCTGGAGTTTCTCTACGCCCCCAAAATTCCTTTGAACTTATTTACTCAAGGATCCCCTCAAGGCAGCGAGTCTTCTGCAGAATGTCAGAGCTAGCAGAGCAGGGAGTTATAGTCCCAGTGCCTGTGGAACAGTGGGGTCAGGGTGTGTATTCCCATATTTTCATCGTTCCAAAGCCCTCAGGGAGATATCGCCTCATTATAAACCTGAAACCCTTGAATGCTTCTCAGCATTACAGGAAGTTTCGAATTGAGAGCATTTACACCCTCAGCTCCTTCTGAAGGATGTGTTTATGGTGACGATAGATTTGAAGGACGCCTATCTTCACGTCCCGATCTTCCCAAAACCCTAAGCCTTTCTTAGGTTCGCAATCGCTTCTGCCCAAGGAATTCAGCACTGGCAGTTCGCTGCTCTCCCCTTCGGATTGGCCTCCAGTCCAAGGGTTTTTACGAAGATTCTGGCAGAGGTGGTTGCCTTCCTTCATCTTCAGGAAATAGTGTTAGTCCCCTTATCTTGACGATCTGCTGCTCTACAACCAGAGTTGATATATTCTCCTCGCAGATCTGGCCAAGGTCGGGAGTACCTTGGAAACTCTGGGATGGGTCATCGGCAAGGAGAAATCCTCGCTGGTTCCGGCCCAGGAGAAAATCTACCTGGGGTTCCTGGTGGACTCAGAGCAGAAGCTGGTTCTACCCCAGGTCAAGATGCAGGGTCTCATGACAGCGGTCTCTGTTGGAGGTAGAAGAGACCTCTTTCAGAGGCATCATGAAATTTCTGGGCCTAATGACATCTTGTATCCCAGCAGGTCCATGGGCTCAGCTCCATTCCAGGACCCTCCAGCACTTCCTCCTGGGTCGGAACTGGAGAAATATTAGACAACGGGGTCCCCATCCCAGATGTAGTAAAGGAAACTCTGAAGTGGTGGCTTCTTCCACAGAGATTACAGGGGGGTCATCTTTAGAGTCAGATCAATCGTCTCAGAATAACTAGACGCAAGTGCCTGGGGTTGGAGGGCTCACCTAGAGGAACTTCGAGCCCAGGGTTCTTGGAACCGGGGTCAGTGAAGCGCTTCTTCAAACTTCCGAGAATTATTGCCAGTCGGGGAAGCCCTAAAAGCGTTAGAGAAAAGAATACAGGGCCGGGAGGTCCAGATTCTGTCCGACAATGCGACTACAGTGGCATTCCTGCCTCGTCAGGGAGGCACCAGGTCTCGCGCGCTTCTGACCTTGGCTCTGGAAATCCTCGGATGGGCAGAGCTTCGGATCCCCTCTATTTCGGCAGTGCACATAAGGGGGGCGCACAATGTCGAAGCAGACTATCTCAGTCGCCAACCGATTCTCCAGGGAGAATGGGAATTGTACCCAGAGGTATCCGCCCTGGTGTGCCGACATTTCGGCAAACCAGAAATCAACCTCTTCGCCCGCAGAAAGAACAGAAGGGTAAAAAGATTCTTCTCTCTCTCCCGGGAGGGGGACTCGGAGGGAGTGGATGCGCTGGCCCAGGTGTGGAATTTTTGCCTGGCCTATGCCTTCCCCCCCTGAGTCTAATCCCAAGAGTCTTGCAGAAACTATCTCTGAGGGCACACTGATTTTGATCGCCCCTTGGTGTCCCAAGAGGACCTGGTTCCCCGCTCTGGAGAATTGGTCGATAGCTCCCCCTCTCCAGCTGCCAGCTCAGAGAGACCACCTTCGCCAGGGTCCTGTCTGCCACCCAGACCCCAGCTTCTTCAGGCTGACGGCCTGGTTCTTGAAAGGCAGAGCCTGCAGGAGAAGGGCTGTTCTGAAAGAGTGATACTCCTGTCAAGTAGGAAAGTAGTTACCAGGTGTATCTACGCAAAAGTATGGGGGGTCTTCTCACGCCGGTGTTAAGCAAAAGAAGCATCCCAACAAGAGATCTCCGCCATCCTGGATTTCCTCCAGGATTGCGGAGATTTGGGGCTTGCTACCAAGACACTGAAAGTTCAGGTGGCAGCCTTATCCTATTTTTTGGACAGAAGATTGTCTCTGGACCCCCTGATTAAAAGGTTCTTGACGGCCAGAGATAGAATGTCCCCAGTGCAGGTTTCCAAAGTCCTGCCCTGGGATCTTACTTTAGTGTTAGAAAAGTTAACCAAGGCTCCGATTTAGCCGTTAGACCTTATTTCTATTAAGTTGTTCACGTTTTAAGTTTGCTTTTCTGCTGGCGATTACGACAGCCAGAAGAATAGGCGACATTCAGGCTCTGTCAAAAGAGCCATTTTTTTTTTTTTTTTAGTTTGTTTGACAGGGTTGTTCTTAGACAGGACCTCCTGTACCTTCCAAAGGTAGTCTCAAAGTTCCATAGAACACAAGAGATGATCCTTCCTTCTTTTTGCTCCAATCCTCAGAACGAAAGGGAGAGTTATTTTCATTGCCTGGATGTCAGACGTCTGTTATCTTATTTGGATAGGGTAAAACCGTTTATAAAGTCCAGCCATTTATTGGCTAATTTCTCTGGACAGAAGGGTCAGCAAGCATCTAGAGCATCCATATCTAGATGGATTAAGCAGATTTCCCTAGCTTATGATCAGGCTAGTAAAACGGTCCCAAAGATTAAAGCACATTCCACTCGGTCTCTGGTGACCTCATGGACAGAAAGGGCCAGAGCTTCGTTGGAACAGATATGTAGAGCTGCTACATGGTCAAGCCAGAATACATTCCTGAGACATAGAGTGGAGTTGCTGTCACCTCAGGACCTGGTGTTTGGTAGGAAAGTCCTACAAGCAGTTGTCCCACCCTAAGGAAGGCCTGAACTACTTGCTCTGTGTGCCGTCCTGGAAGACGACTTGAGAAAGTAACCAGTTACACTTACCGGTAAAGTCTTCTGGGAAGTCTTCCAGGACGGCAGGCCTACTTCCCACCCGCTCTTGTTAAATATGTTGGTTTGTATAGAGTTGTGGTGGTATGTTTTCACTCTCGTGCACTGGTGTGAGTCTGTACTTTGTCACAACTGAGGAGCACGGGGAGGGGCGGGGGTTTTAACCTCTTTGTTTCCTGTCAGGTGGGAACAGTCATCTCTCAGTGTGCCGTCCTAAAAGACTTCCCAAAAACACTGTTACCGGTAAGTGTAACTGGTTACTTTTTTGTTGGTGGTAAATTGGCAATTCAGGGCTTTCCCATTTGATAAGGCTTGGGATTTGATAGTCCCCAGGTGGTGTGATGAGCATGTCATAAATTAGGGAAAGTGTGTGTGTGTGTGTGTGTGTGTGTGTGTGTAACAGCACCCCTGTCTCTGTATAGAGTTCCTCAAATGTTGTGAGAGGCTGGTTTGTATCACTGGGAGGTGGTAGCTGGCAAGAAAATGGCAAAGCTGTAGAGCTCTCATAAAATCCAGTCGGCACAAGCTGCTAGGATCCGAGAGCGCCTCTGTTGCCATCTACCCATGGTGCTGAAGTGAGATGCTTGGTGCATGCCCGCCTCGCTTGGGTCTCGGAAGGGTTTGTCCCTCATGCCCGGTTCAAATTGGGGATTACCGATTTTATGGGTCTCAACATAGAGTTGCAGGTAGAGAGAGGAGTGGGTCATCAGGTGTGCACATATTTTAAAGTGGTTGTAAACCCTCCATTACAACTTGCACCTACAAGTAAGCCTAGATTAAGGTTTAGGAGCTATTTTCCAAAAAGTTTTACAACGTTGTCTACGGCGCATGCGCGCCGTAGACAGCAGTGCATTCACAGGGTTAATCCCCATACACAAATCCGGCTCCTGCGCGAAGTGACGTCTTCCCCGCTCCGGCCAATCGCAGCGCCGGAGCGGCGCTGTGATTGGCTGGAGCAACGATACCCGGAAGTTTACGATACCCGGAAGTAAACTTCCAGGTATCTGTGGAGCGATGGCTGGAGGGGGAGACTAGGACGGCTTCGGGGGCCCCGATCTAAGGTAAGTAATGCATAATGAGCTAGTATGCTAGTCATACTGGCTCATTATGGCTTTGTCTTGCAGGTGTTTTTTTTAAAGGGGTTTACAACCACTTTAATGGTGTTTGAGGCTGGGTGGTAGGGCTGTTGGGCACCATGGGGCTCTATGGAGGGGGGTGTCGTTTTGCGCTGGTTTTAGCTGTGGCCACAGCTTGGTGTCTTTATGTCTGCACCAGTCAAGGAGTTTGCTAAGATGTACTGCGTGATAATGGGTTCGGATCTCAGGCAGTGCTAGACCTCCGTAGTTGTTTTGGGAGCAGGAGTATCTTTTTGTGTAAGCAAGGTTTTTTCCCTGCCCAAAGAAATTTTATGAAGGTGGACTGTATTTGTTTAAAGTAGTCCGCGGGTATGTGTATTGGGAGGGTCTGCAGGAGATAGAGGAATTTAGGTAAAATCGGCATTTTAAGAATCTTCAGGTTGTTGATTTGCCCATAGTTGTCAAATTCCTGCATTAGGTTGGGTAGGGATATGGCTGGTTTTGTGAGGGAGAACATCAGGTTGTCCGCAGATGCATTGTATTGGATTTTGTTGACTTCTATGCCGGTGATGTCAGGGTTCGATCTAACTTGACATAGGAAGAGAGAGATCGAGAGAGAAACTGTGTGTGTGTGTGTGAGTGAGTGTGTGAGTGTGTGAGTGTGTGAGTGTGTGAGTGAGTGTGTGAGTGAGTGTGTGAGTGAGTGAGTGTGTGAGTGAGTGAGTGTGTGAGTGAGTGAGTGTGTGAGTGAGTGTGTGAGTGAGTGAGTGAGTGAGTGAGTGAGTGAGTGAGTGAGTGAGTGAGTGAGTGAGTGAGTGAGTGAGTGAGTGAGTGAGTGAGTGAGTGAGTGAGTGAGTGAGTGAGTGAGTGAGTGTGTGTGAGAGAGAGAGGCATGTCTTAGTTGGAGGAATTGATATAACCAGTTAGATTGTGGAGAAAACGCTCCTCCGATCTTCAAAGGATTTAAGTATACCATTTTTGTACAGCTGCTCTACAGTTGTTCCTAATTTTCCCCATCTCTGAAAGCCTCTAAGGGCCTAAATTCGAGGAAGTCTATAGTTTTCCCATATGGGAGTGTATCTAGTAGGATGAGTTTTTCTGTTGATGCCTTTTTTAAAGGATTCAATGCAGCAGATTTCTCATCTGCCTCTCTCGTCTGTACATATGCGCAGAGATTTATGGCTTATGAACTGGTCAGCCGAGCCTCCCTGTAAGAGGTTATTTGCTGGTTCCCCTTTCATGGGGAACGTTTATTCGGAGATCACTTGGACAAATATATCCAAAAGATTTCCGGAGGGAAGAGTTATCTACTTTCTGTGAAGAAAAGCACCAAAGTCCCTAGTTTAAAACTTCAGGGACTGCTTCCTCAAGGGTCTCGGCTCCAGGGTAGTTGCGCCGCCAACGGCACTAAAGCCAGAGGCAGGCCGGGGCCAGAAGAGGTCCTGGGTCCAAAACTCTTCTAAACGCAGCACCAAGCTCTCCCATTGAGGGGACGCCCGCACTCCACCGAGTGGGGGGAAGGTTTCTGCACTTTGCGGACATTTGGAATGCAACAATTCAGGACGAGTGGGTCACCTCAATTATATCTCGCGGCTACAAGCTGGAGTTACGGGAAATTCCCTCTCAGGTTTTTAAGATCCAGCGTTCCCTCGGATCCTCCAAAAAGACTTATTGTTTCAGGCACTACAGCATCTAGTCAAGTGCATCAAGGAGTGATTGTAGAGGTTCCTGTATTCGAAAGGGGCACAGGTTTTTACTCAAACCTGTTCACGGTTCAGAAACAAAATGGGCACACAAGGCCCATTTTGAACCCAAGATCCCTGAACAAGTATCTATGGATACAGTCCTTTCGGATGGAGTCTGTCTGCTCAGCAGTAACCTCAGTCAAGAGGAGACTTTTTAGCCTCCATAGATATAAGGGACGCGTATCTACACATACCTATCTTTCAGCCTCATCAGAGGTTCCTACGTTTTGCAGTAGAGGAACGTCCTTTTTCGTTTGTGGCTCTACCCTTTGGGCTTTTTACAGCTCCCCAGGTGTTCACAAAAGTCCTAGCACCAGTACTGGGTCTAAGGGCCCAAGGGATTCTGGTACAAGGGTATCTGGACGACCTCCTGCTCAGAGATCACTCAGCCCAGGCTCTAGAACAGAGCACAGGATACACGGAGCGGTATTTGGAAAGCTTAGGCTGGATCATCAATACCAAAAAATTGCCCTTGAGACCAGCTCAAAGCCTAAAATATTTAGGTCTGATCCTAAACACAGCCCAAGCAAGAGTATTCTTGCCATCTGTAAAGGATCTGTGCCCTGAAGATTCAGGTGCGTCAGATAAGGGGGCCCCAGACAACCCTCCATTTGACCCTCCATTCGACTCTGCATGAGTCTTCTAGGGAGGATGGTATCATCCTTCGAGGCGGTGCCCTATGCTCAGTTCCATTCCAGGCCCTTACAACAGGAAATCTTGTTGACTTGGAACAGAGGGAGAAGAGCCCTGGATTATCCAATGCGCTTATCCCCTCAGGCATTCTTAAGCCTAAACTGGTGGTTGCAGGATCAGCACCTAAGAGAGGGAAAATCCTTTTTCCCAGTAACTTAGAGTACTGACTAAATATGCCAGTCTCTCAGGCTGGGGAGCGACCCTAGAGGGGCTCACTGCTCAGGAAAATGGTCAAGGACGGAACAGAATCCTGCCCATCAACGTCTTGGAATTACGGGCAGTACGTCTGGCCCTACAGTCCTGGACGTTGGAACTTCAGGACTGTCCCATCAGGGTACAGTCCAACAATGCCACTGCAGTGGCCTATATAAATCACCAAGGTGGTGCCAGGAGTCGTTAAGCTCTGAGGGAGGTGAACCACATACTAGCCTGGGCAGAGGGACATATGCCAGTTATATCGGCAGTCATATGCCGGGAGTAGAGAACTGGAAGGCAGATTATCTCAGCTGCCAGCAGATCTGCCCGGGGGAATGGTCCCTACACCCAGAGGTGTTCCAGGAAATTTGCCAACATTGGGGATGGCCAGAGGTCGACCTACTGAAATCCAGGTTCAAACAACAATCTACAGCAGTTTGCCAGAGGATCTCTTGTTCAGAAGACAATCGCAGCAAATGCTTTATGCTTTCCCTCTCCTTTTCACATTTGTTGCGCAGGATTCGGAGAGAGGGAGTTTGTCATTCTGGTGGCACCAGCCTGGCCTGGAAGACCTTGGTTCCCGGAGATTGTGAGACTAACGATACACATTTTTTATTTTTTTTCACAACCTGCAAGGCAAAGTCATAATGAGCTAGTATGACTAGCATACTAGCTCATTATCAATCACTTACCTTAGATCGAAGCCCCCGCAGCGGTCCTCGGACACGTCCTCCGTCGCATCCATGATACCCGGAGTGACTTCCGGGTATCGCCGCTCCGGCGCTGTGATTGGCCGGAGCGGCGATGACGTCACTCCCGCGCATGCGCGGGGAACGGCACGATCCCCGCGCATGCGCGAATTCCGGCAGTGTCCGGCAGGCTGCCATTCAAAGAGCCGTCGCGCTCAGTGCGCCTGCGCCATTATCTATGTGTTACCATGTGCTTATAATAAAGATTAATTCCCTGTTTTGGAACTACAACACAGAGCGTTGTCTTGTTTGTGCGGGGAGAATTATTTATATAGGGTCTTATTCAGCTGGTTGGAGTGTCTGGTAGCTGCTGTGTGTTCGGGAATGGAATATATTTAAATGACGTTAACCCCTGTCATTACACTCACGTTAGGTTTCGTAGAATTCATTGCTGAATCCATCAGTCCCTGGGGCTTTATGTAAAGGGAAGAAAAAAGGGGGACGCCATAGGCGCTTTGGGACTTTGAATGAGATTGCATCAAAAGATGCATCTCCATCCCATATGCAAGGGAAAAAGCAAAGGAAATTGGGACTTTAATTGAAATGGTGGACTGGATGGGGATAAAAAGGATTGAGACATTTGATATTGCATGCATGTATTGAATATAAAGTATTTACAGTAAAACCGACAAGTACACAATGCATAATTAACCATCATGATATCTGTATAAAAGGTAATAGTATATCATATAGTCATACATAGCAAAAGGTGATTCAAATGAATCAATAGGGGAATGTATGGACACATAAAAACTGAGCAAGAAACAATATGTGTGGTAAACGAAAGTACAATATAACAAAAAATCATAAAAATGTCAATCTGAAACAAAATCCCATTTGCGCTAGTAGCTACATCCTTTGTAAGCCCGACGCGTTTCGTGTAAGAAAAACACTCCTCAGGGGCAGATGTAATGGGGTATACAGTATGTCTCATTTTTGATGTGTATGAGAGATGGGCCGTAAGACCGCCCGTCCCGGGACCTGAGGTGGCAGAAATTCAGGCACAGCAGGGCACCAGGGCATCTTCCACAGGGAGCAGATGGTCATAAGGCGTCGTATAGTCAGGAGGTACTCTCGTATAGCCGTATCAATGTCTTGGTCCCAAATGGAGTGGCAGAAATTCAAATGCACATCAGAGCGCCCAGGCAAACTTCCCCAGGCATCAGAAGGTAATGGGAAGTGGTGAGGACAGATCCCTCCTATGGCAGTGTCCATATCTTGTACATGTTGGGGGGACAGAAGCTGGTCAGAACTGAGGCCTCTGTGTGGAAAGCTGGAAGCTGTGGAGAAGCCCTGTGTTGCGTCCTGCACGTGCACGAAGGCGCCACCAGCGTCACGCTGGCTCGACACCCGCAGTGTCGAGCCAGCGTGACGCTGGTGGAGCCTTCGTGCACGTGCAGGACGCAACACAGGGCTTCTCCACAGCTTCCAGCTTTCCACACAGAGGCCTCAGTTCTGACCAGCTTCTGTCCCCCCAACATGTACAAGATATGGACACTGCCATAGGAGGGATCTGTCCTCACCACTTCCCATTACCTTCTGATGCCTGGGGAAGTTTGCCTGGGCGCTCTGATGTGCATTTGAATTTCTGCCACTCCATTTGGAACCAAGACATTGATACGGCTATACGAGAGTACCTCCTGACTATATGACGCCTTATGACCATCTGCTCTCTGTGGAAGGTGCCCTGCTGTGCCTGAATTTCTGCCACCTCAGGTCCCGGGACGGGCGGTCTTACGGCCCATCTCTCATACACATCAAAAATGAGACATACTGTATACCCCATTACATCTGCCCCTGAGGAGTGTTTTTCTTACACGAAACGCGTCGGGCTTACAAAGGATGTAGCTACTAGCGCAAATGGGATTTTGTTTCAGATTGACATTTTTATGATTTTTTGTTATATTGTACTTTCGTTTACCACACATATTGTTTCTTGCTCAGTTTTTATGTGTCCATACATTCCCCTATTGATTCATTTGAATCACCTTTTGCTATGTATGACTATATGATATACTATTACCTTTTATACAGATATCATGATGGTTAATTATGCATTGTGTACTTATTGTCGGTTTTACTGTAAATACTTTATATTCAATACATGCATGCAATATCAAATGTCTCAATCCTTTTTATCCCCATCCAGTCCACCATTTCAATTAAAGTCCCAATTTCCTTTGCTTTTTCCCTTATGTAAAGGGAGGGCTTTATTAGCGGCCTGAAATTCCTGATATGAGGGAGGTTGAGCAAGGGCTTCCAATTGTGTGGTAGTCAGAGAGGGGAGATGCAGTGGGGAGAGAAAAGCTTGAATTAATGATTATATAGGTTTAGGGTCGGTAGGTGTTGTTTTTTTTTTTTTTTTTTTATAGGTTGGAATAAAAGGAGCCAAAACAGTTAGCAATGTTCTTTGGGTTGATGAGTCTGGGACCCAGAGGGTCCAACAGTTATGGAATTTTGTACTGTGCCGCTCTGCGTTTTTATATTGCTGTGCCAGGATTCTACCCGCTTGTATGGACACAGCTTCCTATTGACAAGTGGGTATTATCCTTCATTTAGGAGTGACTAGGCAGAAAACTTGTATAAAGTTTTAACACACCACACCCTATACAGCACTGCCCAGGGGGCGGACCCTCTGGGTATAATCCCTCTCTGCACCTCGCAGATCAGTTTTCTTTCTGCCTAGCAAGGAGGGCTCCCTTTGAGCCCATTGGTCCGGGGTTTTTTTTTTTTTTTTTTACGTTTTTCTACATAGTTTTTTTTGTTCCTGCGATCTTCGATCAACTGCCGACTGGGTGACAAGGCTGGATCCCAGATCCTTGTAGTCTCCCCAGTTTCGGCCATCAAGCGTGTGCCGACCCTAGCTACACGCTGGGTTTTCCACGACATGCCCGTCGCTCCACGGGTGGCCGGTGAGCTTTGCGCTCCAGGGTATGCATATGATCCTCTCTATGGCACAATCGCAGCATGCCGGACCGACAGTCACCTCCCATGCGCGGATGATGACCTGTCCGGAATGTCTTCCAGCATGATCTACGCGGAAAGGGTAAGTAGCTCCCCTGCTTCGGCAGGGTGACTTGGCTGGACATTCCTGGAGAGATCAAGTAAGTTTTTTTTTTTTTTGCCCTTTCTTTCCTCTCTCCCTGCCTTCCCTCCTCCCTGGGTTCTGAAGCTAAGGCTGGGTGCTGGGGCTCACCTGCGCTGTAGACTGTCATTAATGTCAATGTGCTGCTTACCTGTGTGTGCTTTTTCCCTCCATGCTGTCGGTGGCCATTTTCTTGTGGGGTCCATGCCTGTTTTGGCATCTAATGCTCGGCGGCCGTTTTCTTGTGTTTCGCGCCGCTTGGCGGGCATTTTCTTGTGGTCCTTGCCCGCTTTGGCCTCTATCGACTGTTCAGCCATTTTCTTGTGGTTTGCGCCTGTATGGATCTACCGCCGCTCGGCGGCCATTTTTTTTGTGCTTCGCGGCCGCTTTGGCCTCTCGATTTCTCGTCGGCCATTTTTCCACACTGTTTTTCAGCACGGCCGCTCGGCGGCCATTTTGTACATGTCTTCGGCCACTAGGGTGCATTCCACAGGCGCGGAAGCATACAGACACGCTGAGGATCAGACTGACACAGGCAGCGGTGGGATAGCATCTCAGGCGGGAGCAGACGGCAGCAATAGCGGGACCGTTCTAAGGGTGGTGAGTCCTCTGGGAGATCCTGCAGCTAGGAGGCAGGCCTATTGATACCTTGCCTCAAGTCCCTGTGGGTGTCAGGCGCGTGGGTCAGCATGACGTCAGAAGCAGACGTCTTTTTCCCCTGAAACACCTGAGTTGGCAGCTGGTGCCCCTGGTGTATCTGTGGGCGCTATGGCGGCAATCCTGAAGGCTTTGTTGCCAAGGAGGAAGCGGCGCATGGGAACACGGGGGGGGGGGCGTAGGAAACGCCATCTTCTGGGGATAATTCTGATGCAGAACCAGGCCTGGCTGTGGCTCATGGCCCTGATTCTGATGCATCAGACTGCGGACCGTGACTGGTCGGA
This sequence comes from Rana muscosa, assembly GCA_029206835.1. NCBI lineage: Eukaryota > Metazoa > Chordata > Amphibia > Anura > Ranidae > Rana > Rana muscosa. The sequence goes on from CM055122.1 coordinate 1,207,396,224, forward strand.
CAGTGAGAATGACTCCAGGTCTGGGTCAACACGCGAAAAGGCTTTGGTATCTGACCTTTTCACTACAGTGCGGGATACGCTGAAATTGGAGAATGCTGCAGAAGCAGCAAAGACGGCGGTCCCCTTTGGGTTCCGTAAGCCGGCTCGCACTGCTAAGGTGTTTCGTTGTCTTATCTTGATAAGCTTTTATACAATGAGTGGGAAAACCCACTGAAGTTTTTTTTGCAGCCCTTTTGAGGAGAGTTTCCTGAAAAAATGGTCCTCTCCCCCGATAGCGGACCCCCCCTGTGTCCAGACTTAACAAAGAGGCTCCTGTCTTCAAGGACCATGTGAACAAGAAGGCTGAGGCACTTGCTCGCTACCTATACACTGTGGTGGGCTCAGCGGTGCGTCCAGCATTGGCTGGAGCTTTGGTGTCTCAGACACTTGCTGGGTGGGCAAAGATGCTACTCCAGGGGTTTAAGGCACAGGTAGCTTTGGCCGACCAGTTGGTACATGGCCTTAAGTTTGTCTGCGAATCAGACATGGATACTATCCCCTTGCTGTCTAGAGCCTTGGGTTATGCGGTGGTGTTATGCCACCTGGTAAGTGCTGGTCTATGGACCAAAAAACTTCCAAGAGGGTCTTATTGGACCTGCCCTTTAGCGGTGACGGTCCTTATTTTTTTTTTTTTTAAAGCCTCTGGTTGACATCATTAAAGATGCCACAGGAGGTAAGAGCTTGCTGCTCCCGCAATCCAAAAAGGGGTAAGGAGCCACGCCATAGGCTAGGGCTTTCCTTCACCGTGCACAAGTCTTTCGTCTGCCTAGTGAGGCAGGTAAATGACCCCAGGTCGATAAAGCGCCTGCTGAGGGACAGAAGCGTCCCTGGGTTCGCAAGCCCAACCTTGCTTGCCTACCGAACAGATTTTTTTTTTCGCTCTAAACCGCCAGCTTCAGCCGACTCGTCGAAGTCCTATAGGGGGCGGTTCAAGACCTGCTGATACGCAGGTTGGTCCTTCCTGTCTCAGTACAGGAAAGGATTCAGGGGTTCTACTCATCTGTTCGTAGTGCTGAAGACGCTCTGTTGTCGCTGCCCTCCATCCAGGGGATTTTCTGGCATCCTTGCTCATCAAGGAAGCATGCTTGCATGTTCCCATATGCACCAGGCATCAGATGTCTGCGTTGGGCGGCCGGGGAAGACCACTACCAATGGTGGCTCTCCCCTTTGGCCTGGCATCGGCACCAAGGGTGTTCACCAAGGTGCTTGCCCCGATTCTGGCGTGGCATCGCTGTCATGGGCAACTTGGATGTTCTTCTGAGGGCCACCTCAAACTCAAAATTAAAGGTGAGCGGGTCTATAACCTGTCAGGACCTCCGTTTCTTGGTTGGGTGCTGAACACTCAGAAGTCAGTACCGTCTCAACTCCTAGTGTTTCTAGGGTTGATTCTGGCGAAAGTATTTTTTTTTCTTTCTCCCTAGGGCAAGGTTGCAGACCCTTCGGGCTGCAGTGCGGCAGTTGACATCCCAAAGAGGATTGTCACGCCACTTTTTTCAGGCGAGTCCTGGGCCTCATGGTGGTCTCCTCGAGGCAGTACCATATGCACTATTTCACATGCGAGTGTTACAGAAGGTAATTCTGTCCAGAAAGGTCAAGTGCTCTTCATCCCTGGATTATCAAAATCTGGGTGAGCCACCTAGTCAGGACCTCCCTAGTTGGTGGCCGTCATCACTGGCATTTCTGTCCGGGAAGTCGTTCCTTCCTTCCTTTTTACTGGATGGTGGCACGGCGGACGCCTGTCTTCCCGGTTGGACAGGAGTCTGGGGCGCTCAGTCAACCTGGGTCGCTGGACTCCAGAGGAATTCCACTTGCCGATCAATGTCCTGGAACTCCGGGCGATCTGGCTTTGCCTCTCCACATGGTCAGAGGCTACAAAGGCGTCCAGTCAGAATCCAGTCAGACAAACACCACAGTTGTGGCGTATGTCAATCATCAAGGAGGAACAAGCAGCTCTGCTGCAGCATTGCAGGTCGCTCACCTCCTAAGGGGGGCAGAAAGGAGCATACCAGGCCTGTTGGCCGTATACATTCCGGGTGTGGGAAACTGGCAGACGAATTACCTGAGTTGCCAGATGCTGGACCAAGGAGAATGGTCTCTACACCCGGAGGCATTTCAGCTCCTTTGCCAGAGGGGAGGCATGCCAGTCTTGTATCTCCTGGCTTCTCTATTCAATCGGAAGGTATTGAGGTTAGTGGCCAGGTCAAGAGACCCATGGGCAAACACGACAGATGTGTTGATGGCACCATGGAGTCAGTACCGGCTAATCTATGCCTTTCCTCCTCTGAAGCTCCTTTCTCAGCTGCTTCGCAGACTGGAGGCAGAGAGGATTCCAATGGTCCCAATTGCTCTGGATTAGCCTCTGCGTCCTTGGTACGCCGATCTAGTGCGTCTGGTAGCAGAACGCCTTTTTGGCATCTACTGCTAAGGACCTGCTGTCGCAAGGTCCCATACGCCATCCTGTTTTTACAGTCACTGGCTTAAGAGCATGGCTTGAGAGCCAGGTGCTAAGAGACCGGGGCCTGTCAGACTCTGATCTCTACCATGAGGAGTGCTCGGAAATCGTCCCCTAGGAAGATTTACCATCGCACTTGGAAGACCTACATATCCATTTGTGAGGAAATGAGGTGGCATCCACGTACTTATTTGGTTCCAGAGTCCTGCTGTTCTTACAGCGTGGGGCAGACCAAAAGTTTGCTTTAAGTACAATTAAGGGGCAGATATCTGCCCTAGCTGTCTTTTTTTTTTTTTCAACGACCCCTGGTGGCTCTCTCTAGTGAGAACGTTTGTACAGTGGGTTCGGCAGGCGGCCCCTTTGGTCCACCCTCCACTACCTCCGTGGGGCTTGTGTAGCAGACGTCCTTTTGGCGTCTACCATTACGAGAGGCCCTGCTGTCGCAGGGTCCCATATGCCATCCTGCTTGCCGTCAATGGCTTTAAGGGCATGGCCTCCAAGTGCCTCAGAAACTACTGTTTGAGATCATCAGGGAGATTCCCTTGTTGACACTTTCTCAGAAAGTGGTCCTTTTGGGTGGCTTTTATGCCAGTTAAGACGGGTTTCTGAGCGGGCAGCCTTGTCATGCAAGCCTCCCTATCTGATCTTCCACATGGATAAGGTGGTGCTGCGTCCGCAGCCTTCTTTTCTTCCTAAGGTCGTGTTTCGACCTTCCATCTCAAGACATTGTACTGCCATCCTTGTGTCCTCATCCGTCGAATCCTAAGGCGACGACGTTGCATTCTTTGGACGTTGTCCAAACTCTGAGAGAATGCTTGTCTGGTACTGCTCCGTTCCGGAGTCCAGGCTCACTGTTTGTTTCGGTGGCTGGTCCCAAGTAGGGCCCAGCGGTCTCGTCGGCCACCATCTCTAGGTGGATCCTACAGATCGTGATCGGGCTTGCGCCATGAAGGGTCAGGCGCCTCCTTTTCCCGGCGCATTCGACCAGGGCAGGAGGTGCCTCTTGGTGTTGCGTCAGTTAAGACGGGTTTCTGAGATGGCAGCCTCCGTCATGCAAGGCTCCTTATCTGATCTTCCACAAGGATAGGTGGTGCTGTGTCCGCAGCCTTTTCTTCCTAAGGTCGTTTCGACCTTCCATCTCAAGGAAGACATTGTTCTGCCATCCTTGTGTCCTCATCCGTCGAATCCTAGGTGACGACGTTGTTGTTTTTTTGGACGCTGTCTGAGCTCTGAGAGCATCAAGCGTCTGTTTCACCAGGTGTGTAAGGCGGCGACCTGCTCGTCCGTTCACACTTAAACTAAACTTTACAAGTTGATGTGGTGCATCTTCGGATGCTTCTTTCGGCCGCAAGGTATTGCAGGCGGCTGTTTAGAGTTGCAACTCCTCTGTTGAGCTCTGTTTTGGGATGAAGTTGTTTTAATGCTGTTCCCACCCCTCGTTTTTGACACTGCTTTGGGACGTCCCACTTGTCAATAGGAAGCTGTGTCCGTCCATGAACGAAAGAGTAAATAGGATTTTTGTACTCACCGTAAAATCCTTTTCTCTGAGTTCATGGACGTACACAGCACCCACCCCTCATTTTAAGTTTGTACTGCTTTTTGACGAACTGATCTGCGAGGTGCAGAGAGAGGGATTGTAGACAGAGGGTCCGCCCCCTGGGCGGTGCTGTATAGGGTGTGGTGTGAACACTTTATACAAGTTTTCTACCTAGTCACTCCTAAATGAAGGATAATACCCACTTGTCAATAGGAAGCTGTGTCCGTCCATGAACTCAGAGAAAATAATTTTTCAAATAAACCTCAAAACCATTTTGTAAATAAGAACTGAATTCTGTTCGGAGTTGCGAAGCTCAGTGAGGACAGCATCTGAAGGGACTAGTTTGTTATGCCTTTCTAAGGCTTTTATGTTCTCTAGGAATGTATTAATGGTTGAGTTAGGCTGCTTCTTCTCCTGGGCCCCCAGTTTCAGTAATGTGTGCATTGCAGAGGGTGGTTAATTGCAGACCCGACCTGTTCCCTAATCTTGGCACTGAGCAGAGAGGGATTTAAACACCACATTGTATGGGTTGTGCTGGAGGAGGTTAATGGATACAGGTGCGTGGTCGGACCACAAAATCACTCTGATGGTGGAATCAGATGTGTTGCAGCACTACTTTAGAGGTCAGGAATAAGTTGATCTTTGAATGGGTTTTCTGAGAGTAGGAGTAGTCCTTGGTGCCATGTTGACATCTCCAAGGGTCGTAAAAGTCTTCTAACAGTAAAAGGGAGGAGAGGGCTGTAGACCTTCTCTTTGAGCTGGAGTCATCTAGTAAAGGACCAACTACTTTGTTGTAGTCGCCACACAAAATAATTTGGTCCCTGTGGTAGTGTTGAATCTTTTGCATGACCGTTTTTTAGAAGGATTTTTGATGGGTATTTGGTGCATAGATATTAACAATTATCAGAGGCCTATTGTTAGAGGAAGCCAACAGTATTAGGAACCTGCCAGAGGGGTCTTGTTCTACATACGATAGAGTAAAGGAAACAGAGGAACGGACTGCAATCATAACCCCTCAACTTTTTATTAGCTTGAGATTGATAAATGTGAGGGAAGAGTTTGTGAGTGCAGTAAGGTGGGTTGAGCGAAGAGAAATGTGTTTCTTGGACACATAGTATGTCGGTGCATTGGGTGATAGCTTTGTGCCATAGGAGGGAGCATTTGAATGGGCTACTTATGCCCTTGGCATTCAGAGATGTAATTTTAGGTGACATAGCTACAAAGTATGAAGATTTCAGAATGGCACAAATAAAATAAGGTACAAATACAGTGTTCGCAAACAGTCAAAATATGAAATGGGTAGCGTCCACAGAATAATTATGGACTTTGTATATAAGATGCGCAAATCTAAACGACAATGCAAGTACAAAAATAGCAAAGATATATATAAAAAGAACAAACAAAGAAATGCTGTGTGCTTTGCACACTATAGCAGTGGGGCGAGGAGAGTTCACAAACCTGGCAGCTGCTCCTCCATGAACTTAAAAATGTAAGATCCAGCAAAAGGCATTGATTTCCATAGTAGGTTTGTGGGCAGTAGAGGCAACAGAAAACTAGAATGTGTTCTGTGTAGCTTACATGTTGGTAATTTTAGAAGATGTCTCATCAGTGGGAGTCTTGGGGGGAGGGTTAGAGTTATACCCCAGTTGTGCAGCTGTTTGATCCCATCTTTGGGAGTTGAAATGGATATTACTCTTTCATTCATGGACAGACACAGCTTCCTATTGACAAGTGGGTATTATCCTTCATTTAGGAGTGACTAGGCAGAAAACTTGTAGAAAGTTAACACATCACACCTTATACAGTACCGCCCTCTGGGTATAACCCCTCTTTCTGCACCTCGCAGATCAGTTTTTTCTGCCTAGCATAGGTCATGACCTTCCATCTCAAGGAAGACATTGTTCTGCCATCCTTGTGTCCTCAGCCGTTGAATCCTAGGAGACGACATTGTATTTTTTGGACGCTGTCCAAGCTCTGAGGGCATCAAGCGTCTGTTTCATCAGGTGTGTAAAGCTGCGACCTGCTCGTCTGTTCACACTTTCATTAAACTTTACGAGTTGATGTGTGTGCATCTTCGGATGTTTCTTTCGGCCGCAAGGTATTGCAGGCGGCTGTTCAGAGTTGCAACCCCTCAGTTGAGGAGCTCTGTGAGGAGCTCTCAGCATCTTGACATATGGGTATTATCCTCCTGTTAGGAGGTTGACTAGACAGAAAAACAGCATGTTAAATGTTAAAACACATCACACAGTACAGCACCGACCAGGGGGTGGTCTCCCCGGGTACATCCCCTCTCCCTGCATCATGCAGCTCAGTTTTTTTTTATGCCTAGCATAGGAGAATGACATGGCTTCCCGTGGACCCATGTGGCCTGGGTATTTTTTTAAATTTTTATTTTATTTTTTGATCCTGAGATCTACTATCAACTGCCGACTGGGTGACAGGCTGGGTCCTCGATCCTTGTAGTCTCCCCAGTTCAGCCATCGAGTGTGTGCCGGCCTTTTAGCTACACGCTGGGCTGTCCATGACATGCCCAATTGCTCCAGGGGTGGCTGGTGAGCTATATGCTCTGGGGCACACATATGACCGGGCTATATGTCCGTGTGCTGGGCCGACAGCCATGCCGTAACCGCGCGGACGTTGGGTTTGTCAGGAATGCCTTCAGCTACAGGATGGGTAAGTAGCAGTCCCTCTGCTCCGGCAGGGTGGTACGGCTAGGCATTCCTGGGGAGGTCGATGGGGGGGGGGGGGTCCCAACCTTCCTTTCCTCTCTCCCTTCCTCCCCTCCTCCCTAGGCTCTGGGTGGCTAGGATGGCTGCTTAACGGGGGTTTACCTGGGGGGGGCTCCATCCTATGGCTGGGGGCTGCACAGTGGGTCTGCTTTCCTGGGGGTGCTGTTCACTTGTGTGGGGGGGGGGCCTTCTTTAGGGGGCCCCCGGTGTTCGCTGCCTACTGTGTTTTGTGCACTAAATGCGGCCGGCGCTATTTTGTCGGCGTCCGGCGCTGTTTCTATCTGCGCTCTACGGCCATTTTCTTGTAGTCCGCGCGCTCTATTTACAGGGCAGCGGGTCGGTGGCCATTTTTGAACAGGTTTTTACCTCTAGTGGTCATTCTAATGGTGCGAACAGCTCCAGCACACTTCTCAGACAGTGACACAGGGAGAGCGCCTTAAAAGGGATAGCGCGGACGGCAGCTGTGCAGTACCTGGTCCGAGTGGCGAGTCCTCTGGGTGGGCCCTCGTTTTCTCTCTGCGGCAGCTAGGAGGGTGGTCCGTCTACGTTGTCTTCCATCCCCTGGGGGGTCAGGCGAGTGGGGGTCAGCATGGCGTTGGAAGCGGACGCCTCTTCCCCAGACATACCCAAGTTGGCAGTTGGTGCCCCTGCTATATCTGTGGACGCTGTGTCGGCGGTCCTGGAGGTTTTTGTGGCCAGGGTGGAAGCGGCGTGTGGAAAGAAGGGGGTAAAAAAAAACGCCCCCTCCCCCCCGCCATCTTCCGGGGACAATTCTGACACAGAACCGGGCCCAGCTACTGCTCCCGACCCTGGTTCTGATGTGTCTGAGGGTGCGGACCTCGACCGTTCGGACAGTGAGGATGAATCTGTGTCAGGGTCAGCGCATGATGGGGCGCTTGTAGGAGCACTTATCACCGCGGCACGGGATACTCTACAAATGGAGGATACGGCGGAGACAGATGTCGGTCCCTTTTTTGGATTCTGTACGCCGACCTGCACTGCTCAGGTGTTTACTTGTGTACCTTTCCTGGATATGCGGTGGTGTTGCGCCGCCTGTTCTGGCTAAAGTGTTGGTCAGCGGACCAATCTTCTAACAAGGCCCTGGTGGATTTACCTTTTAAAGGTAAAAGGTTTTTCGGAGCCTCTCTGGATGACATTATCAAAGATGTCACGGGAGGTAAGACCACTCTGCTCCCGCAATACAGTAAGTAGCCACGCCGTAGGCAGGGGCCCTCCTTCACCGCTCACAAGCATTTTTTTCGGTCTGCCTGGTGCTGCAGGTAAACGCTCCCAGGCTGTTAAGGCACCTCCGAAGGACTATAGCGTCCCTGGTTTTCGCAATCCCAACAAATCTGCCTCCGCATAAATGTCTGCCCTCCCCCGATGCTCGGGTGGGGAGCCGTCTTCGTGGCTTGGTAGATGTCTCTACTCTCCAACCAGTGGGTTTGCGAAGTAGTTTCCCCAGGGTACAAGATAGTTAATCTCTTGCCCACCGAACAGATTTTTTTCCTCAGTCGTTGGGAGGCCCTGTTTGGGGCAGTTCAGGATCTGCTGGTGTGTGGGGTGATCGTACCTGTACCATTGCCGGAACGGTTTCAGGGGTTTTACTCAATTTGGTTTGTAGTCCCGAAGGACGGGGTCCATCCATTCCTGGATCTCAGGGCCCTCAATTTGCTTTGAGAAAGTGCAAAGGTTCAGGATGGAACCAGTTCGCTCTGTTGTCGCTGCTCTCCATCCGGGGGACTTTCTGGCATCCTTGGACATCAAGGACGCATTCTTGCATGTTCCCATATGCTGCAGGCATCAGATGTTCTGCGCTTGCCAGTTGGGGAAGACCACTATCAATTTGTGGCTCTCCCCTGTGGTCTGGCATCGGCGCCGAGTGTGTTCACCAAGGTGCTCGCCCCGATTCCTGGCCTTGCTGAGACAGCGTGGAATCGCTATTGTGGGCTACCTGGACGATCTTCTGAGAGCCCCTTCAGGCTCAAAATTAGAAGAGGATGTGTCTATAACCTGTCAGACCCTCCGAGAATTTGGCTGGGTGCTGATCATTCAGAAGTCGGTGCTGGTGCCGTCCCAATGCCTAGAATACCTGGGGTTGGTCCGGGACTCCTCCAGAGGCGAGAGTCTTCCTCCCTGTGGAGAAGCTGCAGACTCTGTGTGCTGCGGTGCAGCAGTTTACATCCCAAAAAATGTCATTGCTCTGCTTTTGCATGCGAGTCCTGGGTCTCATGGTAGCCTCCTTCGAGGCGGTACCATATGCTCAATTCCACACTCGAGTGTTGCAGAGGGAAATTCTGTCACATTGGGACAAATGCCCATCGTCCCTGGATTGTCAAATCCAGCTGAGTCACCTGGTCAGGACCTCCCTGGTGTGGTGGCTGATTTTCTTGACCCTTCAGTCCGGGAAGTCGTTCCTTTCCTTTCACTGGACGGTGATCATGACGGGTGTCGGCCTTACCGGATGGGGGGCGAGTCTGGGGGTTCAGTCGGCTCAGGGTCGCTGGACCCAGGAAGACTTCCGCCTGCCGATCTATGTCCTGGAACTTCATGCGATCAGGCTGTGCCTCTCCGAGTGGTCTCGGAGGCTACAAGGGCATCCGGTCAGGATACAGTTGGACAACGCCACGGCAGTGGCGTATGTCTACCATCAAGGAGGAACAAGTGCGGCTGCAGCAGCGGAGGTCGCTCACATCCTGAGGTGGGCAGAACTGAGCGTGCCGGCTCTATCGGCAGTGTACATTCCGGGCGTAGAACACTGGCAAGCGGACTACCGAAGTCACCAGGCGCTGGACCAAGGAGAATAGTCTCTACACCAGGAGGTGTTTCAGGCCCCGTGTCTGAAATGGGGCACGCCAGACGTGGATCTCCTGGTGTTGCGACTCAATCGGAAAGTATTGAGGTTCGTGGCTAGGTCAAAAGACCCATGGACGGACTCGTCAGCTGCGATGGTGGCACCGTGGGGTCAGTTTCGGCTACTTTACGCCTTCCCTCCTTTAAAGCTTCTTCCACATCTGCTTCGCAGAGTGGAGGCCGAAGGGATTCTAACGATCCTGATTGCTCCAGATTGGCCTCGGCGCCCCTGGTACGCCGACCTAGTGCGTCTGGTAGCAGATGTTCCTTGGCATCTGCCGACGCAAAAGGACCTTCTCTTGCAAGGTCCCATACTTCATCCTGCTTTACAGTCGCTGGCTTTAATGGTATGGCTATTGAAAGCCAGGTTCTAAGGGACCGAGGCCTGTCGGATTCGGTGATCTCTACCATGCTGAGGGCACGGAAGTCATCCTCTCGGTGAATTTACCATCGTACATGGAAGGCTTACACCTCTGTTTGAAGAGATGAAGTGGCATCCGCGTGCATATGCGGTTTCCAGGGTCCTGCTGTTTCTACAGCGTGGGGTGGACCAGAAACTTGCCTTTAGTACGATTTTAAGGGGCAGATTTAAGCCTTGGCTGTCTTCTTTCAACTGCCCTTGGCGGCTCACTCTCTGGTGAGCACATTTTGTGCCGGGGGTTCGACATGTGGCCCCTCGGTACTTCCACTGCCTCCGTGGGACTTGAATTTGGTCCTCTCAGTACTTCAACGACCGCAGTTTGAGAACATTAGGAAGATTCCCTTACTGACTCTCTCCCAGATGGTGGCCTTTTTGGTGGCTATTACATCAGTCAGATGGGTTTCTGAACTGGCGGCCTTGTCTTGCAAGGCTCCCGATTTGATTTTTCACAAGGATAAGGTGGTGCTGCGTCCGCAGCCTTCATTTCTTCCTAAGGTAGTTTCGGCTTTTCTCCTCAATGAGGACATTGTACTTCCGTCTTTGTGTTCTCGTCCGTCGCACCCAAAAGAGGATGCGTTGTATTCCTTGGACGTTGTCCGAGCTCTGCGGGTGTACCTGTCTGCTACTGCTCCATTCCAGAGGTCGGACTCACTGTTTGTTTCGGTGGTTGCTCCTAAGAAGGGTCTGGCGGTCGCCATCTCTAGGTGGATCAGACAGATCGTGATTCAGGCCTATGCCCTAAAAGGGCGGGCGCCTCCCTTCCCGGTTACGGCGCATTCGACCAGGGCAATAGGTGCCTCCTTGGGCTTTCCGACATCAAGCGTCTGTCTCACAGGTGTGTAAGGCGGCGACCTGGTCGTCCGTTCACAATTCCTCAATTTTACAAGGTTGATGTGAGTGCATCTTTGGATGCTTCCTACGGCCGCAAGGTTTTACAGGTGGCAGTTTAAGGTTGCAACTCCTCCGTTGAGGAGCTCTGGTTTGTTTGGGTTTGAGTTTGTTTGATGCTGTTTTCCTACCCCTCGTTTTTTGACACTGCTTGGGGACGTCCAATATGTCAAGAAATTAATTTTACGGCGAGTACAAAAATCCTATTTTTTCTGATTCTGGTATGTGGCTAATGGCTTCAAAGGGAACCCCCATTTGAATGTGATCTTGTGCTCCTTGAGTATTATAGTAATTGGTGCAAATGCCTTATGCACCTGAAGCATGCACTCGCAGCTCGCTGAACAAATTCAACAATGCCGAACCAGACTGCACTCCTGCGCATGCGCAGGAGTGACAGCATCCCGGCCGGCTTCAGTGTCTCGATCGCTGGCCAGTGATGCGCTCACTCATGCGCATGAGCAGGAGTTCAGTCTGGTTCGGCATTGTTGAATTTGTTCAGGGCCGAGGGGTTGGGAATGCTGCATCGCTGGAACTGAGGGGAGTATGGTTTACCTTGACTCTGCTAAATTTGGTTTTGACAGTTAAACTTCAGTGACCTCTTTTCATAAGTTAATTGCCAAGAAAATGTTACTGTTAACTTGTAATCATATATTCAGTAATTTTGCAGAATGTGTTTTGATCTCTGTGTAATGTTCTAATCTAGTTTTATGTATATACCTTTGCTCTAGGCCAGTGGTCTCCAAACTGTGGCCCTTTGCTTGCCTTTTTCAGCCCTTGGGGCATTATTCCTTCCAGTGATACTAGACACTATTCTGCCCACTGACACCAACAATGGGGCACTATTCCTCCCCCGAATACCAAAGATGGGACACTGTTTACTCCCACTGATGGCAGAAAAAATTCTATTCCCGCTGGCCACAGTCTGGCCCCCCTAAAGTACAAAGGACAATGATCTGGCTCTTTGTTTTAGAGAGTTTGGAGACCCCTGCTCTAGGCCATTTTTGTGTAAACTCCTGTTTCATAACTGTTTTTGTCTTTTAGTTTATTCTCCAGACATGCCTTCCCGGCTTCCAATACAGGACATCTGTGCTGGCCTAATTGCAAGTATTGGCACTGCAATTAGATATTGGTTTCACTATACATTAGTGGCCTTTGCCTGGCTGGGAGTTGTACCACTTACAGCATGTAAGTATGAGATATAGCCATACATTTTGTAAATCATAATTTTGTGTGTGTATATAATCTCTTTTTTATCATGTTGTAAGCATTCTTTAATGAGCTTTGATGGATTAATTTTGTTTTTGAGGAGCCACAGGCATGCTTCCTTAAAATTATAAAAGCAGCCTGTATCTTCTACTAGTGATGTGATGTTACTAGTCTGGCATCCCTGAAAGACCCCAGCCCTATCAAATACATCCTTAAAGTGGTTGTAAACCCCCAAAAAAACCTGCAAGACAAAGGCATAATGAGCTAGTTTGCATAGCATACTAGCTCATTATGAAATACTCACCTTAGATCGAAGCCCCCACAGTGGTCCCGGCACATTGCTGTGCCCGGCGACATGTCTCCCAGAGTTATTTCCGGGTATCACGGGCTCCGGGGCTGCTATTGGCCGGAGCCATGATAACGTCTCTCCTGCGCATGCACACGGTAGCTGTCGGTAACGGCATGTCAGCTGAAGCAACGACACGTACGAGCCGCTGCGTCAGTGCGCATGTGCTGAGAATGTCGGCACATGCTGATACAGGGGATATCTCCTAAAACAGGTTTAGGAGATATTCACGGTAGCTACAGATGAGCCTTATTTTATAGGCTTGCCTGTAGTAAAAAGTGGTTTGTACTGGTTTGCAACCACTTTAATTGAACCCGTTCTTTTTGGTGCTAATTTACTCCTCCCAAACTATACAGAACGATACCCATAAGAGGTATGATGTCAGCGCCCCCTTTCCACGTCCTTCAATCACATCAAGCGGTGAATTCTGCAAAGCGTTCCCTGAATGACACCTGTGCTTAAGCAACCAACCTCTTGTGTTTACAGTGCATAAAGTCGGTTGCTTAGCATTTTACCTGGAAGCAAGTGGATATCACTGACGTAGTGGTGTCTACTTAAGCGATTTTCAGCTTGTAGGGGGCATCAGCCAGGTATGGTATATGCATAGTTACATTGCCTATATAAAAATGCATGGAGTTCATCTTTAACCACTTAAGAAGGTTCCAGAAGGTTTTTCATGACCAGGCCATATTTTGCTATTTAGCACTTCGCTACTTTAGCCAGTAATTGTGCGCCCATTCAATGCTTTTGCCCAAATGAAATTTATATCATTGTTTTTCCACACAGAGAGCTTTCCTCCACTGAGTTTTTTTTAATTATAAAAACAAAGACAGAAAATTGAGAATTTTTTTTTTTTTTTTTTACGTTTGGTTATAAAACCTATTCAATAAAAACAAAAATAAAATCGAATTTCTTCATAAATTTAGGCCAAAATGTATTTTGCTACAACTTTGGTAAAAAAATCCCAATATGTTTGTGTGAAAGTTATGTCTGCAAACTGTGTGTGTGTGTGTGTGTGTGTGTGTGTGTGTATGTGTGTGTGTGTGTATATATATATATATATATATATATATATATATATATATATATATATATATATATATATATATATATATATAATTTTTTTTAAATATATTTTAGTTATGACGGTGATCAGCGACTTATAGTGGGACTGTGATAGTGTAGTGGGAAATTGGCCACTGACACTGATGTCACTAGTGACACAAATACAGTGATCAGTGCTACACTGGCTTGGAAAGGGTTAACATTTAGGAGCAATCAAGGGGTTCACTGTGTGTTTAACAATGTTTACTGTGTGCTCTTTTTACTGAGCAATGTGCTGTCTGTAGAGAACCCTGTGTTAACCAACACAGGGCTCTCTTCTGTCATTTGCACAGCCAGTTGATCTGCCGGCCCACAGTATATCTACATGGGCCGGTCGGAAAGCGGTCAAAATACGCTTTGCTGTATGTAAACAAAATATAGTATAATGCAAATGCCAAACCTGTATGGAATTTCTATCACCCCTGAAGCCTGGCTAAAATACATCCATTACATTCCTATATCCTGGCTTATTTCTATCCCTCTAAAGGATGTCATTGGGGGTAGAAGTACCCCTTTGCCCCAGCAAAGAAAGCATAAGCCACAAACTCAAGACTCATTCCCCCACTGAGGCCAGGTTCCTGTTTTTTTCCCAGGCTTTAATCCCTAATGCTGGACCCAAGCCAGACCTCTTGATCCAGTAAGTTATTGCCATTGTTCCAGAAAGGTTTTCGGGTTTAACTCGAACCTCTTCTCTGTTCCAAAGCAAAAGGGGGATTCACCCCATCTCTACCCCGACAAACGCCTATTGAGAGAACAGTTGGATCAAATTACAATCATCCCAAGGGGATGGGGGGGGAGGAGGAAAGGGAGAGGGGGATGAGGTACCTCTTATACTTACAGGAAGAAAGCAATACAACCCGCAGCAGAGAAGTAACCTAGTATAGATGATATCAATTAATTTTATTACCTATAATGTGCGGGGATTAAATACTCCTTCCAAGAGACCTAAGATACTTAGTTAAAACACTATGGTGTAGAAGTGGTATCCCTACAGGAGACCCACCTAACACACGACATAAAGGTGAAATTATATTCCGCAGATTTTCTCATATGGTACTATGCTGATTCTACAATAAGGAGAGCAAGGGGAGTGGCAATTGGCATTACCAAAACAATGAGATTCAAATTGGAGGAAAGTATGACGGACCCCGAAGGCAGATTATCTTCCTCAAGGGTAAAATAGGTGAAATGGTTTGCACATTAGCAAACGTATATTCCCCCAATAAGAACCCGATAAAATTTCTGAATGAGGTATTGGGAAAACTGATGGACTTTAAGAAAGAGAATGTAATAATGATGGGTGATATGAATATTTGTATGGAGCCGGCGGTTGATGGTACGTTCCGTGCACAAGGGACAAACAATGGGCAGTTAAAAAAAAAAATGTAAACAGAAATTGCACTTGAGTCAAATGATTGACGCATGGAGGGTGCAACATCCCAAGACACAGGACTATACATTTTACTCCCCTGTGCACGGGGCTTACTCTAGGATAGATTACATTCTAATAGACCACAGATACCTGGACAATGTTATGGATACGAAGATAGAAATTTCCACGCTATCAGTTCATGCCCCTGTGAGAATTAAATTGAGTGTCCCCGGCTATCAAAAACAACCATATACATGGCAAATGAATGAAGGACTATTGCAAGATAAGGAGGTAGAAGAAATAGTGAGAAAAGAAATTGAGCAATATTTTTCAACAAATGACACTAAAGAGATATCAGGGGTCACTCTATGGGAGGCCCATAAAGCCTATATTAGGGGTATACGAATAGCCATAGGGGGCGGGGGAAAAAAGCGAGGCAAATTCCAAATGTTAATTGAAGAAATACATAGAGCAGAACAGGATCATAAAAAATAGGGCAGGCAGCTGGAGTTATTTCAAATATTGGTAATTAAGAGAGATGAACTAAAGGACTTAATGGAACAAGAGACGAAAAGGACATTCAATAGAATAGCTAAAGAGATACCAATGGGGGGAATAAAGCAGGTAAACATCTAGCGAGAATATTACGAAAGAAAAAAAGCTGTAAACTATATTGAAAAATTTCAAAAGAAGAATGGGGAAATGGCACACACGACCAAGGAGATAGCAGAAGTTTTTAAAACATACTATGAGGCTCTGTACTCGGTAAACCAGAAGGTAGACCACGTAAACGTCAAAATGGATAAAATTACTTTCTAGAAAAGGCTGGAGTATCTAAAATATCTGGAAGCGAAAGACAAATATTAGACAAACCCATAACAGAGGAGGAAATAAATGGTGCGCTGAAAGAGTCGGCCCCAGGGAAAAGTCGCGGACCCGACGGGTTCACGACGTACGATTTAAAAAAAATACAAAGATTCTAACCCCAAGGCTTTGTCAGTATATGAATGGTTTAGGGGTGGAATATAATATGAGCAGTGAGGCCCTCCTCTCATCAATAACAGTTATTCCGATGGAAGGGAAGGATGGCACCCTATGCTCAAGCTACAGGCCTATATTGCTTCTTAACGCAGATACAAAACTGTACGCTAAAATTCTTGCAGGACGAATGAAAGCCTTGATGACCACCCTGGTCCATCTTGAACAGGTGGGGTTCATCCCAGGAAGAGGGGAGGGACAACAGGGTGAGAACATTGCTCCTTCTCCAGCAAATAAAAAAAGAAGGGTCTCCAGGTCTATTCCTGTCAATTGATGCTGAAAAAGCATTTGACAGGGTAGACTGGACTCGTAATAACGTTGGAAACCATGGGTGTGGGTCCAAGAATGATTCAATGGATCAAAGTACTGTACCACCACCTATCGGTATATATAAAAATCAATGGCGTGCCATCCCCCTCTTTCGAGATGAAAAACGGGACGAGACAGGGGTGCCCCTTTCCCCCCTTTTGTTTGTGCTGTGCTTAGAACCGCTCCTTGCATTGATCCGAAATAACCCTGGTATAAGCGGCATCAAGGCAGGGGAGGAAGAACACAAGTTGGCAGCTTTCGCAGATGATGTGGTGTTCTACATAACAAACCCGAGGATCACAATGCCCAATTTACTAAAAACATTAAAACAATATGGAGATGTAGCAAATTTCAAAATAAACTTAAATAAATCAGAGATCTTGAATATCAATAAACAGGAAGCAGCGGCGCTGCAGACAGAATTCCAATAAAACTAGCAAATTCATTGAAGAAAATATATAAAATCAATTTTATATACCTCTGTTGGACGAACTTAAAAATGAAATGGAGAATAATACATAGACCCTATCTTGGATAGGGAGGATTAGCACCCTGAAGATGGCATTGTTACCGAAAATCCTTTACAAATTTCAAATGTTGCCGATCGCACTTTCGCAACCCTACTTCAACGTGCTAACAACCATAATAAGGAAATTTATCTGGCAAAATAAAAAAGCCAGAATCTCACTTGCTGTATTAAAACGAGGAAAAAAACAAGGGGGGCTAGCGGTTCCTGATATTAAAAAATACTATGCAGTGGTGTTATCAAGAGTAGTAGATTGGACTAAGGGACAAAATGATAAAAAGTGCGTTGGCTTAGAGAATACAATGAGCAATGCACAACTAAGAAGTATAATTTGGAATCCTCCACAGTTTAGAACACTAGACAGGAAAACTCACGCACTGACACGAAACTCACTTAAAATTTTGGGATGCGACTCACAAATTAATTAAAGGGAAATTTAACGCACCCCTAATCTCACTGAAAGAAAATGACTATTTTCTCTTATCGTCCATGGACTGACACAGCCTCTCTTACACTTTACCCGTGGGTTATGTCCCTGCTTGCAGGAGAAGACCTAGGCAGAATGTGAAATGTTATACATACATTCTAAAAAGCCAGAGCTGAATAGCCCCGCCCAGGGGGGTCGGTCCCTCTGGACATAACCCTCCCACTGCAGTCAGCAGACCTCAGTTTTTTCTGCCTAGCAGAAGGAGAAGATGTCGCTCTCTCAGGAGCCAGTCTCCTGACCTACTTTTATTCCTTTTTTGGAATTTTTCTTGTGTTTTATTTTTGAGAACTTCTATCAACTGTCGGCTGGGCAACAGGTTGGGTACAAGATATCCTCGTCTTCCCTGTCCGACCATCGAGCGTGCTGATCCTCGTCTTGTGTGCGTGAGACTCAGTTCACGACATGCCCCATGACTCCAGGGGTGGCCGGTGGGCTTTCATGCTCAAGATTTAACAGTCCTGCTTTATCTTTCGCGGTGGACCGGGCCGACAGCTGCTCAGTACCGCACTGTGATAGTCCTGTCAGAAACACACCAGTGGGTCCCTCAGGGGATGGGTAAGTAGTCTCTCCTGCCTGCAGGTGAGTACATGCTGTGTGTATCTCTGTGTGGGGGATTTTCCCTGTCTCCCCCCTGTTTTTATTGTCACTTTGTCACCATTGCAGGTTCTGTGCTGTATGGGGTGCCTGGGGGTCATTCTGTCTCGGGGGGGGGGGGCCCTCATGGCTGTTTGCATATCGCTGGGGGCTGTGCGCTATTTGGCACCATGTGTGGTGTTTTTACATTGCTGTGTATGGCCATCTTGCCGCAGATCGCCTCAGTTCATTGCGGCGGCCATTTTCTTGAAGCCGTGCGCGCTTTTCAGCACTATTTGGCCCCTATCGCTGCTGTAACGGTGCAAATCTCCTCACAGCTCACTCGCGCTGATACAGCGCGGTGCAGGCAGCGGAACTGAGCGGTCCTGGTCCGGGTTGGTGAGTCCCCTGGGTATTCCCCTACTCAGTCAGCACAGCCTGTGGGTGGACTTTTTTTCTGAGGAGTCTCAGACGGGCAGTATTGGAGTCAGTTTTACCAGCTTCCCCATGCATGTCAGACAACAGGCAGTGCGCCAGCACCTGCGGTCCCTATGGACCAGTTGTCGGCAGTCCTGGATTCATTTCTGACCAGGATGGAAGCGGTGTGCGAACGCAAGGGAGCAAAAAAGCACCCTCTCCCCACAAGGTTATTCAGATATGGGCCTAGCTACTGCCGCTCAGGACCCGCTCAGGACACTAGATATGAATATTTTGATGGTTTTGAACAGGACATTCCTTGTGAGGAAGACTCCAGTTCTGAGTCAGTAAATGACAGGGCGCTTGTTGGTGAACTCATTGATGCTGTGAGGGACACTCAAGCTGAATGCTGCGGCTGCGGAACCTCAGGTGGAGGCAGTCTCCTTTGGTTCTTTTAAGGCCAAGCCTTCTAAAAAGGTTTTTCCATATGCACCTTTCTTTGACCAGTTCATTGACCAGGTTTGGGAAAAGCCGCAGAAGACTTTTTTATGGTCCCGCGGCGTTTGTCTATCAGATACCCCTTTGAAGAAGCCCTACTTAAAAAGTGGGCTTCTCCCCCAGTGGTCGACCCTCTGGTCGCCCGTTTAAACAAGGCCATCACTTTCCCGGTGGAGGGGACTCCTGCATTTAAGGACCCCACTGACAGAAGGTCAGAAGTGGTGAGTAGAGCCATGTTCGCCAGCCCTCTTAGGGGCTGTACAGGATTTGATCAGGTCCGGAGTGATTGTGCCTGTTCCGTCACAGAAGAGGTTTCAGGGGTTCTACTCTAATCTGTTTGCTGTCCCCAAAAAGGACGGGGTTTCCAATCCTGGACCTCAAGGCCCTTAATGCCTTTGTGAAGGTGCAAAAATTCCGCATGGAATCCATTCGCACGGTGATCGCTACACTCAATCAAGGGGATTTTCTGGCGTCCTTGGACATAAAGGACGCCTACTTGCATGTTCCGATCTGCGCAAGTCACCAGAAGTTTCTGCACTTTGCGATCGGCGAAGTCCACTATCAATTTGTGGCTCTTCCCTTCGGCCTAGCCTCGGCACCAAGGGTGTTCACCAAGGTGCTTGCTCCGGTTCTAGCTTTGCTGAGACAGCCCACGATAGCAATGCCTCGCTATCTGGATGATCTTCTTTTAAGAGCAGGCAATGGCTCAGAATTAGAAGAAGTATGACTATCGTCAGTCAGACCCTCAGGGACTTTGGGTGGCTCCTGATCATTCAGAAGTCGGTCCTGGTCCCGACTCAGCATTTGGCGTATCTAGGTCTTATCCCGGACTCCTTGGAGGTGAAGGTATTCCTACCTCCGGAGAAGTTGCTGACTCTTCAGTCTGCAGTGCAGGTACTGACGTCCCAAAAATGGTCGTCAATCCGTTTTTGCAGAAGAGTCCTGGGACTCATGGTGGCCTCGTTCGAGGCCGTTCCGTATGCCCAATCGCACACCAGGGCATTACAGAAAGAGATCCTGTCCACTTGGGACAAATCCCCGTTGTCCTTGGATCTTCAGATCCAGGTGAGTCACCTGGTCAGGGCGTCCCTGGTGTGGTGGTTGAGGTCCCCGGCTCTTCGGTCCGGGAAGTCGTTACTCCCCATTTAATGGACGGTGATCACGATGGACGCCAGCCTGACGGGCTGGGGTGGAGTCTGGGGAGTCCTGTCAGCCCAAGGGCTTTGGACTCCGGACTTCAATCTAAGCATAACCCTCTCCTTCCTCCATAACCCTTCCTTTTACAAAGTCTGGTCCTCTCCGACCTCCTTCTCTGCATGGTCTGATGCTGGTTTGTTATGAACCCATCATTTCTTTCATTACTCCCTTCCCTACGTGAAACGCATGATCTCCCATCTACAGAAACCTTCCGCTATCTCCCAGATTATTATTTTTTTAAAGTCATTACACACCCCCTGATTCGACAACCCCTGCTTTCAGTCTTTGAACAAAGCTGTACATCAGACCCCCACAGTCGGTCTTATTTCAGATTTATATGCACAGCTTCTTTCACACACAACCTCTTCTCCCCCCCCCCCCCCCATCTTACACGAACAAATGGGAAACTGACCACCTCCAATAAGAACTGGATTGGGCCCAGATCTGGCAGGCAACCAAATCAGCCACTCCAAACATAGTGGCTCTTGAAACCAACTATAAAGTACTTACCAGATGGTATTTGGTCCCTGTCAGGATATCTAAATTATGCCCTTAATAATCCTCACTGCTTTCGTGGTTTTACTACCCTGGGCACACATGTCCACATCTGGTCGGAATGCCCCATAGCCAGTTCTTTTTGGTTAGAGGTATTTAGAATCCTTTCCATTATGTTCTGTGTCACCTTGCCTCCTGAACAGCAAACCGCACAACATCACTCATTGTCAGTTTAAATTTATGCTCTTTATAACCACAGTGGCAAAAGAAACCATAGCTAAAAAAATGGAAATCTACCTCACTCTGCATACTGTCTGTTAAGCACAGAGTGACGCAAGCCATGATTCATGCAAAAACCGAAGCAATTCTTCTTGATAACATACCCAAATTTGAATCCGTATGGAAGCCTTGGGTCGAAATCTACCTACACCTGGGCTTCGGTGGCTCATTATTACCTTGAGCCCATATACTCACCTTCCTATTAACACATAATTGGATATCCTGACCACTGCACCTCTCTGGAGATGCCTCCCTCCCTTCTCTCACCCCTGCACCCAACTCTTCCCTTCCCTTTTTTGTTTACCAATCTGTTCGACTTCAGCAGGGAACAATACGGATAGATCAAGTTACTGACCTACTCACCAGGTTAAGCCAAGCCATAGTGCTGGAGCTTGGCCCTGATGAGGTCTAACAACCTTCCCCACTGTCCCTCAACTATACCTACCTTCCCATTGGCTACTCCGCCCCCTTAATATATTTGTTTTAGGATCTAATTCTAATAGTTATCTTTCAATACTTATTAATACCTGGAATCTCAACCCATGATGTTCCCAACTGGAAATACATTGTATCACAATATTAATTGATTTTACTTTTTAACTCCTCTTCTTGGTGATGCTTACTTGCCTGTTCGTATTCTTCTTCTTATATTACTGCGTATGTTACCAATGTACAAGTTTTCTTGTACCTTGTAATACTCAATAAAATATTTGAAAAAGGGGAAAAAACCTTGCAACCACATGATACATTTCATTTGATGTATCTTATGAGGTGTAGTCCTTCTTTTTTTTTTTTTTTTACATTTTTTTTATTGAGTTTTCCAAAAATAAGAGACAAGAATAAGTTATTCTTATTCAGACATTTATCATCACAATGGTGCCTGGAAAGGTGTCCGACATCCAACGTTGCATAACATAGCTATTATAAAAAATGTATTCATCTAGATATTGTTCAAGTGCTTAATCAAGTAAATATAAATCCCTGTTTACCCCAACGGGATCATACTGTAAACATGGGATTATGCTTTAATATAATGAAAACAAAAATAACAAGACAAAACGAAAATAAAAGAAAACAAAGACAAGAAAACAAAAATAGGTGTAGTCATTTTTGTAAATGTGCAATGCTTTTACATCTCAATTCATTATTTTCTTAACCTATATCCATGTGTCGGGCTATGTCATGTTGTTTTCTTAACCCATTATGATATTATTATTGAGACAACCAATTTGTAAAAATACATTTTTATCTTCTCTACTCTATTACTTTTTTGTTTGCTACATTGGGGGTAGCCCCTTTTCAAACGAGATACAAATGATATTTTGTCTCCTAAAGAATGCGTTCAGTATAAATATCGGTGTCTGTCTGAAGAGGTATGTAAACTTGGGTAAAATGGACATCTTAATGATGTTGTCCTACTGGGGTTGAGGGGGAGAGACTTCCAGAAGGCGCATCTTTGAGTTAGGAGGGGGACCACTGGTTGTAAATTGAGGGGAATAAATTGCCCCAGATCTGTGTATTTCAACTCCCAGATACCGGAATTGGGACACTCTCTCTGAAGTTGCGTAGGAGCCTGTGGTGGGTCAGGTAAAGGATGAAGAGGAAAGAAAAAAGATTTCCCACCAATTGACACATACAGGGATTAACTTTATAGCCAGACAAGGATCCGAACTAATCTAACAGCTTTGAATGGTTGGGAAGGGTTACTCTGGGTTATGCGAGAGTGAGGCGAACATCGGCCTCAAATAGCAAAACTGTGACCCCCCCCCCCCCACCACCAGAACCCCATGGTTGCTTGGATCAGAGCAGCTCTGGGCCACCAGGGGATCAATGCACAGAGCGAAAATTAATGGAGAAAGCAGGCATCCTTGCCTAGCACCATTTGATATAGTGAAGGGGGAAGGAGAAGCAGCAAAAGGGTTTTTTATAGCGGCAGAAGTAGCTGTATATAAATGATTGCTCTGAGAAATGGCCCCTGAAAGCACAGAGATGTTTGAAGGTTGTAAACAAACGGCCAGCTGAACCTGTCAAAGGCTTTTCAGCATCCAAACGAAGTAAAAGCGCTTCTATGTTTTGTCTATTGACTATATCATATTGATAACCCTTCTAGTGTTGTCACCTGCTTATCTCCAGGGTACAAAGCCCACCTAATCTTTATGTATTAACCACTTGCCGCCCGCCCTATAGCGGATTGACGGCGGCAAAGTGGTTTCAAAATCCTGACTGGACGTCATATGACGTCCTCAGGATTTTGAGCCGCTGCGCGCCCCCGGGGGCGCGCATCGCAGCGATCGTTGCTGCGGGTTGTCAGTCTGACACCCCGCAATACCGATCTAGGTAAAGAGTCTCTGACGGAGACTCTTTACTACGTGATCAGCCGTGTCCAATCACGGCTGATCACGATATAAACAGGAAAAGCCGGTCATCGGCTTTTCCTCACTCGCGTCTGTCAGACGCGAGTAGAGGAGAGCCGATCGGCTGCTCCTCTGACGGGGGGTTTGTGCTGATAATCAGTGCAGCCCCCCCGAGGATGCCCACACTGGACCACCAGGGATGCCCAGCACCAGGTATGCCACCCTAGACCACCAGGGATGCCAGTTAGTGCCCCTAATGGATGCCAATCAGTGCCCACAATGGGCATCACTGATTGGCAGGCATTGTTTGGCACTGATAGGCGGCGCGGATGTACTGCAATGTATGCCAATCAGTGCCCATCCGTGCCGCCTATCAGTGCCCGTCATTGCAGCCCCATCACTGAAATTTTCGGTCTTTTTATTTTTTTTAGCAGACAATAAAAATCCCAGAGGTGATCAAATACCACCAAAAGAAAGCTTTATTTGTGGGGAAAAATGATAAAAATTTAGTTTGGGTACAGTGTAGCATGACTGCGCAATTGTCATTCAAAGTGCAACAGCGCTGAAAATTGGTCTGGGCAGGAAGGTGTATAAGTGGCCAGTATGGAAGTGGTTAAAGAAGGGAGGACCTCGTTTAGGCGAAGAGTTTGGTAAAAAAAAATCTGAGTTTAACAAAACGATATGGGTCTTTAGTTCCCACATAGAGTGTGTGTGTGTGTGTGTGTGTGTGTGTGTGTGTGTGTGTGTCTGTGTGTGGTCCTTGTCTGGCTTAGGAATTAGGGTCACAAATAGGAGGTCTGCATATCTCTCGGAATCTCACCTGTGTGCATAAATCCATTAAACAGACGGGTCGTGTGGGAGGAGGATTGATAGAAAGACTTTATAATATTCATATGGAAGGCTATCCATATGCAAGGCTTTGTGATTCAGTAAGTTTCAAGGTCTGAGACCTCCTCTTCAGTAATCGGGGCATTGAGGGACTGTAGGTCAGACACTGATAGCTTATCCACTCCGCTGCAAGTGAAGTAAGCTCGGACAGAAGCTTTGCTTAGCTGGTAAATGGGATATGGACAGGCTTTTGTAAAGGTTAGAGAAATACTTGTGAAAAATGTGGGCGATGCATTCTAGATGGGAGTGCAAAACCCCATCAGCATACCAGAGAGATTGAGGAGTCGTCTGGGTTTGTTCAGAGTTTTAGGGCCAGCAAGGTATGGGCCTTGTTGCCTTAATCATAGAATACCTGGCAGTCTTTAGAGGGTTTTTTTCTACCTTGCCTGTGTCAAACTTTTTCAATACAGCTAGCAGATGGACTATTTCTCTTAATAGGCAAATCAAGGGTGCAGAAAGAGACCAGGGACTCCAGGTCCCGAAGCTTCACCTCAGTCTGTCTCAACAGCTTTGCGTTTTTTTTTCTTTTTCAGTAGTATTGGAACATGATCCAACCAGGATATGTGGTGAATACACAAACATATTTGCCTGTAGGGAGCGGCCATTTACAAAGAAATTGTCTAATTGCGCATGTGTGTGAAATGGATGAGAGTACCGACTGTTTGTTGCATCAAAGCAAATTTACGTGTAACCTGTCGGAATAATTGGGATGGTCGGGACAGGCACAATGGGATAGTGGTTTTGGAGAGGGAGGTTCAGTCCATTGTCAAGGTGATTGGTAGGTTGAAGTCCCCCTCCCCACCACTAAGGAGTGTGTGAGTCGGCATAGATTATACATGATTATACATCCGAGTAAGGAAATTCGTCTTAACTTTCTGTAACCTTTATGCCCCAAATGTGATGTCAGCAGGTAAATGGGGAATCCTTTTTTATCAAAATAGCCACCCCTGACTTTTTTTGAGTAGAGGCCAGAAACGGGATAACCGGGGGAGAAATATCTAGATGTAAATTCCGGGGTGACTCTTTTGTCAATGTTTCCTGCACAATTATCACTTTCGCTCCTGAATCTCTTTAGTGCCAGTTGATGTTTAACTACTTGACCACTGGGCACTTAAACCCCCTTCCTAACCAGACCAATTTTCAGCTTTTGGTGCTCACATTTTGAATGACAATTACTCAGTCATGCAACACTGTGCCCTTATGAAATTATTGTCCTCCCCCCCACAAATAGAGCTTTCTTTTGGTGGTATTCAATCACTGGTGGGCTTTTTTTTTGCGCTATAAGAGGAAAGACTGAAAATTCTGTAAAAAAAATGCATTTTCTTTGTTATAAAATTTAGCAAATTAGTAATTTTTCTTCATAAATTTTGGACAAAATGTATACTGCTACATATACTGCTACATATCTTTGGTAAAAATAACCCAAATTGGTGTTTTTTTGGTGTTCATAAGCTATGGTGCCAATCTCAGAAAATTAATCACACCTGAAGTACTGACGGCCTATCTCATTTCTTGAGACCCTAACATCCCAGGACAGTACAAATACCCCCCAAATGACCCCTTTTTGGAAAGTAAACATTCCAAGGTATTTAGAAAGAGGCCTGGTGAATGTTTTGAAGTTGTCATTTTTTTCCCACAATTCTTTGCAAGATTGTCATATTAGCAGGTTATTTCTCACACACAGCATATGCATACCACAACTTACACCCCAAAACACATTTTGCTATTCCTCCCGAGTATAGCGATACCACATGTGAGACTTTTACAGAGCGTGGCCACATAGAGGCCCAACATGCAGGGAGCACCTTCAGGCGTTCTGGAGCATAAATGACACGTCTAATTTCCTGACTACCTCTTACACTTTGGAGGCCCTGGAGCACCAGGACAAAGCAAACGCCCCAAAAATGACCCCATTTTGGAAAGAAAACACCCCAACGTGTAATCTGAGGCATAATGAGTCTTTTGAACATGTTGATTTCTACAATTTTTTAAAAAATCTGGAACGAAAATAAACACTTTTTTTTTTTTTTTTTTTTACACAAAGTTGTCCATTTGTACAATATTTCTAACACATAGCATGTACATACCAAAAATGACACCCCAAAATAGATTCTCCTACTCCTGAGTATGGCGATACCACATGTGGGAGCCCTTTTACTCTTTCGTCCATGGACCGACAGAGCCTCTCTATTGACAAAGTGGGTATTATCCGTTAATTAGGAGTGACTAGGCAGAAAAACTTGTAAAAAGTGTTGCATCACACCTTCTACAGTCCCGCCCAGGGGGCGGACCCCCCCCGGGTATATCCTCTCAGTCTGCATCTCGCAGATCAGTTTTTTTCTGTCTAGCAAGGAGTAGGACATGGCTCCCTTCGGGCCCATTGGTCCGAGGGGAAAAAAAGAGATAGAGATTATATATATATATATATATTGTGAGGGGGTTAACTCGGTAGCGGGTGTGTGTGACCCCCTGGTTGGGCTCCCCACACAAAAACAGGGCCAGCAGACGGAGGTTGTGGTTTTCAAAATCAAAAGGTGCGGTTTATTTCTCTATGTACAGTGACAAAACACAGCAAAGCCAAAAAGAAACATAAACAAAATAAATCCTGGTCAGTTTGACCTCTGACTAAACATGCAGGTTTCCTAAACTAACAACTGGGATCAGCCTGGTGCTGTCCTAGTCCCTAAGTCCCTGGTTTAGTAAAAGTCCAAACAAATAGCCACACAGGCTTTGCCTCACCGCACAGGGGTTCACTCTCCCTAGACAGTCCACACAGGTCTGGTTCCAGGCATGAGCTAACATCTAATGAAGCTGGGAGTTCCTTATAGAGGCCTAAATGAGCTGACAAGGTTCAGCTGGTCTCATCTCTGTCTGCACGACGCCCCACACTCTCCCTAGAGGTATGAGTCATCCATGAGCCTACTAGCCTCAGCTGGGCTTATACAACTCTCCACCCTAGTTGTATAAGTCAGCATAAAGCCTGAATCTGGGAGAAATATATCTACCCCCCTGGATGCAACCAGGTGACTTTACCTTCCTGCTGTCACATACCCCCCCCTCTTGTTTTAACCTTGGGGTTGGAACACCAGCAATCAGGCATTCATGTACTCGAGACAAAGCATCCACATTCCCCATTTGAACGCCAGGGCGATGCTTTACTGTGAAGTTGAATTCCTGTAGGGCCAGGAACCACCTATTCACTCTTCTATTTGTCTCCTTGTTTTGAGCCATCCACTTTAACGGAGCGTGATCCGTAACCATGTCAAAGTGCCTACCTAGCAGATAGTACCGAAGGGAATCTAGAGCCCACTTCACCGCTAAACACTCCTTTTCAACCGTGGCGTAATTTACCTCATGGGACTTCAACTTCCTGCTGAGGTAAATGACTGGGTGCTCTTCCCCGTTCCAGACCTGGGACAATACTGCTCCTAACCCCACATCTGACGCATCACTTTGTACGACAAAGTCTTTAGAGAAGTCGGGTGAGTACAACACTGGCTGGCTACATAAGGCTTGTTTCAAGAATTGGAATGCTGCCTCCGCCTCGGGGGTCCATTTAATCATGACCGACCCTTTCCCTTTCGTCAGGTTGGTTAGGGGCACAGCCTTAGAAGCAAAGTGGGGAATGAAGCGCCGATAATAACCCGCGATTCCCAGAAAGGCTCGTACCTGCTTCTTGCTGTTGGGACGTGGCCAACTCTGGATGGCCTCGACTTTGTTGAGTTGGGGTTTTATTACTCCCCTGCCAATGGTGTACCCAAGATATTTGGCCTCCTCCTGCCCAATGGTACACTTCTTGGGGTTAGCCGTAAACCCCGCTTCCCGGATAGAGTCTAGGACTGCTTGCACTTTTGGCAGATGTGAGGCCCAATCTGTGCTATGGACAATTACGTCATCCAGGTAAGCCGCAGCATACTTCCGATGGGGCCTCAGTATCTGGTCCATTTTCCGCTGGAATGTGGCCGGCGCATTCTGTAACCCGAACGGCATTCTCTTATATTGGAACGCCCCGTCTGGGGTTACAAATGCGGTTTTCTCTTTGGCCGACTTGGCCAGGGGAATTTGCCAATACCCTTTTGTGAGGTCAAGAGTCGTCATGTATCGGGCTGTTCCCAGCCGGTCGATCAACTCATCTATACGTGGCATGGGGTAGGTGTCAAATTTTGTAACTTTGTTCAACTGACGAAAATCGTTACAAAATCGCCAGCTCCCATCCGGTTTAGGCACCAACACAATGGGACTAGACCAATCACTTTGGGACTCCTCTATCACCCCTAAGTTCAGCATTTTCTGTACTTCCTCCCGTATTGCCTCCCGTCGGGCCTCTGGGATCCGATAGGGTTTTAACTTCACCCTTTCACCGGGCGGGGTAATAATATCATGCTCTACCCCAGATGTTTGTCCCGGCAGCTCAGAGAACACCTCCTTGTTGCGAAGCACAAACTCCTTAACCTCCTGTTGTTGGGGTTGTGACAAGGTGGCTGCTATTCCAACCTCCGGAATCACGCAACCAGTTTGAGCTGGTGACCAAGTTTCTGCGACTAGGGACTCTCTATCCCTCCAGGCTTTCAACAGATTAACGTGATATATCTGTTCGGGCTTTCGCCTTCCTGGTTGTCTGACCTTGTAATTCACTTCGCTCACTTTTTCCATTATCTCGTAGGGGCCTTGCCATTTGGCAAGGAATTTACTTTCAACCGTAGGGACAAGTACCAATATCCTATCCCCCGGGGAAAAGGTACGGGTCTTTGCTCCACGGTTGTACACTCTCTGCTGTGCCAACTGCGCTTGGGCCAAATGTTCCTTCACGATGGGCATTACCTGTGCAATTCGATCTTGCATCAGGGCGACATGCTCAATCACACTCCTGTGGGGAGAACTCTCACTTTCCCAAGTTTCCTTGGCAATATCCAACAGCCCTCTTGGGTGTCTCCCATACAGTAACTCAAAGGGGGAGAATCCCGTAGAGGATTGGGGCACCTCCCTAATAGCAAACATCAAATAAGGAAGTAGACAGTCCCAATCCTTTCCATCTCTATCCACCACTTTCTTCAACATTTGTTTTAGGGTTTTGTTGAATCTTTCAACCAGCCCATCGGTTTGGGGGTGATACACAGATGTACGCAATTGCGTCACTTTGAGCAATTTACACAGCTCTTTCATAACCCGGGACATAAAGGGTGTACCTTGGTCCGTAAGCAGTTCTTTACAAATACCCACCCGGCTAAAAACAAGAGATAGCTCTTTGGCTATGGTTTTGGCCGAGGTATTTCTGAGAGGGATCGCTTCTGGATAACGGGTGGCATAGTCCATTATAACCAATATGTACTGGTGCCCCCTAGCGGACTTGATTATAGGACCTACCAAATCCATTGCGATTCTCTCAAACGGGACCTCAATGATGGGTAGAGGGACCAGCGGGCTACGGAAATGTGGCATCGGGGCCGACCTCTGACACACAGGGCAGGAGGAACAATAATTTTCTATGTCCTTCATCACCCCAGGCCAATAGAATCTCTGTAATACCCTCTCTCGGGTTTTCTCTGTCCCCAGATGACCTCCAAGAATGTGCCCATGGGCCAACTCCAACACCAACTTCCTGTAAGGTTTGGGCACCACAAGCTGTTCAACGGTTTCTTCTGCCCTTTTTGCCACCCGATACAGTAGGTCCTTCTCTACGCTGAAGTATGGGTAAGTGCAGGTATTATCTGGGTTCACTAACTCGCCATCTATTTCCACTACGTTTTCCCGTGCCTTTATTAGGGTGGGGTCTTTTAACTGTTCTGTGGCAAAATTTTCCCTGTGAACCTCCAGATCAGAAAACTCCACAGACGGTAGGTTTTCGTCTGAGGAGGTGGGCTCCTCTCCAGTTTCTTGAGTCTCCCCTGCCAATACTGACAAGGGAAATTCTGGAGAGTCCTCACCACTCTCAGAGGAGTTCTGGCTATCACATTCCTGGTACATAGGGGCACCAGTGGGGGGCTCAGGATCATCCCACAGTTCCCAGAACTTCGGAAAATCCCTTCCCACAATGGCATCATGCGGTAATTGAGATACTAACCCCACTGGATGAGAGAGGGTACCTTTGGGGGTCTCGAAACACACTGTAGTCACTGGATACTCTCGGGTGTCCCCATGCACACAAATAACAGCTACCTTGCTATTCCCAGAGACCTCTGTTTTAACTAATTCAGCCTTTATCAGGGTCACAAGGCTACCTGAATCTAGTAATACCACAACATTTCTACCATTAATACACATTTTGCATAAATGTTTCTCAGTTCCCCGAATGGCAGTGCATGCGACTGTCGCACACAGCGACTGACGTCTGTCCATCAGAAAGTCACATTGCATGGGTTCCTCCACAACCGGGCAATTTGCTGCAATATGTCCCGCTTGCCGGCAGCGGTAGCAAACAATCCATTTGGCTGCCTCTTGAGCCCCTGACTTCCCAGGCTGTTCTCGCCAAACTTTGGGTAGAGCTCCCACCCTCTCACTCTCTCCACCCTCACCCCTTGGAATCCTCTTATCCGCCCCTGGGGATGGTCTGGTCTTAGGGTGGAAAGTCCGAGAGTCTCTGGAAGAGGCCGTCAGGTTCTCTGTAGCCAAGTATTTCTCTACACGATCCACAAGACCACCGGCCGTCTCTGGGTCTCCATGGCTTACCCACTTTTGGATGGCAGTAGGAAGAGCTCTCAAAAACCGATCCATTACAACACGTTCCACAATCTCTGGTGCGGACAAAGTCTCTGGCTGTAGCCACTTCCTGCTCAGGTGAATGAGATCATACATTTGAGACCTGGGGGGTTTTCCAAGCTGGAAAGTCCAGTTATGCACACGCTGAGCCCGGACAGCCTGGGTGACACCCAGCCTTGCCAAAATTTCAGCTTTTAGCATCACATAGTCTTTTGCTTGGTCAGGCTCTAGGTCATAGTAAGCCTTCTGCGATTCACCAGTTAACAGAGGAGCCACCAGTCCAGCCCACTGCTCCTCAGGCCACTTTTCTCTTTCAGCAGTCCTTTCAAATGTGGTCAAAAATACCTCTGGATCATCCTCTCCAGTCATTTTTGTCAATAAACGACTCACCCCAAAGGACGCGGTATTAGTGGGACGGCTTTCCTCACTGGTCTGCGGACGTTGCTGCATTACTGCTTCCATTTGTTGTAGTCTCTGCTCTTGCTTCTGTAACAGGTCTATGAAGCGGGCCTCAGATTGCTGCTGGGCTTGTTGATGAGCTTGCTGCTGGGCTGCAAGGCTCCTTTGCAAACCTGCATTTGTCTGCTGTTGATTGGCATTTGCTAGAGCCAGCTGTTTCAGTATCTCCTCCATGCTGGCTTAAAAAAAACTGCCACTAGTTCTCCACCAACTGTGAGGGGGTTAACTCGGTAGCGGGTGTGTGTGACCCCCTGGTTGGGCTCCCCACACAAAAACAGGGCCAGCAGACGGAGGTTGTGGTTTTCAAAATCAAAAGGTGCGGTTTATTTCTCTATGTACAGTGACAAAACACAGCAAAGCCAAAAAGAAACATAAACAAAATAAATCCTGGTCAGTTTGACCTCTGACTAAACATGCAGGTTTCCTAAACTAACAACTGGGATCAGCCTGGTGCTGTCCTAGTCCCTAAGTCCCTGGTTTAGTAAAAGTCCAAACAAATAGCCACACAGGCTTTGCCTCACCGCACAGGGGTTCACTCTCCCTAGACAGTCCACACAGGTCTGGTTCCAGGCATGAGCTAACATCTAATGAAGCTGGGAGTTCCTTATAGAGGCCTAAATGAGCTGACAAGGTTCAGCTGGTCTCATCTCTGTCTGCACGACGCCCCACACTCTCCCTAGAGGTATGAGTCATCCATGAGCCTACTAGCCTCAGCTGGGCTTATACAACTCTCCACCCTAGTTGTATAAGTCAGCATAAAGCCTGAATCTGGGAGAAATATATCTACCCCCCTGGATGCAACCAGGTGACTTTACCTTCCTGCTGTCACAATATATATATATATATATATATATATATATATATAATCTCTATCTCTCTATTTATTTTATTTTTTTTGCTACATTTGTTGTTTCGTGCGCGCTTCGATCAACTGCCGACTGGGTGACAAGCTGGATCCTCGATCCTTGTAGTCTCCCCAGTTTCGGCCATCGAGCGTGTGCCGACCCTAGCTACGCGCTGGGTTTTCCACGACATGCCCGTCGCTCCACGTGTGGCCGGTGAGCCTACGCTCCAGGGCCTGCATCAGACCGCTCAGCTTCGGCTGACCTTACGGCCGAGTCGCAGCAGCCTGTCCGGTGAGCGTCACGCTCCAGGGCATACATATGATCGTCCCTTTTGGGTCCAATCACAGCATGCCTGGCCAACAGTCACCTTCCGTGCGCAGACGATGATCTGTTTGGAATGTCTTCCAGCATAATACATGCAGGATAGGTAAGTAAAACTCCCCTGCCTCGGCAGGGTGATTTAGCTGGACATTCCTGGAGAGATCAAGTGGTTGTGGCCCCTTTCTTCCCTCTCTCCCTGCCTTTCCCTCCTCCCTGGGCTTCTAGCTAAAGGTTGCTGGGTGCTGGGGGTCACCTAAGGGGTTCCACTGGAGCGGGGCTGGCTGTAACTAACATTTAAAACAAATGTCATTTCTGCTTACGTGTGTGTGTGTGCTTCCTCCTCCATGCTGTCGGCGGCCATTTTGAGGTGGTCCATGCCGAGTTCGGCCTCTTGTGACTGCCCGGCGGCCATCTTCCTGTGATTCGGCCACACCCACTGGCCCCTATCAGCTGATCAGCGGCCATGTTTGTCCACCCTGTATGTATATATTGCCATTCTGCGGCCATCTTTTAGTGGGCTACGGCTGCTTGACCTCCATCTTCGGCTCCGTGGCCATTTTCTTAGAGCCCACATTATCTTCCATACAGATGTTTTTGGCAGCCATTTTGCGAGAGCCTCCGGCCTCTAGGGTGCATTACACTGGCGCGAAAATTCACACAGGAAGTGCTGATAAAAGAAGCAGACTGACACAGCAGCAGTGGGACAGCATCACAGGCGCAGCACACGGCAGCATAGCAGTACCGGTCCAGGGTGGTGAGTAACCCAGCATCTCGGCAGCGCAGGAGGGTGGCCTATTGATATCTTGCCTGGAGCCCTGTGGGTGTCAGCGTGTGGTCAGCATGGCATCTGAGCCAAATGTCTTCTCCCCTGAAACACCAGATTTAGCAGCTGGTGCCCCTGAGGTGTCTATGGACGCTATGACGGCAATCCTAGAGGCGTTTGCCGCCAGGGTGGAAGCAGCACACGGGAATACAGGGGGTAGTAAACGCCCCGTCCCCTGCAAGCTTCTGGGGATAATTCTGATGCAGAACCAAGTCCAGCTACGGCTCAGGGCCCAGAGACTGCAGACCGTAACCGGACAGTGAGGATGACTCCAAGTCCAGGTCAGTACGCGAGACGGCTTTGGTATCTGACCTTATTACTGCAGTGCGGGATATGCTAAAATTGGAAAATACTGCAGAAGCAGCAGAGACTCCGGTCCACTTGGGTTTCATAGACCTGCCCGCACTACTAAGGTGTTCCCTTGTGTGTTTTTTGATAAACTCTTATACAAGGAATGGGAGAACCCAGTGAGGGTCTTTACAGCCCCAAAGAGGTTTGCGGTACGGTACCCCTTTGAGGAGAGTTTTCTGAAGAAATGGACCTCTCCCCCTATAATGGACCCTCCGGTGTCCAGACTTAATAGAGCCACCACAATTCCTGTAGAAGGGGCTCCTGTTTTCAAGGACCCTGTGGATAAGAAGGCTGAAGCACTCACTTGCTACCTATACTCAGTGGTAGGCTCGGCAGTACGCCCGGCATTGGCGGGGGCCCTAGTGTCTCACACACTTACTGAATGGGCAAGATTGCTACTCCAGGGGTTAAGGAGCGAGATGCTCCTCCTGATGAGATAACATTGGCCGACCTGTTAGTCCAGGGCCTTTAGGTTTGTCTGCGAGTCAGACATGGATACTATTCCCCTGCTGTCTAAAGCTTTGGTTTATGCAGTAGCAGTACGCCGCCTGATCTGGCTAAAAGGCTGGTCTGCGGACCAGACTTCCAAGAAAGCCCTGTTGGATTTGCCTTTTAAGGGCGACAGACTTTTTGGGGCTTCTCTGGATGACCTCATCAAGGATGCCACAGGAGGTAAAAGCACTTTGCTTCCCCAAATTAGCAAGGGTAAGGGGCCACACCAAGGGCCCTCCTTTACTGCACGCAAGTGTTTTTTTCGTCCCCCTAGGGCGACAGGGAAAAGACCCCAGGCCGATAAAGCGCCTGCCCAAGGACAAAAGCGTCCTTGGTCTCGCATCCCCAATAAGCCTGTGGACAAATTTGCGTCCGCATGAAGGTCCACCCCCACCCAGCTCTCGGGTGGGGGGACGTCTTCGCAAATTCGCGACTCAATGGACAGCTCTAATCTCCGACAGGTGGGTTTGCAAAGTAATCTCCTCGGGCTACAAGATAGAATTTCTCTCTTGTCCACCGGACAGATTCAACACCTCCAATCTCCAGCTACTACCGACCCGTCGGGAGGCCCTGTATGGGGCGGTCCAAGGTCTACTGGAACGTGGGGTAGTTATTCCAGTTCCAGAACTGCAACGGGGTTTTTACTCAAATCTGTTCATTGTGCCGAAGAAGGAGGGGGTTCGTCCAAGCTTGGATCTCAGAGCCCTCAATTGCTTTGTGAAGGTACAAAGATTTCGGATGGAGTCGGTTCGATCTGCAGTCACGGCTCTCCCTCCGGGGGACTTTTATGGCCTCCATGGACATCAAGGACGCATACCTGCATGTCCCCATATACTCCAGACACCAGAGGTTTCTGCGATTTGCTATCGGGAAGAACCACTACCAGTTTGTGGCCCTCCCGTTTGGCCTTGCCTCAGCACGTTCACCAAGGTGCTCGCTCCGATTCTGGCACTTCTAAGACAGCGGGGTATCGCTATCACAGGCTACTTGGACGACCTTCTGCTGAAGCCCCCTTCAAGCTCAGAATTAGAGGTAAGCGTGTCCATTACCTGTCAGACACTTCGAGACTGTGGTTGGATACTAAACACGCAAAAGTCAGTATTGGTGCCCACTCAACGCCTAGTGTACCTGGGGTTGATTCTGGATTCCTCAGAGGCAAAGGCATTCCTCCCTGTGGAGAAGTTGCAGACCCTTCGGGCTGCAGTACGGCAGCTGACTTCCAGGAATTGGTCGTCACTCCGTTTTTGCATGCGAGTGTTGGGCCTCATGGTAGCCTCCTTCGAGGCGGTCCCATATGCTCAATACCACACTCGAGTGTTACAGAAGGAAGTTCTGTCCAGATGGAACAGATGCCCTTCATCTCTGGATTATCAAATCCGAGTGAGCCACCTAGTCAGGAGATCCCTGGTATGGTGGCTGACAGCACCGGCTCTAATGGCCGGGAAGTCATTTCTTCCGGTTTACTGGATAGTGATCACGACGGATGCCAGCCTTACAGGTTGGGGGGGGGAGTCTGGGGTGTCCAGTCGGCGCAAGGTCGCTGGACCCCAGAGAAAGCCCTCCTGCCGATCAATGCCCTGGAGATCCGGGCGATCAGGCTGTGCCTCTTCAAATGGTCTCAGAGGCTGCAAGGGCGTCCAGTCAGGATCCAGTCAGACAACGCCACAGCGGTGGCATATGTCAATCATCAAGGAGGAACAAGAAGCTCAGCTGCAGCATCGGAGGTTGCTCGCATCCTGAAGTGGGCAGAGAAGAGCGTACCGGCACTATCGGCCGTGTACATTCCGGGTGTGGAAAACTGGCAGGCGGACTACCTGAGCCGCCAGATGCTGGACCAGGGAGAATGGTCCTTACACCCGGAGGTGTTCCAACTCCTCTGCCAAAGATGGGGCACACCAGACGTAGATCTTCTGGCCTCCCGACTCAATCGGAAGGTATTGAGGTTTGTGGCCCGGTCAAGAGACCCATGGGCAGACGCAACCGACGCGTTAGTAGCATCGTGGGGTCAGTATCGGCTAATCTATGCCTTCCCTCCTTTAAGGCTTCTTCCTCTTCTGCTCCGCAGAGTGGAGGCAGAGGGAATTCCAATGATCCTAATCGCTCCAGATTGGCCTCAGCGTCCTTAGTACGCCGATCTAGTACGTCTGGTAGCAGACGTCCCCTGGCGCCTACCACTACGGAAGGACCTGCTATCGCAAGGTCCCATACTCCATCCTGCTTTACAGTCATTGGCTTTAACGGCATGGCTGTTGAGAACCAGGTACTGAGAGACCGGGGCCTGTCAGACTCGGTAATCTCTACTATGAGAAGTGCTCAAAAACCGTCCTCTAGGAAGGTTTATCACCGCACTTGGAAGGCCTACATCTCCATGTGTGAGGAAATAAAAATGGCATCCACGTACCTATTTGGTTTCCAGAATCCTGCTGTTTTTTACAGCATGGGGTGGACCAAAGGCGTGCCCCAAGTACGATTAAGGGACAGATATCTGCCCTGGCTGTCTTTTTTCCAGCGACCCCTGGCGACTCACTCTCTCGTGAGTACATTTGTGCAGGGGGTTCGACATGTGGCCCCTCCGGTCCGTCCCCCGTTACCTCCGTGGGACTTGAACCTGGTCCTCTCGGTGTTTCAGAAGGCACCGTTTGAGAATATTAGAGATATTCCCCTGTTGACATTTTCCCAGAAAGTGGTCTTTTTGGTGGCTGTTACGTCAGTTAGACGAGTCTCTGAGCTGGCAGCCTTGTCCTGCAAGGCTCCCTATTTGGTTTTCCACAAGGATAAGGTGGTGCTGCGGCCGCAGCCTTCCTTTCAGAAGTCGTTTCGGCTTTTCATCTCAATGAAGACATTGTACTTCCATCCTTGTGTCCTCAGCCGTCGAATCCTAAGGAGTCGGCGTTGCATTCCTTGGACATTGTCCGAGCTTTGAGAGTATACCTATCTGCTACTTCCCGGTTCCGGAAGTCAGACTCACGGTTTATTTCGGTGGCTGGTCCCAAGAAGGGCCAAGCAGTCTCGTCGGACACCATCTCTAGGTGGATCCGACAGAGTAATCCAGGCTTACGCCTTAAAGGGTCAAGCGCCCCCCTTTCCGGTCACGGTGCATTCGACCAGGGCAAGAGGTGCCTCTTGGGCTTTCCGACATCAAGCGTCTGTTTCCCAAGTATGTAAAGCGGTGACTTGGTCGTCCGCTCACACTTTCACAAAATTCTACAAGGTTGATGTAGATGCATCTTCGGATGCCTCTTTCGGCCACAAGGTTTTTCAAGCGGCTGTTTAGAGTTGCAGCTCCTCCGTTGGAGGAGTGCTGTTTTGTGTTTGGGGTGAAGTTCATTTTTATGCTGTTACCACCCCTCGTTTTTTCTCTGACACTGCTTTGGGACGTCCCACTTTGTCAATAGAGAGGCTGTGTCGGTCCATCGACGAATAAGTAAATAGGATTTTTGTACTCGCCGTAAAATCCTTTTCTCTGAGTCCATGGACCGACACAGCACCCACCCCTCCTTTTACGTTTGTACTGCTTTTTGACGAACTGATCTGCGAGATGCAGACAGAGGATATACCCGGGGGGCTGTGGGTACTACACATCCAGCCCACAGCACTGCTGCATCCGATCTCTTCCATCTCCTCTCACACTGTACGGAGAGGGGAGAGAGAAACCGGACATGATGCCGGTTTGTTTACATGTGATCGTTCCGTCAAAGACATGCTGGTAGGTTAATTGGATCTTGTCCAAATTGGCAGTGTGTGTGTGTGTGTGTGTGTATATATGTATATATATATACGAATGTGTCCCAAGCGCGTCGAGATCCTACGGGGTTAATAACCGCACCAGCCAAGTACACTGGCTGCTAAAAAGCGCCTTGAGGCGATTCAGTTTGCATTTGCAGCGCTATAGGATCAAAATCTCTCTGCTCATTAGTCATACGCATCGTGTCCCACGGGTAAGACTGCGTTTACAAGCATTGCTTAATCCAAATATATCTGCCACTTTCGCAAGCCAAACCTACAATTGAATGTTTATCAATTTCAGAGAGTCCCCATGTGTACACCTGCTTGATCACTAAACTTATTATTTTTTTTAAATAATTTGCTACAGAATGAACACATTTTCTTGTTGGAAACTGGGCAGTTAAACAACTAAACTGCAATCAATACTAATAAATTGCAAACCTCTGTTTCTCCCGTCATCTTCCAGGACTGCAAACCTGAGATGACTGGTCTCACCTGACTGGAAACACAATCAACAATAGAGGTTAAAAGCCCCACCCTACCCTCTGCTCCTCAGTTCTTGATTGTGTTTCCCTCAGCGTGCAGCAAACCATTTTTTTGTTCCAACCCCCCCACCGGCCAAGGCCTGGGGCTGAGGTCCCCCCTTAGTGCCAGACCACAAGCAGACCAGTGGTGGATGTAGGTCTCGATGGGGCTTTCCAATTCTTTCCCAGAGGATAAATTGTCCCCCAAGAATACTCAGAGATCTGGAGGCCCCTGGACACAGTGAATGTGCGTCCAGAACTCCAGGGACTATGGTTCCCATGCTTTCCCCTTGCCTGATAGTGGTGAATGGGGTGGAGGAGGCTGTCTGTGCCCCATCTGCTCCGCTGCACGGTGGGCTTGTGTAGGAGTGTCTCCGCTCTTCTAAACTCCAGGGTCCGAGCTCTCTTAGGGTGACCAGACATCCCCGGTTTCCGGGGACAGTCCCCGGATTGAGGACACTGTCCCAGGAACAAGTCTGTCCCCAGTTTTGTCCCCTGATTGAAATTGCCTGGGCCCCTGTTCAAATCCAAAGACAGTCAGTGCAGAAACAATAAATAAAATTGAACTACACCCCCCCCCCCCTGCTCCGCTGCAACTACTAGCTTAGAGAGGTATTTTTTTTCCATCGTCTGTGCCCATTTCTGATGATCATGTGCTGGTCGGAGCGGAGGGAATATTTCTTCAGTTTCAGGTGCATGCCCATTCAGCTCCGCTTGCATGTTGTTCTGCCTTGGCTCAAGTCCTGGCCAGCCGACTGCCTGCTTATCTCCTTGCCTTCCCTGGCAGAGTGATCTTCCTCCACTCCCCACCCAGTAGTAGCCAGGGCTCGGAGGGTGAGACTTAACTGGCTGTGAGGCGGCGGCAACGGGCAGAGTCGCGAATTGCTGCCATTACTAGTAAAAAAAAAAAAAAAAAAAAAATGTCTCAGGATTTCATTCTATAAATCTGGTCACCTTACTCTTAGTCCTAGTGCGGAGAGGCGCCGGCCGCTACTGCGCAGATCTGGACGCGGGGCGGGCTGCACACTTGCGCAATGTCATTTTCAGGGACGGAGGCTCTAACAAAATGGCCGCTGCGTAGACAGCAAGTGTGTACAATATAATAATGATGATGATCTAAACTGAAAACATATTATTATAAGTGGCGCAAAAACATGTAACTAAATACATAAACTGCTCCAATAAATATAAAACAGATTATGGCTGAACAAATATATATTAATCCAGTCACTATAAATCAGCAAGAACCCGTGCATAAAGTGACAATAGTGTTTAAAGTTCATAAATTAATAATCAGTGTCTTCAATCTTCATTTCTTCCACCACACCCAAGTGTTCAGTGAGACCTCTCCCTTCAGATAAAACACTCACCAAAAAAATATGCCTCACACTCGCGTGTTCGGCGTGCAAGCAAAGCAACAATCCTTTCAATGGGAAACCAGATGATGCACTTCATAAAGTGTCTTCCAGGTGGCTCCGTATATGTGTAACAAAAAAATAAAGGTGCACAATAGTGTGATATCGTAAAACCAGTTTAATCAATAAAAAACCTTCA
Organism: Rana muscosa; assembly: GCA_029206835.1. Lineage (NCBI taxonomy): Eukaryota > Metazoa > Chordata > Amphibia > Anura > Ranidae > Rana > Rana muscosa. Next base: position 1,207,436,023 of record CM055122.1, read on the forward strand.
AAGGTTACACTCACAAGAGATTTATGAAAGCAAGCCGTAATGCACACCAAAAACATCCAGACAACTACAGCCAGTGAAGGATGGTCACGGCGGACCCAGGATCAGCAGTGATCAATTATAATATGAACGCTCTCACCGCTCGCTTCCCATATACGATCCCTCGCTTCCTACTGTGGCTGGATGCGTCACACGTCACTCCTTCACGATGGTTCAAGCACTCAAACGATCGCAATGTAGCCACGCCCCGACATGTTTCGTCACAATGGACTTAATCATGGGATTGGCTACACTCCGTAAAGGACTCCCCTTTATACCCACATCTGTAATTCGTCAGAGTTGGTTTAAAGATATTGCGCATGCGCGTCACGTCATAGACGGGCGGAAGTGCTGAACAGGGGATCCTGCACTCAAGGGCGGAAGTGTCGTAATGAATACTCACGCTGATCGAGTGTCCCCGTAGCCCTCATTCACATGCACATATATTAGGAGGCTGAATTCCCACTATCTGCCCTATACTTAATATGCGCATTGAAGCATATCTAAAAAAACTGAATGCAAATTCTACATATTATAAAACACTATAATATCAGCTCATAACCAAAGCTATTTAAACATACATTATTAAATAAAATCATCTAATAATTGCTGCCTCTAGTACATTACCACATATTACCAATATTAGTCACAATAACTTTAGATAAAATCATTAACCAATTCTTGGTACACATATCAAAATGATATCCATCCTTACTCTCATAACTGGTTGATAGCTATGTGAATGGAATAAATAGGACAATAAAATATGGAGTTATAATAATAAAATGAGAAATATATATTGATAGATAAAATTAAATAGCAGTACACTATTAATTATCAATTAAAATGTTTAAAATTATTTAAAATTAATAATTATATATATTTTTTATGAAGAAGAACTGAACTTAAATGCCTAACCCTCCCCATTGATCCTGGTTATCATGTAATTGAACCTACCCACAAACACTCTTAAAAATCATTTATGAAGCAGTTCAAATCCACCTCCACATTTAACCCCTACAGCAAGTGTAGTGAACATGCGAGACGCTGACAACTAAACACAGCAGCAGAGCGGGGGTTCAAGTCCCTTTCCTTCCACGGCTGGCGGGAGACAGGAGAGGAGCCCTGCAAACTCCCTAGCACTGACTGAGAGACGGGCTGGGAACGGCCACAGCACTTGACGAGACCACAGGCGGTGAGGCTACCCAGCTGGCTGGGGGTAAGGGTAGGGGTGGCCCTATTTCTCACCCCCGCAGGACACTACAGAGGCCTTGGAGTGGGCAACTAACTGTATTTATTTTTGTTATTTCAGAAACTGATTGCCCTACCCAGGTAATGCCAGCAGGTCCAAATTCAAAGCCCCCTCCTGCTCTAAACGTTGTACTGCAATGACAAGCTCCCGCAGGACCACACTAAGCCATTCTGTTTTTAAGTGTATCCATAAACTAGCAGGCAAAGAGACCTCTCAAGTCATGAATGATTTCATCACTGTGCAATTGAAAATGCTTGCGACACTCCAGTCCTTTAAAGTAACAGTCCGGACTGGGCGGCAGGCTGAGGCCCCTTCCAGTGGGGATGGTTACTCCTCTCAGGTAGAGGGGGTTTACAGCCAGGGAAAAAGCTTTTTTTTTTTCTCATCTCCCCGCCCCCCCCAACCAGAAAGAGTTGACCAGGTCATTTCCGAGGTCAGGTTGGAAGAGAAAGGACTGGCCCTTTAAAAGAGGAAAAAACAGAGAAGGAATCTTTGTTTGTTCAATCCTTTTCAGTCAAAAGAGAAGCCTCAATCCCAGTGACTCAGGGCTCGGTGTGGGAGGAAGATTCAGGCTGGATTCACACCTATGCAGTTTTAGTGCTTTTTTGCATTTTGCAGATTTGCACTACAGAACGTGTTCCATAGGAAACCATGTTAAATGGACTGTGGTGGAAATCTGCAAAATGCAAAAAGCACTAAAAATGCATAGGTGTGAATCCAGCCTAAGAGCATTCCTTCCACAGTGGATCGATGCAAATCGATTTATTCTGTACATCCGATATCGATACCGAATAGAGGTAATGGGGAAGCCTCTGCAAAGACTTCAATACACCACTTCCAAGACAACGGGACAAAGCAAATGCGACTTCAGGAACTGCTGGATCAAAATTTAATATTGTATCTACCGATCGAAGAACTCAAACAAGGGTTCTATTCTGATGTTTTTCTGAGGAAGAAACCCTCAGGAAACTTCAGAATGATGCTAAACCTGAAAGAAGTAAACACATTTGTCCAATAGAAAAAATTCAGAATGGAGTCCATATATTCTGTCAAAGAATTGATTCTGGCATGCTCTTTCATGATGTCTTTGGACTTAAGACACCTACACCATACAGTGCCTGCTGGTCCTTTTGATATAAAACATCAGGTGGTACATTGATGGGAATATTCCCATCGGAGAAGAATCAAAGTAGTACCTGATGCTTTCAATCAAAGGACCAGCAGGCAGTGTATGCTTTCAATTCAACACCCTTCCCTTTGCTCTCTGAGCGCCTTGAATATTTTCCAAAGTCCTAGCGGAGATCCTAAAAATCCTGAGATTGAAGAGTCCAGAAATTATACCTTAACTGGACGACCTGCTTATCTTTGCAAACATGGCAGCTGCGACCAAAGACCGTGATATCTTATAACAATCTAGTCCTGTCAAAGAAGCTGGTCTACCTCGGATGCATGTTGGAATTAAAAAATTTGAAGATTTTTTATTTTTGACAGAAGAAGAGATTCAAAATATCCAGCAAGAGTCAAAGTTCCTGATGTATTCAAGCTGCTCGATAACTGAGGCCATAAGACGGATGATGGCAATCTCGACAGTTCAGTGGTGTCCGTTGCATAAAATGACTTTGCAGAACTACATCTTACCGCAATAGGATGGTCATCAGCAGTCTCTAGACAGAACAATATGCATCCCAGTGACGGTAAAAGATTGTCAAATGGTTGATCTGTTTACAGATAGGCCGCCTGTGGAATCAAGTGAACTTCCACAAGGATAGGAACGGATGTCAGTTCATAGGGGGATGTCCCCCCTACCTCAGCGGGTATCTGACGCAAGGGAAATGGGAACCTTCTGGTCCAGCCACTCTTTGGATCAAAGGTATGGCAGTAGCCTGCATCAATCGGCAGAGGGACACAAGGTAAACCAGGCTAATGTGTTTAGCAGAGGAAATTCTACTTTGGGCATAGACAAATCCGTTTGTTGCTTTCAGTTGAGACAAACGGTGGTGTTTTAACCAGGAGACTTTCACACAAATCTGTACAAAATGGGGTGTTCCAGAAATCTATCTGTTTGCCTCCAGGAGCATCAAAAAAGGTAACAAGATACTTTTCCTTACAAAAGCACAAACGCAGCCTGGGGACAAATGCATTGGCTCTTCAATGGAGAGGGAAGTTACTGTATGCCTTCCCACCAATCTACCTTATCCCTCGAGTGATTTGGAAAAATACGGAACTCCAAAGTCAGTCATTCTCATTGCGCCATTCTGGCCAAGGAGACTTGGTTTTCAACACTATGCAGAGACTGAGCCTGGAACAACCTTGGCGGCTTCTTCAAAGATGAGCTCTCCTCCAACAGGCGGGGTGTATCTGCAGTGAAGAGGTTAGCCCTTTCTGCATGGCTTCTGAAAGAACTCTTAGAAAGTAAACATCTGTCTCAATTAACACTATTTTGGAACGTAGGAATAATCCTACCAATTCCATTTATGAGAAAGTTTGGAAAAAAGTCTCAAAATCAAACCAGCAATTTCCCTGATAAATTCAGTTCTCAAATTCCTACAAGACAGGGCAGATCTCAATTTGACAGCCAGTACCCTTAAGACAGGGCTCAAAATTTCAAGTCCTGAGCTACTAGCTAGGCCTCAAGGGTTACTCGGGTTAGCTGTACTTTTCCATAGAATTCTATTATACCCTGCAGGTGTGATACACTTTCAGAAAGTGCACCAAACCCACAGGTAAAACCAGAAGTCTATGGCTCAGTGCAGGTAAGCCGCAGGTGACTCTGCGAAACACCTGCAGATCAGTTTGAAAGCAGCCCAGTAACCACCGCGGAACAGAGATGCCCATATATAAAATGTGATTTTAGTAATAAACGTATCTTTATTAACAGTCTTCCATTCAGGTATCGTCAGCTGTTGCTGTCCCAAACAGAGTGCATTTGATCTCACTCTACCTATGACAGGAGTCTGTGCTATACAGGAAGCAACGGCAGCTGCTTGCTTCCTCTATCGCTGGCTTCATTCACAACACTGATGCTCTGGCATGGCGGGTAGGTAACCTTCAATCTGGGTGTGCCAACCCATCATCCCAGAGCAGGAGGTTGCGGGCCACATCAGAGGGCTCCGCGGGCCACATGTGGCCCCCAGGCCACTGGTTGGGAACCCCTGCTTTAGTGAGATCCAAGCTCTATCTGTTGCTGAGCCATACTGTTCGATCCTTATGGACATAATTGTGCTTTCCCAAGGTTGTCACAGACTTCCATGGATCTCAAGAGATCATTATTCCATCCTTTTCATGGCAACCCCAAAAATCAAAAGAAATCGGAACTCCACAAATTGAATGTGCGAAAATGCCTGATAGCTTACATTGAAAGGACAAAAGAATGGAGGAAATCCACAAACTTTGTTCATTCTATTCAATGGGCCTAAGACGGGCACAAAGGCATTTAAAAATACAAGAGGATGAAATTGGCGATAGAAGAAAGCTACAGAACGCAATCACTGGAGCCTCCTGGGGGAATCGAAACCCATTCAGAAAAAGTAGTAGCAGCTTCTTGTGCAGAAAAAACAGGTGCCTCCCCCTAGCCAGATCTGCAGAGCACTATCAGCTGGAACATCTTTCCAAAGCAGATCAAACCTTTGATAGGATTCCTGGAAATACAGGAAAACAAACAAGGCGCCTCTAAGTGCAGAAGTATAAAACTTTTAATATCCCCTAAAAGGGTTAAAAACACTTACTAGATAGTGGATGAAACGGGCATGTAGCAGGTAAGTGCATCCAGGAGATGTTCCAGTGACAGGGCAGTCCCAGTCTGTGATGGTAAAGCTTCCAGGAAGTCCATGAGATAACAGCTGATTGTGCTGCGAATTTCAGAGGACACGGTAACGCTGGAGCCTGGGGATGATGTCAGAGGAAGCGAGACAGAAACCAGCATGGAACACAAACAGGAAGTGGACAGGAAGTGTGTCATAGAGGCGGGACGCGTTTCGGAACAGCTCATTGGTTCCTTCTTCAGCCAGTGACGATGGTTCCATAAGGGCTAGACTTCTTATAGTTTGTGTTGTAATGGGGGTGGGACTTGTGGACGTCAATCAAATAATAAGCAACACAGTGTTTTAGCAGCAGAACGCTGCCAAATGACTATACACTGTTTACACTCACAAATAAAAATAATAAAAATAAAAACAACAATAGGAGGAGGACCATAGCTGGACAGCATAATAGGACAGAATCTGCATACTACTTATTGCTCAGTTTGCATACTCATTTTTTGTTGGGGGGGAAAAAAATAAATAAAAATGATGTATGACATAAATATTTAAACATACAACATAATCTATTTTTGACGATATTAAAATCCATATAAATTACAGTTAAAACAGGGGAATTATTATCAGGGAGAATAAGGATATGCATACACATATGTATGCATACATCAAAAACGCATGAAAAACGCATAATACACTAGACATAAAGGGAGTTAAAAACAGTTGAATTATTATGAGGGAGATAAGAATATGTATACACATGTGTGCATATATAAAAAAACGCATGAAAAGTGCATAGTACACCAGACATAGAGGAGGATGAACATTATAGAGCAGGGATATGCAATTAGCGGACCTCCAGCTGTTGCAGAACTACAAGTCCCATCAGGCATAGCAAGACTCTGACAACCACAAGCATGACACCCAGGGGCAGAGGCATGATGGGACTTGTAGTTTTGCAACAGCTGGAGGTCCACTAATTGCATATCCCTGTTATAGAGGATTGCTTTATACACTGGTACAAATTTCAAAATCCTCCAAGGGCCAAGACACTTAAAGAAAAAATCAACAGGGGAATTATTATCAGGGGGAATAAGGATATGCATACACATATGCATGCATACATAGAAACGCATAGTGCATCAGACATGGAGGGAGTTGGAAATAGGGGAATTATTATCTAAGGGAATAAGGATATGCATACACCTATGCATGCATACATAAACGCATTAAAAAACGCATAGCAAACGCATAGTACACCAGACATAGAAGAGGATGAACAATATAGAGGATTGCTTTATACAATGGCACTCATTTCAAAATCCTCATTTAAACCTCCCGGGGCCAAAACACTTAAAGAAAAAATCCAAAACATTTCCCTACGACAAAGCTTGCGAAAGTGCTCAGCTGATGGTAGGTCTCTGGGCATCGCCTCAATAACCCAAACCGAAAGACCTTCAGTAGATTTATGGTGATGTTCAAGGTAGTGCCTAGGGACACTATGATTGATTGTCTAGACCAGTGATTCTCAACTAGGGTTCCTCCAGAGGTTACTAAGGGTTCCTTCAGCATGTGGCAATTTCTGCCTCTTAGATAAGTTCCCACTGACACCAGTGATCTTTTTATCTATCTGTAAGAAGGTAATTCTTCCCAATGACCACAAGTGTAAGGACCATTCTTCCAACAGACCATTACACTAATGTATCATGAGTTGTAGAGTTCACATTTTTAGCAGGGGTTCCCCGAGACCGGAGAATTATTTCAAGGGTTCCTCTGTGTTGAAAGGGTTGAGAGAGGCTGGTCTAGACCATCGGTAATAAAGCGGCGGTGTTCACCAAACCGTTTGCGCAGTGGTCTAATGGTTCGCCCTACATAGAACAAACCACAAGGACATGTCAAGCAATAGACTACATGGTCAGAGGAACCAATGAGCTGTTCCGAAACGCGTCCCGCCTCTATGACACACTTCCTGTCCACTTCCTGTTTGTGTTCCATGCTGGTTTCTGTCTCGCTTCCTCTGACATCATCCCCAGGCTCCAGCGTTACTGTGTCCTCTGAAATTCACAGCACAATCAGCTGTTATCTTGTGGACTTCCTGGAAGCTTTACCATCACAGACTGGGACTGCCCTGTCACTGGAACATCTCCTGGATGCACTTACCTGCTACATGCCTGTTTCATCCACTATATTGTAAGTGTTTTTAACCCTTTTAGGGGATATTAAAAGTTTATACTTCTGCACTTAGCGAGGCACCTTGTTTGTTTTTCTGTTTCCATTAGAGATTGCTTGTCTCCCTGAGTGCTGCCTAAAGTGTGTGAAGATTTGCTACCCTCTCCAACACAGACCTTATCTGTCAGGATTCAAATGCTTGGAGCGCCCTGGATATACACATTTTTCTGGATCTTCCTGGAAATACAGTTAACAGGTAATAACTTTGTTTTAAAAAAAAAAAAAATAGAGCCTTCTTTTGGTAGTATTTGATCACCACTTTTTTTTTTATTATTATATAAACGGAAAAAAGGATAAATTGAAAAAATAAAAATACATTTCTATTCTAAAACCTATCCAATAAAAATCTAAATGCTTCATAAGTTTAGGCCTAAATGTTTTCTGCTACATGTCTTTGGTTAAAAAAAAAAAAAAATCCAAATAGATGTATATTATTTAGTCTGTAGGAAAGTTATAGCACCCACAAACTATATATATTTCAAAATTGACCAATCCTGATGCGGTGATGGCCAATCTCATTTCTTGAGGCCCTTAAAATGTCAGGGCAGTACAAATACCCCCAAAATTACCCCTTTCTGGAAAATTGAGTCTGAGGTATTTATGCAAGAGGCATGGCAAGTTTTTTGAAGTTGTAATTTTTTTTGTCCCAATTTTTTTGGAAAATGAAGTTTGTGGGGAAAAAAGGGTTTTTTACTTCTCAATTATTATTTTTTTACATACCGTTACCAGCTCAGTACAGCGTCATGTTATTTTTGCAGTGATCAGGGACACTGAATAGTGACTTTTTTTTTAACCTTTTTATTTAAAATTTTAAATATTTTTTTAAGATTATTAAAATATATACTTTTTACGTCACTTTGCCTGTACATGCGTCCCCCAGTAAATGTACTGTTGGCAAGTGGTTAAGCAATATACATATGTTTTTTTTAAATATCGTTTTTGGTATTAAAATAGAACAAATTTAATTTCATCAGTAGCTGCCTATCACTATTATGGTGGTCAGTTTTTCATTACAACTGCAAATTTTTAAAGGCTTCACCATTTTGACCAGAATTTCATAACAAATAAAAGTGTCTTCTAATGTTTCTGGCCAAACCATCCTAATGTGATCATCTCTCACTTACCTCATCTATAGGAGAAAAAGAAACCCTGGACTGCCGCACTCTGTATAGACAGTTATTTATTCCAAAATTTCAAGTAAATTACGTGAAATTATTTTTTTTTTTACTTGAAATTTTGGAATAAATAACTGTCTATACAGAGTGCGGCAGTCCAGGGTTTCTTTTTCTCCCATGCATCAGTGTAGAGCCAGCACCTGTGTGAGTGACCGGGTGGAAGCAGCCATTTGGTGAATTCTCAAGCTTTTGAGCGGTACGTTTTTCCTTACCTCATCTATAGCCGCTTTAAAGTTTCACCTGTTGTGTTTTTTTTTTTTTATTCTGATTGTATCCCTTCCTGTATATCAGGGGTGATACATGCACCTTAGAGAGGCAGAGATCTTCCTCAACAACATGGGAGAAGTCAAAGATTACAGGGCACTGTATCTCCCAATGTCGCCATTATCACTGCCTGATTTAAACCTATAATTGCCTTACTACCACAGTGCGATCAAGTGCATGGCAATTATAGGTTTATATTAGATGGTGAGGAGACAAAATATTGCTTATTCACCACTTGTCAAACATGATTGGATCGCTTTTCAGAGAGGCAGTAGTGCCTGCTGTCCTTGTGAATAAGTCCTTAGTTGTATTTGGCGGTGGCAACCTTAAGGCTTGTTCACAGGTGTAGTCACAGTTTTGCCACCCCCAATCCCTACCACTTTTAGCTGCAGAGACCGCGGCGGGGCGTAAACCTGTGGTGGCAGGAGTTATACCCCCCAGCTTTCAGCGAGCGCTACCCATTTAAGTGATTTAGGCCACTCTGCAAGCACCCGGCAACCACATGCAATGCACTCAGTTGTAGCGTGCCAGTGTTTTGGTCCAAGGCGTTAAAGCAGGTGATGAGAAAGTGATATAATGTTGCAGGCAGCTTTCAGAGCAGCCCGATTCACTTGAATGTATACACCCATCAAGTGTGACAGGGCGTATAATCCCTGCTGTGGGCAATGCAATGTCCATAAAGACATGGATGAGTGAGTTTGGAGTGGAAGAACTTGACTGGCCTGCACAGAGTCCTGACCTCAACCCAATCGAACACCTTTGGGATGAATTAGAGCAGAGACTGCGAGCCAGGCCTTCTTGTTCATATAAGTACCTGAGCTCACAAATGTGCTTCTGGAAGACTGGTCAAACATTCCCATAAACACATTACTAAACCTAGTGGATAGCCTTCCCAGAAAAGTTGAAGCTGTTTCTAGCTGAAAAGGGCAGGCCAATTCAATATTGAACTCTAATGACATCCCAGTCTTAGCCCATGAAGTTCATTTGTAGTCAGTCTTCACATAGAACTGCGATACCCTAACTACCAAGGCCTGAGGTGTGCCTTAGCCGGTCATTATGCCTGAAATTGGGCAGATAGACAGGAAAGTAGGTGTGAAAGGAAAGCTTAAAAAGGGCAGGTAACAATCCGTCTGGTAGAGTGGCGTATGCCTGGGAGGCCTCCGTGTATGGATCCGGTATGTAATGGCTAAGACAGCAGGAAACTGGCCTCCTATGAAATGACGAAAAGAAGGGACCCCACCCGTTTGGAACCCGCAAAATTGCCCAGAAACAAACAAATGTCCCGTAACTGAATGGATGAGCCTACCTTCGAGAAAACACGGGCATGGGAACGAACTGCTTGTGGTGGGGGGGAAAAAGTAACAAGGGCTTCCCCGAGGAGCCCTGTGAAAAATTGCAAAGGTTGTATACATGAAAACCAGACGTAGACAAGTAATTCTGTGTACTACCCACAACCCCTGGCCTGACCTACCATACCTGGTATGGGGAGGTTAGAGAGGGTGAGCTGCCAAAAATGAACGAACTGACAGGAGTGAAGGGGTCTAAGTTAGGGGTGCAACAGATCAAAAAACTCATGGATCGGATCAGGGGTCACGGATCGGATCATTTTCGGATCGGCAAAAAAAATATGTTAAATTTTTAATTTCACAGTTATTTTCAACACAAAATGGAGCTTATCAGCTTAAATACAGTATTTGTAAATCCAACGGACTCTTTATATGTTAAATTTTCAAAGCAGCAGCAAACCTGCTGACCTTACATGGTTGCTAATGTGACAGAACACCTCTGATTTTCACATTTAACTAAATGTGAAAATCAGAGGTGTTCCGTCGCATTGGCAATCATGTAAGGTTTGCTGCTGCTTTTAAAATGTGAAAAGTCTGATGGATTTCCAAATACTGTATTAAAGCTGATAATCTCCATTTTGGGTGTAACAAGATGTCTGCTTGTCCCCTTCTCTTATTTCTGTGTGGGGTGGAGCAAGATGGCGGTGAAATGTCATTAGAGCGGCTGCTGCCGCCGGGTGTACCAAGATGGCTGCCGCTCCGGAGCTAGGCCAAAGCCACGGCCTTTCCTATGGCCCTGGAGCGCTTCGCGTGGTGATCCGAACAGGGTGGCCCAATCGGACCACCACCGATCCGTTGCACCCCTAGTCTAAGTGCTGGATACCTGGAAAGCTGAGTTAGCTGGTGTTGACGGATGAGGCCAACAAGCTGTAGCGATATGCATCGATAACACAGAGAAACCAGACCCGCAAGATTCAATCGGGTCGTGCCTCTGCCTACAACCTGACAATCGCGACGGAGTCCTGAAACAGGGGAAGGAGGGCCAGACTCTACCCTGAGGAATTAATGTCCTGGCATGACACAGCATACCCGAGTGACTGTGAGCGCCTGTGGAACAGGCTGGGAATTGGACAAAAGATGAAAGGTCTGACGTACCTGCCCAGTAGACCAGGCAACCTAACCTGTAACCAAGAGAATAGCACCAAAAAATTATATCGGCCCGGACCTACCATTGTGGGCCGACAAAGGGACATAGGTGGCAAAGTAAGGACTGCTTAGACCCAAGGTTAACCCAGCAGTGAACCTGACCTAATGCTGCTAACCTGCTCAGGCAGGACTGACTAAGGGTTCAAACATCGGTGAAATCAGCTTGGATGGCCAATGCCGCCCCTCCCCCTCCTCTCAGACATGTAGAACCAAAAGCTTGACAAGACTGGTGAACTCAGGAGATGCTAAACTTGCCTGCGGAAATGCAGGTGCTGGGGGTGTGCTGACACCCTGCCCCTGACCAAGCGAGTTTTGAATACCTCCATCCTGTCCTGTAATAGTAAGAGGCTGTGGAGAGCCTGTTTGGCCCGTATGAAACTGCGCTTAAGAATAAAGCCCAGAATATGCACCATGCTGGTATGTGGGAGTAGCTGGGATTGAATTGGAAACAAACTGAAGCGTACCGCCTACCTTGCTGTGGCCGGAAAGGAACCCCCCCCGTGTTGACTTACCGCTCTGCAGAGCCAAGTATGGACCAACGCCTGTGCCACGGAGTACTGCCATGATCAGAACCCCCATGTGACGTAGCAGGGATGAACCTGAATGTGTTGCGCCCGAAACGTGTGGCATGCCCAACCCTAGGAAACACAAAGAAATAGACAACAGACAACCAGACATGAGACACCACCCCTCTGTACCTGCCTGGGCCAAAGACGTGAGCAGAAGTGACCAGACCTCAGTGCGTGAATGAACCTGACAACATATCACACCCTAGTGTATGTAGTAAGTGAGCTCAAGTAACCTGCCGCACAGAGACAGGTAATTAAAAACTAAACACTCAGGGCTGGTGTACCCACAGACCGTGGTGGGTTGTTGTATAGGCGTAAGACTGAACATGCATGTAGGACATACAGGCGAGAAGATCGTGGTCGAAAATAATTTAAAACCGAAACTGCAGCCCGTATGGATCTGTAGACGTGACAGATCCTGAGATGCGCACCCTGGCTAACTAAACCCGGCATGCAAGAACCTGAAAGAAAGGTATGGCGAGACAAAAAACAAATGAAGATGCAACGGCTGTGCGTGTGCGCTGTGACTGCATAGCACCGACCAAGCTATGACAGAACATGCTACGACTGTCTGAGACCTGCTCTAACTGAAACATGCTGTGGTAAACACGCCATGACAGAACACAATCCCCTCTGTACCTACCCAAGTGCGAAGATATGAGCAGTGATGGTGGGACCACAGCATGTAAATGAACCTGGGCCTCCAGCGACAGACCAGCTGGCTCCCCTGTCCCCCTACCCAAGGCAAGATATGAAAAATCAACCGATATATAACCCGTGATTGAAGAAACCTACCAACTGACAAAATAAAGAACTCACTAGGAAGGACCACCACCCCCACTGCGCGACGGCGGACCCCCACTGCGCGACGGCGGACCCCCACTGCGCGACGGCGGACCCCCACTTACGCGACGGGGCGGCGGACCACCCCCCCCACTTACGCGACGGGGCGGCGGACCACCCCCCCACTTACGCGACGGGGCGGCGGACCCCCCCACGCGACGGGGCGGCGGACCACCACCATGTACAATGTATATGTAAAACGCTGCGTAAATTGACGGCGCCATACAAGTACCTAAATAATAATAATATAGCAGTATTCCCTAAACCAGCAATAATCTCAAAATCCAGATGTACTGTTCCTGTATTTTTATGTATAATCTGATCGTACAATCTCCTTTTAGATCTATAATCTGCTATGTAGTGTGAGGGCCTGCCTGATTTGATATAAATTGAATAGATTATTCAGATGGGTCCTCCTTTTCCATAGCGTTGGTAAATCTAAAGGAAATTGTACAGAGATTTTGCAATTGGATTGTATAGTGTATGGCCATCTTTATACAAGTAAATATGAGGGAGCGGTTGGAGACACTCAGCCGTCAGGCCTCGTTCACATCTCCGCAGAGCAGGAACACACATTCCCACGTGCCTTTTTTGGGGTGTTTTGGAGCATTTCCAATCATCATTCATAGAGCAGCCCACTCACCTAAAAAAAATACTTTATAAATAAAGAACATCACAAATGTGCACACCTGGAGAAATATATATGGACACGTTGGATTACCATTTTAATATGTTTATTGCTGAAATGCTGGTTTGTCATGAGATATAATTTTCAGTTCGTAATGTTTGCAATGTACTGCGTGGCACTGATTTGATATATTTATACATTCATTCACAGGAAACTTTGAATGATGCAGCCATGTGGGTGGAGCCCCAAATGGGCACGCTGTTTTCAAATGGTGACAGCTGGTGTGGGGAGAAGATCCCTAGCCCGCTGTCACCGGGAGAGAGGGAGAGGCTGCAGATGCAGGATCATGTTACCTGTTCCACCGGTAAAATGAGTGGAACACGTAACTTGTTGTTTAAAAAATGCAAAACCAGTGGCAGCACTCAATTTTTTTCTGAAAAAGTGAACTACTATGGTGTACTTTATCCACAAGTTTGGAACAGTGATTGTTTGCCAAATACATTCATATTTGAATTTATCATGCAGATTATGTATTGTATTTTGTATTGGCCTTTTTGTAGAAGATTGTGCATAGTCATGTGTGTATTTTCTTTGCAGGTCGTATTTACAAGTGTCTGTTTACAGGCTCTGTGAGCTCACTACTGACTCTACCGTTGGATATGTTGTCCACGTAAGTTTTTTAAAAGTTCATATTTGTGTCACTGACCCATTGGTACACATATTTATGTCAGTTTTATGGTAAACTCAAATTTAAATGGCATCTACAAAAATGGAGTACGAGTAGACTGGTAATATTTACTCGCCTCCAGCTCCCATACCTTTGGCACTTGAGCAATGTTTACATATTTATTTATTTATATTTACTTTATTGTGACTAAGCACAGAGGGGAATTCAGTATGACATTTGGTGTATTCCTGTCTCTATCAGGTGGGAATGGGCTACCTCTTCCTAGGATACTGACTGGCTTTGATATATACTGGCTTTGATAAATTAATAAGAATATCAAATTAAACTCTCATCAATTGTGAACCATGCAACTGGTGTACAGCCATCTATTCCGTTACCAGAATGTTTCCTATATGCCATGGTAAAAATCATTATTAAAACATAGTCGCAGATCACTTCAACATCTGTATTATATTCATCTGCCTTTCTCCCTACTACTATATATAGTTCTATTGATCTATGTATATATGTGGATCCTAAACAGAAACACCACTTTGTAAAGGTTATTTTTACCAAGTCATTCTCCTGGTCGACTTTGAGAGAGAGGCTCCTCCAACCTAGCACAGGGAACACAAATCCACGTTCGTATAAAAAACAGGCAATACCTAGGGTATGTATATATATATATATATATATATATATATATATATATATATATACATACATACATACTGTGACAGCAGGAAGGTAAAGTCACCTGGTTGCATCCAGGGGGGTAGATATATTTCGCCCAGATTCAGGCTTTACGCCGACTTATACAACTAGGTGGAGAGTTGTATAAGCCCAGCTGAGGCTAGTGGGCTCATGGATGACTCATACCTCTAGGGAGAGTGTGGGGCGTCGTGCAGACAGGGAGTTGATGAGACCAGCTGAAGCTTGTCAGCTCATTCAGGCCTCTATAAGAACTCCCAGCTTCATTAGATGTTAGCTCATGCCTGGACCCAGACCTGTGTGGACTGTCTAGGGAGAGTGAACCCCTGTGCGGTGAGACAAAGCCTGTGTGGCTATTTGCTTGGACATTTAAAACCAGGGACTTAGGGACTAGGACAGCACTAGGCTGATCCCAGTTGTTAGTTAGGAAACCTGTATGTTTAGTCAGAGGTCAAGTTGACCAGGATTTATTTTGTTTGTTTCTTTTGCTTTGCTGTGTTTTGTCACTGTAAATAGAAAATAAACCGCACCTTTTTGATTTTGAAAACCACAACCTCCGTTTGCTGGGCCTGTTTTTGTGTGGGGAGCCCATCCCGGGGGTCACACACACCCGCTGCCGAGCTAACCCCCTCACAGTTGGTGGAGAACCAGTGGCAGTTTTTTTTTAAGCCAGCATGGAGGAGATACTGAAACAGCTGGCTCTAGCAAATGCCAATCAACAGCAGACAAATGCAGGTTTGCAAAAGAGCCTTGCAGCTCATCAACAGAGCCTTGCAGCTCAACAACAGAACTTCGCAGCCCAGCAGCAAGCTCATCAACAGAGCCTTGCAGCCCAGCAGCAAGCTCATCAACAGAGCCTTGCAGCCCAGCAGCAGACAAACGCAACTTTGCAACAGAGTCTGGAGGCTCAGCAACAAGCCCAGCAGCAATCTGAGGCCCGCTTCATAGACCTGTTGCAGAAGCAAGAGCAGAGACTACAACAACAGATGGAAGCAGTAATGCAGCAACGTCCGCAGACCAGTGAGGAAAGCCGTCCCACTAATACCGCGTCCTTTAGGGTGAGTCGTTTATTGACAAAAATGACTGGAGAGGATGATCCAGAGGTATTTTTGACCACATTTGAAAGGACTGCTGAAAGGGAAAAGTGGCCTGAGGAGCAGTGGGCTGGACTGGTGGCTCCTCTGTTAACTGGTGAATCGCAGAAAGCTTACTATGACCTAGAGTCTGACCAAGCAAAAGACTATGTGATGCTAAAAGCTGAAATATTGGCAAGGCTGGGTGTCACCCTGGCTGTCCGGGCTCAGCGTGTGCATAACTGGACTTTCCAGCTTGGAAAACCCCCCAGGTCTCAAATGTATGATCTCATTCACCTGAGCAGAAAGTGGCTACAGCCAGAGACTTTGTCCGCACCAAAGATTGTGGAACGTGTTGTAATGGATCGGTTTTTGAGAGCTCTTCCTACTGCCATCCAAAAGTGGGTAAGCCATGGAGACCCAGAGACGGCCGATGGTCTTGTGGATCGTGTGGAGAAATACTTGGCTACAGAGAACCTGACGGCCTCTTCCAGAGACACTCGGACTTTCCACCCTAAGACCAGACCATCCCCAGGGGCGGATAAGAGGATTCCAAGGGGTGAGGGTGGAGAGAGTGAGAGGGTGGGAGCTCTACCCCAAGTTTGGCGAGAACAGCCTGGGAAATCAGCGGCTCAAGAGGCGGCAAGAAGGATCGTTTGCTACCGCTGCCGGCAAGCGGGACATATTGCAGCCAATTGCCCGGTTGTGGAGGAACCCATGCAGTGTGACTTTCTGACGGGCAGACGTCAGTCGCTGTGTGCGACAGTCGCATGCACTGCCATTCGAGGAACTGAGAAACATTTATGCAAAATGTGTGTTAATGGTAGAAATGTTGTGGTATTGCTGGATTCAGGTAGCCTTGTGACCCTGATAAAGGCTGAGTTAGTTAAAACAGAGGTCTCTGGGAATAGCAAGGTAGCTGTTATTTGTGTGCATGGGGACACCCGAGAGTATCCAGTGACTACAGTGTGTTTCAAGACCCCCAAAGGTACCCTCTCTCATCCAGTGGGCTTAGTATCTCAGTTACCGCATGACGCCATTGTGGGAAGAGATTTTCCGAAGTTCTGGGAACTGTGGGATGATCCTGAGCCCCCCACTGGTGCCCCTATGTACCAGGAATGTGATAGCCAGAACTCCCCTGAGAGTGGTGAGGACTCTCCGGAATTTCCCTTATCAGTATTGGCAGGGGAGACTCAAGAAACTAGAGAGGAGCCCACCTCCTCAGACGAAAACCTACCGTCTGTGGAGTTTTCTGATCTTGAGGTTCACAGGGAAAACTTTGCCACAGAACAGTTGAAAGACCCCGCCCTAATAAAGGCACGGGAAAACGTAGTGAAAATAGATGGCGAGTTAGTGAACCCAGATAATACCTGCACTTACCCATACTTCAGCGTAGAGAAGGACCTACTGTATCGGGTGGCAAAAAGGGCAGAAGAAACCGTTGAGCAGCTTGTGGTGCCCAAACCGTACAGGAAGTTGGTGTTGGAGTTGGCCCATGGGCACATTCTTGGAGGTCATCTGGGGACAGAGAAAACCCGAGAGAGGGTATTACAGAGATTCTATTGGCCGGGGGTGATGAAGGACATAGAAAATTATTGTTCCTCCTGCCCTGTGTGTCAGAGGTCGGCCCCGATGCCACATTTCCGTAGCCCGCTGGTCCCTCTACCCATCGTTGAGGTCCCGTTTGAGAGGATCGCCATGGATTTGGTAGGTCCTATAATCAAGTCCGCTAGGGGGCACCAGTACATATTAGTTATAATGGACTATGCCACCCGTTATCCAGAAGCAATCCCTCTCCGAAATACCTCGGCCAAAACCATAGCCAACGAGCTATCTCTTGTGTTTAGCCGGGTGGGTATTTGTAAAGAACTGCTTACGGACCAAGGTACACCCTTTATGTCCCGGGTTATGAAGGAGCTGTGTAAATTGTTCAAAGTGACGCAATTACGTACATCTGTGTATCACCCCCAAACCGATGGGCTGGTTGAAAGATTCAACAAAACCCTAAAACAAATGTTGAAGAAAGTGGTGGATAGAGATGGAAAGGATTGGGACTGTCTACTTCCTTATCTGATGTTTGCTATTAGGGAGGTGCCCCAATCCTCTACGGGATTCTCCCCCTTTGAGTTACTGTATGGGAGACACCCAAGAGGGCTGTTGAATATTGCCAAGGAAACTTGGGAAAGTGAGAGTTCTCCCCACAGGAGTGTGATTGAGCATGTCGCCCTGATGCAAGACCGAATTACACAGGTAATGCCCATCGTGAAGGAACATTTGGCCCAAGCGCAGTTAGCACAGCAGAGAGTGTACAACCGTGGAGCCAAGACCCGTACCTTTTCCCCGGGGGATAGGATACTGGTACTTGTCCCTACGGTTGAAAGTAAATTCCTTGCCAAATGGCAAGGCCCCTACGAGATAATGGAAAAAGTGAGCAAAGTGAATTACAAGGTCAGACAACCAGGAAGGCGAAAGCCCGAACAGATCTATCACGTTAATCTGTTGAAAGCCTGGAGGGATAGAGAGTCCCTAGTCGCAGACACTTGGTCACCAGCTCAAACTGGTTGCGTGATTCCTGAGGTTGGAATAGCAGCCACCTTGTCACAACCCCAACAACAGGAGGTTAAGGAGTTTGTGCTTCGCAACAAGGAGGTATTCTCTGAGCTGCCGGGACAAACATCTGGGGTAGAGCATGACATCATTACCCCGCCCGGTGAAAGGGTGAAGTTAAAACCCTATCGGATCCCAGAGGCCCGACGGGAGGCAATACGGGAGGAAGTACAGAAAATGCTGAACTTAGGGGTGATAGAGGAGTCCCAAAGTGATTGGTCTAGTCCCATTGTGTTGGTGCCTAAACCGGATGGGAGCTGGCGATTTTGTAACAATTTTCGTCAGTTGAACAAAGTTACAAAATTTGACACCTACCCCATGCCACGTATAGATGAGTTGATCGACCGGCTGGGAACAGCCCGATACATGACGACTCTTGACCTCACAAAAGGGTATTGGCAAATCCCCCTGGCCAAGTCGGCCAAAGAGAAAACCGCATTTGTAACCCCAGACGGGGCGTTCCAATATAAAAGAATGCCGTTCGGGTTACAGAATGCGCCGGCCACATTCCAGCGGAAAATGGACCAGATGCTGAGGCCCCATCGGAAGTATGCTGCGGCTTACCTGGATGACGTAATTGTCCATAGCACAGATTGGGCCTCACATCTGCCAAAAGTGCAAGCAGTCCTGGACTCTGTTCGGGAAGCGGGGTTTACGGCTAACCCCAAGAAGTGTACCATTGGGCAGGAGGAGGCCAAATATCTTGGGTACACCATTGGGAGGGGAGTAATAAAACCCCAACTCAACAAAGTCGAGGCCATCCAGAGTTGGCCACGTCCCAACAGCAAGAAGCAGGTACGAGCCTTTCTGGGAATCGCTGGGTATTATCGGCGATTCATTCCCCACTTTGCTTCTAAGGCTGTGCCCCTAACCAACCTGACGAAGGGGAAAGGGTCGGTCATGATTAAATGGACCCCCGAGGCTGAGGCAGCATTCCAATTCTTGAAACAAGCCTTATGTAGCCAGCCAGTGTTGTACTCACCCGACTTCTCTAAAGACTTTGTCGTACAAAGTGATGCGTCAGATGTGGGGTTAGGAGCAGTATTGTCCCAGGTCTGGAACGGGGAAGAGCACCCAGTCATTTACCTCAGCAGGAAGTTGAAGTCCCATGAGGTAAATTACGCCACCGTTGAAAAGGAGTGTTTAGCGGTGAAGTGGGCTCTAGATTCCCTTCGGTACTACCTGCTAGGTAGGCACTTTGACATGGTTACGGATCACGCTCCGTTAAAGTGGATGGCTCAAAACAAGGAAACAAATAGAGTGAATAGGTGGTTCCTGGCCCTCCAGGAATTCAACTTCACAGTAAAGCATCGCCCTGGCGTTCAAATGGGGAATGTGGATGCTTTGTCTCGAGTACATGAATGCCTGATTGCTGGTGTTCCAACCCCGAGGTTAAAACAAGAGGGGGGGGTATGTGACAGCAGGAAGGTAAAGTCACCTGGTTGCATCCAGGGGGGTAGATATATTTCGCCCAGATTCAGGCTTTACGCCGACTTATACAACTAGGTGGAGAGTTGTATAAGCCCAGCTGAGGCTAGTGGGCTCATGGATGACTCATACCTCTAGGGAGAGTGTGGGGCGTCGTGCAGACAGGGAGTTGATGAGACCAGCTGAAGCTTGTCAGCTCATTCAGGCCTCTATAAGAACTCCCAGCTTCATTAGATGTTAGCTCATGCCTGGACCAGACCTGTGTGGACTGTCTAGGGAGAGTGAACCCCTGTGCGGTGAGACAAAGCCTGTGTGGCTATTTGCTTGGACATTTAAAACCAGGGACTTAGGGACTAGGACAGCACTAGGCTGATCCCAGTTGTTAGTTAGGAAACCTGTATGTTTAGTCAGAGGTCAAGTTGACCAGGATTTATTTTGTTTATGTTTCTTTTGCTTTGCTGTGTTTTGTCACTGTAAATAGAAAATAAACCGCACCTTTTTGATTTTGAAAACCACAACCTCCGTTTGCTGGGCCTGTTTTTGTGTGGGGAGCCCATCCCGGGGGTCACACACACCCGCTGCCGAGCTAACCCCCTCACAATACATACATACATACATACATACATACATACATACATACATACATACATACATACATACATACATACATACACAGTGGGTACGGAAAGTATTGAGACCCCTTTTAAATTTTTCACTCTTTGTTTTATATTGCAGACATTTGCTAAAATCATTCAAGTTCATTTTTTTTCCTCAATGTACACACAACACCCCATATTGACAGAAAAACACAGAATTGTTGACATTTTTGCAGATTTATTAAAAAAGAAAAACTGAATATCACATGGTCCTCTAAGTATTCAGACCCTTTGCTCAGTATTTAGTAGAAGCACCCTTTTGATCTAATACAGCCATGAGCCTTTTTGGGAAACATGCAACAAGTTTTTCACACCTGGATTTGGGGATCCTCTGCCATTCCTCCTTGCAGATCCTCTCCAGTTCTGTCAGGTTGGATGGTAAATGTTGGTGGACAGCCATTTTTAGGTCTCTCCAGAGATGCTCAATTGGGTTTAAGTCAGGGCTCTGGCTGGGCCATTCAAGAACAGTCACGGAGTTGTTGTGAAGCCACTCCTTCCTTATTTTAGCTGTGTGCTTAGGGTCATTGTCTTGTTGGAAGGTAAACCTTCGGCCCAGTCTGAGGTCCTGAGCACTCCGGAGAAGGTTTTGTCCAGGATATCCCTGTACTTAGCCGCATACATATTTCCCTCGATTGCAACCAGTCGTCCTGTCCCTGCAGCTGAAAAACACCCCCACAACATGATGCTGCCACCACCATGCTTCACTGTTGGGACTGTATTGGACAGGTGATGAGCAGTGCCTGGTTTGCTCCTCACATACCGCTTAGAATTAAAGCCAAAAAGTTCTATCTTGGTCTCATCAGACCAGAGAATCTTATTTCTCACCTTCTTGGAGTCCTTCAGGTGATTTTTTAGCAAACTCCATGCGGGCTTTCATGCGTCTTGCACTGAGGAGAGGCTTCCGTTGGGCCACTCTGCCATAAAGCCCCGACTGGTGGAGGGCTGCAGTGATGGTTGACTTTCTACAACTTTCTTCCATCTCCAGACTGCATCTCTGGAGCTCAGCCACAGTGATCTTTGGGTTCTTCTTTACCTCTCTCACCAAGGCTCTTCTCCCCCGATAGCTCAGTTTGGCCGGACGGCCAGCTCTAGGAAGGGTTCTGGTCGTCCCAAACGTCTTCCATTTAAGGATTATGGAGGCCATTGTGCTCTTAGGAACCTTAAGTGCAGCAGAATTTTTTTTAGTAACCTTGGCCAGCTCTGTGCCTTGCCACAATTCTGTCTCTGAGCTCTTCCGGCAGTTCCTTTTTGAACTCTTGATTCTCATTTGCTCTGACATGCACTGTGAGCTGTAAGGTCTTATATAGACAGGTGTGTGGCTTTCCTAATCAAGTCCAATCGGTATAATCAAACACAGCTGGACTCAAATGAAGGTGTAGAACCATCTCAAGGATGATTAGAAGAAATGGACAGCACCTGAGTTATATATGAGTGTCACAGCAAAGGGTCTGAATACTTTGGACCATGTGATATTTCAGTTTTAATTTTTTAATAAATCTGCAAAAATATCAACAATTCTGTGTTTTTCTGTCAATATGGGGTGCTGTGTGTACATTAATGAGGAAAAAGAATGAACTTAAATGATTTTAGAAAATGGCTGCAATATAACAAAGAGTGAAAAATGTAAGGGTGTCTGAATATTTTCCGTACCCACTGTGTGTATGTGTGTATAAAATATAAATATATGTCTGTGTGTGTGTGTGTGTGTGTGTGTGTGTGTGTGTGTGTGTGTAAATATGTATATATATTGAAGGACTAGCATCAAAGGTAGAGCTTGAAGGACACCGCCGCTCGCTGGGTCTTCTTTTTGAGGGCTTTATTTGCCCATTTTTATTAAAAGAAGTTCAAACAAAATCAAAGGTTTCCCTCGCAGGGGTTTCAACACTCCTTTTCATCAATAACATGACATTCAGCCTCCTGGCTTATACATACAGCAGTGTTGCTCAGGCCTTCCACTTCAGGCTCTTTTCTGTCTCCTACAGACTATTCCATTGGCAACACCATACATTTACATAGCAGCCCCTCACTGCTCTGACCCTCAGACCTGGGTCCACTGCTCTGACCCTCAGACCTGGGTCCACTGCTCTGACCCTCAGACCTGGGTCTCTGGCTTCCAGTGTGCAGACAACCACTCTCTGGCTTCTCCAGTGCACACTTGCACTCGTCGGGAGGGTGGAGCCCAGAATGCTGGTCCTGACTCTATCAGGCCCAGACACACCTGAACAATCAGTGTGCCGGTGAGTCTCAAAACCCTTATCCAGGACTGGGGATTTCATGCCACCCTGATCTCTAAGAAATACCCAGGTTCCAGGTCCCAAAGTGGACTTTAGTAAATCATGAGGAAACTGAAAAGCCAGTTTCCTCCAAAACAAGCAAATACCCTGGAGCCCCTCAACCTGCCTGGTTGAGAATCCTGTATTCATCCACTGGTGGGGTACCACTATATATATATATATATATATATATATATATATATATATATATATATATATATATATATATATTAAAAATGTAACGCCCTGAGCTACTAGCCAGGTCTTAAGAGTTACTCGCCACCTGTTGCCCCACCCAAACCCTACCTTGCCCCACCCCTAAACACGCCCTTGTGAATGATCTCATGAAAAAACACTGTTAAATGTTTTATTCATAATTAAGTTACAAAAAAAAAAAAAACTGTACGCCTCTACCGCTCCAACGCCTCACCCATTTCACCTCTACCGCTCCAACGCCTCCTGCAGTCACCCTCTACCTCCAACGCAGTAAACCTCTACCTTCAACGCCTCCTCCAATGCCTCCCCTCTCCATTACACCTATGACTCCAATCCCTTCTCCCTCTATACCTATAATTCCTCTTCCCAGTATGTCTCTGCCTCCAATGCCCCCCCAGCAAACCTGTGCTTTGTGCTTTTAATGACCCCCCAGCACACCTTGTCTTCCAACCTCCCTTTACCAGTGTACCTATGCCTCCAATTACGCCCCCCATTCTATCATACCTATGCCCCCAATTACGCCCCCCTCCCCCCATTCTATCATACCTATGCCTCCAATCCTGCCCCCCATCTATCATATGGTATGATAGATGGGGGGGGGGTTGAATTGGAGGGATAGGTATGATAGAATGGGGGGGGCGGTATTGGAGGCATAGGTATGATAGAATGGGGGGGGGCGGTATTGGAGGCATAGGTATGATTGGGGGGAGGGGGGGGCATAGGTATAATGGATTGGGGGGGGTGATTCAGAACTATGCCTCCAATTAACCCCCCCCCCCAATCCAGCACATATGTTCTCAATCCCCCCTTACTCCCAGCAAACTTCTTGTTCAATGCCTCCAGAACATTACAACAGACTGTCACATTATCACATACCATTGTCCTGCAGCCACGGGGATCAGGCACCGGTGCGCTCCTTGGATGTGTGGGAGATGGAGAGGGGCGGTCCCAGGCGGCTGGTATACTTGTTGCAAAGCTGCTAGCCTGTGAGAGGTGGAGAGGGGTGGTCCCAAGCGGAGGTGGAGAGGGGCGGCCCCCGGCTGGTAGATTTATTTTCACAAATCTGCAAAGTCGCATTCAAAAATTCCTATTCCCCTCTGATGAAATGTATGCGCTCCTTTAAAACTAATTTGACACTTAAGAGCAGGCAGAAGAGAAGAATGAGGAATTTGCCACCCATGACAAGCTAAATGCAGGGTTAAATACAAGACCGTCCAGATCCTTTCCTGTGCAAGCCGCAAACGAGGACACCATTTTGTAAGTATGGAAAGATCTGGAAAAGGTTTTTCTCCCCTAAAGTCTTAGAGTTCTGTTTAACCACTTAACGACCGCCCACTGTAAATATACGTCAGCAGAATGGCACCGACAGGCAGAATCACGTACATATACGTGATTGCCTTTGTATAGTTGGGGGGTCCGATCGGACCCCCCTTCACAGTGGGTGGTCGTTTTACCTTCGGGAACCAATTCGGCATGAGGGGACGGCCGTTCGATTCCGGCCACCCCCTCTCGATCGCTCCCGGCGAATGAGAGAGCTTCCCCTGCCTGCCAGGAAGGAGGAAGTGATGTCATCTCTCCTGGGGCGCTCACATATACCGAGCGCCGTACAGGAGAAGATGCCAGGTTAGTACACAAAACACTACACTGACACCAGGACACATAGGCACATAAATCGCCCCCCCAGACCCCCCCCCAGCCCCCAGTCACAGTGTCACTGATTGCAGTGACCATTTATTTAGTGATCACTGCAATCGGTGACATTTGTGACTGTAAAAGTGTCACTACATTTAGTTTTAGGTCCAGTGTAGCCCCCTAACCCCCCTAATAAAGGTTTAACCCCCTGATCACCCCCCAGATAACCCTTTCACCCCCTAGCACCGCCGTCACTAAGCAATCATTTTTCTGATCGATGTCTTAGCGTCGGTGATGCTGATCGGTAGCCAGTAATTTTTTTTAGGTTCGCCGCAGGTTTTTATAGCGTCGGGTACCCCCATATATTACCTAATAAAGGTTTAACCCCCTTGATCACCCCCCAGGTAACCCTTTCACCCCCTATCACCACTGTCTCTAAGCGATAATTTTTCTGATCGATGTCTTAGCGTCGGTGATGCTGATCGGTAGCCAGTAATTTTTTTTAGGTTCGCCGCAGGTTTTTATAGCGTCGGGTACCCCCATATATTACCTAATAAAGGTTTAACCCCCTTGATCGCCCCCCCAGGTAACCCTTTCACCCCCTATCACCACTGTCACTAAGCGATAATTTTTCTGATCGATGTCTTAGCGTCGGCGATGCTGATCGGTAGCCAGTAATTTTTTTTAGGTTCGCCGCAGGTTTTTATAGCGTCTGGTACCCCCATATATTACCTAATAAAGGTGTAACCCCCTTGATCACCCCCCAGGTAACCCTTTCACCCCCTAGCACCGCCGTCACTATGCGATCATTTTTCTGATCGATGTCTTAGCGTCGGTGATGCTGATCGGTAGCCAGTAATTTTTTTTAGGTTCGCCGCAGGTTTTTATAGCGTCAGGTACCCCCATATATTATCTAATAAAGGTTTAACCCCCTGATCGCCCCCCAGGTAACCCTTTCACCCCCTATCACCACTGTCGCTAAGCAATCGTTTTTATGATCGTTGTCTTAGTGTCGGTGATGCCGATAGGTAGCCAGTAATTTTTTTTTTTAGATTCGCCGTCAGGTTTTTATATAGCGTCAGGTACCCCCATATATTACCTAATAAAGGTTTTAACCCCCTAATTGCCCCTAGTTAACCCTTTCACCAGTGATCACCGTATAAGTGTTACGGGTGACGCTGGTTAGTTTGCTTTTTATAGTGTCAGGGCACCCGCCGTATATAACCCAATAAAGGTTTAACCCCCTGATCGCCCGGCGGGTGATATCAGTTAGGTTTTAGCGTCAGAGAGGGTCTGCGTCACACCCCAGGCAGCGTCAGGTTAGTGCCAGTAGCGCTAACACCCACACGTGAAGCATACACCCCCCTTAGTGGTATAGTATCTGATCAGCTCAATATCTGATCTGATCAGATCTATACTAGCGTCCCCCGCAGTTTAGGGTTCCCAAAAACGCACTGTTAGTGAGATCAGCCCAGATACCTGCTAGCACCTGCGTTTTGCCCCTCCGTCCAGCCCAGGCCACCGAAGTGCAGTATCGATCGATCACTGTCACTTGCAAAACACAACACACATAACTGCAGCGTTCGCAGAGACAGGCCTGATCCCTGCGACTCCAGTGCTGTAGGAGGTGATTTCACCACCACAGTTAAAAAAAAAAAAAGCATATATGTCGAAGCATTGGGGCAGCAGGAGCGGAGGAGCGATTTTGCTCCTAATGCCGCGTACATACGGTCGAAATTCCGACGGAGGCTTGCCCGTGGAAAAGTCTGACCATGTGTACGCGGCATAACTTTTGCGAGAAGATGCCCCCATGCTTCGGCATATATAAATGGTGCATGTATGCCCATCATTAGAAGTGGGTGGATGAAGGGCGGTATTCTAATGGTGGGCATACCCACCGATCAATCTTTTTTTTTCGTTCAGCCAACAGGCTGCATGAAAAAAAAGATTACAATACATGTCCCACAAGGACCAGCAACGTACTGGTATGTTGCTGGACTTTGAATGTTTATACCAGAATGATGCCTGCGGGTTTAGGCATCATCTTGGTATCATTCTTTTCAGCCAGCGGCCGGCTTTCATGTAAAAGCAATCCTAGTGGCTAATTAGCCTCTGGACTGCTTTTACAAGCAGTGGGAGGGAATGTCCCCCCCCCCGGATATAAAAAGCGCCATTGGGAAATTTGGAAAGCATTTTATCACACCGATCTTGGTGTGGTCAGATGCTTTGAGGGCAGAGGAAAGATCTAGGGTCCAATAGACCCCAGTTTTTTCAAAAAAGAGTACCTGTCATTACCTATTGCTATCATAGGGGATATTTACATTCCCTGAGATAACAATAAAAGTGATAAAAATAAATGAATATGGAAGCAACAGTTTAAGAATAAAATAAAAAAGCAAAATTAATAATAAAAAAAAAAAAAAAGCACCCCTGTCCTGCCCTGCTCTTGCCCAATGGCGAACGCAAGCGTCGGTCTGGCGTCATATGTAAACAGCAATTGCACCATGCATGTGAGGTATCACCGCGAAGGTCAGATCGTTGGCAGTAATTTTAGCAGTAGACCTCCTCTGTAAATCTAACGGGGTAACCTGTAAATGCTTTTAAAGGCTTTTAAAAATGTATGTAGTTTGTCGCCAATGCGCGTTTGTGCGAAATTTTAAAGCATGTCGTGTTTGGTATCTATGTACTCGGCCTAAGATCATCTTTTTTATTTCATCAAACATTTGGGCAATCTAGTGTGTTTTAGTGCATTAAAATTAAAAAAAGTGTATTTTTTCCCAAAAAAATGCGTTTGAAAAATCGCTGCGCAAATACTGTGTAGAAAAAAAAAATGCAACACCCACCATTTTATTCTGTAGGGCCTTTGCTTTAAAAATATATATAATGTTTGGGGGTTCAACATAATTTTCTTGCAAAAAAAAATATGTTTTCATGTAAACAAAAAGTGTCAAAAAGGGCTTTGTCTTCAAGTGGTTAGAAGAGTGGATGTAAGCTTCCTAATGTTGTGTATAAAATGCCAGAACAGTTCAAAACCCCCCCAAATGACCCCATTTTGGAAAGTAGACACCCCAAGCTATATACTGAGAGGCATGTCGAGTTCATGGAATATTTTATATGTTGACACAAGTTGCGGAAAAAATAAAAAAACATTTTTATATTATTTTTTTTTGCACAAAGTTGTCACTAAATGATATATTGCTCAAACATGCCATGGGCATATGTGGAATTACACCCCAAAATACATTCTGTTGCTTCTCCTGAGTACGGGGATACCACATGTGAGACTTTTTGGGAGCCTAGCCGCGTACGGGACCCCAAAAACCAAGCACCGCCTTCAGGCTTTCTAAGGGTGTCAATTTTTGATTTCACTTCTCACTGCCTTTCACAGTTTCGGAGGCCATGGAATGCCCAGATGGCACAAAACCCCCCCAAATGACCCCATTTTGGAAAGTAGACACCCCAAGCTATTTGCTGAGAGGTATTGTGAGTATTTTGCAGATCTCGCTTTTTCTCACAAAGTTTTGAAAATTGAAAAAAAAAAAAAAAAAAAAATGTTCTTTCTTTTTCAAAAACAAATGAGAGCTGTAAAATACTCACCATGCCTCTCAGCAAACAGCTTGGGGTGTCTACTTTCCAAAATGGGGTCATTTGGGGGGGTTTTGTGCTATTTTGGCATTTTATGGCCTTCAAAACTGTGATAGGTAGTGAGGAGTGAAATCAAAAATTTGCGCCCTTAGAAATCCTGGAGGCGGTGCTTGGTTTCCGGGGTCCCGTACGTGGCTAGGCTCCTAAAAAGTCCCACACATGTGGTATCCCCGTACTCAGGAGAAGCAGCAGAATGTATTTTGGGGTGCAATTCCACATATAACCATGGCATGTGTGAGCAATATATCATTTAGTGACAACTTTTTGTAATTTTTTTTTTTCTTTTTTTGTCATTATTCAATCACTTGGGACCAAAAAAAAAAAATATTCAATGGGCTCAACATGCCTCTCAGCAATTTCCTTGGGGTGTCTACTTTCTAAAATGGGGTCATTTGGGGGGGTTTTGTACTGCCCTGTCATTTTAGCACCTCAAGAAATGAGATAGGCAGTCATAAATTAAAAGCTGTGTAAATTCCAGAAAATGTACCCTAGTTTGTAAACGCTATAACTTTTGCGCAAACCGATAAATATACGCTTATTGACATTTTTTTTACTAAAGACATGTGGCTGAATACATTTTGGCCTAAATGTATGACTAAAATTGAGTTTATTCGATTTTTCTTTTAACAAAAAGTAGAAAATATCATTTTTTTTTCAAAATTTTCGGTCTTTTTCCGTTTATATCGCAAAAAATTAAAATCGCAGAGGCAATCAAATACCATTAAAAGAAAGCTCTATTTGTGGGAAGAAAAGGACGCAAATTTCGTTTGGGTACAACATTGCATGTCCGCACAATTTACAGTTAAAGCAGCGCAGTGCAAAATTCTGAATTCACCTCTGGTCCTTTAGCTACCAAATGGTCCGGGGCTTAAGTGGTTAAGGAAGAGGATGCTTCTCTAAGGGAGAAGTGTTCCAAGGCTTGATGTGACTGTTCAGGGTGGAAAAGTAAGATTTATCCTTTGAAGACGCAGGGTCCCTTAGGGATGCCATAGACAGAAAGGCAGAGGGTTATTTGAGGAAGGCATGGGATAAAGGGGAAACAAATTTTCAGCGCTGATATCGCCTCTGCCTGCATTGTCAGAACCCTCAACCTCTGGTTAAAACGGCTTAAAATCTTGTTGGAATGTGATACCCCAAAGGAAGGAAGAGCTTCTGGACTACCTTCCGATCCTCAACAAGGTTGTTGCTCATATTGCTGCCGCATCAGCTGTAGCCATTAGGTTTTTGTCTAGGTGAACAGCCCTTATCAACCAGGCTAGGAGGGCTATTTGGTTTAAAACTTGTGCAGGGTATTCCTCACCTAAGCCAAGCTTTGCTCTCTACCGTTTAAAGGGAATTCAGTGTTTTGGAGAAGGTCTGGACTCGGTATTAGAAAGATCATCGGACAAAAAAAGGGTACCCAGTACAGGAAAGGATTTCGTTCCTTCAGAAAGACGGGACAGAAAAATGTCAAAACAAGATCAGAAAAAGCCCTGGCAATATAAGAAAGGGAAGGGCAAAGAAAGATTTCTGTTTAATCACTTGTAGCCTAAAGAGAGACTCCTCATGCCAGGTTGGGTTATAAATACTGAAAATTTGCAACCTGTGCAAAAAGTTGCATTCCTGGGCTGCATAGTGGACTCCCTAGATGCAAAAATCTTACCAGAAAAAAAGAGGTACTGATATCAGAATCTTCCAAGCTCATCTTAAGCCACACTGCATCCATTAGAGAAATAATGGGATAATGGCAGCAGCAATTCCAGAAGTGACATGGGCTCAGACTCATCGGATCGCTTCAAAAGTTCATGCTGTCAGGATGAGACGATCACCAACAATCGCTGAGCAATTTAGTGGAATTACTGGGTCAGGTGAAAGAGTCCTTAAAGTCATGCCTACAAGAAAATAATCTGGCTTTGGGGCTTTCCTGAATGTAGGAAAACCCGATAAAAGAATCACAAAATCACAACAGACGCATGGGGATGGGAAGCCCACATGGACCATCAGACAGCCCATGGAAAAATGGGATCAGATATGTGCCAAGCGCTCATCCAATGCAAGAGAATTGAGGGCTATTTGGGAAGCTATGCTTAACTTTGCATTCATCATAAAGGGAAGACATACAGTATCTTACAAAAGTGAGTACACCCCTCATGTTTTTGTAAATATTTTATTATACCTTTTCATGTGACAACACTGAAGAAATGCCACTTTGCTACAATGTAAAGTAGTGAATGTACAGCTTGTATCAGTGTAAATTTGCTGTCCTGTCAAAAAAACTCGCTACACAGCCATTAATGTCTAAAATGCTGGGAACAAAAGTTATTACACCCCTAAATGAAAATGTCCAAATTGGGCCCAATTAGCCATTTTCCCTCCCCGGTGTCATGTGGCTCGTTAGTGTTACAAGGTCTCAGGTGTGAATGGGGAGCAGGTGTGTTAAATTTGGTGTTTTCACTCTCTCTCATACTGGTCACTGGAAGTTCAACATGGCACCTCATGGCAAAGAACTCTCTGAGGATCTGAAAAAAAGAATTGTTGCTCTATATAAAGATGGCCTAGGCTATAAGAAGATTGCCATGACCCTGAAACTGAGTTGCAGCACGGTGGCAAGACCATACAGCAGTTTAATAGGACAGGTTCCACTCAGAACAGGCCTCGCCATGGTCGACCAAAGAAGTGGAGTGCATGTGCATCATATCCAGAGGTTGTCTTTGGGAAATAGACATATGAGTGCTGCCAGCATTGCTGCAGAGGTTGAAGGGGTGGGGGTGGGGTCAGTTCTCAGACCATACGCCACACACCGAATCAAATTGATCTGCATGGCTGTCGTCCCACAAGGAAGTCTCTTCTAAAGATGATACACAAGAGAGCCGCAAACAGTTTGCTGAAGACAAGCAGATTAAGGAAATGGATTACTGGAACCATGTCCTGTGGTCTGATGATACCGTACCAATGAAGGTGTATTATAAAAGGATAATTATGCAAATAAAAAATAAATATATATGCCAGTAATATAAGCTGCTAAGATGGTAGTGGCAAATTAATAAAAATTAGGTAATGGAGACATATCTGTGATAGATCCTCGATAGTGAAACCTTAATGTGATCTGGTGGAATGAAAAAAAAAAAAAAAAAAATCCTTAGTGACAAAGTGCAGTGACGAAAATAAATAAATAATTGATTCCAATATTAATTCAGAACAAAAAAGAAAGGAAAAGTTCATTTGCGTCATATAAATAAAGTGAAGTGCTGGTGTTGCCAAAAAAAAATTCTGGTTTGATCTTGGTGGTCACTGCAAACCGTGGTGCATCCGTGCTCTGATAGAAATGCTCACTCACCAGATATTTATTACCCTCAAGGGGTATAAGGCATCCACAGTGTTAGCCACTGTGAGGCTCTGTGGCACAAAACTCTATTCCTCTATGTTCCTCAATGCTTGGTAATCCAGCTCCAATGTTACCCAGATGGAAGAAAAACAAAGGGGGATACTCCCAATAGTGTGATACCGCTTGAGTACACAATCTTTATTCATAAACATATGCAGGGTACTCACATTTTAGAAGTTTAAAATTCAGCGTTTTAACCACTTAACGACCGCCCACTGTAAATATACGTCGGCAGAATGGCACCGACAGGCAGAATCACGTATATGTACGTGACTGCCTTTGTATAGTTGGGGGGTCCGATCGGACCCCCCTTCTTTACAGTGAGCAGCCGTTATTCCTTTGGGAGCGATGAGGGGACAGCCGTTCGATTCCGGCCACCCCCTCTCGATCGCTCCCAGCAAATCGAATCATTCCCCTGCCTGTGTAATGTAAACACAGGCAGAGGAAGTGATGTCATCTCTCCTGCGGCGCTCACATATACCGAGCGCCGTACAGGAGAAGATGCAGGTTAGTGCACAAAACACTACACTGACACCAGGACACATAGGCACATAAATCGCCCCCCCCAGACACCCCAGATCACCCCCCAGCCCCCAGTCACAGTGTCACTGATTGCAGTGACCATTTATTTACTGATCATTGCAATCAGTGACATTTGTGACTGTAAAAGTGTCACTAAAGTTAATTTTAGGTCCAGTGTAGCCCCCTAACCCGCCCTAATAAAGGTTTAACCCCCTGATCGCCCCCCAGATAACCCTTTCACCCCCTAGCACCGCCGTCGCTAAGCGATCATTTTTCTGATCGCTGTCTTAGCGTCGGTGATGCTGATCGGTAGCCAGTTATTTTTTTTAGGTTCGCCGCAGGTTTTTATAGCGTCAGGTACCCCCATATATTACCTAATAAAGGTTTAACCCCCTTGATCGCCCCCCAGGTAACCCTTTCACCCCCTATCACCACTGTCGCTAAGCAATCGTTTTTCTGATCGCTGTCTTAGCGTTGGTGATGCCGATCGGTAGCCAGTAATTGTTTTTTAGGTTTGCTGCAGGTTTTTATAGCGTCGGGTACCCCCATATATTACCTAATAAAGGTTTAACCCCCTTGATCGCCCCCCAGGTAACCCTATCGCCACTGTCGCTAAGCGATAGTTTTTCTGATCGCTGTCTTCGTGTCGGTGATGCCGATCGGTAGCCAGTAATTTTTTTTAGGTTCGCCGCAGGTTTTTATAGCGTCAGGTACCCCCATATATTATCTAATAAAGGTTTAACCCCCTTGATCGCCCCCCAGGTAACCCTTTCACCCCCTATCACCACTGTCGATAAGCGATCGTTTTTCTGATCGCTGTCTTAGTGTTGGTGATGCCGATCGGTAGCCAGTAATTTTTTTTTAGGTTCGCCGCAGGTTTTTATAGCGTCAGGTACCACCATATAAGTGTTACGGGTCACGCTGGTTAGTTAGTTTGCTTTTTATAGTGTCAGGGCACCCGCTGTATATAACCCAATAAAGGTTTAACCCCCTGATCGCCCGGCGGGTGATATCAATTAGGTTTTAGCATCAGAGAGGGTCTGCGTCACACCCCAGGCAGCGTCAGGTTAGTGCCAGTAACGCTAACACCCACGCGTGAAGCATACACCTCCCTTAGTGGTATAGTATCTGAACATATCAATATCTGATCTGATCAGATCTATACTAGCGTCCCCAGCAGTTTAGGGTTCCCAAAAACGCAGTGTTAGCGGGATCAGCCCAGATACCTGCCAGCATCTGCGGTTTGCCCCTTTGTCCAGCCCAGGCCACCCAAGTGCAGTATCGATCGATCACTGTCACTTGCAAAACACAACACACATAACTGCAGCGTTCGCAGAGACAGGCCTGATCCCTGCGACTCCAGTGCTGTAGGAGGTGATTTCACCACCACAGTTAAAAAAAAAAAAGCATATATGCCGAAGCATTGGGGCGGAGGAGCGATTTTGCTCCTAATGCCGCGTACATACGGTCGAAATTCCGACGGAGGCTTGCCCGTGGAAAAGTCTGACCATGTGTACGCGGCATAACTTTTGCGGGAAGATGCCCCCATGCTTCAGCATATATAAATGGTGCATGTATGCCCATCATTAGAAGTGGGTGGATAAAGGGCGGTATTCTAATGGTGGGCATACCCACCGATCAATCTTTTTTTTTTTTCGTTCAGCCAACAGGCTGCATGAAAAAAAAAGATTACAATACATGTCCAACAAGGACCAGCAACCTACTGGTATGTTGCTGGACTTTGAATGTTTATACCAGAATGATGCCTGGGGGTTTAGGTATCATCTTGGTATCATTCTTTTCAGCCAGCGGCCGGCTTTCATGTAAAAGCAATCCTAGTGGCTAATTAGCCTCTGGACTGCTTTTACAAGCAGTGTCCCCCCCCCCCCCCGGATATAAAAAGCGCCATTGGGAAATTGGGAAAGAATTTTTATCACACCGATCTTGGTGTGGTCAGATGCTTTGAGGGCAGAGGAAAGCTCTAGGGTCCAATAGACCCCAGCTTTTTCAAAAAAAGAGTACCTGTCACTACCTATTGCTATCATATTTACATTCCCTGAGATAACAATAAAAATGATAAAAAAAAAAAAAAAAATGGAAGCAACAGTTTAAAAATAAAATAAAAAAGCAAAATTAATAATAATAAAAAAAAAAGCACCCCTGTCCTGCCCTGCTCTTGCCCAATGGCGAACGCAAGCGTTGGTCTGGCGTCATATGTAAACAGCAATTGCACCATGCATGTGAGGTATCACCGCGAAGGTCAGATCGAGGGCAGTAATTTTAGCAGTAGACCTCCTCTGTAAATCTAACGTGGTAACCTGTAAAGGCTTTTAAAGGCTTTTAAAAATGTATGTAGTTTGTCGCCAATGCGCGTTTGTGCGAAATTTGAAAGCTTGTCGTGTTTGGTATCTATGTACTCGGCCTAAGATCATCTTTTTTATTTCATCAAACATTTGGGCAATATAGTGTTTTTTAGTGCATTAAAATAAAAAAAAGTGTGGTTTTTTTCCGCGCAAATACTGTGTAGAAAAAAAAAATGCAACACCCACCATTTTAATCTGTAGGGCCTTTTGCTTTAAAAATATATATAATGTTTGGGGGTTCAACGTAATTTTCTTGCAAAAAAAAAATGTTTTCATGTAAACAAAAAGTGTCAAAAAGGGCTTTGTCTTCAAGTGGTTAGAAGAGTGGATGTAAGCTTCCTAATGTTGTGTATAAAATGCCAGAACAGTTCAAAACCCCCCCAAATGACCCCATTTTGGAAAGTAGACACCCCAAGCTATATACTGAGAGGCATGTCGAGTCCATGGAATATTTTATATGTTGACACAAGTTGCGGAAAAAAGACAATTTTTTTTTTTTTTTTTTTGCACAAAGTTGTCACTAAATGATATATTGCTCAAACATGTCATGGGCATATGTGGAATTACACCCCAAAATACATTCTGTTGCTTCTCCTGAGTACGGGGATACCACATGTGTGAGACTTTTTGGGAGCCTAGCCGCGTACGGGACCCCAAAACCAAGCACCGCCTTCAGGCTTTCTAAGGGTGTAAATTTTTGATTTCACTTCTCACTGCCTATCACAGTTTCGGAGGCCATGGAATGCCCAGATGGCACAAACCCCCCCCCCCAAATGACCCCATTTTGGAAAGTAGACACCCCAAGCTATTTGCTGAGAGGTATGGTGAGTATTTTGCAGATCTCGCTTTTTGGCACAAAGTTTTGAAAATTGAAAAAAAAAAATATATATATTTATATTTTCTTTCTTCATTTTTAAAAACAAATGAGAGCTGTAAAATACTCACCATGCCTCTCAGCAAATAGCTTGGGGTGTCTACTTTCTAAAATGGGGTCATTTGGGGGGGTTTTGTGCTATTTTGGCATTTTATGGCCTTCGAAACTGTGATAGGTAGTAAGGAGTGAAATCAAAAATTTGCGCCCTTAGAAATCCTGAAGGCGGTGCTTGGTTTTCGGGGGCCCGTACGCGGCTAGGCTCCCAAAAAGTCCCACACATGTGGTATCCCCGTACTCAGGAGAAGCAGCAAAATTTATTTGGGGTGCAATTCCACATATAACCATGGCATGTGTGAGCAAAATATCATTTAGTGACAACTTTTTGTAATTTTTTTAAATTTATTTTTTTGTCATTATTCAATCACTTGAGACAAAAAAAAAAAATATTCAATGGGCTCAACATGCCTCTCAGCAATTTCTTTGGGGTGTCTTCTTTCCAAAATGGGGTCATTTGGGGGGGTTTTGTACTGCCCTGCCATTTTAGCACCTCAAGAAATGAGATAGGCAGTCATAAATTAAAAGCTGTGTAAATTCCAGGAAAATGTACCCTAGTTTGTAGACGCTATAACTTTTGCGCAAACCAATAAATATACGCTTATTGACATTTTTTTTTACTAAAGACATGTGGCTGAATACATTTTGGCCTAAATGTATGACTAAAATTGAGTTTATTCGATTTTTCTTACTACAAAAAGTAGAAAATATCATTTTTTTTTTTCAAAATTTTCGGTCTTTTTCCGTTTATATTGCAAAAAATAAAAATCGCAGAGGCAATCAAATACCATTAAAAGAAAGCTCTATTTGTGGGAAGAAAAGGACGCAAATTTCGTTTCAACATTGCATGTTCGCACAATTTACAGTTAAAGCAGCGCAGTGCAAAATTCTGAAAACAGCTCTGGTCCTTTAGCTACAAAATGGTCCGGGGCTTAAGTGGTTAAGCATGCAAACAATGCTTTGCAGGGAAGTGGTGTGATGCTGTGCTTGCTGCTCGACCGATTTCGTCGTAATGACTTCATGTGGAGCGTGCACCTACATCACTGCACTTCCTATTTATAGCCCACAGTGTCATGCTGATTACGGCGGCCATTTTGGGTGAGATATGCAGACCGAAGCCTGTAAACAACAAACTATAAAACAAATACTGCGGCCATTTTGGGTGTGATATGCAGACTGAAGTCCGTAGTTAAACAACAAAACACTGGCAGCCATTTTTGGTGTGTTTTTGCTGACCGAAGTCCACATATGAAAGTGCTAAGTGTCTTACGGCATCCTTGTTTGGATAGGTAGGAAAGGATGTCTAGGGTTATGGGCGGTGATGCTTGTGGGGAAGAAGCTCCCGGGATTGTAAGCAGTGGATGTAAAATAGCCATACTGCGCGGTGTGCTTGAATGAAAAATACAATTAAATATAAACGATTGACCTAATACCATCAGTATTGCCGCGGTGTGCTACAAATAATAAAAACAATAAAACCAATGTAAAAACAATGTAATGAACAGTGTTGAATAGACATTATTAAATAAAATTATGATAAAAAAAATATAATAAAAAGGAGATAAAAAGGGATACTACTCTAATTTGATACCTATATAAAAGGTAAAGGTATATGTGGTGGAGTTGGACTAGTGGAAGACATATATGATTTTGTATATTCATGGTGATAGGAAAAACAGGTTTTCACCACTCAGAAATCATCCTCAAGATACCCCATACAGAGAACCTCAATTTAGACAGGATTTTTTCCCAAGAGGCTACAGAGGAAGACCACCAGCAACAAGAGAGGGGAATGGCCTGTACCGTCCGCAAGGGTGGAGGAGATCATTCAGATACCCACCCCGCAATCAATATCAAGACCCCCGGCCATATGGGGGCCAGCAAGGATGGAATCCCAGATTCACTCGGAACACAGGAAGGAGGACAGACGACTGGGAACAAGAAGAAAACGAATGGGTAGAGAGGAGAGATCAATCATACAGACCCCCAAGATGGCCAAGAGGATACGCACCCGAGGTAAACGAGGGGGGACCAAGAAAAAGAAGACGAGAATATTAGGAAAAGGTATTTTTAATCTAAGTGAGCAAGTTTTTAATGAGGAAGAACTCAAGATTTTAGATTTAGGATTAAAATACGCCCCTGACAAAGAATTGGGCAAATTTGAAACTTATATCGATCTACAAAAATTTGTCAGAAAAATTAACATTAAGAAATTTTTTGCCACTAAGGAAACCAAACAGAAGGGCACTGAAACCACAGGATATAAACACTACAACCTGAGAAAGAGCTCCATATTCAATCCTAAATCACAACAAAACGAAAGTCTAACAGTTTTTAAGAAAATGGTGGAGGAAGACATTCGAAAATTTAAAAACAAAGAAATCAAAAAGACAACATATGGAAGACAATCAAACAGTTGGAAAAGAAAAAGAACATAATTCGTCCAGCGGATAAAGGAGGGGGATTGGTAATCCTCAACAAAAAAGATTATGAATCAGAGTTGAATAACCTATTAAATGTGAAAGATACGTACAAGAAACTAAGAGGAAACCCAAAGTTAGAGTATGAAACCAAACTAAGAACCTTTGTGAAAAACCGGAGGCAGCTAAGACGCCAGTAATATACTATGTTCCAAAAATCCATAAAAACCAAACTTATCCGCCCGGAAGGCCAATTATTAGTGGTATAGACTCAATATTTTCGAGATTAGGCTCATACATTGATGGTTACCTCCAACCACTGGTAAAAGAAGGAAGATCACATCTGAAAGATCATAGACAATTAATCAATGAAATAAGGAATTTGGAAATCACAGAAAAATGACATTTTGGTTACAATAGATGTCAATGCTCTATATACAAATATAGTGCAAGTAGATGGGATCCGGAGTGTGGTCTGGGCACTTCATAGTCACTCCACTCTGAAAGAGGAACAAATTAGATACATATTAGAAGGGCTAACGCTGGCAATGAGCCATAACTTTTTCTGGCACAAAGGAGAATTTTTTGTCCAAACTAAAGGTGTAGCAATGGGGGCTAAATATGCCCCCAGTGTAGCCAATATTTTTTTAAACCATTGGGAAGAGGAACAGATTTTTAGCGTACAAAGACCGAACCTAAAACTATACCGACGGTATATAGATGATATCGTCGTAGTATGGAGTTGAACAGAAGACGAACTCCAACTCTTCTTTGATGAAATTAATCAAAACATTTATGGCATTGTCATGGATATGCAGTAGTGTTTGTCTGTCAGCTTACCTTCCTTCCCATGTGTTCATCTTAGAGGCCAGAACCCTTTCACCTGGCTTCCTTTATAATCTCCTCCCAGCCTGACTCCACCCCAGGCCCTATCACAGAACACTATATTAACCTGTGCACTGCAAGCCTGCTTTGCTGATCAACGTGTTTGTTAGGCATTGTGTGTTTGGGTTCCTGCCTGCCGTGTGCTTCGTCTGTCTCTCTGTTACATATTTGGCTTGTCCCCGACTATCCCTGTCTGCTCGTGACCCTTGACCTTCGGCTCGTTCTTTCGTTATCCTTGTCTGCTTGTGGCCCCTGACCTTCAGCTTGTTATTCGGTTCTCTCATCTTGTGCTGCTGCTTCCCCTCTTTTCCCCTTATCCTACGGGGCGTGAGCTAGGAAACTCCAGGGGCCGCGACCTGGTCCCAGCCTGCAGCATAACATCCTCACCACTAGAGGCCCTGGAGAAGACCTGCTGGGTCTTAGACTCCGCGCCCTGGGGAATCTTGGCTCTAGCTTCCGTTAGGATCCCGGTTGTGCGCCTCTGGTCCCGCTTTCCACAACCACCCAGTTTCCTATCCGCAGCAGTCAGCCATAGGGTTCACTACCTTGCGGTGCACTCCTGTCCCCCTACGGTGTGCATCTGTCACCTGGCCACAGGTGACCTTGACAGGTATCACCTTCTCTGGGACATGGAATAAACATACCATCGATTATTTGGACTTACAGCTCTATAAACAAGAAGGACACATCAATACAAGGACTTTTTTCAAAGCCACAGATAGAAATGGGTACATACCCACGAATGGCTGCCACCACAAAAAATGGATAGGCAACATACCCAAAGGTCAACTTATGAGGCTATATAGAAACAGCAGCAACATTAATGATTACAACACCCAAGCAGATATCATCATTGATAAATTTGTGGAGAAAGGATACAAGAAGAAAGAGATGCTCACACTAAAAGAGAAAGTGAAAACAATGGATAGAATCCAGATGATAGAAGGTACCACAAACAAGAAGAAGAGAAAACAATATGCAGACATGAGTTTCCTTACGGGCTACAACATTCAACATAAGGACCTTGAAAGGGTGATCAGAAAACACTGGCCCATCCTACAATCTGACAAAATTTTAAAAACCATAATTCCAGCCAGACCCTCTTTTATCTACCGCAGAGCACCAAATCTCAGGAACAGACTTGTACAAAATGCCCTTGACCCACCAAAACATATAAAGATCTTCAAACATTTGAAAGGTTTTTTCAAATGTGGCAAATGCCTTCCGTGTAGAGTCAGTACTAAGACGAATAAGAAAAGAGAATTTTAGTTCTATGTCAAATGGAACAGAATACAAAATCAATGAGTTAATAATGTGCAATAGCACTCATGTAACTTACGTTATTGAGTGCCCGCGCCATAAACAGTATGTGGGTAGAACAACCAGAGAACTCCATGTAAGAATTAGGGAGCACATTACAAACATTAAAAACGGATTCCACAAACATAGTGTCTCGTGACATTTCAGGGATCACCACAAGAAAGACCCCAAATGCATGACCTTTTATGGCATAGATAAAATAAAGGGGCACTGGAGAGGTGACAACAAGAAAATAAAGATCTCCCAAAATGAAACCAAACGGATCTTCCAATTAGATACACTTCAACCAATGGGATTGAACATAGATCTGGATCTCAACTGCTTTCTAAACAATTTTTAACCCTTTTTTAGTCCTTTTTAGGGGTTTTAATTCCTCCTCCCTTTTTCCTTTTTTTCCTTTTTTCCTATCACCATGAATATACATAATCATATATGTCTTCCACTAGTCCAACTCCACCACATATACCTTTTACCTTTTCCTTTTATATAGGTATCAAATTAGAGTAGTATCCCTTTTTATCTCCTTTTTGGCCCTTTTTATTATATTTTTTTTATCATAATTTTATTTAATAATGTCTATTCAACACTGTTCATTACATTGTTTTTACATTGGTTTTATTGTTGTTTTTATTATTTGTAGCACACCGCGACAATGCTGATGGTATTAGGCCAATCGTTTATATTTATATTTAATTGCATTTTTCATTCAAGCACACTGCGCAGTATGGCTATTTTACATCCACTGCTTACAATCCCGGGAGCTTCTTCCCCACAAGCATCACCGCCCATAACCCGAGACATCCTTTCCTACCTATCCAAACAAGGATGCCGTAAGACACTTAGCACTTTCATATGTGGACTTCGGTCAGCAAAAACACACCAAAAATGGCTGCCAGTGTTTTGTTGTTTAACTACAGACTTCGGTCTGCATATCACACCCAAAATGGCCGCCGTATATGTTCCACAGTTTGATATTCACAGACTTCGGTCTGCATATCACACCCAAAATGGCCACAGTATTTGTTTTATAGTTTGTTGTTTACAGGCTTCGGTCTGCATATCTCACCCAAAATGGCCGCCGTAATCAGCATGACACTGTGGGCTATAAACAGGAAGTGCAGTGATGCAGGTGCACGCTCCAGAGGAAGTCATTACGACAAATCGAGCAGCAAGCACAGCATCACACCACTTCCCTGCAAAGCATTGTTTGCATGCTTAAAACGCTGAATTTTAAACTTCTAAAATGTGAGTATCCTGCATATGTTTATGAATAAAGATTGTGTACTCAAGCGGTATCACACTATTGGGAGTATCCCCCTTTGTTTTTCTTCCATCTGGGTAACATTGGAGCTGGATTACCAAGCATTGAGGAACATAGAGGAATAGAGTTTTGTGCCACAGAGCCTCACAGTGGCTAACACTGTGGATGCCTTATACCCCTTGAGGGTAAGAAATATCT
The DNA here is from genome assembly GCA_029206835.1 of Rana muscosa. Lineage (NCBI taxonomy): Eukaryota > Metazoa > Chordata > Amphibia > Anura > Ranidae > Rana > Rana muscosa. The sequence goes on from CM055122.1 coordinate 1,207,477,435, forward strand.
GGTGAGTGAGCATTTCTATCAGAGCACGGATGCACCACGGTTTGCAGTGACCACCAAGATCGCACCAGAAAGTTTTTTTGGCAATACCAGCACTTCCCTCTATTTATATGACACAAATTAACTTTTCCTCTTTTTTTTTCTTTTTTGTTCTGAATTGATATTGGAATCATTTATTTTCGTCACTGCACTTTGTCACTAAGGATTCTTTTTTTTTTTTTCATTCCACCATATCACATTATTAAGGTTTCACTATCGAGGATCTATCACAGATATGTCTCTATTACCTCATTTTTATTAATTTGCCACTACCATTTTAGCAGCTTATATTACTGGCATATATATTTATTTTTTATTTGCATAATTATCCTTTTATAATACACCTTCATTGGTACGGCATCAAGACAGTAAATAGACAGCGCCATTCCTACTCCCTCTCTTTCACTTCCCATTACCACATCTAGGTGTTGGTAATCAGTAGAGGCAGCAGTCCATTCTTGCTTACACCCTTTTTTTGCATTGGCTTTTTTGCACTGTCATTGCTTAAATTCCATTTGCGCGGCTTCATTCTCCTTCTCACTGTGGTCTGATGAGACCAAGATAAACATATTTTGTCTTTGTACTCCTCACCTGATTGCCGCCACACATGCTTGACACCATCTGAACCAGTGTGTCTTGCCTACAGTCAAGCATGGTGGTGTGAGTGTCATGGTCTGGGGTTGCATGAGTGCTGCCGGCACTGGGGAGCTACAGTTCATTGAGGAAACCATGAATGCCAATATGTACTGTGACATACTGAAGCAGAGCATGAGCCCCACCCTTGGGGGACTGAGCTGCAGGGCAGTATTCCAAAATAACGACCCCAAACGCGCCTTCAAGATGACCACTGCCTTGCTAAAGAAGCTGAGGGTAAAGGGAATGGACTGGCCAAGTAGGTCTCCAGACCTAAACCCTATTGAGCATCTGTGGGGCATCCTCAAACGGAAGGTGGAGGAGGGCAAGATCACCAGCTCCGTGATGTTGTCATGGAGGAGTGGAAGAGGACTCCAGTGGCAACCTGTGAAGCTCTGGTGAACTCCATGCCCAAGAGGGTTAAGGCAGTGCTGGAAAATAATTGGTGGCCACACAATATATTGACACTTTGGGCCCAATTTGGACATTTTCTCTTAGGGGTGTACTTACTTTTGTTGGCAGAAGTTCAGACATTAATAGCTGTGTTGAATTATTTTGAGGGGACAGCAAATTTACACGGTTATACAAGCTGTACGCTCCCTACTTTACATTGTAGCCAAGTGTCATTTCTTCAGTATTGTCACATGAAAAGATAGAATAAAATATTTACAAAATTGTGAGGTTTGTACCATACTGTATAGTTATTGTTTCAGACAATATTGCTGCAGTTTCTTATACGAACAAGCAAGGAGGCACAAATTCATAAATCCTCAGGCAACTAGTGGGGTAATAATTTTCTGGGCAGAAGGGAACATTCTTTATCCAGCAGCCATGCATTTCAAAGGGGGATTTAAACACGCTTGCTGGTCTCTCATCCAGAATGAAGCAGTGCTCCTTTTTTTTTTTTTTTTTTTTTTTACAGGACTTTACAGACCAGGGGCTTGCACTCAACACTCTAAAAGTGCAGGTGGCGGCATTGTCTAACTTCCTAGACTTTTGGTTGGCGAAACATTCATTGATAAAAGTTTACCAAAGCAGCCACAGGGAGTAGAGCTCCTCAACCAAGGAGAATCCCTCCTTGGGACTTATCTACAGTACTGCAGAGATTTTTTAAAGAACCTTTTGAGCCACTAGAGTTGAAGTAGAAGTTCACCCTAACACTAAAATCTCTACATTTACAGGCATCCACAATCTAAGACTAGCCTATCTAGTCCTATAGAAGAAATCAATATACATACCTTTTCCCTTTCCGTCTTTCAGGACAGCCACAATGAGAGAGATGGGCTCCCTAGGAAACACTGCGCCAGCCCATAAATTCTTCCCCCTGCCGGACCTCAGTTATTAGCGTTTCCTCCGGTGGGGAGACACTGTGCATGGAACCAGGCCGGTCAGTCAGGGAGATTGTGGCCACTAAAAGATCCTGTAAGGGAAGCAGGGGCTTCCAGGGAACAAAGGTGTGGTACATACCCGCCATTTGAAGTCACCCCATCCTCGTCGAGTGCGGCAGCAGGTTGAGGGGGACCCCTATCGCGTCCACAGGGCCGCAGCAGGGAGGCAGCTCCTCTCTCCCTGTAACACAGTACAGGCCGCATTTTTGGAAGCAGGCGGGCCGGACGGCGGGTGACATCATTTTTGGCGGAGGGCGGATGCTTCCCTTTGACCCGGGACTTCCGATTCCAGGTCGTGGAGCTCATAGGGGGCCGGGCACAGGCTGGAGAGGAGTCAGGAATGCACGCGCACAGGCAGAGTGTGACTTTGTAGCAAGCAACCACCTGCAGTCATGTCGGAAGCAGATGCTCAAACACACTACCACCAGCCTTCCTAATGTAAGAGCACCCTTGGGAAGGGTCCTCTCTATCTAGGATTGCCCCTCCATGTATGGTTCCTATCTATGGGGGGGGCAGACCCTCTGGATGGTCAGGAGGGGGACGCTCTGATCCCGGCATATTAAGTGGGTCTAGTGCACTCCCAGGGTTGTAAACTGACTATTAATGTGATATTTTTTTCTGCATTTTTTGGTTACTTGTATTTCAGAAAGCTACAGAAAAGTCAAAGTCGACACATAGCTCTAAAAGGAAGTGCGCCTCCTGTAGGGACACTCTAGGGGAGTCATGGACTAAAGTTCTGTGTAAAGACTGCATAGACACCCTGGTTAGAGAAAGGGAACTAGAACAGGAATCAGGATTAGCAGCCTGAGTAAAGGAGCTCTCATCCACCTTTTTCATCATTTAAATCTTTTTGAAAAATTGAAAATTCCCACTAATCCCACTCCCCAAGATACAACCCCGCCACAGGATCATGGCTCTGCACCTGTCAAAACTGCTGCTGCAGTTATGGCAGAGGAAGTTTCAGGCCCTTCCAAGGTGGAGCATAGACCAAACAGTGCCACCTCTGACTCACTGGAGGGATCAGACGGAGAGTACCGGGACGAGGAGTCCAGGAAACCCTCCAGATATAAATTGTCCCTGGATGAGGTAGAGGACCTCTTGGGGGCAATTTACTCAACCCTCTGTATTCAGACAGACAAAAAACCCCTAACACTTCATGGTCAAATGTACAACTGATTGGAGGGAGAGAAACGAACTCAAAAGTAATCCTGTATGGTCTAGTCACATCTCAATTAGGAATATGTTTTTGGGGAGTGCCCCAAGGATAGTACAGGCAAGAATCAGAAACAGGATATTGAAGAAAAGAACAAAGAAGTAAAAAAGTACAACATTTTATTCCATATAGAAGGTTCTAAATATACATGAACATTAAAAACATGAAAAGGAACAAAAGCTATAAACACAGCTGCTACTATTGGTCAACACACTAAACTATTACACATACGGTTAGAGTTGTGGTTAATCCATAACCGACATGTTTCGGATACCGCTGACAAGGTTTCTCTATCTGTGGCGTGTTTATTTCCTCCTCCTTAGGTTTTAAAATGGGAGCATGCTGGTAAGTTTCTATATAAAGAGGAAATTATATATATATATATATATATATATATATATATATATATATATATATATAATGTGTGTGACCTAATATCACAGTAATAGAGTATATGCACTGATTCCAATTAGTTTCAAAAGGCCGAAATTGCGCAGTCAAAAATTAACATTGTAATGTACTCACAGGTAAGTGTTCCTTTAAAACATGGTAATGCACAGCATCATTGCAGCAGATATATAGAGGGGATTCCCATTCATGCCAAACACCGCAATCCAATTGTATTTCAATGTTGATGAAAACATTCACCTTTTGATACTTTTCCTATAGGGGGTCTTTCAGAGTTTAGAGGAGCAGGTATAGCAGGTTTAGACCAGCGCCTGTAAGCGGCAAACCAGGGCTCAGAAAGGCCAGCAGTGAGGGACCAGGAAGCAAATCCGTCAAACATAGGAATCTTTGTGTAAATAAAGGTCATTGCGGGAACAAAGTTCCCAAAAGAGGAGGAAGAGGATGGAGAGACCATAACAGTTGTATGGTATAAAGGGGAAGGGGAAATTTTCATTCCCCATAGGCTAATATGACAACAAGCATGTATTAGATAAGGAGTAAACTTACCTGCAGAGCTCCTCTCTAGATCATACAATTGAAGAGATCAGCGAGGCTGTGCAGCAACAGGTGTTGCGTTTGGTGTCTATAAATACTTGCTACAGGGGGATGGGCAACCTGTTTGGACCAATCCTATGAATCCCGATTGTGTATTTATCCATATAAGGCCTTATCCTTTGCACAGGTGTTACTTAGAAACCTGTGTATTGTGATAGTTAAGGAAAGCGTCCGTCCATTAGCTGACCTCCTGGCCGCGTCCGGCGTCACCGCGTATGATTATAGTAACATACATAGATGTATTTGACAGAGGAAAACAGAGAAAAAATATAATAAAGAAAGAAATTAAGCATGGGGCATAGTGGAGGTACAGCGAGCAGTTAGAATGAGCTCATGATTATGTTTCTGTATATGTGGATTAAACAGATAATAATGAAAACATATGAAAAACTATAATTCCTTATCATAGCCTCCTGTTACGAAGCCTGGTAGGAATGGTTTTAAATTAAATGCCTCATTTAGACCTGGTGGAAAAGTAGCATTTAAATTGGAAATCCACTTGAGTTCTCGCTGTAAGATATTTATTAAAATCTCCACCACGTACATTTGGGTGTAGTCGGTCCAAAACTAAGAATGTCACTGCTGGGCAGATTCCACTGTGGGTTAGAGCCAGTGTGACTTCAGGGTTAGCAGTTTGCATTGCTCGAATGTGTGGATAAAGTCTTTGCCACAACTTTTGGACTGTTTTACCTACATAGAAGCAGCCGCAGCTGCATGATATGAGGTAAACTAACCCAATTGTTTGGCAATTCGAATAACAAAACGTGTTCCATTGGGTAGGAGAATATTTTTCCTACAGTCCATGTACTTACAGTAGGAGCATGTCCCACATGGGAAAGTTCCCACTGTTTTGCAGGGATCACCGCGGTTATGACCACGGAATTCGCTTTGGACCAGTAAATCACCCACAGAGGTGGCCCGTCTGTAGGTGACAACTGGACTCGGAGGTACAAAAGGTCCTATTGTAGGGTCTGTTGTCAGAAGGTGCCAATATTTTTTACATATTTGCACTAATTTGGCATGTTCATTAGTAAAGGTGGTACTTATTCTTTGAGTTTGATTAGATGTCTTCTTCTTAGGGACCAATAGTGTATGTCTGTCACTCGCCTCAGCACGATTAAATGCTCTCTTAAGACATTTGTGGCTGTAGCCACGTTCCAATAGACGTTTCCTCAGACAGTTGGCTTCACGTTTAAAGTCGAGATGGTTCGTACAATTGCGCTTAATGCGCAAATATTGGCCGCAGGGAATTTAATTAACGAGTGGCCTTGGATGGGAACTTGATGAGTGGAGTATTGTTCCCTGCAGTATCCTTTCTAAAGAGTTTGCAGGATAACAAATTGGTCTAATTTTTAAAAATTTCAACATCCAAGAAGGTTACTTTAGAGCTGTCCGAGCTCATAGTAAATTTTAGATTAAACTCGTTGGAGTTTAGAGCAGTCAGACCTTCATCCAAAAGGGATTGGGACCCATCCCACACGACGAAGATGTCATCTATGTAACTGTGCCACATGATGATGTGGCACAGGTACATAGAGAAATCCTCGTCGCTAAAAATTGCATTTTGCCATTCCCCCAGGTACAGATTGGTGTAGCCAGGGGCACAGCAGGTGCCCATGGCTACACCCTGTACCTGGAGAAAAAAAACGGCCGTCAAAGGAAAACAAATTGTGGTTCAAAATGTAGTCTAAGGACAAAGGTATAAATTCATTAAAAGAGGCTTCATGGTGACTGGTTCGAGACAGCACCCGACGGATACATTCAAGTCCCCTCGAGTACGGTATTGAACTGTAGAGGGCTTCGACATCAATTGTTGCAAGAATGCAATTGTCTGGGACCTGTACGTCCTCTAATATTTGTAAAAGATGAATCGTGCCACGAATATATGACGGTATTGCAAAAACAAACGTTTGAATGTGTTCAATTAATTTTGAGACGGTTGCAGGATATGACACTGCGGCTGTGTGGCTTATTGGAGTTCCCCGGCACAGGGGGGCCTCCTGGTTCTGTATGCATGGGACTGGAGGCTGATCCCCCTAGTTGGCATGGCATTCAGTGCGGTCTCAGGTGCAATTTCATCCCGCGGCTGCGCACTGACCTTTTCCATCTAGCCAGTAGATGCCGCCCACCATCTGTGTCGTCGGCCTTGTCGAAGTCTGATGTCCTACACCCGGACGCCGCGACGGCCAGGAGGTCAGATAATGGACGGATGCTTTCCTTAACCATCACAATACACAGGTTTCTAAGTAACACCTGTGCAAAGGATAAGGCCTTATGGATGAATACACAATCGGGATTCATAGGATTGGTCCAAACAGGTTGCCCATCCCCCTGTAGCAGGTATTTATAGACCCCAAACGCAACACCTGTTGCTGCACAGCCACGCTGATCACTTCAATTGTATGATCTAGAGAGGAGCTCTGCAGGTAAGTTTACTCCTTATCTAATACATACTTGTTGTATTAGCCTCTATGGGGAATGAAAATTTCCCCTTCCCCCTTATACCATACAACTGTTATGGTCTCTCCATCCTCTTCCTCCTCTTTTGGGAACTTTGTTCCCGCAATGACCTTTATTTACACAAAGATTCCTATGTTTGACGGATTTGCTTCCTGGTCCCTCACTGCTGGCCTTTGTGAGCCCTGGTTTGCCGCTTACAGGCGCTGGTCTAAACCTGCTATACCTGCTCCTCAACTCTGAAAGACCCTCTATAGGAAAAGTATCAAAAGGTGAATGTTTTCATCAACCTTGAAATACAATTGGATTGCGGTGTTTGGCATGAATGGGAATCCCCTCTATATATCTGCTGCAATGATGCTGTGCATTACCATGTTTTAAAGAAACACTTACCTGTGAGTACATTACAATGTTAATTTTTGACTGTGCAATTCCGGCCTCTTGAAACTAATTGGCATCAGTGAATATACTCTATTACTGTGATATTAGGTCACTCATTTTTATTTATTATATATATATATATATATATATATATATATATATATATATATATATATATATATAAATAAATAAAAATGAGTGACCTAATATCACAGTAATAGAGTATATTCACTGATGCCAATTAGTTTCAAGAGGCCGGAATTGCACAGTCAAAAATTAACATTGTAATGTACTCACAGGTAAGTGTTTCTTTTCTTCAATAACCTGTTTCTGGTTCATGCCCGTACTATCCCTGGGGCACTCCCCACAAACACGATCAAATGTACAGGGGCTTGGGGGAACAAAAGACTAAAGTCTTCCCAGTACATGAGGTACTGGTTGAAACTGTTAAGAGTGGCAGGATCCTGAAAGGAAGCCCTTTTTCTCTAGGTCCCTAAAGAGAAGGTTCCCATTTTCGGAGGACCTCGCGTCCATTTGGAAAAAAAAGCCCCAAACTAGACGCCGCCTTCTCCCAGGTCTCCAGAAATACAGACCTGGCGTTTGAGGACATGGGAGCCTTGGCAGACGTCATGGACAAAATAATAGACTCCCTCCTAAAAAAGACGTGGGACTCAACAATAGGCAACCTAAAGCCAGAAATTGCTGTCAGTTGTGGCCCGCAACTTAGAACATTGGCTCTCCCAGATTCAAGAGCATATTGAAGCAGGAACTGCCAAGGAAACTATTTTATCATCTTTCCCTATGATTTTCAGCTTTCAGCACTGTCACGCTTTGAATGACAATTGCGCGGTCGTGCGACGTGGCTCCCAAACAAAATTGACGTGTTTTTTTCCCACAAATAGAGCTTTCTTTTGGTATTTGATCATCTTTGCGGTTTTTATTTTTTGCACTATAAACAAAAAAAGAGCGACAATTTTGAAAAAAACACAATTTTTTACTTTTTGCTATTATAAATATCCCCATTTAAAAAAAAAAAAAAATTCTCAGTTTAGGCCGATACGTATTCTACATATTTTTGGTAAAAAAAAAATCGCAATAAGCGTTTATTGATTGGTTTGCGCAAAAGTTATAGCGTCTACAAAATGGGGCATAATTTTATAGCATTTTTATTATTATTTTTTTTTACTAGTAATGGCGGCGATCAGTGATTTTTATTGTGACTGCGACATTATGGCGGACACATCGGACACTTTTGGGACCATTGTAATTTTTACAGCGATCAGTGCTATAAAAAATGCACTGGTTATTGTAAAAATGACACTGGCAGTGAAGGGGTTAACCACTAGGGGCGCTGAAGGGGTTAAGTGTGCCTAAGGGAGTGATTCTTACTGTGGGGGGAGGGGACTGACTGGGCGAAGTGACCGATGGTTGTCCCTAGGGACACGCCATCGGTCTCCTCTCCCTGACAGGACGTGGATCTCTGTGTTTACACACAGAGATCCACGTCCCTGGCTTTGTAAATGCCGTTCGCGGGTACCTGGCGGACATCGCGGCCACCAGGCATGCGCATCGGCACCCGCGTGATGCAGCGGGCACAGAAGTTCCCCAATGCCACGCTCAGGAGCGAGGAAAGGGGCGGACATCAATTGACGTCCTCCCGGCATTCTAGGTCCGCGCTGTAGCCATCATTCGGCTATAGCGCGGACCTCTAGTGGTTAAATTATTATTTATTTATTTTTTACAATTTTTTTTTTTTTTTTTTTTTTTCCACTTTCTTTTACATTTTCTTTTTTTTTATCACTTTTATTCCTATTCCTATCACCTTTATGCCTATTACAAGGAATAGTAGTAAAAAGTATGCTTCTTAAAAGTATAAAAAAACATTAACAGCGCTATAAGTGAAATGTAAAATTCCACAGATGATACGTTTCCATATGTTGCAGTATAGTCTATGTTCCTCCTAATCTGGGAAAAAAAAGGGTAGCACAATCAACCGTATGGAGCCAGGGAAAGGAACAATAATGCCAATAGTCCTTCTCTGGTCTCAAGCTGAGTATAAAACAAATGTTCATCCAATTCTTGTACAACACTCTACACAGTTCATATAATCAAAGGCTGGAGACAGCAGGTGCTTCTAGTGTAAACCGATCATCCGTTCTATCCCGTCCCTGCTTCAACTTATGCACTCCCCTATGTGAATCTACTCACCAGATGATGAGTTGATTAATGCCTGTAACGAGATCTCTCTGGAGGCAGCAGCAAAACTCTCTCTGGATGTGCGTTGATCCTGGTTTCAGTCTATTTACGTGCAGCAGTGCAGATCAAAGGATATTTGAGTGTAGCAGTGCGGGCATATAAAGATACAAAGGGTATGTACTACATAGTGTAAATCCGTTTATTGTAAATAAAAAAGCTTGAGACCAGAGAAGGACTATTGGCATTATTGTTCCTTTCCCTGGCTCCATACGGTTGATTGTGCTACCCTTTTTTTTCCAGATTAGAAGAGCATATAAGACTGTTTTCTATACTGCAACATATGGAAAAGTATCATCTGTGGAATTTTACATTTCACTTATGGCGCTGTTAATGTTTTTTATACTTTTAAGAAGCATACTTTTTACTACTATTTTTTCTTTATATAATAGCAGCTTTATTGCAGACCACTAGCCTATCAATTGAGCGCTGGGATCTGGGCACCCTAGGGAGTGTTCCGATAGCCTTTTTTAATATACTATTACAAGGAATGTAAACATCCCTTGTAATAGGAATACGGAGAGATGTGGGATCAATAAGACCCCACATCTCTCCTCCAGGCTGGCCCGTGGCCCGGACGTGATGTCATAACGTCGTGCACGAGCCTCCGACGGTCATACAGATGACTGGTGCTGCATATAAGTGCCACCTCATCTGTGCCAATCAGTACTGCCTCATCAGTGCTAATCAGTGAGGGAGAAAATGCACTTATTTACAAAGTTTTGTAACCGAAACAAAGAAAACCTTTTTAACCACTTCAGCCTTTGAGGATTTGGCTGCCCAATGACGGGCCATTTTTGCGATTTGGCACTGCGTCGATTTAACTGACAATTGCACGGTCGTGCGACGTTGCACCCAAACAAAATTTACGTCCTTTTTTCCCCACAAATAGAGCTTTCTTTTGGTGGTATCTGATTACCTCTGCGGTTTTTATTTTTTGTGCTATAAACAAAAAAAGAGCGACAATTTTGAAGAAAAAAAAGCAATATTTTTTACTTTTTGCTTTAATAAATATCCCCAAGAAATATATAAAAACATTTTTGTATTCTACATATTTTTGGTAAAAAAAATCACGATAAGCGCATATTAATTGGTTTGCGTAAAAGTTATAGCGTCTACAAAATAGGCTATCATTTTATGGCATTTTTTTTTTATTAGTAATGGCGGCGATCTGCGATTTTTATCATGACTGCGACATTATGGCAGACACATCGGACACTTTTGACGCTGTTTTGGGACCATTGTAATTTTTACAGCGATCAGTGCTATAAAAAATGCGCTGGTTATTGTAAAAATGACACTGGCAGTGAAGGGGTTAACCGGTCTCCTCTTCCTGACAGGACGTGGATCTCTGTGTCCCTGGCTTTGTAAATGCCGTTCGCGGGTACCTGGCGGACATTGCGGCCACCAGGCACGCGCATCGGCACCCGCGTGATGCAGCGGGCACAGAAGTAACCCAATGCGCGCTCAGGAGCGAGGAAAGGGGCGGACGTCAATTGACGTCCTCCTGGCATTCTAGGTCCGCGCTGTAGCCGTCATTCGGCTATAGCGCGGACCTCTAGTGGTTAAATTATTATTTATTTATTTTTAAAAAAAATCCTCTTTCTTTTACATTTTCTTTTTTTTTATCACTTTTATTCCTATTCCTATCACTTTTATGCCTATTACAAGGAATAGTAGTAATTTTGGGACCATTGTCATTTATACAGTGATCAGTGCTATAAAAATGCACTGATTACTGTGTAAATGACACTGGCAGGGAAGGGGTTAAACACTAAGGGGCGCTGAAGGGGTTAAGTGTGTCCTATGGAGGGATTATAACTGTGGAGGGGATGGGCTACCAGTGACACAAAACTGATCACTGCTCCCGATGACAGGGAGCAGTAGATCACTGTCCTGTCACTAGGCAGAACAGGGAAATGCCTTGTTTACAAAGGCATCTCCCCGTTCTGCCTCTTCGTGACCCGCACGCGCCTGCAGTGCCGCAATTTAAAGGGGACGTACCTGTACTACCATTTGCCGAGCCATTATGCTGACGTATATCGTCGTGCGCTGGTCAGCATGTGGTTAAAAATTATTTGGTTCTGATCAAATACTACCAAAAGAAAGCGCTATTTGTGGGAATGGGTATCATTTAATTGATTGCAGGTTGTGCCTCATTCCACTATGGGATAGTGTGTATATAGCCTGCCTTACAGGATCACACTGTCCTCTTTTAGGAATCCATTTGCTTGGGTCCCGTATACAGGTGGCTTTGGGTATATACTAGGTATTTATAGGGAGTCCTTTTATATTAGGGGAGGGAGGGGTCTGTTGACTGTGGTTTGCCTTTCCTCTCTTTAATATATGAGGGGTGTATTTGCTTTACATAAATCATCGGTTTCATCGTTTTGGGGAAGATTTAGACCAACAAGGAACTCTCTCTTCTTTAGGGACTCCCTTCTTGGCCTATACATAGGGGAGCAGGGGATTGTTTGCTATAATCTTTTTTTCTATTTCGCTTTTTTCGCAATAAAATTTAACTGTAGTTTAACTCTTTAGGGCGTGTATATATCCTTTTTTGTTTTTTCTTTTTCATTCAGTCTAATTATTGATTACACCCCCCAATATTTATTCGGTGAGTACTACTAATTTATTGAAGGTGGGATTCCCATTATTTCTTCTATTTTTGTACGTACCTGTAAGCCCATTTGCCAAGCCATTGTGCCGACGTATATCGTCGTGCGCTGGTCGACATGTGGTTAAATATTTGGTATTGATCAAATACTACCAAAAGAAAAAAATTATATAAATGTTGTTTGGGTACAGTGTTGAATTGTCATTCAAAGTGCGAGGGCTGAAAATTGGACTGGGCAGGAAGAGGGTGAAAGTGCCCTGTATTGAAGTGGATAAAATTCAATGTCTGTAAGTGTATTTATTCTATGCAGTTATTGTTACTTTTAATGTTGAAATCATTCATGTGGACTTGATACTATATACCAGGGGTAGGCAACCCCCGGCACTGGTGCCGCAAGCGGCACTCAAAGCCTCTTTTGCCGGAATTCGACTCCCTCCCCATCAGCAGAGCAGCGCAGGGAAGTGTCAGTGAGACACTAATGAATTCAATTTCAGAATTCCCCACGCCATACCTGCACTGAGGGGGAGGCACTGTGCCCCCACACATTGTAAAAGATGGGAAGCATTGTTTGGGTCTCCAACTTTGCTGTAGCTGCGAATCGTCAGCTTTTGTGATGGGAAGAGATTGGGTGCCTTTCTGCTGGGGGGGACAGTCCTTGATTTCAGAAGGCGGAGGACTGTCATTTGCCACTGCTAAAGCCAAACAGTCCTGCTAGCCCCGTCCACCATCTGGAGGAAGATGACTCGCTTGGTTGCCACTACCAATCTCAGAAAGAAGGGCTTTCACTGATTGAGAACCACAATCTGGTGACAGTTTGTGGAATTACTGTTGAGCTTCTGGGAACTTAGTTGAAATTATTCCTGAACCTTTGCGTCACTTACTACTGAACCCCTCTGCACTCTGTGTCCCTTTAAGCCAGAACAAGTATTCATCGCAATGAATATCCCACCCAATCAATTTTTCTCAGCTGCGGGGGCCCAAATTATGATCCTGCACACCGGCCCACTGCTTTCAGAAAATGCCCCTGACCTGAGTTCATCCTTGCGCATCCATTCCATATGCTTGCATGTGACATCACATACAAGCTCGTGGGCTGGATATGAGAGTTGGATCAGCAGGATGAGTGTGCCAGGACAGGTAGATGTGTCTCATCTCTGCTTCCTTTCACCACTTTGCATATCACGCATATCAAAAATGAGCAGGAGCGTATAGCAGTGGGGAAAATGAGCAGGAGGGATTCAGAGGTGGAACAGAAGAGCAGGAGGGTACAGCAGTGGGGCAGGTGTGTAGGGAGGTACAGTGGTGGAAGAGATGAGACGGGGGTTCAGTGTTGGGTCAGGTGAGCAGGGGGTTACAGTGGTGGGGCAGGAGAGCAGGGTGTAAAGAGGTGAGACAGATGTGCATGAGGCACATTGGTGGGGCAGATGAGAAAGCGGGTTACAGTGGTGTGGCAGATGAGTAGATGGGTTCAGTGTTAGGACAGATGAGAAGGTGATTCAGTAGTGAGACAGAAGAGCATGGGGATACAGCGCTGGAACAGATGTGCAGGGAGGTACAGTGGTGGGGCAGATCAGAAAAGGGGTACATTGATGGGGCAGATGAGCAGGGGGGTTACAGTGGTGGGACAGAAGAGCAAGGGCGTACAGTGGTGGGGCAGATGAGAAAAGGGGTACAGTGGTGGGGCAGATGAGCAGGGGGGTTACAGTGGTGGGACAGAAGAGCAAGGGGGTACAGTAGTGGGGCAGATGAGAAAAGGGGTACATTGATGGGGCAGATGAGCAGGGGGGTTACAGTGGTTGGACAGACGAGCAAGGGGGTTCAGGGGTGGGGCAGATGTGCAGGAGGTACAGTGGTGGGAGGGGTAAGAAGGGGGGTTCAGCGGTGGTTCAGAAAAGCAGGGGGGTACAGTGATGGAGCAGATGAGCAGGGGGGGGAGTTTCAGTGTTGGGGCAGAGGAGAAACGAGGTACATTGGTGGGACAAAGGAGCAGGAGGTTACAGCTGCGGGGCAGAGGAGCATGGGGTACAGAGGTGGGGCAGATGTGCAGAGGAGAAGGGTTACAGCGGTGGGGCAGAAGAGCAGGGGGAACAGATGTGCAGGAGGTACAGTCTCGTGGGGCAGATGAGCAGGGGGTTACAGTGGTGGGGCAGATGAGCAGGGGGTTACAGTGGTGGGGCAGATGAGCAGGGGGTTACAGTGGTGGGGCAGATGAGCAGGGGGTTACAGTGGTGGGGCAGATGAGCAGGGGGTTACAGTGGTGGGGCAGATGAGCAGGGGGTTACAGTGGTGGGGCAGATGAGCAGGGGGTTACAGTGGTGGGGCAGATGAGCAGGGGGTTACAGTGGTGGGGCAGATGAGCAGGGGGTTACAGTGGTGGGGCAGATGAGAAAGGGGGTTACAGTGGTGGGGCCGATGAGCAGGGGGTTACAGTGGTGGGGCCGATGAGCAGGGGGTTACAGTGGTGGGGCAGATGAGCAGGGGGTTACAGTGGTGGGGCAGATGTGCAGGGTAGTACAGTGGTGGAAAAAAAGGTAAATGGCGCAATGATTATTCTGGCATAGTCTAAAAAAATTGTCCTATAGTCAATATGAAAAGGCACTCGCGGCAGCTACCATAGAAGCAGAAGCAGGCTCTGGAAGATATAATGGAAAAAGGAAGGTGCACTAATCTAAGTGCAGTATTAGAGAGTATTTTAATACAGTGGGGCAAAAAAGTATTTAGTCAGCCACCAATTGTGCAAGTTCTCCCACTTAAAAAGATGAGAGAGGCCTGTAATTGTCATCATAGGTATAACTATGAGAGACAAAATGTGGAAACAAATCCAGATAATCACATTGTCTGATTTGGAAAGAATTTATTTGCAAATTATGGTGGAAAATAAGTATTTGGTCACCTACAAACAAGCAAGATTTCTGGCTCTCACAGACCTGTATCTTCTTCAAGAGGCTCCTCTGTCCTCCACTTATTACCTGTATTAATGGCACCTGTTTGAACTTGTTATCAGTAAAAAAGACACCTGTCCACAACCTCAAACAGTCACACTCCAAACTCCACTATGGTGAAGACCAAAGAGCTGTCGAAGGACACCAGAAACAAAATTGTAGACCTGCACCAGGCTGGAAGACTGAATCAGCAATAGGCAAGCAGCTTGGTGTGAAGAACTCAACTGTGGGAGCAATAATTAGAAAATGGAAGACATATAAGACCACTGATAATCTCCCTCGATCTGGAGCTCCATGCAAGATCTCACCCCGTGGGGTCAAAATGATCACAAGAACGGTGAGCAAAAATCCCAGAACCACACGGGGGGACCTAGTGAATGACCTGCAGAGAGCTGGGACCAATGTAACAAAGGCTACCATCAGTAACACACTATGCCGCCAGGGACTCAGATCCTGCAGTGCCAGACGTGTCCCCCTGCTTAAGCCAGTACATGTCCGGGCCCATCTGAGGTTTGCTAGAGAGCATTTGGATGATCCAGAAGAGGATTGGGAGAATGTCATATGGTCAGATGAAACCAAATTAGGACTGTTTGGTAGAAACACAACTCATCGTGTTTGGAGGAGAGAGAAGACTGAGTTGCAACCAGGGTTGTCCCGATACCGATACTAGTATCGGTATCGGGACCGATACCAAGCATTTGCGCGAGTACTTGTACTCGCGCAAATGCTCCCGATGCCCAGTCCGATACTTTTTTTTTTTTCAGAGAGGGGGTGGAGAGCGGGGGGCGGAGAGCAGGACGGAGAGCGTGGCGGGGGGGGCGGAGACCAGGGCGGAGAGCGGGGCGGACAGTGGGGCAGGGGGCGGAGACCAAGGCGGAGAGTGGGGCGGAGAGTGGGGCGGGGGGCGGAGACCAAGGCGGAGAGCGGGACGGAGAGTGTGGCAGGGGTCGGAGACCAGGGCGGAGAGCGAGTCCCTCACCTGCAGTTGAAACTGGTAAGCTGGCAGGGGTGCAGGGCGCAGCCGAATCAGGATCGGTGACCGGTGCTGTCGCATTCGGTCGCCGTCAGCGGCTGAACGTCCCCACGCCCATCTTGGTACACCTTGCACTCGGCTGCAGTAAGCAGCAGCAGACATCTTGTTACACCCAGTCTGAGCTATATGGGCTGGGTGTAACAAGATGTCTGCTGCTGCTTACTTCAGCCGAGTGCAGGGTGTACCAAGATGGGCGTTGCACTAGTTTTTTTTATTTTAAATCCTGTGTCATTTTTTTTCCCGCAGCATTTCAGTGCCAGCCACCTATCAGTACCCACAAGTGCTACCTATCAGTGCAATCAGTGCCATCTACCAGTGCCACCTATCAGGTGGCACTGGTAGATGGCACTGATTGCACTGATGGGTAGCACTTGTGGGCACTGATAGGTAGCACTTGGTGGCACTGATTGCACTGTCAGTGCCCACAAGTGCCATCTATCAGTGCCACCTTTCAGTGCCACATATCAGTGCCCACAAGTGCCACCTTTCAGTGCTATCAGTGCCCACAATTGCCACATATCAGTGCCCACAAGTGCCACATATCAGTGCCCACAAGTGCCACATATCAGTGCCCACAAGTGCCACATAGTGCCCACAAGTGCCACATAGTGCCCACAAGTGCCACCTTTCAGTGCAATCAGTGCCATCTATCAGTGCCCATAAGTGCCATCTATCAGTGCCCATAAGTGCCATCTATCAGTGCCCATAAGTGCCACCTATCAGTGCCATCTATCAGTGCCAGCCACCTATTAGTGCCCATCAGAGCCAGTCACCAGTCAGTGCCCATAAGTGCCACCTGTCAGTGCCACCTATCAGTCCCCATCTTTCAAACTGTCACATGACATTGAAAAAAAAGTATCGGTATCGGCGAGTACTTGGAAAAAAGTATCGGTACTTGTACTCGGTCCTAAAAAAGTGGTATCGGGACAACCCTAGTTGCAACCAAAGAACACCATACCTACTGTGAAGCATGGGGGTGGCAACATCATGCTTTGGGGCTGTTTCTCTGCAAAGGGAACAGGACGACTGATCCGTGTATATGAAAGAATGAATGGGGCCATGTATCGTGAGATTTTGAGTGCAAACCTCCTCCCATCAGCAAGGGCATTGAAGATGAAACGTGGCTGGGTCTTTCAGCATGACAATGATCCCAAACACACCGCCCGGGCAACAAAGGAGTGGCTTCGTAAGAAGAATTTCAAGGTCCTGGAGTGGCCTAGCCAGTCTCCAGATCTCAACCCCATAGAAAACCTTTGGAGGGAGTTGAAAGTCTGTGTTGCCCAGCGACAGCCCCAAAACATCACTGTTCTAGAGGAGATCTGCATGGAGGAATGGGCCCACATACCAGCAACAGTGTGTGACAACCTTGTGAAGACTTACAGAAAACGTTTGACCTCTGTCATTGCCAACAAAGGATATATAACAAAGTTTTGAGATGAACTTTTGATATTGACCAAATACTTATTTTCCACCAAAATTTGGAAATAAATTCTTTCCAAATCAGACAATGTGATTGTTTCCACATTTTGTCTCTCATAGTTGAGGTCTACCTATGATGACAATTACAGGCCTCTCATCTTTTTAAGTGGGAGAACTTGCACAATTGGTGGCTGACTAAATACTTTTTTGCCCCACTGTATAGAGCAGCAATACAGACAGATAATTAAACTATTGGTCCGTTCTCTTTCCCACGTCACTTCCGGTCCGACTCTGTGCTCCATGCTGAGGCGCACTTCCTGTTCCGGTCTAGGCTCATAGGAGGTCGCGTATCGCATACGGCCAACGTGTTTACATGCCGAGGATTCCCCTGCAGACACCGGATCGCTGGCCAATCCTCCAGCGCTTCATCATCTGGGTTTCTACATCTACCCTACGGACTGCAGTTGCCACCGGACTACCCACCATACATGCCCTTTATTTTTCATCATCTTGTGAGTAGCCATTTGGCTGTCTGTATTGCTGCTATATATTAAAATACTCTCTAAGACTGCACTTAGATTGACGGACCTTACTTTTTCCATTAGTACAGTGGTGGGGCAGATGTGCAGGGTAGTACAGTGGTGGGGGCAGATGTGCAGGGTAGTACAGTGGTGGGGGCAGATGAGCAGGCGGGTACAGTGGTGGGGCAGATGAGCAGGCGGGTACAGTGGTGGGGCAGATGAGCAGGGGGGTACAGTGGTGGGGCAGGTGTGCAGTGTAGTACAGTGGTGTGGGGCAGAGGAGCAGGCTAGTACAGTGGTGGGGCAGATGAGCAGGCTAGTACAGTGGTGGGGCAGATGAGCAGGCTGGTACAGTGGTGGGGCAGATGAGCAGGCTGGTACAGTGGTGGGGCAGATGAGCAGGCTGGTACAGTGGTGGGGCAGATGAGCAGGCTGGTACAGTGGTGGGGCAGATGAGCAGGCTGGTACAGTGGTGGGGCAGATGAGCAGGCGGGTACAGTGGTGGGGCAGATGAGCAGGCTGGTACAGTGGTGGGGCAGATGAGCAGGCTGGTACAGTGGTGGGGCAGATGAGCAGGCTGGTACAGTGGTGGGGCAGATGAGCAGGCTGGTACAGTGGTGGGGCAGATGAGCAGGGGGTTAAAGTGGTGGGGCAGATGTGCAGTGTAGTACAGTGGTGGGGCAGATGAGCAGGGGGGTACAGTGGTGGGGCAGGTGTGCAGTGTAGTACAGTGGTGTGGGGCAGAGGAGCAGGCTAGTACAGTGGTGGGGCAGATGAGCAGGCTGGTACAGTGGTGGGGCAGATGAGCAGGCTGGTACAGTGGTGGGGCAGATGAGCAGGCTGGTACAGTGGTGGGGCAGATGAGCAGGCTGGTACAGTGGTGGGGCAGATGAGCAGGCTGGTACAGTGGTGGGGCAGATGAGCAGGCTGGTACAGTGGTGGGGCAGATGAGCAGGCTGGTACAGTGGTGGGGCAGATGAGCAGGCTGGTACAGTGGTGGGGCAGATGAGCAGGCTGGTACAGTGGTGGGGCAGATGAGCAGGCTGGTACAGTGGTGGGGCAGATGAGCAGGCTGGTACAGTGGTGGGGCAGATGAGCAGGCTAGTACAGTGGTGGGGTAGATGAGCAGGGGGTTAAAGTGGTGGGGCAGATGTGCAGTGTAGTACAGTGGTGGGGCAGATGAGCAGAGGTGTGCAGTGTAGTACAGTGGTGGGGCAGGTGTGCAGTGTAGTACAGTGGTGGGGCAGGTGTGCAGTGTAGTACAGTGGTGGGGCAGAGGAGCAGGCTAGTACAGTGGTGGGGCAGAGGAGCAGGCTAGTACAGTGGTGGGGCAGATGAGCAGGCTAGTACAGTGGTGGGGCAGATGAGCAGGCTAGTACAGTGGTGGGGCAGATGAGCAGGCTAGTACAGTGGTGGGGCAGATGAGCAGGCTAGTACAGTGGTGGGGCAGATGAGCAGGCTAGTACAGTGGTGGGGCAGATGAGCAGGCTAGTACAGTGGTGGGGCAGATGAGCAGGCTAGTACAGTGGTGGGGCAGATGAGCAGGCTAGTACAGTGGTGGGGCAGATGAGCAGGCTAGTACAGTGGTGGGGCAGATGAGCAGGCTAGTACAGTGGTGGGGCAGGCTAGTACAGTGGTGAGGCAGGTGTGCAGTGTAGTACAGTGGTGCGGGAGATGAGCAGGGGGGTACAGTGGTGGGACAGATGAGCAGGCTGGTACAGTGGTGGGGCAGATGAGCAGTATAGTACAGTGGTGGGGCAGATGAGCAGGCTAGTACAGTGGTGGGGCAGATGAGCAGGCTAGTACAGTGGTGGGGCAGATGAGCAGGCTAGTACAGTGGTGGGGCAGGTGTGCAGTGTAGTACAGTGGTGGGACAGATGAGCCGGGGGGTACAGTGGTGGGACAGATGAGCAGGCTGGTACAGTGGTGGGGCAGATGAGCATGCTAGTACAGTGGTGGGGCAGATGAGCATGCTAGTACAGTGGTGGGGCAGATGAGCAGGGGGTTAAAGTGGTGGGGCAGGCGAGTACAGTGGTGGGGCAGATGGGCAGGCGAGTACAGTGGTGGGGCAGATGTGCAGTATAGTACAGTGGTGGGACAGATGAGCAGGGGGGTACAGTGGTGGGGCAGGCTAGTACAGTGGTGGGGCAGGTGTGCAGTGTAGTACAGTGGTGGGGCAGGTGTGCAGTGTAGTACAGTGGTGGGGCAGGTGTGCAGTGTAGTACAGTGGTGGAGCAGATGAGCAGGCTAGTACAGTGGTGGGGCAGATGAGCAGGCTAGTACAGTGGTGGGGCAGATGAGCAGGCTAGTACAGTGGTGGGGCAGATGAGCAGGCTAGTACAGTGGTGGGGCAGATGAGCAGGCTAGTACAGTGGTGGGGCAGATGAGCAGGCTAGTACAGTGGTGGGGCAGATGAGCAGGCTAGTACAGTGGTGGGGCAGATGAGCAGGCTAGTACAGTGGTGGGGCAGATGAGCAGGCTAGTACAGTGGTGGGGCAGATGTGCAGGCTAGTACAGTGGTGGGGCAGATGTGCAGGCTTGTACAGTGGTGGGGCAGATGTGCAGGCTTGTACAGTGGTGGGGCAGATGTGCAGGCTAGTACAGTGGTGGGGCAGATGTGCAGGCTGGTACAGTGGTGGGGCAGATGTGCAGGCTGGTACAGTGGTGGGGCAGATGTGCAGGCTGGTACAGTGGTGGGGCAGATGTGCAGGCTGGTACAGTGGTGGGGCAGATGTGCAGGGGGGTACAGTGGTGGGGCAGATGTGCAGGGGGGTACAGTGGTGGGGCAGATGTGCAGGGGGGTACAGTGGTGGGGCAGATGTGCAGGGGGGTACAGTGGTGGGGCAGATGTGCAGGGGGGGTACAGTGGTGGGGCAGATGTGCAGGATAGTACCATGGTGGGGCAGATGTGCAGGGGGGTAAAGTGGTGGGGCAGATGGGCAGGCGGGTACAGTGGTGGGGCAGATGTGCAGGCTGGTACAGTGGTGGGGCAGATGAGCAGGCTGGTACAGTGGTGGGGCAGATGAGCAGGCTGGTACAGTGGTGGGGCAGATGAGCAGGCTGGTACAGTGGTGGGGCAGATGAGCAGGCTGGTACAGTGGTGGGGCAGATGAGCAGGCTGGTACAGTGGTGGGGCAGATGAGCAGGCTGGTACAGTGGTGGGGCAGATGAGCAGGCTGGTACAGTGGTGGGGCAGATGAGCAGGCTGGTACAGTGGTGGGGCAGATGAGCAGGCTGGTACAGTGGTGGGGCAGATGAGCAGGCTGGTACAGTGGTGGGGCAGATGAGCAGGCTGGTACAGTGGTGGGGCAGATGAGCAGGCTGGTACAGTGGTGGGGCAGATGAGCAGGCTGGTACAGTGGTGGGGCAGATGAGCAGGCTGGTACAGTGGTGGGGCAGATGAGCAGGCTGGTACAGTGGTGGGGCAGATGAGCAGGCTGGTATAGTGGTGGGGCAGATGAGCAGGCTGGTACAGTGGTGGGGCAGATGAGCAGGCTGGTACAGTGGTGGGGCAGATGTGCAGTATAGTACAGTGGTGGGGCAGATGAGCAGGGGGGTACAGTGGTGGGGCAGGCTAGTACAGTGGTGGGGCAGGTGTGCAGTGTAGTAGAGTGGTGGGGCAGATGAGCAGGCTGGTACAGTGGTGGGGCAGATGAGCAGGCTGGTACAGTGGTGGGGCAGATGAGCAGGCTGGTACAGTGGTGGGGCAGATGAGCAGGCTGGTACAGTGGTGGGGCAGATGAGCAGGCTGGTACAGTGGTGGGGCAGATGAGCAGGCTGGTACAGTGGTGGGGCAGATGAGCAGGCTGGTACAGTGGTGGGGCAGATGAGCAGGCTGGTACAGTGGTGGGGCAGATGAGCAGGCTGGTACAGTGGTGGGGCAGATGAGCAGGCTGGTACAGTGGTGGGGCAGATGAGCAGGCTGGTACAGTGGTGGGGCAGATGAGCAGGCTGGTACAGTGGTGGGGCAGATGAGCAGGCTGGTACAGTGGTGGGGCAGATGAGCAGGCTGGTACAGTGGTGGGGCAGATGAGCAGGCTGGTACAGTGGTGGGGCAGATGAGCAGGCTGGTATAGTGGTGGGGCAGATGAGCAGGCTGGTACAGTGGTGGGGCAGATGAGCAGGCTGGTACAGTGGTGGGGCAGATGTGCAGTATAGTACAGTGGTGGGGCAGATGAGCAGGGGGGTACAGTGGTGGGGCAGGCTAGTACAGTGGTGGGGCAGGTGTGCAGTGTAGTAGAGTGGTGGGGCAGATGAGCAGGCTGGTACAGTGGTGGGGCAGATGAGCAGGCTGGTACAGTGGTGGGGCAGATGAGCAGGCTGGTACAGTGGTGGGGCAGATGAGCAGGCTGGTACAGTGGTGGGGCAGATGAGCAGGCTGGTACAGTGGTGGGGCAGATGAGCAGGCTGGTACAGTGGTGGGGCAGATGAGCAGGCTGGTACAGTGGTGGGGCAGATGAGCAGGCTGGTACAGTGGTGGGGCAGATGAGCAGGCTGGTACAGTGGTGGGGCAGATGAGCAGGCTGGTACAGTGGTGGGGCAGATGAGCAGGGGGGTTACAGTGGTCGGGCAGATGTGCAGGCTAGTACAGTGGTGGGGCAGATGAGCAGGGGGGTTGCAGTGGTGGGGCAGATGAGCAGAGGTTGGAGCAGATGTGCAGGGGGGTACCGGGGTTGGAGCAGATGTACAGTGGTGAAACAGATTTGCAGGGGGGACAGTGATCTGAGGTGTGGAGTTGCAGGAATTGGGGCTGATCTGAGGCTTGAGAGTGCAGGATGTTAATTTCTCATTACTAAAGTAGTTTACAGCATTTACTTTATAAAAAAATATTTTCGTGATTGAGGGTGTGGAGTTGACATTTTTTTTTTGTTACAAAATCAGGGCTCTCAATTTCTTTGAAAACATTTTTGGCACACTGTGCTCAAAAGGTTGCTTACCCCTGCTATATACTGATATCTTTTGTGTAGCGCTCTGTTGCTATGCCTGTACATACAAAATGTGCACTACTTATTAGTTTTAGATTTTTATGATGAAGCATAACTAGACTTCACTTTGAAGAAATAATGGAAAAGCTGCTGCCTACATGGAGCACAGGGTGCATCCCATTAGTTCTCTTGTCCAGAAAAATCCTCCTTGTGTACTATGTTAGAGGAGTTTACCTTTGCTTTGGAGACTTGCCATGAAATAAGTCCTAAATGTTAACTCCACTTCCTAGGTGGGGGGAAGGTAAATAATATAGCACATAGAATTGTTTCACAAGGCATGTTCTAATTTAAAGCATAACTCTATTTTTGTGGGGAAAAAATAGCAAACAAAAAATAACATTCAATTGAAATACGGCTTGTGTAGAAATTGTATGTTATTAAATATTAAAGGTGTTGTAATCCCTCATGGTTTTTCACCTTAATACATTCTATGCATTAAGGTGAAAAAACTTTTTTTTAGTGCTGCAGCCCCCCTGTTTTACTTACCTGGACGCTGTCATCCTCTGTAGCTAGTGTTTGGTGTCCCGATTGCATAGATTGACAGCAGCGCAGCCATTGGCTCCCTCAGCTGTCAATCAAATCCAATGATGCGGGAAGGGGCAGAGTCTGGCATTCGTGTCAGAATGCTAGACTCGGCAGCCCGTAAGGTAACCCCCCGGGAGAGCGCTTCTCCTAGGGGGTTATCTGAAGTGAGGAGGAGCCACGAGAGCCACCAGGGGACCCCAGAAGTCGGTGTTCGGGGCCACTCTGTGCAAAATGGGTTGCACAGTGGCGGTAAGTATATGTTATTTATTTTCTTAAAACCATCCTTTACAATCACTTTAACTTTTCTGTCTGCAGCGCAGAATTCTCTGTAAAATTAAATACAACCTGGAGACAATCTGTACACCATTGGTGCACAGAACTCCCCAGAATTGTCATTTCCTGCTTGTCTAATTGGTGCACTGATTTTCCCAGTATGGGTGCACTAAGATTTTAGGCATCTTGCAACAAAATGTAATTTTTGGTGAGATACTTCTAAAGCATTGCAGACCCTGCATTTTCCTAATTGGAACACTGCAAGTGCATCAGCTGATTATTAATGAGTCACTCCTATTTAGATTCACTCTGCAGACAACAAACAGCTTTTTCTTCAGAGCAGAAACAGGCAGGATTTTGTAAAAAAAAAGTTTGTTAAAATCTTGCAGTGTACATAGATCTACCCAAAGGGGATTGATTTGTTTTTGTTTTCTTGTTTTTTTCCTCAAAGTGCTGTTATTTCTTGAAAAATTCAATGCAACATGGCAACCTGGAATCCAGAGATGTAATTTACTGCTTGAGTGATTGTCTCACTGATTTTCCCAGAAGTCTGCACTAAGATACAAGTCAGATTTTTGGCACTCCCTGCAGTAAGAGTTTTTTGTAGAGATACTCTCCAACGGTTAATAACTTCTACAGTGATTCAGACACTGCAGCTTTCCATGTTGGAACACTGAAAGTGCATCAGTTGATTAATGATGACCCCCCTCCCCACCCCCATTCAAAATTAGTATGCAATCAGTCTGGTAAAACAGCCACTTCTTTGCAGCAACAAATGGTAGGAATTTGCTAACATTCCTGCAATGCGCATTTATTACCCAAAGTGGATTGTTTTTTGTTTGTTTTTTCCTCAACAAAAACCACATAAAGTGACATTAAACTCCAGCCTGGCATTTCCTGACAATGAGTACCTTGGTAGCAAAATAGATAGTTTAGTGAAGTGGGTGAGCGAGGCTTGGGGCCTAAGTTGAGGAAAGCTGAGTACCCGAAGCCAAGTGAAAAAACAATAGGGAGCTTAGGAAGGAGGCTTTTCCTTATAGCTTAATTTCAAGTCAGAGTGGAGTAAGTTTTTGCCTAAAATTGGGGACAAATCTTGAGGTACTGTTAAGAAGCGGCAGTATCGTATTAATGTACTCTGACCACTGCTTAAAAAAAATTAAAAATGAAAAGAACTATTTCTGCTGATTTCAGGAGTTCAAAGTCAGCAAAGTGCTCTAAAAATAAATGGGAGATGTTTGAAAACAGATGTAATGTTAGTCACATGATTAGCTCTCTGCTGGGTTGAACGGAGAGAGTTTTTTGTGAAGAATGGCAGGGTCAGTTGTGCAGCCTGCATTATATAAATGGGCTGCAAAATGCAGGCTGCTGTATTGGCCATGTCTGTGTATTACATCAGAGAGTGCATATAGATATAATCTATAGTATAATATGTTGTATAATATCAGTTAAACATTGGTTCTTTGATATTAATTCTCTTGCTAATTTTGGCCCTGTTGGAGAGTGTTCACTTATTTTCTCACTTGCCACACATGAACACAACAATGAAACCTGACAACTTCAAATAAACTTTTGGCCTGAGTTAGGGCTGGGAAAAAAATCGATTTGAATCGAGTTTTGAGCTCAAATCGATTCAGTTTTGAAGAAAATCGAATTTTTTTAGATTTTTTTTTTTTTTTTTTTAAAAAGAAAAAGAAAAAAAAATTTTTTTTATTTTTTTTCCCTTCAAAGTTTCCGTAGCAGGACTGCAGGGGGCGTATCCGGAATGACACTGGGCAGCGTTACCCCAATTACATCTACTCGCTGCAGCCGCCGTCTGCCTACCTGATCAGCGTTGTCATGCAGACAGACGGCGGCCATTGCAGTGTTCAAAAGCCGCGCCTCCCGAGTCCTCGTCGTCTGTGATAGGCGGAACACTCAATTTCACAGCAGGCAGTGTTCAGCCTATCACGGACATCCTCTCCTCGTCTGTGTTATGAGGATGACCATGATAGGCGGAACACTGAATGCTGGGAAATTGAGTGTTCCGCCTATCACAGACGAGGAGGAGGCGCGGCTTTTGAATACTGGAATGGCCACCGATGTAGCAGTAAAATCCGTATACCATGAAAATCTGCATCAGGTACGGGCACAGTGATTGAAGCATGGGCACAGTGAGACACGGGCACAGTGAGACAAGGGTACAGTGAGGCATGGACACAGTTCAATTCAACTAAGAGTAACCTCAGGATTTTTTGTTGTTTTATTGGCTAAATCCAAATACAGTATTAATAATTTGGATGTTTAACAATCTTTGTTGCACACTGCAAAAAACAACAAAAGGTCACAAGCGCTAAATTGGTGGATAAAGAAAAAAATATAATGGATGATAATAATAATAATAAGAAAAAAATCCCAAATATTTTGGGAAGTACAAAGTATCCAAAAGGGGGAAAAAACAGGATCCAGCGCAGCAAGAAAAAATCCGTACCCAGAAGTACAAAATACACAACATTCACACAATATAATCCAGCGCTCATGGAACATACATTATTAACTATTGAAAACTCTTGAAGAATTGATAAAAAAGCTTAGTCCATTTATCACATTAAAGAGAGGGATCCAATCCCAAATGTGCAGAGGGCAAATGAATCTTAACTCTCCAGTTGCCAGTGGTGACAAACTTGTTAAACTTGCAGTGACATCCGTGGAGCAAGGAGGGGTTAAAAAAGTCAAAACAAAGCCTCTGGCATGATCTCGGTGTGAGCACAGTACCTTGAATGATGGACAACAGGCAGACCAGCGTGTGGAGGGCCCTCCAACCCAAAAGGATGCAGAGCCAGGATCGCAGCAAGGCTGGGACAGAAGGAATCACACACAGAGTTTCAAAAGTTTTCAATAGTTAATAATGTACAGTGCCTTGCGAAAGTATTCGGCCCCCTTTAACTTTTCATCCTTTTGCCACATTTCAGGCTTCAAACATAAAGATATAAAATTTAAATTTTTTGTGAAGAATCACCAACAAGTGGGACACAATTGTGAGGTGGAACGAAATCTATTGTTTTTTTGAAACTTTTTTAACTAAGAAAAAAATGAAAAGTGGGGCGTGCAAAATTATTCGGCCCCCTTGCGTTAATACTTTGTAGAGCCACCTTTTGCTGCGATTACAGCTGCAAGTCGCTTGGGGTATGTCTCTATCAGTTTTGCACATCGAGAGACTGAAATTCTTGCCCATTCTTCCTTGCAAAACAGCTCGAGCTCAGTGAGGTTGGATGGAGAGCGGTTGTGAACAGCAGTTTTCAGCTCTTTCCACAGATTCTCGATTGGATTCAGGTCTGGACTTTGACTTGGCCATTCTAACACCTGGATACGTTTATTTGTGAACCATTCCTTTGTAGATTTTGCTGTATGTTTGGGATCATTGTCTTGTTGGAAGATAAATCTCCGTCCCAGTCTCAGGTCTTTTGCAGACTCCAGCAGGTTTTCATCCAGAATGGTCCTGTATTTGGCTGCATCCATCTTCCCCTCAATTTTAACCATCTTCCCTGTCCCTGCTGAAGAAAAGAAGGCCCAAACCATGATGCTGCCACCACCATGTTTGACAGTGGGGATGGTGTGTTCAGGGTGATGAGCTGTGTTGCTTTTACGCCAAACATATCGTTTTGCATTGTGGCCAAAAAGTTCGATTTTGGTTTCATCGGACCAGAGCACCTTCTTCCACATGTTTGGTGTGTCTCCCAGGTGGCTTGTGGCAAACTTTAGTCAAGACTTTTTATGGATATCTTTGAGAAATGGCTTTCTTCTTGCCACTCTTCCATAAAGGCCAGATTTGTGCAGTGTACGACTGATTGTTGTCCTGTGGACAGACTCTCCCACCTCAGCTGTAGTTCTCTGCAGTTTATCCAGAGTGATCATGGGCCTCTTGGCTGCATCTCTGATCAGTCTTCTCCTTGTCTGAGCTGAAAGTTTAGAGGGACAGCCAGGTCTTGGTAGATTTGCAGTGGTCTGATACTCCCATTTCAAAATGATCGCTTGCACAGTGCTCCTTGGGATGTTTAAAGCTTGGGAAATCTTTTTGTATCCAAATCCGGCTTTAAACTTCTCCACAACAGTATTACGGACCTGCCTGGTGTGCTCCTTGGTCTTCATGATGCTCTCTGTGCTTTCAACAGAACCCTGAGACTATCACAGATCAGGTGCATTTATACAGAGACTTGATTACACACAGGTGGATTCTATTTATCACCATCAGTCATTTAGGACAACATTGGATCATTAAGAGATCCTCGCTGAACTTCTGGAGTGAGTTTGCTGCACTGAAAGTAAAGGGGCCGAATAATTTTGCACGCACCACTTTTCAGTTTTTTCTTTTCTAAAAAAGTTTAAAATATCCAATAGATTTCGTTCCACTTCACAATTGTGTCCCACTTGTTGGTGATTCTTCACAAAAAATTAAAATTTTATATCTTTATGTTTGAAGCCTGAAATGTGGCAAAATGATGAAAAGTTCAAGGGGGCCGAATACTTTCGCAAGGCACTGTATGTTCCATGAGCGCTGGATTATATTGTGTGTTTGTTGCACACTGACTTTGCAGTTAGAGAAAGGGTTTGCCTTTGCAATTTTGTTTGTTGATGCACTTTAACCACTTCAGCCCTGGAAGAATTTACCCCCTTCCTGACCAGAGCACTTTTTGCGATGCAGCACTGCGTCGCTTTAACTGACAATTGCGCGGTCGTGCGACGTTGAACCTAACCAAAATTGACGTCCTTTTTCCCCCACAAATAGAGCTTTCTTTTGGTGGTATTTGATCACCTCTGCGGTTTTTATTTTTTGTGCTATAAACAAAAGAAGAGCGACATATTTGAAAAAAATGCAATATTTTTTACTTTTTGATTTAATAAATATCACAATTTTTTTTTTTTTTTTTAAAACAATTTTTTTTCTAAGTTTAGACCGATACGTATTCTACATATTTTTGGTAATTTTTTTTTTGCAATAAGCGTATATTGATTGGTTTGCGCAAAAGTTATAGCGTCTACATAATAGGGGATAGATTTATGGCATTTTTATTTTTTTAATTTTTTTTACTAGTAATAGCGGCGATCTGCGATTTTTATTGTGACCGTGACATTGCGGCAGACACATCGGACACTATTGGCGCGTTTTTGGGACCATTCACATTTATACAGCGATTAGTGCTATAAAACTGCACTAATTACTGTGTAAATGTGACTGGCAGGGAAAGGGTTAACACTAGGGGGCGATCAAGGGGTTAATATGTTCCCTATTGAGTGATTGTAACTGTAGGGGAGGGGACTCACAAGGGGAGGAGACCGATCTGTGTTCCTCTGTACTGGGAACACACATCGGTCTCCTCACCTCTGACAGGAGGTGGATCTGTGTGTTTACACACACAGATCCACACTTCTGCCGTGATCGCGGGCAATCGCGGGTGCCCAGCGGACATCGCGGCCGCCGGGCACACTCACCGGGTCACGAGCGTTGCCGCGGGTGCCGCCGGCGGCGCGCGCGCGCCCCATAGACTGCTGGGAAAAAAGGACGTCATATGACGTCCGCCCGGAGGGAGGGAGGGTTCCTGCCGGCGTCATATGTCTATGACCCGGTAGGAAGTGGTTAATTAATATAATAAAAAAAAAAAATCGAATCGTAAATCGATTTTTTTATAAAAAAATCGCAGATATTTTTTGGGGGGAAAATCGCCCAGCCCTAGCCTGAGTTCCTCTGTAAGGTCAATGCCAAACATGTTACACAATCTGCTGTATGAACTCCTTTTGATGAACTCATAATTGGGCACCGTTCTGTAAGTCTTTCTAAAAAATCTATTCAATTTTATTGAATTGGGAAGACCTTCGGGCTACTTTAGACTTACCGGTAGTATGCATGGGCAGTTTTAAGAGAAAGGAATGTGTATTGAGAGTTAAACATTTGCTTTTAAAAAAGTGTACATTATATTAAAACGCTGAGGTATTTTATATAAACTGTGATCCTAAATATCAGTAGGGTATTGCTTAGAAAAGGAATAACCTACTGTACAGTGTGCACATAATTGTCAGTATAGCATCACTTTTTTCACATAAAGGTAACGTATCGTTTATTTTGGTAAGCACATTCATTTTAGTTGTTGCATTGTCTTCCTGGTGACCCCACAATAGGGATAAAACATTTTCGCGGAAGGGAGTTTAGTAAGACATGTGGCCCACTCATTAAAATTAGAAGAAAAGAGCATTGATGGTTTCAAAAAACTATTGGATAAGCACCTGAACGACCACAACATACAGGGATATACAATGTAATACTGACATAATCACACACATAGGTTGGACTTAATGAACTTGTGTCTTTTTTTTTCAACCTCACCTACTATGTAACAAGTCATGTCCGCCACATTTTTACTGTTTTATTAAAAGTAGAAATGTGTGAACTAGCCATAGCCACTAGAGGGAGCTCTAACTACAGTCCTTGACTAGCAACTGTGGAAATAAGATCTGTGCCTTACAGGAAGTGCATTGTTAGTGGGTTAGCAGCAAAAGCAAGTGTATATGACAATATATTTAACCACTTAACAACCGCCCCATGTACATATACGTCGGCAGAATGGCACGGACAGGCACAATCGGACTCCCCCCCCCCCCCCCCCCAGTACATGCGGCGGTCGTTAAGCTTCAGAAGCGATCCGGGATGAGGGGGCGGCCATTGGTTTCTGGCCACCCCATCGTGATCGCTCCCGGCGACTGAAATTCTTCCTCTGCCTGTGTAATGTATACACAGGCAGGAGGAAGTGATGTCATGTCTCCTCCAGGCAGTGTTATTCACCGTAGCTTGAGGGGAGAAGACATCAGGCTAGTACACAAACACCACACTGACACCAGGTACACATAGGCACACAAATCACCCCCCAGGTCACCCCTTGCACCCCCAGTCACAGTGTCACTGATTGCAGTGAACATTTATTTACTGATCACTGCAATCCAGTGTCATTTGTGACTGTAAAACGTGTCAGGGCAGTTAGGTTTAGGTCCAGGGTAGCCCCCTAACCTCCCCTAATAAAGGTTTAACCCCTTGATCGTCCCCCAGGTAACCTTTCACCCCCTATCACCAGTGTCACTAAGCGATCGTTTTTCTGATCGCTGTATTAGTTCTGCTGGTGCCGCTAGGTAGCCAGTTATTTTGTTATTTAGGTTCCCCGTCAGGTTTTTATATAGCGTCAGGTACCCCCATATATTACCTAATAAAGGTTTTAACCCCCTGATTGCCCCTAGTTAACTCTTTCACCAGTGATCACTGTATAAGTGTTACGGGTGACGCTGGTTAGTTTGCTTTTTATAGCATCAGGGCCCCCGCTGTATATACTGTAACCAAATAAAGGTTTAACCCCCTGATCGCCTGGCGGGTGATATCAATTAGGTTTTAGCGTCAGAGAGGGTCTGCGTCGCCCCAGGCAGCATCAGGTTAGTGCTAGTAACGCTAACACCCACGCACGAAGCATACACCTCCCTTCGTGGTATAGGATCTGAACAGATCAATATCTGATCAGATCTATACTAGTGTCCCCAGCAGTTTAGGGTTCCCAAAAACGCAGTGCTAGCGGGATCAGCCCAGATACCTGCTAGCACCTGCGTTTTGCCCTTCTGTCCAGCCCAGGCCACCCAAGTGCAGTATCGATCAATCACTGTCACTTACAAAACACAATACGCATAATTGCAGCGTTCACAGAGACAGGCCTGATCTCTGCAACTCCAGTGTGGTAGGAGGTGATTTCACCACCACAGTTAAAAAAAAGAGAAAATATGCCGAAGCATGGAGGCTGCAGGGGGGAGGAGTGATTTTGCTCCTAATGCCGCGTCCATACGGTCAAAATTCCGACGGAGGCTTGCCCGTGGAAAAGTCTGACCGTGTGTACGCGGCATAACTTTTGCGGGAGGATGCCCACATGCTTCGCCATATATAAATGGTGCATGTATGCCCATCATTAGAAGTGGGTGGATGAAGAGAGGTATTCGAATGGTGGGCATACCCACCGATCAATCTCTTTTTTTCGTTCAGCCAACAGGCTGCATGAAAAAAAAGATTACAATACATGTCCAACAAGGACCAGCAACGTACTGGTATGTTGCTGGACTTTGGTTATACCAGAATGATGCCTGCGGGTTTAGGTATCATCTTGGTATTATTCTTTTCAGTCAGCGGCCGGCTTTCATGTAAAAGCAATCCTAGCGGCTAATTAGCCTCTGGACTGCTTTTACAAGCAGTGGGAGGGAATAACCCGCCCCCCCCGGATATAAAAAGCGCCACTGGGAAAGCATTTTATCACACCGATCTTGGTGTGGTCAGATGCTTTGAGGGCAGAGGAAAGATCTAGGGTCTAATAGACCCCATTTTTTTTAAAAAAGAGTACCTGTCACTACCTATTGCTATCATAGGGGATATTTACATTCCCTGAGATAACAATAAAAATGATAAAAAAAAAAAAAAAAAAATGAAAGGAACAGTTTAAAAAATAAAATAAAAAAGCAAAATAAATAATAAAAAAAAAGCACCCCTGTCCCGCTCTGCTCTTGGCGAACGCAAGCGTCGGTCTGGCGTCATATGTAAACAGCAATTGCACCATGCATGTGAGGTATCACCGCAAAGGTCAGATCGAGGGCAGTAATTTTAGCAGCAGACCTCCTCTGTAAATATAATGTGGTAACCTATAAAGGCTTTTAAAAATGTATGTAGTTTGTCGCCACTGCGCGTTTGTGCGAAATTTTAAAGCATGTCGTGTTTGGTATCCATGTACTCGGCCTAAGATCATCTTTTTTATTTCATCAAACATTTGGGCAATATAGTGCATTCAAATAATTTTAAAAAAAAATTCCCAAAAAAATGCGTTTGAAAAATCGCTGCGCAAATACTGTGTGGTAAAAAAAAATGCAACACCCACCATTTTAATCTGTAGGGCCTTTGCTTTAAAAAAATATATAATGTTTGGGGGTTCAACGTAATTTTCTTGCAAAAAAAAAATAAAAAATGTTTTCATGTAAACAAAAAGTGTCAGAAAGGGCTTTGTCTTCAAGTGGTTAGAAGAGTGGATGATGTGTGACATAAGCTTCCTAATGTGCATAAAATGCCAGGACAGTTCAACCCCCCCCCCCAAATGACCCCATTTTGGAAAGTAGACACCCCAAGCTATTTGCTGAGAGGCATGTCAAGTCCATGGGATATTTTATATGTTGACACAAGTTGCGGAAAAAATACTTTTTTTTTTTTTTTTTTGCACAAAGTTGTCACTAAATGATATATTGCTCAAACATGCCATGGGTATATGTGGAATTACACCCCAAAATACATTCTGTTGCTTCTCCTGAGTACGGAGATACCACATGTGTGAGACTTTTTGGAAGCCTAGCCGCGTACGGGACCCCAAAAACCAAGCACCACCTTCAGGCTTTCTAAGGGTGTAAATTTTTGATTTCACTCCTCACTGCCTATCAGTTTTGGAGGCCATGGAATGCCCAGATGGCACAAACCCCCCCCAAATGACCCCACTTTGGATAGTAGACACCCCAAGCTATTTGCTGAGAGGTATGGTGAGTATTTTGCAGATCTCGCTTTTTGTCACAAAGTTTTGAAATTTTTTTTAAAAAAAGAAAAAATGTCTTTCTTAATTTTCAAAAACAAATGAGAGCTGTAAAATACTCAACATGCCTCTCAGCAAATAGCATGGGGTGTCTACTTTCCAAAATGTGGTCATTTGGGGGGGGTTTTGTGCTATTTTGACATTTTTTGGTTTTCGAAACTGTGATAGATAGTGAGGAGTGAAATCAAAAATTTGCGCCCTTAGAAATCCTGAAGGTGGTGCTTGGTTTTCGGGGTCCCGTACGCGGCTAGGCTCCCAAAAAATCCCACACATGTGGTATCCCCGTACTCAGGAGAAGCAGCAAAATGTATTTTGAGGTGCAATTCCACATATAACCATGGCATGTGTGAGCAATATATCATTTAGTGACAACTTTTTGTAATTTTTTAATTTTTTGTGTCATTATTCAATCACTTGGGACAAAAAAAAACGATGCAATGGGCTCAACATGCCTCTCAGCAATTTCCTTGGGGTGTCTACTTTCCAAAATGGGTTCATTTGGGGGAGTTTTGTACTGCCCTGCCATTTTAGCACCTCAAGAAATGATAGGCACTCATAAATTAAAAGCTGTGTAAATTCCAGAAAATGTACCCTAGTTTGTAGATGCTATAACTTTTGCGCAAACCAATAAATATACACTTATTGACATTCTTTTTTACTAAAGACATGTGGCTGAATACATTTTGGCCTAAATGTATAACTAAAATTGAGTTTATTCGATTTTTCTTATAACTAAAAGTAGAAAATATCATTTTTTTTCAAAATTTTCGGTCTTTTTACGTTTATATCGCAAAAAAAAAAAAATTGCAGAGGCAATCAAATTCCATTAAAAGAAAGCTCTATTTGTGAGAAGAAAAGGACGCAAATTTCGTTTGGGTACAACATTGCATGTCCGCGCAATTTCCAGTTAAAGCACCGCAGTGCCAAATTGTAAAATCATCTCTGGTCTAGGGCTGGGAAAAAAAATCGATTTTAATCTTAAATCGAGTTTTGAGTTCAAATTTTTTTTTCCTTCAAAGTTTCCGTAGCAGGGCTGCAGGGGGCGTATCCGGAATGGCACTGGGTGGCGTTACCCCAATTACATCTACTCGCCGCAGCCGCCACGAGTAGATGTAATGTAACACTAACCGCAAGCCGCCATCTGCCTACCTGATCAGCGTGTCATGCAGACAGACGGCGGCCATTGCAGTGTTCAAAAGCCGCGCCTCCGGAGTCCTCGTCTGTGATAGGCGGAACACTCAATTTCACAGCAGGCAGTGTTCAGCCTATCACGGACATCCTCTCACGGACATCCTCTCATCCTCGTCTGTGTTATGAGGATGAGTGGATGTCCATGATAGGCGGAACACTGAATGCTGGGAAATTGAGTGTTCCGCCTATCACAGACGAGGAGGAGGCGCGGCTTTTGAATACTGGAATGGCCGCCGGTGTAGCAGTAAAATCCGTATCCCATGAAAATCTGCATCAGGTACGGGCACAGTGATTGAAGCTTGGACACAGTGAGGCATTGGGCACAGTGAGACACGGGCACAGTGAAGAATGGGCACAGTGAGGCACGGGCACAGTGAGGCACAGGCACAGTTCAATTCAACTAAGAGTAACCTCAAGATTTTTTGTTGTTTTATTAGCTAAATCCAAATACAGTATTAATAATTTGGATGTTTAATAATCTTTGTTGCACACTGACTTTGCAGTTAGAGAAAGGGTTTGCCTTTGCAATTTTCTTTGTTGATGAGCTTTAATTAATATAATATAAAAAAAAAAATCGAATCGTAAATCAAGTTTTTTATAAAAAAAAAAAAAAAATCGCAGATTTTTTTTGGGGGGAAAATCGCCCTGCCCTAGGGCTACACTGTAGGGATCAACCGATTATCGGCGGCCGAAATTCACCTTTTTTTTTTTTAAGTATCGAGCACAAACGTGCCCAATATTACCAATATTGCTTCAAGGGGTTTTACCGGGGTGATGCTTGCAGCTGCACGCATCACCCTGGTACTAGGGCTGGGGAAAAAAATTATTTAAATCTTGAATCGAGTTTTGAGTTCAAACCGATTCAGATTTGAAGAAAATCGATTTTTTTAGATTTAAAAAAAAAAAAATATTTTTCCTTCAAAGTTTCCGTAGCAGGGCTGCAGGGGGCGTATCCGGAATGGCACTGGGCGGCGTTACCCCAATTACATCTACTCGCCGCAGCCGCCGCGAGTAAATGTAATGTAACACTAACCGCAAGCCGCCGTCTGCCTACCTGATCAGCGTGTCATGCAGACAGATGGCGGCCATTGCAGTGTTCAAAAGCCGCGCCTCCCGAGTCCTCGTCGTCTGTGATAGGCGGAACACTCAATTTCACAGCAGGCAGTGTTCAGCCTATCATAGACATCCTCTTATCCTCGTCTGTGTTAGGAGGATGAGCGGATGTCCATGATAGGCGGAACACTGAATGCCGGAAAATTGAGTGTTCCGCCTATCACAGACAAGGAGGAGGCGCGTCTTTTGAATACTGGAATGGCCGCCGGTGTAGCAGTAAAATCCGTATCCCATGAAAATCTGCATCAGGTACGGGCACAGTGATTGAAGCACGGGCACAGTGAGGCACGGGCACAGTGAGGCACGGGCACAGTTCAATTCAACTAAGAGTAACCTCAAGATTTTTTGTTTTATTAGCTAAATCCAAATACAGTATTAATAATTTGGATGTTTAACAATCTTTGTTGCACACTGACTTTGCAGTTAGAGAAAGGGTTTGCCTTTGCAATTTTGTTTGTTGATGCACTTCAATTAATATAATTAAAAAAAATTGAATCGAATCGTAAATCGAGTTTTTTATAAAAAAAATCGCAGATTTTTTTTGGGGGTAAAATCGCCCATCCCTACTCTGGTCTTTATGCTACGTATTGGTCCGGGGCTTAAGTGGTTAAACAAAAATAAAAAAAGCCTTTATGTACACACAGGCATACATGTGTATGTACCGCATGAGCACATTACATGCATTAAGCTAATTTCATCAATTGTAACTTAGTCAACCTTTTTGTTTTATTACAGGGAAAATATATTAGCCGACTGTTTACAAGGGTGCTTTGTTGTTACATGCACACTCTGTGCATTTATAAGTCTTGTTTGGTTAAGAGAACAAATAGTCCATGGTGGCGCTCCACAATGGTTGGAACAAAATCTTCCTCAACCTCTGAATGGCTTGGGACAGCATAATCTGGTAAGTTTTTTTTTTTTTTTTTTTTTGTTTCCTCTTTTTAGGGTGATTATCTAAATTGTATATATTTTATGCCCCAATTATGGTCTAGAGCATGGATATGCAATTAGTGGACCTCCCAGCTGTTG
This sequence comes from Rana muscosa, assembly GCA_029206835.1. Classification (NCBI taxonomy): domain Eukaryota; kingdom Metazoa; phylum Chordata; class Amphibia; order Anura; family Ranidae; genus Rana; species Rana muscosa. The sequence goes on from CM055122.1 coordinate 1,207,514,063, forward strand.
CAAAACCTTCAAGTCCCATCATGCCTCTGGGTGTCATGCTTGTGGCTATCAGTCTTGCTATAACTCATGGGACTTGTAGCTGGAGGTCCGCTAATTGCATATCCCTGGTCTAGAGAAATTCTCACATTTTACAAATGCTGTCAATTTGAAATTTGTTTTCCCAAATGGGAAAACATGTACTGAGCTCTAAAATGTAGAAGTGTTAATACTTTACTTTCTTTCCTACTAGTCATTGTCAACAGTCCACAAAAAGTGTCACAGCTTGAAGGTGGTAGAGAATCCTGACCAGTTTTGCTAATCTGCTTTAACCGGTTCCCGACCAGCTCACGCAGATTTACTGCGGCAGAATGGCTCTCCTGGACAAAATCCCGTACATATACGGCTTCGCACAGGAGAGCCACCAAGAGGGCGCGCCCGCCCGCTGCACAGCAGGGAACCCGGTGTGCGTGGCCGGCGGGCACGATCGGCACTGTGTGCGCACACACAAATCCCTGTGCTGCCTGAGGAGAGAAGACAGATTGTGTGTTTCTACAAAGTAGAAAGCACGATCTGTCATCTCTCCTAGTTAGTCCAATCCCCCCACAGTTAAAGAACACACAATAGGGAACACCGTTAACCCCTTGATTGCCCCCCTAGTGTTAACCCCTTCCCTGCCAGTGACATTTACATAGTAATCAGTGCATATTTATAGTACTGATCGCTCTGTAAATGTTAATGGTCCCAAAAATGTGTCAAGTGTCCGACCTGTCTGCCTCAACATTGCAATACCGCAAAAAAAAAAAAAAACGCAGATCACCACCATTACTAGTAATAAAAATAAAAAAATAAAAACGCCATATAAATGCCATAAATCTTTCCCATAGTTTGTAGACGCTATAACTTTTGCGCAAACCAATCAATATACGCTCATTGCTATTTTTTTTTCTTCAAAAAATATGTAGAATACATATCGGCCTAAACTGAGGGGGAAAAAAATAAAAAAAGGGATATTTTCTATAGCAAAAAGTAAGATATTGTGTTTTTTTCCAAACTGTCGCTCTTATTTTTTGCGCTATAAAACAAAAAAAAAAACGCAGAGGTGATCAAATACTAAACGAATGCTCTATTTGTGGGAAAAAAAGGATGTAAATTTTGTTTGGGTACAGCGTCGCACGACCGCGCAATTGTCAGTTAAAGGGACGCAGAAGACCTTTCATGCCTCTTACTCTACGTTCTCTAGACGGGTCTCAATATTGGCAAATCTTTGTCTTGTACAATAGAACATGTTTACTCTGACCCCCAGGGAAGATACCTTTTGGTTGTGTTTTTGCTGTGGGACCAGAGATATACAGTTATTAATGTGCATATTCCTCCTCCTTTCTCTGGAGCACTATTATATAGTTTGCTGGAGAGGATTACCCCCTACTTCCCAGCTAAAGTGCTATTTATGGGAAATTTTAATGCCATACTTGATCCTACTTTAGATAGGCCGACTCCCCCTAAACATTTCTCAGTGGACCTTTCTGCTTGGGCTCAGGCGGCGGGTTTGTTAGAGGTTTGGCGGTGGAATAATCCTTTAATCAGATCCTATTCATGTTTTTCATTCTCGTACAAGACTGCCTCTCGTATAGATCTGGCTTCCGCTAACCCTGCTATTCTAGCCGATATAATACATGCTAAGTTTCTGCCAAGTGGGTTATCTGATCATGCCCCATTGTTGCTTACATTATGTCTTCCCCATTCTAGGGATGCGGAGACTAAGAACCTATTGGGTGTCACATCCTGATGTGGTAGCTAAAATTCCGCCCCTTCTTACAGAATGCTAGGAGTTTAATGAGGGATCTTCTACTCCTGCAAACGTATGGGATGCCTTTAAGGCATACACGGGAGGACAATGTATATCTATTATTACGGCTGTCAACAGGGCCCAGCTGGTGAAGAATAATACCTTGCAGATCTCAGTGGAAGAGCAAATGGCTCAATATGCAATTGATCCGTTAGCGATCAATTTTAATGATCTATTACATGCGAAACAAGCTTTACATCTTCATATGACAGAGGCCACGAGGATGGGTCTTCATAAAAATAAACAGAGTTCCTTTATACGGGGGGACCAGAATGGTTATTTTTTGGCACTGATGGCTCAACATGAGCATTCTACTACCTCAAATTCTGAAATGCGTACCTCTTCGGTGGATACGGTTTCTTCACCATCTAATATTTCAAAGGCCTTCCGTCGGTACTACCAGACATTGTATATATCCCAGCTGACACCAGATTTTTTTTGCCCAATGATATGGCAGTTTGGTTGGATCCGGTATCGTTTGCCTGGTTGTCGGACACTGAGAGAGAGGCTTTAGTAAGTCCTATAACACCAGAGGAGGTTCTCCAAATTATTGGTTCTTTCCCTACGGGGAAGTCACCGGGACCGGATAGTCTCCCTATAGAATTTTATAAGGCTCATGGAGACCTTCTTGCTCCTCTTTCTTGCTTCTCTCTACTCCCATTTTCTGAAGGAGGGGCGCTGCCGGATTCAATGAGTCATGCTCATATAGTTCTGATTCACAGATTACAAAAAGATCCATCCTCTTGCGCATCATATAGATCTATTGCTCTTCTGAATACAGATTTCAAGATATTGACAACTCATTGCCCGACGATTATAGCCCATTTTGCCCACAATTAATTCGGACCAGACAGGGTTTATGGCAGGGCTCTCCACAGATATGAATTTACGTAGGTTATATACTAACATCCATGCCTCGCATCTTAATATGGGTACCAGGGTTGTTGGCTCCTTGGACCTAGTGAAGGCCTTCGACACTGAGCGGCTTTTTCTGTGGGAGGTACTTTGTAGAATGCGTTTTCCATTGGTATTCATTAAATGGATTCAGGTTTTATATAGATATCCTACAGCTGTAGTAAGACTGTGGTGGGGAGGGTTGTCATCCCCTTTTTGTTTATATGTGGTACTTGGCAGGGCTGCCCTCTATCTCCCGCCCTTTTTGCCATTGCGATGAAGCCGGTGGCGGAGGCTCTTCGCATCTCTCAAGGGTCTTGCGAGTTGGTTGGCTGGAGGAGAGGTTAGCCCTATATGCGGATGACCTCCTATTGTACCTAAATGACGCTGAACCTTCCTTACAGGGTGCTCTACAGATATTAAATTTCTTCTTGTCCATTACTGGGTTGAAGGTTAATTGGACAAAATCATTGTTATTTCCAATAGATACTGAAGTTTGAAATGCAGCTCCTCCTGACATTCCATTACAGTGGGTAGAGAATTTTAAGTACCTCAGAGCAGTGATATCTCTGCAGGCTTCGGAGTTGATTTCCTTGAATTTGACCCCAGTCTTAAGGGACATGCGGCCGAAGCTGAAGGCATAGTAATCTTAACTGTTATCCTTATTGGGGCGAATTGTACCAAAAATTTTAATTTACATTTTCTCTCCTCAGTGGATACCTAGATCTTCTTTTTTTTTTTTTTAAGACTTCTTTATTCTCCTCTTTCTCTAGTCTGTCCAGGACAGCACTAGAGAGAGGATCCACCTCCGGAGGCAGGAAACACAAAATTTAAATCCATAAAGGGCGGCATCTGTCCCTCTTCCGCAGTCTGTGTTTTCTCCACCGGAGAAGGAGGCTGGATTGGAGCTCTCCTTCCCCTTAGCCAAGGCAGGGCTGCCTAAAGGAGGAAGGGGAAGGAGGTTTGCAGGTACCTGTAAAGGGATGGCAGGCATCCAAGTCCCCGGGTCAGGCTGCAAGGAGCTGATACCGGAGTCGTCCTACATTGATAGCCCATGGGAAGGCTGGCGTTCCCTGCACAAGGCTCACCGCCTTCTGCTGGCCGGATGCTATGGTATCCCGACATGAGACCAGTGGGGGGCGGGCGTAGGCCTCGAGTTATGGCCTGTGGAACACAGGAAGAGGGCGGGGACTTCGGCACATCACTTCCGGGTCGCGCGGTGAGTGTGGGCGCCGGATCCACGGCGGCTTATTTAAAAAACACCAGTCACGGCAAGCGTTCCTGTTTCAAAGCAGCAACATGATGCTCCAGGAGGACAGCATGGATCTAGCAGAACCAGGTGGCAGTAGCTCAGGTAGGCGGACATTGGGTTGCTTTTGCCTTCAGGCATGAGGTGGTTATGGTAGCACCCAATCCCGCCCCCCCCTTTAGCGAGACAGGATCCAGGCTAAAGTCTTGTGAATCTGTCAGCGGCTGGTGGGGGGTGCACATAGGTGTTGGTCAAGGTACACCCACTGGTTGGCTAAAGGTAACCGACAGCAGCTTGTCTTTGTTTTTTTTCTTTGCCTTCCTTCTCTTCTCTCCTTTCTTGTCTCAGGCTCAGCCCAAGGAACTGGAGAGGTCGGGGGAGAAGGATGGGGTGTCCGTCATGTACGAACATATTCAAAGAAGGGTGGAACAAGCCCCTCTGTAAACCCTGTATTGATAAATTGGTTTACAAGAAGGCAACGGGGCATGTAAAGAATTGATTTCTGAAGTCAAGAAAGAAATGAAGGCTATGAAGACAATGCTGTTGAACCTTGAAACCCCAAAACAGCCATAGTTCCCCCTGTTTCAGCCCCAAAGGAGGGTGACGAATTGGGGGGGGGGGAAGGAGGAATTGGATTCTTTGGATGAGCTAAATGAGACGACATTATCCAAATATATTCCGAGCCAAGGGACAAGTTCACCCAGATACAGGCTCTCGCTCGAGGAGGTGGGTTTCTTATTGGGGGTGATCTACGAGACGCTAGATATCAAAGAAGAGCAGGCCTCCTTGTCCCTACATGACCAGATGTATCATACCCTGAAAGAAAACCAAAACAGATTCACTTTTGGAGGCTCAGGTAATTCTGTTGCCCAAACCAGGCATGGACCTTCTGAGTTGCTTTTCTTACAGGCCTATTGCTCTATTGAATCAAGATCTTAAGAGCTTGACGAAATATTAGCCACTAGATTGTCAGGTTATCTAGGCAGGTAGACATTGACCAAACCAGTTTTATTCCCCAGATGTCCACGGACACGAATCTTCGCAGACTGTTTGCACATTTGCAGATTAACCATGCTAACTCTTGAGCAATGGTGCTAGTGTCCCTTGATATGGCAAAAGCCTTTGACTCTGTAGACTGGCACTATATGTCCACAGTTTTACAGCATATGAGTTTTGAAGAAATGTTTCGTATCTGGATCGACTTGCTGTACAGTAGACCCAAGGCGACGATTAGGTAGGTAGGGGGACACGTCGGTGTCAGCTCTCCCCATCCCTATCGCTCTTGCAATTGAACCCATAGCCATTGCTTTGCGAACAGCTGTGGCGGTAAAGGTTCTTGAGGTAGAAAGTAAATGTGAATGCACTGCCCTATATGCTGATATGCTGGCTTTTTTTTTTTTTTGGGAGGATCCCTGATCTTCTCTGGAGGCGGTACTTGAGATTTCGGGTACTTTTTTTTTTATGGTCTACCAGTAAATTGGGAAAAATCTAATATCATGACCATTGATGATGGGGCTCAGCTCCAGGCATCACAACTAGTCCCTATAGCTTGGGTATCTTAATTTAAGTACCTCGGGGTTCGTGTATCCAGTAAAGTGGGAGACTATCTGTCGGTCAACTTATCACCACTCCTCGCCAAAGTTAAGAATCAGCTGGGTGCCTGAAAACATTTACCGCTTTCCTTGGAGCTTTAAATGGAGTGCATTGATACCTAATTTTCAGAGGGATGACTGGGTTGATCTGTGGGAGCACTTGTTCAGGACTCTCGTCGGCTCGTGACTGTTATATCCAATTTAAAATTCTCTCTAGAGTTTATTATACTCCGGCGAGAATTGCAAGTATATATGGTACGGGAGATGTGGAATGTGGGCGTTGCACCACTAGTCCGGCTGATTTTGACCATATATTCTGGCGTTGCCAGCCGATACAGGAGTTTTGGGCGGGTGTCACTAGGACCATTAACCACTTGCTTACTGGGCACTTAAACACCCCTCCTGCCCAGACCAATTTTCAGCTTTCAGTGCTCTCAAACTTTGAATGACAATTACTCAGTCATGCAACACTGTACCCAAATTATTTTTTTTGTCCTTTTTTTCATACAAATAGAGCTTTCTTTTGGTGGTATTTGATCACCTCCTGGTTTTTTTTTTTTTTTTTGCGCTATAAATGAAAAAAGACTGGAATTAAAAGAAAAAAAAAAAAAAATTCTCTTATCGTCCATGGACTGACACAGCTGGATACTGTAAACGTGTGGGTATATGTCCCTGCTCGCAGGAGAAGATCTAGGCAGAATGTTAGATGTTAAAACATTCTAGAACAAACCAGAGCTGAACAGCCCCGCCCATTACCCTCCCACCTGCAGCTAGCAGACCTCAGTTTTTTTCTGCCTAGCAGAAGGAGAAGACGTGGCTCTTTCAGGAGCCAGTCTCCTGGAAGATTTTACTTTTAAATTTTATTCCTTTGGGAATTTTATTTTATTTTTGAGACCTTCAATCAACTGTCGGCTGGGCAACAGGTTGGGTACACTGGTATCCTCGTAGTCTTCCCTGTCCGACCATCGAGCGTGCTGATCCTCCTCGCCTTGTGTGCGTGAGACTCAGTTCACGACATACCCCATGACTCCAGGGGTGGCCGGGTTGCTTTCATGCTCCCGCGGTTCTCTCAAGATTGAACAGTACTTGACTGACTGTATCTCTCGCGGTGGACCGGGCCGACAGCTACGCAGTACGACTCTATGATAGGTCTGTCTGAAACAAGCCAGTGGGTCCCTGAAAGGGACGGGTAAGTAGTCTCTCCTACTGCAGGTGAGTACATGCTGGCTGTGTTTCTGTGTGTGGGGGTTTCTCCCTGTCTCCCCCCTGTTATGCTGCTCTCTGCACCCTGTACTGGTGCTGTGCTGTGGGGTGCTTGGGGGTCACTCTGGCCTGGCTGGGCGCTCATGTCTGCAGTTTTTTCTGGTGTGTGAGGTGATTATTGTGTGCGCCATTGGCGTGCATTAGAGCTTTGAATTTCGCGCTCGGTGGCCATCTTGGCGTTCAGTGGCGCAGTTATAGCTGCGGCCGGCGGCCATTTTCTTGTGGCCGCCGCGCATTTATTTCTGGCGGCGGTGCGAAGCCCCTCACAATCTCCTCAGACTGAGCAGTCCTTAAGGGTTGGTGGGTCCTCCTGGGTATCCCCTCCTCCAGCATAGCCAGTGGGTGGACTGTATATTCACTGTATAGTGTATAAGGTCTCAGAGGGTGGCGTTATGGAGTCTGATACACCTGCTCTCCACACTTGCCTGGGGCAACTGGCAGTGCTACACAGTTAAACATGTTCATATGTTTCCTGCACCTGCGGTCCTTATGGACCAGTTGTCAGCAGTCCTAAAATAATTCCTGTCAGAATGGAAGCGGTGTGCGAGCAAAAGGAGCTATATGCCCCCTCCTCCCACAAAAATCTTTACTGAAGGGGTACTCTGAGTCAGATATGGGCCTAGCTACTATGCTCAGGACCCGACCTCTGAATATTTAATGTTTATGAACAGGACATTCCCTTGTGAGGAAGACGCCAGTTCTGTGTCAGTGAATGACAGGGCGCTTGTAAGTGATCTCATTGATGTGAGAAACACTCTCAGGCTGGAATTGCTGTGACAAGCTTTTCTTTTACACAGTTTCCTCACTGTTTTCCTCACACTGCCTCAAGAGCAGAATGGATGAGGGAGGACTTTATTCATTTATGTCTGTAGTCCCTGTGAGCCTTATGTGTGATACCTGAGGTAACATTTCCCGCCATTTCCTGGGGAATGATTTGAGCTCTGACAGACACACGGTCTGAGGATCAGAGGTTACCTGCATGCTGCTTCGGCAGCACAGTCAAGCAGGTTGGAATGATACAGAGAAGATTATGCGCCTCTGCGCCATAATTTAACTCATCCTATACCTCTACACTGCATACATTCACAGTGTATGTATGTGTTATTGGTCTCTGTGTCTGTGTGGCTGTCCCCACGTTCCAATGCTGTGTTTCAGTGCCATACATGATATAAACGTACAAAATATGTTTATGCACGACTCCAGATACATTCACAGTATATGTATGTATTACACTCTCTGGGTTGGCGGGGGCTCCGGTGTCCTCCCGCACTCTCATGGTATGTGCGCTTCAGCTCTCTGCACAGTATAGACATGTTCAATGTGTTTATTGCACATATTATACATGTTTACAGTATGGGTATACTGTTTGCGTGGGGTCCCTTCGGGTACTCCGGTTTCCCCCCACGCTCCAATGGAAATGCACAGCATAAACATGTGCAATATGTTGATTCACATGCTATCATTCCTACTCGGTATCTGTGTGCTGTCTGCGTGGAGTTCTTCCGAGTGTTCCGGTTTCCTCCCACGCGCTGACGGTATGTGCGCCTTTGGCCTTCTGCACAGTTAAACATGTTCAATGTTTATCACGCATGCTATAATACCTACACGGTATGTGTAGGCAGTCTGTGTGGTTTTCCTTCGGGTACTCCGGTTTCCTCCCACACTCCATTGGTATGGGCGCTTCGGCGCTATGCACAGTCTAAATTTGTGCGATTGGATATCCACATACTAACATACCTACCCGGTATGTTTTTGCACTCTGCGTGGGTTTCCGCCCACGCTACATGACATGCATGCCTTTGGTGCAATACACAATGTAAACATACACATTATGTTTATACACTACACTAAATACATTCACAGTAGTTGTAGGTATTGCATTCTCTGAGTATGCGTGGGGTACTTCAGTACCTCCCACGCGCCAACGGTGCTATGCACACATGAGCTTGTGCAAAATGTTTAGCACACACACTATAATACCTACACGGTATCCGTATGCAGTCTGCGTGGGTTTCCGCCCACGCTACATGACATGCATGCCTTTTGTGCAATACACGGTGTAAACATACACATTATGTCTATACACTACACTAAATACATTTACAGTAGCTGTAGGTATTGCATTCTCTGAGTATGCGTGGGGTACTTCGGTTCCTCCCACGCGCCAACAGTGTGCGCGCCTTCGGTGCTATGCACACATGGGCTTGTGCAAAATGTTTAGCACACATACTATAATACCATACACGGTATGCGCATGCAGTCTGCATGGGTTTCATCCGGGTGCTCGGGTTTCTCCCCTGCGTTCCAATGGTGTGTGCATCCTCAGCGCTATGCACAGTATAAACATGTGCAATTTGTTTATTCGCAGGCTAACATACCTACACGGTTGTGTACGCAATCTGCGTGGCTGGTTTACGTCCAGGCCCCGATGATGTGCGCGCCTTCGTCGCTGGCACAGTATATACGTGTTTAATAGGTTTATCCACAAATACTAAACTACATACGCCGTATGTGGTGGTATTATGCTCTTTGTGGCTGGGTGGGTTTCCTCCCACACTCTCCATTTGTGCGTTTGACGCAATACATAGTATAAACTATGTGTTTGCACAATCGGCACCTATCCATGGGTAGCTGCTGGATGGAGCATTGTCACAAGGATCCCTGGTTTCAGGGGTATCACTTTCCACCTGCTTTCAGTGGTGATCAGAAGCGCTGGCTTGGACTGTGTTCGCCAGGTTAGGGTTAGCGTTACGCCCGTTAGTGGCTGCGTCTCTGGCATTTTTTATAGCTCAATGACTGGCAAAAGCCTCTGCTTCATTCATCAGTCGTCTAGCAGGTGCACTACAACTGCTTTAGCCTTTAGGGTCTCTGTGCCCGGGGTGGGTTTGCGCCCCCTGTGGAGGCTGAGGTACTAGTCCTCTGACTGAGTTTCTAGGGAAGTTTCGTCAAGTTGCCTTTATTGGCCAACATTTGAGGCACCCTGTACACTGGGGCCTCCCTTCTCCGATACATTGTGGAGTCTCTTTGGAATTTTCATACATCTCGCTGCAAGACGGTCCTGTCGGCCGTGTGCATTGCAGGCAAAGGGTCCTTCCATCCGGAGGTGTTTCCACCTTCTTTACCGGAGGTGGGGCACCGGAAGTGGACCTTGTGGCCTCTCGACTCACTCACAAGGTGGCAAGATCGTGGTCAGGTCCAGGGACCCCTGGGCGGACACGTCAGACGCGTTGGAAGCCCGTGGGGGCAGTATCACCTGATATATGCTTACCCTCCGCTACTGTTGTTGCCTCGCCGGCTTCGCAGAGTAGGGGCTGAGGCCATTCCAGTGCTCCGGAACGGCGACATTGGTACGCCGATCTACTTCGGCTAGTCGCAGACATTCCTGGCGACGGCCTATTGGGGTGGACCTTCTGTCTCATGATCCCATACTTCATCCTGCTTTACAGTCCTTGGCTTTAATGGCATGGCTGTTTAAAGCCAGGTGCTGAAGGACTGAGTTCTCTCGTATTCGGTCATCTCTTCTATGTTGTTGACACGGGAATCTTCCTCCAGAAAGATATCTTGCCGTACCTGGAAGGCTTACATCGCTATGTGCGAGGAACTTGAGTGGCATCCTCGGATGTATTCCGTTCCCAGGATTTTGCTGTTCTTACAGCGTGGTGTGACCCAAAAGCTGGCCTTGCATACCTTTTTTGAGGGTCGGATTTCGGCCCGGGCTGTTTTTTTCAACGACCGCTACCGGGCCATTCCTTGATTAGCACCTTTTGTGCAGGGGGTTCGCCATGTGATCCCCCCTGTCAAGCCTCCTCTCCCTACTTGGGATCTGATTTTGATGCATCTCGGTTCTCCAAGAACATCCCTTTGAGAATATCAGAGAGATTCCTCTCTTGACCTTGTCCTGGAAGTTGGCCTTAGTGGCCATTGCTTCGGTTAGACGGGTGTCTGAGTTGGCGGCCTTGTCCGCCAAGTCGCCTTACTTGGTCCTCCATAAGGATATGTTGGTGTTGCGCCCACGACCATCCTTCTTTTCTAAGGATGGTCTTGGCCTTTCACCTTAAGAAGGACATTGTTCTTCCGTCCTTGTGTCCTCACCCATCGCATCCCTGAGAGTTTGCGCTTCATACATTAAGATGGGTACAAGCCTTACGAGTGTACCTGTCTGCTACTGTTTCCATTCGGAAATCCTGTGTCTGGTCCAAACCTGGGCCGAGCGGTGTCGTCTGCCACCGTCTTTAGGTGGATCAGGCAGACCGTCATACAGGCCTATGCCCTTAAGGGGCGGGCGCCTCCCTTTCCGGTTGCGGCGCATTCCACCAAGGCAATTGGTGCTTCCCGGGCCTTCCGACATAAAGCGTTGGTTGCACAAGTGTGCAAGGCGACGACCTGGTCGTCCGTTCATACCTTTTCAAGATTTTATAAGGTTGATGTGGCTGCATCTTCGGATGCTCCCTTCGGCCGCAAAGCATTGCAGGCCGCTGTTTAATGTCGCAACTCCTCCGTTGAGGAGCTCTGCTTGTTTGGAGTGAAGTTTTGGTTGTTCCTTTGCTACCGCTCCCACCCTTCTGATACTGCTTTGGGACGTCCCACACGTTTACAGTATCCAGCTGTGTCAGTCCATGGACGATAAGAGAAAATAGGATTTTTGTACTCACCGTAAAATCCATTTCTCTGATGTCCATGGACTGACACAGCACCCACCCTTCCTTTTAAGGTTTGTACTGCTTTGTTACGAACTGAGGTCTGCTAGCTGCAGGTGGGAGGGTAATGTCCGGAGGGACCGCCCCCCCTGGGCGGGGCTGTTCAGCTCTGGTTTGTTCTAGAATGTTTTAACATCTAACATTCTGCCTAGATCTTCTCCTGCGAGCAGGGACATATACCAACACGTTTACAGTATCCAGCTGTGTCAGTCCATGGACGTCAGAGAAATGGATTTTACGGTGAGTACAAAAATCCTATTTTTCCTTAGTTTCTGTGATAAAATTTTGCAAATTATTAATTTTTCTTCATAAATTTTGGCCACAATTTATACTGCTACATATCTTTGATAAAAATAACCCCATAGGCCTTTTTTCCATCGGTGAGAAAAAATAGAACATGTTTTAAATTTATCCGATGGGAAAAAAAACTATAGGAAATTCCGATCGTCTGTGTGGAACTCCATCGGACAAAAAACCCACGCATGCTCAGAATCAAGTCGACGCATGCTCAGAAGCATTGAACTTAATTTTTCTCGGCTTGTCTGAGTGTTTTACGTCACAGCGTTTGGGACGGTCTGATTTTTGACTGATGGTGTGTAGGCAAGACTGATAGAAGTCGGCTTCATCGCATTTCCGATGAAAAAAACCATCGGATTAGAATCCATAGGAAATCCGATTGTGTGTACAGGGCTTGAGAGTCTACAAGCTATAGTGCAAATCATAAAAAATGTATCACATCTGATGTACTGGCGGCCTATCTCATTTCTTGACACCCTAACAAGCCAGGAAAGTACAAATGCCCCCCAAATAACCCCTTTTTGATGAGGTGGCACAGGTGGGCATTGGTCACTGGTGGCACAGGTGGGCACAGATGGTCAGATTGGTACAGGTGGGCACAGATACCCAACAGGCACTGTGGTACCAATGGGGCACTGTAATAACACTATAATTCACAGGTCGCTCTCCCTCCTCACACCCGGTCTCTGTGTGAGGAGGGAGAGCCGGCAATGAGAGATGATCTCGTATGTTTACATTTTGAGATCATCTCTCATTGGCCATGCCGATCGCGTTGTAAATAGCCGCTGTGATTGGCTATTTACAGCGATCTGTGATTGGCTGTGTCCAAGAAGTTCCCCGATGTTCCCCGCTCAGGAGCGCGCGCGGGCAACGAGGAAAGTGGCGGACGTCAATTGACGGCCTCCCGGCATTGTAGGTCCGCGCTGTAGCTGTCATTCGGCTATAGCGCGGGCATCTAGTGCTTAATAATATATATATATTTTTTTTGACAAAAAAGTAGAACTATAGGCAAAACTTTTTTTTTTTTTTCATTTTGGAAAGGGAAAATTAGGGTTATAACACCTGTCACTTTTTTTTTTTTTTTTTTGCCATGTGTCCCATTCCGGAGATTAACATTCACTTCCTGTCCCATATCCAAACAGGAAGTCAAAGGAAATGCATGCAAAGTATACTATAAATTCTGTCCCTTTCCTCTCTCTCCATCACAAGTGTGGAAAATTGGTGGGCAGGCTTTCTCATTTGTAAGTGTCTGGTTCTAGTGGAATGGGCACTCAAGTAATGAAGTTTCATGAGTTTGATATCCTATAATTACTTTCTCTTCCCATGTTATGTTTTCTTGATATCAGCAGTATAAGGTATTAGAATGTGTTAAATAAAGCATAAATTATGTTGTAAGAAGACATGTTTTATACAAAAGCAAATTCTTAACTGAATGTACAGTGCAGAGTCTAGGTGTATTGTTCTAGCTTTTTATGTGCAGTAAAAGTACATTTACAGAACGTTCTAAGATCTTTTAAAAACATTTTAAAATAGATATGATTTATTGCCCAACTTACTTTCAACAAAATTCTCCTTATTGACGCCACTTGAATCACTTTAGGTGCAAGATGCTGGTAATGTAATTGCAAACAACATTGCTCTTGTCCAACTTGCCAACCCTCCAGTAGAACATGTGGTTCTTGGTGAAAATCCTGAGATACCAGGGGAACTGGCAGATGAGGATGAAGAAGATAATGAAGAAGATGAAGCAGTAATGGAGGATGCAGCTGATGGAAATAATGGGGCACAAGGTATTTACAAACTTGTAGCAGGATGCTTTTTAATACACAGCAATATACAGTGTATGTGTGTGTGTGTATATGTGTGTATGTATATATGTGTATATATGTGTGTATGTATGTATGTATGTGTGTGTGTGTATGTGTGTGTGTATATATATATATATATATATATATATATATATATATATATATATATACTCTTTTTATAAAAGATTGCTGTTATTTGAGTAGATTTCGTTTTTTCTCCCTGTGTTCATTGGGGGACTCATAAGACCTCTGGAATATATTCAGCCTCTGGTAGGCTGAACACTAGGCAAATCAAAAGGCACAGCTCCTCCTGGTGGCCATGCCCCCTCGCATACTCACTCAGTAAGCCTAGCTTAAAGGGGTTGTATGGGTTCAGTTTTTTTTTTTTTTATAAGCAAACATGTTATACTTGCCTCCACTGTGCCATTCGTTTTGCACAGAGTGGCCCCGATCGTCCTATTCTGGGGTCCCACGGTGGCTCTTGTGGCTCCTCCCCGCAAGAGCTAACCCCCTTCTGGGAAGCTCTCTCCCAAGGGGGTCACCTTGCGGGCGCGCTCCCGTTTGATACACTCAGCGGCCATAGTCGGCAAGTGTATGACTCGGCCCTGGTGCACTGCGTCATTGATTTGATTGACAGCAGTGGGAGCCAATGGCTGCGCTGCTATCAATCTAAGCGATGAGGAGCCTTTAAGCCGTTTGGAAAATGACGCGGGAACGAGCCCACGGAAGTTCGGAGCTCGGGTAAGTAAAACGGGGCACGGGGGGGGCGGAGAGTGCAAGGTGTTTTTTCACCTTAATGCATAGGATGCATTAAGGTGAAAAAACACGAACCTTTACACCCACTTTAACTTGCTGTCCCTGCAGAGTAGGTCAACTCTCATAAACTTTGCTGAAAGGAGACAATAGGTGGACGTTTCCCTAATTAACTTACAGGCTTCCAGAGACTCCACCTATCTAAAATGGGAAACACAAGTCTTAGATCGTATACAAAAAACACTGACCTGCCTGTATTTAGTTCTTTGTGTTTCATCACCCTAGCCCAACTCTTTTCTGGCAGTATCACTTCGGGGTTTAGTACTGTCATTCACTGGCTGCTGTGGCCAGATACAAAGCTGATGGAACATGATCTGTGCCTTAACTGGGAGTTTCTCTTTTCGTCCATGGGCGGACACAGCTCCATAAATCTTGACATGTGGGTTATTATGTTGTTCATAGGAGAGGACTAGGCAGAACATGTTAGTTATCTTAAAACATGTAACTTTAACAGATTTGAACAGCTCCGCCCAGGGGGGCGGTCCCTCCGTACATAACCCTACACCCTGCAGTCAGCAGCCTCAGTTTTTTTTTTCTGCCTAGCAGAGGAGAAGGACGTGGCTCCCTTTGGGCCCAGAGTCCTGAAGAATTTTTTTTTTTTTTTTTTTGTGATATCTTCTATCAACTGCCGGCTGGGCGACAGGCTGGATAATATAGATCCTTGTAGTCTTCCCAGTTCCGGCCATCGAGTGTGCCAGTCCTTAGCTTTGCGCTGGTGTCACCGGTGAGCACATGCTCTGGGGTCCACATATGACTGGGCTTCTTGCTGTCTCACTCACAGTGGACCGGGCCGACAGCTTCTCCGTACCATCAGTTTTGGGTCTGTCAGGGACGCGCCAGCATGTCCTCGCAAGGACGGGTAATTACGGTTCCTCCTGTCTCGGCAGGATGGAACAGCTGGGCATTCCCGGGATTAAGGGGTTCTCCTGTCCTCTCTTTCCCTGCTCTCTGTCGCCCTTTCCCCTCCTGCCCTAGGGCCCGCTCGGACCGGGGTGTACCTGTGGGGGGGCTTCGGGCTCCCTGTGGGGGACCGTGGGGCGCTGGGGTCCGCTTCTGTGAGGGGGGTCTGTCTCCTGGGAAGTCTCTGCACGGCCTTGTCGTCCACATCCCGGGGCTCGGGCGCCATTTTTAGTGTGCTTTTTTCTCTATTAAAATTCCCATTGGCGGCCATTTTGTCGTGGTCGCGCTGTGGCGCAGGTCAGTATTGCGGGTGGCCATTTTCTTGTGGTCCACGCCCTTTTTATCTGAGGCGTCTGGTGGCCATTTTGGAGTGGGTTTTGGCCTCTAGCACTGGCTTTCTGAACGGCACACGGCTCATTCTCCTCAGTTTTTTTCATCACACGCGCTGTGTATACAAGGCAAGCAGCGGTGCTGAGCGGTCTCCCTCTGGGTGGTGTGTCCCCTGGGTTACCCCCCCGGTCAGTGCAGCAAGGAGGGTGGACTCTTAAGTGTTTTTCACTTGGTCCCTGAGGGCTGTCAGTGGCTGTTCATGGAGTCAGTATGTGACCTTTCTAACCCCGGAATTGCTAGAGGCAGCTAATGGTGCCCCTGCACCTGCGGTTTCCATGGATACGCTGCAGACGGTCCTGGAATCATTTGTTGCCAGGGTAGAAACGGCGTGCCGGCGTAAGGGGGGTAAAAAGCGCCCCCTCCCCCCACCATCTTCTGGGGAATGCTAGACAGGGCACTTATGAGTGCACTTCTGATGCTGTGCTGGACACTCTCCAGCTGGTTGATGCAGCTGGGACTTCCGCAGAGGAGTCTGTCTCCTTTGGGTCACACAAATCTGACCGCTTTGTGAAATTTTTTCATTATGTTACTTTCTTTGATAAGTTCATAGATGAGGAATGGGAACAGCCACAGAGGTCCTTTGTGGTCCCCCAGCGCATGTCGGTCCGTTATTTTTAAGGACCCTACTGATAGAAGGTCCGAAGAGGTGACCCGCTCAAGGTTCACCATGCTGGGGTCAGCGTTGCGACCTATATTGGCTGCGACTTTGGTGTCTCAGACATTCACTGAATGGAGGGCAGCACAGTGGTGTAGTGGTTAGCTCCCTCACCTGGCAGCAAGGGGGTCACTAGTTCGCACCATCTGCCTGGAGTTTGCATGTTCTCCCTGTGTCTGCGTGGGTTTCCTCCGGGTACTCCAGTTTCCTCTCACACTCCAAAGACATACGCGCTTTCGGTGCCACAGTAAAAACATATACACTAATACAGGCATACCCCACTTTTAAGTACACAACGGGACCAGAGCATGTATGTAAAACGAAAATGTACTTAAAGTGAAACAATACCTTTTTTCACTTCTAGGGTGTAGTGGGGGGTCAGGGGCTGTAGTGGGGGTGTCGGGAACTGTAGTTGAGGTCTCAGGGGCTGTAGTGTGGGTGTCAGGGGCACATTGGAACAGGGCGGGCTATGCTCTCGGAGCTTCAGCTCCTTCTACTGCGGCTGCAAAATGTCTGTACAGTACTTGTGAGGCACTTTACATACACTCGGGGGTATGTCCTTACTCGTGAGTGTATGTAAAGTGAGTGTACTTAAAGCGGGGTATGCCTGTACATACTCAGTGTGTGTATGTAAAATGGTTTCCAGAGCCTCTGTATCTGCGGTGGTACTGCGCCGCCTGATTTGGCTGGAATGCTGGTCCGCTGACCAAGCATCCAAGAGAGCTCTGGCAGATTGTCTTTTAGAGGCTTTTTGGTACCTCGCTGGACGACCTTATTAAGGATGTCACTGGAGGTAAGAGCACTCTTCTCCCGCAGCCCTGTAAGGGGAAGGAGCCGCGTCGTTGGCCGGGTCCCTCCTATTCCGCGCAGAAGCGGTATTTTCGTCAGTCAGAGATTTTCTCAGACTGACAAGGCTCCAGCTGGGGGACAGAAGCGTCCCTGGGTGCGGAAGCCAAACAAACCTGCTACTGCATGAAATTTTTCCCCCGCCTGACTCAAGGGTGGTCACTTCGGGGTACAAGATAGTTTCTTTCTTGTCCACCAAACAGATCTTTCTCTCAAATCTTCCGGCTCGTCGGTCTGCTTTGATCGGAGCAGTGCGAGACTTGCTCAGGTGCGGAGTAATTTTACCTGTGCCCCTGGAGGAAAGGTTTCAGGGATTCTATTCAAATCTGTTGGTAGTCCCACAGAAGGATGGTGTCCGTCCAATCTTTGACCTCAGGGCCCTCAATACCTTTGTGAGGGTGCAAAAGTTCAGGATGGAATCCATTCGTTCGGAGGTTGCTGCGCTCCATCCGGGGGATTTTCTGGCATCCCTGGACATCAAGGATGCATACTTGCATGTCCACATCTGCAACAGCCATCAGAGGTTTCTGCACTTTGCGGTTTGGCATAGCGTCAGCACCAAACGTTTTTAACAAGGTGCTTGCCCCGATCTGGCTTTGCTGAGACAGCGAGGCATTGCTATCGTGGGCTACTTGGACGATCTTTTTCTGGGAGCTGCTTCTGGCTCAGAATTAGAGGAGGACATGTCTATAGCCAGTCAGACCCTCTGGGAAATTGGTTGGTTACTGAACATACAGAAGTAGGTGTTGGTACCGACTCAGCATCTGGAGTGCCTAGGTTTGATCCTGGACTCCTTGGAGGCGAAGGTCTAACTTCTTTTGGAGCAGTTGCAGACGCTCCGGTCGACGGTGAAATTGTTAGCGTCCCACAAATGGTAGTCTCTCTGTTTTTGAATGCGAGTTCTGGGCCTCATGGTGGCCTCCTTCGAGGCAGTACCGTATGCCCAATTCCACACTCGAGTATTGCAGAAGGAGATCCTGTCCAAATGGAATAGATCTCCATTGTCTCTGGATTCAGGTAAGTCACCTTGTCAAAGCTTCTCTGAGAGGGTGGCTGAGATCCCCGGCTCTTCAGTCCGAGAGGTCGTTCCTTCCTTTCCATTGAACTGTGATCACGACGGACGCCAGCCTCACAGGTTGGGGGGGAGTCTGGGGGGTCCATTCGGCCCAGGGTTGCTGGACTCCGGCCGAATTTCGCCTGCTGATCAATGTCCTCGAACTTTGAGCGATCAGACTGAAGTGGTCGCAAAGACATCAAGGGCGTCCGGTCAGGATCCAGTCGGACAACGCCACGGTGGTGGCTTCTGTCAACCATCAGGGAGGAACAAGGAGCTCCGCCGCAGCGTCAGAAGTCGCTCACATCCTAAGATGGGCTGTTTACATTCTGGGCATAGAAACTGACAGGCGGACTATCTGAGTCGCCAGATGCTGGACCAAGGGGAATGGTCGTTGCACCCGGAGGTGTTTCAACTCCTTTGTTAGAAATGGGGCACACCAGTTGTGGATCTCGTGGTCTCTCGACTCAATCGAAAGGTGTCGAGGTTTGTGACCAGGTCCAGGGATCCCTGGGCAGACGCGTTGGTGGTTCCATGGGGTCAATATCAGGTAAATGTATGCTCTTTCTCCCAATGAAATTGCTTCCTCGTCTGCTCCGCAGAATGGAGGCCAAGGGGATTCTGGTGATTCTAATCGCCCCAGCCTGGCCCCGGCGTCCCTGGTACGTTGACCTTGTGAGACTGGTAGCAGATGCTCCCTGGCAGCTGCCAATGGGGGAGGACCTTCTGTCTCAAGGTCCCATACTTCATCCTGCTTTACAGTCGCTGGCTTTACCGGCATGGCTATTGAAAGCCGGGTACTAAGGGGTCCGGCTTGTGGTTACCTTGATTGGACCATCGCTTCCTCCGTGGGGCTTGAATCTGGCGCTCTAGGTACTCCAGGAGCCTCCCTTTGAGAGCATCAGGGAGATTGCCTTTCTAGTTGCCATTACATCGGTCAGAAGGGTTTCTGAATTGGCGGCCTTGTCTTGCAAGTCACCTTACTTGGTCCTCCATAAGGATAAAGCGGTACTACGCTCGCAGCCTTCATTCCGTCCTAAGGTAGTTTCGGCTTTTCACCTACACGAGGACTTTGTCCTTCCATCCTTGTGTCCTCGGCCATTGCATCCCAAGGAGGCTGCGCTACATACCTTGGACGTGGTACGTGCCCTACGGGTGTACCTGTCTACTACTGCTCCGTTCCGGAGTTCTGACTCGCTGTTCGTTTCGGTGTCTGGTCCACCGAAGGGCCTGGCGGTCTCGTCAGCCACCATTTTCTAGGTAGGTCAGGCAGACCGTCATCCAGGCCTATGCCCTTAAGGGGCGGGCACCTCCCTTTCCTGTCACGGCGCATTCAACCAGGGCAATTGGTGCCTCCGGCATCTAGCAGCTGTCTCACAGGTGTGTAAGACGGCGACCTGGTCGTCTGTTCACACTTTCTCAAAGTGTTACAAGGTTGATGTGAGTGCATCTTCGGATGCTTCCTTTGGCCGCAAAGTTTTGCAGGTGGCTGTTTGAGGTTGCAACTTCTCCGTTGAGGAGCTCTGTTTATGGGGGAGGGGGGGAGTTAAGTCTTTTTTTGATTGCTGTTCCCACCCCTCGTTTTTTCTGACACTGCTTGGGGATGTCCCACATGTAAAGATTTATGGAGCTGTGTCCGTCCATGCACGAAAAGAGAAAATAGAATTTTTTTGTACTCGCCGTAAAATCCTTTTCTGTCGTCCATGGACGGACACAGCACCCACCCCTCCTTTTTTAGTTTGTACTGATTTTCTACGAACTGAGGCTGCTGACTGCAGGTTGGAGGGTTATGTACGGAGGGACCGCTCCCTGGGCGGGGCTGTTCAACTCTGTTAAAGTTACATGTTTTAAGATAACAAACATGTTCTGCCTAGTCCTCTGCTATGAACAGGAACATAACCCACATGTCAAGATTTATGGAGCTGTGTCCGTCCATGGACGACAGAGAAAAGGATTTTACGTAGAGTACAAAAAAATCCTTTTTTTTTAACCGCTTTAGCAGTGTTAAAATGTACCTAAATATAGATTTGTCTGAATTTATGAATCGTTGTAGTTTAAGCCTCCTTATACCTTAAACAGGTTTGACTTTAGGGACACCACCCAAACTTTTTTAAAGCTCTTATGGATTCTATGAGAGAAGAGATGTCCTCCATCTTAGCCATTCAGATTATTCAGGATGTTGGAGGAAGGGAGCTCCTTCTGATGAAACAGATTAGCTCTTCAAAGCAATTCTATATACTATATATCTATGAAAAAATGTTCAGAGGGATGCATGAAATAAAGTATCAGATTTTCAAGAAACTCTTGAAGGATTCATTACTGCTTTTAGGAAATTTTCTTATCCCAGTACAGGACTTAGGTGTCAATTCTTTCAGTGACTGGTCACAGAAGGTATAATGCTTTTTGGACCTCAGTGCAAATCATGAGTACTGCTGTTGGGTTATCCCTCACTACATGTCAGATTATTGGCGCAATGGAAATGGGTAAGCAGGTCTTGCCAGCTCAAACGTCGTTAATGGTTGAGTGAAGGCTGGAAAAATTAAACCTGTTTGTCTTAGTGGGAGCAGGCTAAAATCAGACATAAATCTGCAAGCAAGTTCCCTCTATCTTCAGAATCCATTTCTGATTATTCCTTCTGAGCTTCTATGCTTCCCATAGAAGAGATTTCCACATCTGTCTCAGAGGACTCCACACAGGAGGATACCCAATCCACTAATGTCTTTTCCAAGCTATATATACTGGGATATTTTTTTCTAGCTTTCTTGGTGCAGTACTTGCTTGTCTTGCCCTGGAGGAGCCTGTGTTGACCAAACCAGCTTGGGCTCTTTAAAAAATTCTTTAAAAAGGCTGAAAATGTTCTCTGAGTGAAAGGACAAAAGTACAAATCCTTTTGCTAGTTAAACTAACCCTATATATGCATTTTGCTTCTCTGTTTAGCTCTTTGAGTTGAGTCCAGCTGTCACGTACCTGACGGTGACGAGCCCGGATCTGCAGAGGGAGGCCTCTCTTACGGCTTCCACCGGCGGCCCCTGGTACTGAAGACAGGAGGCACGGAGGTAGAAGGGGTACGAGTGCCTGGCAGGATGGATCAAGGTAGAGTAGAGTCTGAAGACTGGGACGGATCCAGGCACCCAGGAAGTATGGCAGGCTGAACCGGAACCAGGAACACAGCAACTGGACTGGAACTGAAGAGACTGGCTGGACTGGAACCAGGATACAGCAACTGGACTGGAACCAGGAACAAGCAGCTGGACTGGAACTAGGAACAAGCAGCTGGACTGGAACTGATGAGGCTGACTGGACTGGAACCAGGACACAGCAACTGGAGAGATTGGTCGGACAAGCCGGGTCGGTAGTATTGGCTGACGGCAAGGTACTGGAGGATCAGGCAGAAGATTGGTCAAACAAAGCCGGGGGTCAGAGGCAGGCAGGAAACTGGAAGGGTCAAGGCAAGCCGGGTCAGATGCAGGTAAATACACGAATCAGGTCTCTTTGGGTACTACACGCTGTAGAGCAGACAGCAGGGACTGTCTGTCACAGGCATGTTTAAATAGCTCTTCTGGCGCGCTTTGCGGAGCGTGCGCGCGCCCCCGCGCGCATGGACGTGCCCGAGATTCGGAATCAGGAAGTCCAGGAATCCTGTAGCTGACAGGATTTCTATGACATTGCCCCCCCCCCAAGGGGCAGCCTCCGGATGCCCAGCTGGGTGAACCTTCCAGGGTGAGTCCTTTTGAAAGCCTGTATCAAACTCCTGGCATGGATATTCTCCTCGGGTTCCCATGAGTTTTCCTCGGGTCCGTAGCCCTTCCATTTAATTAGGAATTGGTTCTGGTTATTTCTTCTCCTGAAGTCCATGATAGCTTCTACTTCGAATTCCTGCTCACCGTCAATAATGATCGGATCAGGGTGATCCGGCTTCCGATCTGGAAACGGATTAGAGACTGTGGGTTTTAGGAGAGAGACATGAAAAACTGGATGGATTCTAAGAGAGTCAGGAAGTTCCAATTCATAAGCTACTTCATTAATTTTCCTCTTAACAGGGAATGGACCTAAAAATTTGGGGCCCAGTTTTTTAGAAGGGCATGCCATTCTTAGGTTTGTGGTAGATAGCCATACTTGGTCGCCGGGTACCAACACTAATTCACCCCGTCTCTTCTTGTCATAAATTGTCTTGTTGCGTTCTTGAGTCTTGGTCATGGTCTCTTGTAAAAGCTGGTTATTGACCGAGAAAAAAATTAACTTTTCCTGGACTGCAGGTACGGGACACTCAGGAAGGGAGTTAGGCAGAAAAGTAGGATGAAAACCATAGTTTGCAAAGAAAGGAGTCTGGCAGGTAGCGGAGTGGATGGAATTGTTATACGCAAACTCGGCCAACGGAAGTAGGGAAACCCAGTTGTCCTGAGCAAAAGAGGAGAAGCATCGCAGGTATTGCTCGAGCGTCTGATTCGTTCTCTCCGTCTGTCCGTTGGTCTGTGGATGGTAAGCAGAGGAAAACGATAATTCGATTTTCAAGGTTTTGCAAAGGGATCTCCAGAATCGAGAGGTAAATTGAACCCCGCGATCGGAAACAATATTGGCTGGTACCCCGTGGAGTCTGACTATTTCTCTGATGAATACCTGTGCGGTTTCAGGAGCGGAGGGAGTCCCTTTCATAGGGATGAAGTGTGCCATCTTGGACAGACGGTCCACAATAACGAAGATGGTGGAATGGTTCTCGGCCGGGGGTAACTCGACAATGAAGTCGATGGACAACATTCTCCAGGGCCTATCTGGAACGGGTAAGGGTTTTAGTAGTCCCCAGGCCTTGGATCTGGAACCCTTGTTTCGGGTACAAGTTGTACAAGAATCTACAAACCTCCTACAGTCTTCACGTACTCAAGGCCACCAGAAGGTGCGCTGTACCAGGTCAGTGGTCTTGGCAACGCCAAAATGCCCGGCCAGGGCGTGGTCGTGGCAGAGTTCTAATGTGGTTACTCTTAGTTTCTCAGGTACGTAGATTCTGTCTTGGTACCACAATAGTCCATCCTTAACCTGCAATTCCGGCTCGGAGAACTGTCTCTGCCCGGTGGAAGCTTGTTTGATTTGAGTGAACAGGTTCTCCTGTAGAAGAAGGAAATTTCCGGGGGCAAGGATGGTATCAGGCGGAGAAGTCTCCTTGGACTTATGGAACATCCGAGACAGGGCGTCAGGCTTAATATTCTTGGCCCCAGGACGATAAGTAACATGAAAAGAGAACCGGGAGAAGAAGAGTGCCCACCTGGCTTGCCGTGGATTCAATCTTCTCGCGGCTTTCAGGTACTCCAGGTTCTTGTGGTCAGTGAATATTAGGATCGGATGAGCCGCGCCCTCCAGCAGGTACCGCCATTCTTCTAGTGCAGACTTGATCGCTAGTAGCTCCCGATCCCCCACGTCGTAGTTCCTCTCTGCTGCACAAAGCTTGCGGGAGAAGAAGGCTACTGGGTGGAGCAAGGCTTTGACTCCCTGTCTTTGGGACAGTATTGCTCCTACCGCTATTTCGGAGGCGTCTACCTCAAGTACGAATGGTAGTGAGGAGTCTGGGTGTTTCAAGATAGAGGCTGAGGTAAATAGGGCCTTCAGGCGTTCAAAAGCTTCTTGGGCTTCAGGAGACCAGTGAAAACGTGTTCCTTGCTTGGTGAGTTGAGTAATGGGTGCGATAATAGCTGAAAACCCCCTGATGAACTTGCGGTAGAAGTTGGCGAATCCAACGAAACGTTGGATTCCCTTCTTGTCCACCGGTTCTGGCCAGTCCAGGATTGCGGTAATCTTTTGAGGATCCATCTTGATGCCCTCGCTGGAAATGATTAACCCCAGAAATGATATACTCTCTTGCTCGAACTCGCATTTTTCGGCCTTCGCATACAGGCCATGCTGGCGGAGCCGACCCAACACATTCTTGACATGTCTGCGATGAGAATCAAGGGAGGAAGAAAAAATTAAGATATCATCAAGATAAACAATAACAAAGAGGTCTAGGAAGTCCCGTAGAACATCGTTGATAAAATACTGGAAAGTGGCAGGGGCGTTACACAACCCGAATGGCATTACCAAGTACTCAAAATGTCCATACCGGGTACGGAAGGCGGTCTTCCATTCGTCACCTTCTTTGATACGGATCAAGTTGTAGGCTCCGCGGAGGTCAAGTTTGGTAAAGATGGTGGCAGTACCTAGTCTCTGAAATAACTCTGGTACCAGGGGGGAGAGGGTAGCGATTTTTTACTGTAATTTTATTCAATTCCTGGTAATCCACACAAGGTCGAAGGGTGTGGTCCTTTTTCTCTACAAAAAAGATGCCTGCGCCTGCTGGGGATGTGGAAGGGCGGATGAACCCTTTTTGCAAGTTCTCATCAACATAATTTTTTAAAGCCCCTTGTTCTACCTCCGTTAAAGGGAAGACTCTACCGAACGGAATCTTTGCTCCAGGAAGTAGGTCGATGGGGCAATCGTAGGCCCGATGGGGTGGTAGAGTCTCTGCCTTTTGTTTACTAAATACGTCAAGAAAGTCGTGGTAAACTTCTGGGATGGATTGACGGGTGCCATCTTCGGTGTCAATGCATAGTAACGAGGCCGGCCCAGGAGGTTTATATGAGCCACAGGACTGTTGGCAATAGGAAGAAGGAAAGGCAACTATTCCCGTAGTCCAGTTGATAGTGGGATTGTGGGCTTGTAACCAAGGCATACCAAGGATCAAGGGAAACAACGGGGAAGAGATGATGTCCAGACACAAGCATTCTTGGTGGGTTCCAGAGGTGGTAAAGATGGTAGCGGGTATAGGAGTGGTCTCCTGGGTCACAGGTCCGGACTTAATGACGGAACCATCAGCCAGATGGACACGAAGTCCGTGGGTCTTGGTACGAAGGGGAATTTTGGTGTTTAATGGCAAAGGCTGAGTCCATAAAGCAGCTGCATGCTCCGGAATCAATAATGGCGGGTACTTGCAAAGTCCTTCCTGGGAGCTGTAATGAAACAGAGAGGGCAAGGTGAGATGTGGTTTTGGCTTGTAGGTTAGTCATGTTAGAAGAAACTGAAAGAAACTTACGAAGCTTCAGGGGACAGGTTCTAACGAAATGTCCGGAGTCCCCGCAGTACAGGCACAGATTATTTATTCGGCGGCGCTGGCGTTCCTCAGGAGCGAGGGATGGACGAAGGAGCCCTAGCTGCATTGGTTCAGGCGTGTCAGATGTGGGAGTTGGAGGTGTAGCAGGAGCCGAGTACAGGTGACTAGGAGCCCGAGGAAGCATCCAGGTTGGGCGGGAGAAGCCAGTGGTCCTCTCAGCCCTCCGTTCCCTCAGACGTCGGTCAATCTGGATGGTTAGATCAATCAACAGGTTGAGTGTCTGTGGTACACCAACTCTAGCTAGCTCGTCCTTCAAGGAATCGGAAAGTCCTAAGCGAAACTGATGGCGGAGGGCGGCATCATTCCAATTGGTATCCGCACTCCACCGCCTGAATTCTGCCACATAGTCCTCCGCTGGTCTGCGTCCTTGTTGAAGGGAACGCAAGGCGGCTTCTGCGGTTACTGAGAGTTGGGGATCTTCGTATAGCTGGGCCAGGGCATCGAAAAAAGCAGCGAGGTTGTTTAGTGATACATCCTTCTGTTCAAAGAGACGGTGGGCCCAGCTCTGAGGGTCTCCAGCGAGCAAAGAGACCACAAAGCCCACCTTGGTGGCCTCTAGAGAAAAGGTACGGGGCTGTAGGGCAAAATACAGTTCACACGAATTCCGGAAGGCCCTAAACTTGCTCCGATCCCCGGAAAATCTTTCGGGTGTAGGAACCTTAGGTTCAGGAGGAAGCATGACCACTGTGGGTGAGGAACTTGTTCCGGCTGTGGAAGCAGAGGCGTGGGGCCCCTCTTGGATGGCAGAGGGATTGGTGAGGACCCGCACTTGTTCTTCCAAGCGGGTGTATCCTTGTTGAAGACTCTTGACTGCTTCAGACAAACCTGCCAGGTGCCGACAGAGTTCCTCCATAGGTGAGGCTCCCTGCCCGGGCTCAGACATGGCTGTCTGCTACTGTCACGTACCTGACGGTGACGAGCCCGGATCTGCAGAGGGAGGCCTCTCTTACGGCTTCCACCGGCGGCCCCTGGTACTGAAGACAGGAGGCACGGAGGTAGAAGGGGTACGAGTGCCTGGCAGGATGGATCAAGGTAGAGTAGAGTCTGAAGACTGGGACGGATCCAGGCACCCAGGAAGTATGGCAGGCTGAACCGGAACCAGGAACACAGCAACTGGACTGGAACTGAAGAGACTGGCTGGACTGGAACCAGGATACAGCAGCTGGACTGGAACCAGGAACAAGCAGCTGGACTGGAACTAGGAACAAGCAGCTGGACTGGAACTGATGAGGCTGACTGGACTGGAACCAGGACACAGCAACTGGAGAGATTGGTCGGACAAGCCGGGTCGGTAGTATTGGCTGACGGCAAGGTACTGGAGGATCAGGCAGAAGATTGGTCAAACAAAGCCGGGGGTCAGAGGCAGGCAGGAAACTGGAAGGGTCAAGGCAAGCCGGGTCAGATGCAGGTAAATACACGAATCAGGTCTCTTTGGGTACTACACGCTGTAGAGCAGACAGCAGGGACTGTCTGTCACAGGCATGTTTAAATAGCTCTTCTGGCGCGCTTTGCGGAGCGTGCGCGTGCCCCCGCCCGCCATCGCGCGCGCGCACGTGCCCGAGATTCGGAATCAGGAAGTCCAGGAATCCTGTAGCTGACAGGATTTCTATGACACCAGCTTTAGGTGCTCCTCCAGCATTTAGGCAAAAGCGTGAAAATACATATCCTGAATATTACATAAAAAAAAAAAAAACACTATTGGGAGAAACTGGTTACAGCAAGTAGGAATGTGTTCAAGCATTTGTATTGTCTTCTTCTTTGCCATGACTGGACTGGTCACTAAATGGCATGTTTAATGTCTTCTTTCCCACAGAGTTTGAAGTTGGCCTTTTAATTTATTTTTTATTTTTTCTTTGCAGATGACATGAATTGGAATGCTTTAGAATGGGATCGAGCAGCAGAAGAACTCACATGGGAACGGGTAAGCTTAATAGGTCTTTGTATAATACCTGTTCATACGCAGCACTCACACACAGCCCACAACAGGTCACCAGTAGAGGAGGTAAAGGTAAACATTTCAGTGGATATACTTGTACCAGTGACAATTGTTTTGAGAAGGAATTCCCCTAATGGAAAATCATCCTTATGGAACACACTCAACAAATTTAAACTGACAGGTGTTTTAGCCCATCCCATCTCACAGGCACACATCTTGCCCTTAGTGTAGTCATTAAAAAAAGTTATTTACAATTTTTCCTTACACAGGAAATGTCCAGAGGGATGACACCTAAAAAAGAACTTAATTAGGTGGGGCACTACATAGCAACTGTTGGAACAAATAATACTTTGGTTAGAAGTATTTGATTACAGTATAGTAGACAATTTCCGTATAAGCCGGTTCACACAGGGGCGTCCTGGGATCCTACTTCAAGTCGCCCCAAGTCACGCGGTTTAGAAAAGTAATGGAAGTGAATGGAGCCGTCTTAATGTACACTACTGCAGTCGCTCTGACTTCAGAAAAGGTTCCTGTACGACTTCAATCCGACTTCTAGGCGACTTGTACCCATAGATTTCAATGGAAGTTGCCTCCAAGTCGGATCCCCTGTCTTAAGTGAAGCAACTTTCCAGAAAGTAAAAATAGTTTTCCAGGCAAACTCCTCCCTCCCCTCTCCCTCCCACAGAGCTGATTATTGTTTGATTGGCCACTGGAAAATGGCCTGTCCTGGAGGCAACTTGAAGTTGCCTTGTAAGTTGCCTGGAGTCGCGCTGTGATTCTTGCTCAAGTCGTGTCCAAGTTGCCTCCCAAAGTCGCGCTGGAAGTCGTGTTGCCCCTGTGTGAACCGGCTCTAAGGATGTGCTGGAACTGGAAAGAGTTCAGAAAAGGGCAATAAAGCTAATCTACAGGCTGGCTATGGCGAAAGACTGCAATCATTGAACTTATTCTCTCTGGAGAAGAGACAGTTAAAAGGGGATATGATGGTGATATTCAAATACCTTACTGGTGACCCTAGCATACGGAAAATAATGTTCAGTGAAAAGGATTTGTAAAAGACACGTGGCCTTACAATCACTTTATTTCTCCCCAGTAGATTCAGGAGCAGTTTAGTCCAGTTGCTTAGAGTATGCTTGTGCCTTTGTATAAGGAGAAATATTGGTTGCATAAGATTTCAAAAGCTGTTGCACCTCAACCCCAAGATGCCTAAATTTAAAGACTACTTGCAGGGAAACCATTAAGGGTAGCTCCAGTTTATATTGCAAAACAAAGGGGAAAATGTTTGATTTACTTCAATTAACTTTAAAACTGGAGTATTCACCAAATTGAGCAATAACCTGTAAGGCTGTAGTCAAAGACTTAGTAGGTTCTGCCAGATATAGGAGCATGACATCTGCATAAAAGGAATTTTTTTTTTCTTCCAAGGTACCAATTCTACACCCACAGATGGAAGAGTTCTGTCTGATGCTGCCAATGCAAACCACATGGGCGACAGCGGGCACCCCTGCTGAGTACCACTATATATTAACCACTTCCCCATCGGCGTATAGTCATATGACGTCCTGGGATTCCCTGAAGTGTGGAGAGCGTGCACTGCCGACGGCGCGTGCGCACTCGCCACATCACTGGGGACCCGATGTGCGTGCCCAGCGGCCACGATGTCCGCCGGGCACCCGAGATTGCTCGTCAGAGCAGGGACGTGGATCTCTGTGTGTAAACACAGAGATCCACGTCCTGTCAGGGAGAGGAGACCGATGGTGTGTCCCTTGTACATAGGGACACCGATCGGCCACCTCCCCAAGTCAGTCTCCTCCCCCCACTGTTAAAATCACTCCCTAGGGAACACATTTAACCCCTTGATCGCCCTCTAGTGTTTAACCTTTTCCCTACCAGTCACATTTATACAGTAATCAGTGCATATTTATAGCACTGTTCACTGTATAAATGTGAATGGTCCCAAAATAGTGTCAAAAGTGTCCGATCTGTCAGCCGCAATATCGCAGTCCTGACAAAAATCGCAGATCGCCGCCATTACTAGTAAAAAAATAAATAAAAATAACAATGCCATAATTCTATTCCCTATTTTGTAGACGCTATAACTTTTGCGCAATCCAAACAATATATGCTTATTGCGTTTTTTTTAAAATCAAAAATATGTAGAAGAATACATATCGGCCTAATCTGAGGAAAAAATTTTTTTTTTAATTATAGCAAAAAGTAATAAATATTGTTTTTTTTCAAAATTGTCGCTTTTTTTGTTTATAGCACAAAAAATAAAAACCGCAGAGGTGATCAGATACCACCAAAAGAAAGCTCTATTTGTGGGGAAAAAAAATTATCAAAATTAATTTGGGTACAACATCACATGACTGTGCAATTCTCATTCAAAATGTGACAGCGCTGAAAATTGGCCTGGGCAGGAAGATGGTGAAAATGCCCGGTAGGGAAGTGGTTAAAGGGCCAATAATGTAATTATTATCCTGGAGTCGCACCATTGGCTGGCTTGACCCATTTAAGAAAACCATTACCAAAACCAGCTGCTTAAAGTGGTTGTAAACCCACAATTTTTTATTTTTTCTTCCCAACGACCTGTAAGAAAAAGGCATAATGAGCTATTATGACTAGCATAATAGCTCATTATGCATCACTTACCTTAGATCGGGGCCCCCCGAAGCCATCCTCGTCTCCCTCTTCAGCCGCATCCATCGCTGCGGTGATAGCCGGAATGTTACTTCCGGGTATCGCCGCACCAGCCAATCACAGCGCCGCTCCGGTGCTGTGATTGGCCGGAGAGGCGAAGACGTGACTCCGCGCATGCGCGCGTGAGCCGTTGAATTTGGCTACGTCGTCGAATGCTGCAACCTAGCCGAATTTGTGAATGGGGTTAACCCCATGCGCATGCGCGTGACGTCAGCGTCGCCACTTTTAAATGCAAATATCTCCTTAACCGTGTAGGTTTAGGAGATATTTCATGCACCTACAGGTAAGCCTTAATCTAGGCTTACCTGTAGGTGTTTGTTTACAAAGTGGGTTTACAACCACTTTAAGGATCGCAAACAAGTAATGCAGTTCGATTTTAATCAAACACTTTGTGCGTGTATGACACCACAATTCTAGTATCTGGGGGCTCTGAAGAGACCTGAAGATTATTAAAAGGACGCCAAAGATTTATGGCCGTAGAACAACCCGGTATTACAGAATTCACTCGTCGAGCCAATACCTTCGCTAGAATTTTGACATCAACATTGATAAGAGTCTGTAGGACTCACAATTTCTGGGATCCTTGTTCGGCTTTGGTATCAATACAATTAAGGCCTCACGGAGTGAAGCAGGCAAAACAATTCTGTTCATAGGCTTCTGAATACATAGACCGTAACTTGGGAATAAGATATTCAGCGTATGTTCTATACCATACAATAGGGTACCCAACTAAACCAGGAGTTTTATTTGGAGTGAAGGTGGATATAGCAACCTCTATTTCTTCCGTGGTGATGGGAAGATCTAATTTGGCAGCACTGCCCTGGATAAACCTGGAAGTGGGATATTAATCAGATATGACATTAACTCTACTTGGGTATATATGACTCTGGAGGTATAAAAGTCAACATAAACATCAGTGAAGATTTGGTTGCTCCCTTCCCTCCGTGTTTGAAATACAAGGGATGTGTCATAAATACATGAGATGTAGGAGGGGATTCAGCCCTTGTTAGATTAGCTAAAATTTTACTATTTTTATCTCAAAACTCTGCTGCCGCAGTAATTTTTTGGGTGTCTTTTCTATTACTAGCTCCAGATGTCTTGAGCAATCTCTCCATATCTGGAAAGTAGTGGAGCAGGGTTTTTTAACCCCTTCAATACAGGGCACTTATACCCCTTCAGTCATGCTACACTGTACCCAAACATAATTTTTATCATTTTCTTTCACACACATAGAGCTTTCTTTTGGGGGTATTTAATCACCGCTGGGCTTTAAAAGTGAAAAAAGAGCGAAATTTTTGAAAAACAAACATTTTTTTTGTTTATTGTAAAACTTTGCAAATAAGTAATTTTTCTTCATAAATTTGGGCCAACATTTATATTGCTACATATCTATGGTAAAAATAGCCCATATTGGTGTATATTATTTAGTCTGTGTGAAAGTTAGTCTACAAGATATTATGCTAATCATTGAAAACTGATCACGCCTGATGTACTGATGGCCTATCTCAATTCTTGAGGCACTAACAAGCCAGGAAAGTACAAATACCCCTCAAATTACCCCTTTTCGGAAGTAAACAGTCCAGGGTATTTAGTAAGAGGCATAGTGAGTTTTTTGAAGTTGTAATTTTTTCCCACAATTCTTGGGAAAATTAAGAAATTTATACAAACTTGTCATATTAACAACAAGTAATTATTTCACACACAGCATATGCATACTTGCAATTAATCCCCAAAATACATTTTGCTACTCCTGAGTATGGCGATACCACAAGTGGGAGAACGTTACACAACCTGTCCACATACAGAGGCCCAACATGCAGGGAGCGCCATCAGGCGTTCTAGGAGCATAAATTACACACATAATTTCATGACGACCTATCACATTTTTTAAGGCCCTGGAGCACCAGGACAATGGAAACGCCCACAAAATGACCCCATTTCGAAAAGCAAACGCTCCAATGTATATTCTATGAGGCATTGAGTCTTTTGAACAGTTCATTTTTTTACACACGTTTTTGGAAATGTGGAAAGAAAATGAAAACATATTTCTTTTTATTCAAAGTTGTCAATTTATAAAATCTTTCCAACATATAGCATGTACTTGGCAAAAATGATACCCCAAATTACATTTTGCTACTCCTCCTGAGTATAGCGATACCACATGTATAAAACTTTTACACAGCCTGGCCATATACAGAGACCCAACATCCAAGTAGCACCTCCAGGCGTTCTAAGAGCATAAATTACACATATAATTTTCTGACTAACGATCACATTTTTGAAGGCCCTTAATATTTCTAATGCCGCGTACACACGACCATTTTTCTCGCCTGGAAAAATTTCATTTTTTTCTCTTTGACGAGAAAAACGACCGCGTGTGGGCTTTCCATCATTTTTCCCGACGAGAAAAACGGCAAGAATCACGACGAGAAAAATTAGAACATGCTCTATTTTTTCCCGTAGTGATTCACGGCATTTTTTTACGCTGCAGTTTTCCCATAGGGAAACGCTGCCAGGGAGCCTACACACGGTAGTTTTTCCCGACCAAGAGAAAAATGTCAGGAAAACCGGCCGTGTGTAGGGGACCAAGCCATTCCTTGTTTTTCCCATCTATTTTCTCAACGGTTTTTTCACCGTCGAGAAAATCGATCATGTGTACACGGCATAACACATAGCATGTACATACCAAATGACAAGATTACCTGTGGTTTTAGTAGCGCAGTGGTCCATAGAGGAGAGCATCGGTACAGGCAAGGATGTGGTCAGCGATGGCAAAAGCAATCGTCCAGGCAACAGGCAGGTATACTGTCCATAGTTTGTATAGGCAGAGATACTGTCAGCACAGCCAAAGCATTGGTCCAGGTAGCAGGCAGAGATTTCCAGGCAGAAATACTGTCCATAGTCAGTAGAGGCAGGAGGCAGAAATTTGGTCAACACAGCCAAAGTATTGGTCCAGGTAGCAGGAAGAAACATGGTCCATAAAGTCCTGGGTCATTTCAGGCCACTATATGGTCAGCACAGCCAAAGTATTGGTCCAGGCAGCAGGAATGACCATCATGCTTGGGGACAGGGGTAGAGGCTTCTCCCACCCAAATCAATTTGAAGCCTCTGGACACCAGACCCTGTTCTGGGAACACCAAGGTTGGTGCACGTGGAAGTCAGAAACGTGGTTTAAAACTACAGGCAAAGGCATCGTCGGGTAAATAGGCCAGATTCAGTTAACGTGGAAGATAGAAACGTGGAAGCAGGCAATTGATCCAACAAGTATTTGAAACGGGGAAATGGCAGTCTTTTAAAAATAAGGGGAACTAATATCTTATGGATGTGTGATAACTTCTGAAGCAATCTCCAATACACAAGCCAGGTTGGGAGGTACATTGGGGACAATAATAGCTGGTATCTCTTCTAACTTCTCCTCTGCTGCATACACAACATCTCTTTTGGCTTCGTCCAGATTTTGTGGAGGGGAATGTTGTAGGGAAAATGTTGCTCATGAAGTTGACTCACTATCAGAGCGAATGCTTCCTGGGGCAGGTCCTTGCTGGTAAATCAGGGCAGTGACAATGTCTTCAATATATTTAAGGTAGGTGATGGGTTGGTTTTTGGCTGATTTTTGATAGCAGACATACAAATTAACCACTTCATGACCCAGCCATAGTCTTATGCCATTTGCAGATGGGATCTCCCATCCTGGGCGGGCATCATATGACGTTCTCAGCTTCCTGCCGCTACAGCGCAGTGATCGGGGATCCGCCGTGTCCCTCGGGACACAACCGTTCCCCAATGAGGGTAATGAGCGTGTGGCGGAGCCTGGGAAGCAGTGGGACCGGTTGTATCCAATCACAGCCGGTCACTATGCAGAGCGGCGTGCACGGTGCTCGTGCGCGCAGCGCAGTGCTCAGAGCTGAGGCTTTTCCCTCAGATACAGCCCAGCCCCAATGAGGGTAAAGAGGCAATGAAATTGGCTCTTTACCACGTGCCTGGCTGTGTGCAACTGCTGTTGCTGGGTTCTCCTCTTCACACACTGATCCAGTGTGAGGAGGAGATCAGCTAACAGTGAGTTACACATTTAAAGTACCGTATATATGTACTACTGTGCCCAGATTGCCCCCCCCCCTAAATAAAGAGGACCTGACAGAGTACCTGCCACCAGAGTACCTGCCACACAGCCACTATGTCCAGAAAGGTATACACTCCAGAAGAGGCATATCAAATTCTGAGTCTGACCGATGAGAGCAACGGGGAGCTCTCACCGCCCAGTTCTGATTCCGATTCTGGTTCGGAATATGAGCCCCTGAAGGCAGCACATCAACCTTGTAACATTTTGAGGAATTGTTAACGAACTACCAGGTCGCCGCCTTACACACCTGTGAGACAGGTGCTTGATGTCGGAAAGCCCAGGAGGCACCAATTGCCCTGGTCGAATGCGCCGTGACAGGAAATGGAGGCGCCCGCCCTTTTAGGGCATAAGCCTGTATCACAATCTGTCTGATCCACCGAGAAAGGGTGGTCGACGAGACCGCCAGTCACCGACACAAACAGTGAGTCTGACCTCCGAAACTGAGCCATAGCAGACTGATACACCCGCAGAGCACGTACCACGTCTAAGGATTGTAGCACAACCTTTTTTGGATGCGACGGCCGAGGACACAAGGATTAAAGTATAATGTTCTCATTCAGATGAAAAGCCAAAACCACCTTCGGAATAAACGAAGGCTGCAGGCGTAGCACTGTTTTATCCTTATAATGGATCAAGTAGGGGGACTTGCAAGACAAGGCCGCCAACTCAGAAACCCTCCTGACAGAAGTAATGGCCACCAGAAAGGCAACTTTGAGAAAGTGTCAAAAGAGGAATCTCTCTGATGTTCTCAAAGGGAGGTTTCTAAAGTACCGAGAGCACCAGATTCAAATCACACAGGTATTGGTGGTCAGACCCCTCGCACAAACGTTCTCACCAGTGAATGCGCCGCCAAGGGTCGTTGAAAGAAAACAGCCAAGGCTGAAATCTGCCCCTTAATGGTTCTTAAGGCAAGTTTTTGATCCACTCCACGCTGTAAAAACAGCAGGATCCTGGAAACCGAATATGCCCATGGACGCCACCCCATCTCTTCACACATAGAGATGTAGGCCTTCCATGTGCGATGATAGATCTTCCGAGAAGATGACTTCCGTGCCCTCAGCTTGGTGGAAATAACTGAATCCAACAGGCCTCGGTCCCTTAGCATCTGACTTTCAACAGCCATGCCGTTAAAGCCAGCGACTGTAAAGCAGGATGAAGTATAGGGCCTTGCGACAGAAGGTCCTCTCGCATCGGCAGTCGCCAAGGGACATCCTCCACCAGGCGCACTAGGTCGGCGTACCAGGGACGCCAAGGCCAATCTGGGGCAATTAGAATCACCGGATATCCCCTCAGTCTCCACTCTGCGGAGCAGACGAGGAAGAAATTTCAGTGGGGGAAAGGCATAAATTAGCTGATACTGTCCCCACGGGCCACCAACGCGTCTGTCGTGTCCGCCCAGGGATCTTTGGACCTGGCCACAAACCTCAATACCTTCCGATCTGAGTCGAGAAGCCAGGAGATCCACGTCTGGCGTGCCCCATCTCAGGCAAAGGAGTCAAAATACATCCACTTGTAGCGACCATTCTGCTTGGTCCAGCATCTGGCGACTTAGGTAGTCCGCCTGACAGTTTTCTACGCCCAGAATGTATACGGCCGATAGCCGGTACGCTCCGCTCTGCCCACCTCAGGATGTGAGTGACCTCCGATGCTGCAGCCGAGCTTCTTGTTCCTCCTTGATGGTTGACATACGCCACCGCCGTGGCGTTGTCCGACTGGATCCTGACTGGATGCCCCTGTAGCCTCTGTGACCATGTGAAGAGGCACTGCCTGA
Organism: Rana muscosa; assembly: GCA_029206835.1. Lineage (NCBI taxonomy): Eukaryota > Metazoa > Chordata > Amphibia > Anura > Ranidae > Rana > Rana muscosa. Next base: position 1,207,550,005 of record CM055122.1, read on the forward strand.
TCGTCCGAAGTTCCAGTACATTGATGGGCAGTCGGGATTCTTCCCGTGTCCAGCGACCTTGCGTCGACTGAACACCCCAAACTCCCACCCCCAACCGGTCAGGCTGGCGTCCATCGTGATCACCGTCCAGTGAAAGGGAAGGAACGACTTTCTGAACTGAAGGGCCGGAGATCTCAGCCACCAGACCAGGGAACTCCTGACTAGCTGGCTCACCCGGATTTGACAATCCAGGGACAAAGAAGATTTGTCCCACTTGGACAGTATCTCCTTCTGCAAGACTCGAGTGTGGAATTGAGCACACAGTACTGCCTCAAAGGAGGCTACCATGAGACCCAGGACTCGCATGCAAAAGCGCAGCGACGACCACCTGCAGGATGCTAACCGCTTCACCGCCGCCTGAAGAGTCTGCAATTTTACAAAAGGGAGAAAAACCTTTGCCTCTGAGTCCAGAATCAAGCCCAGGTATTCCAGGCGCTGAGTCGGCACCAACACAGACTTCTGGAGGTTCAGTACCCAACCAAATTCTTGAAGGGTCTGACTGGCAATCGTCACATCCTCCTCTAATTCTGAATCTGAAGTAGTTATCAGAAGGAGGTCGTCCAGGTAGCCCACGATAGCGATTCCTCGCTGTCTTAGCAAGGCCAGGATTGGGGCGAGCACCTTGGTGAAAACCCTTGGTGCCGACGCCAGGCCGAAGGGGAGAGCTACAAACTGGTAGTGATCGTCCCTGACTGCAAAACGCAGAAATCTCTGATGCTTGACGTATATGGAAACATGCAAGTATGCGTCCTTGATGTCCAAGGACGCCAGAAAATCCCCCGGATGGAGTGCAGCGACCACAGAGCAAACTGATTCCATCCTGAACCTTCGTACTTTTACAAAGGTGTTGAGGGCCTTGAGATCCAGGATTGGACGGACCCCGTCCGTTTTTGGGACTACAAACAGGTTGGAGTAGAATCCCTGAAACCTTTCTGGCAGTGGCACAGGTACTGTTACCCCGCACACCAGCAGGTCCTGCACTGCCCCAAACAGGGCGTTCCGACGAGCCGGTGGAAGATGAAGGTTGGAGGGAAAAAATCTGTTTGGTGGACAAGAAAGAAATTCTATCTTGTACCCTGATGAAACCACTTTGTAAAACCCACTGGTCGGAAAGCAGGGAGGTCCATCAAGCTGCAAACTCGCAAAGGCGACCCCCCCCCCACCTGAGGCAGGGGCAAACCTTCATGCTGTAGCAAATTTGTTGGCAGGCTTGTTTGGCTTGCGAACCCAGGGACGCTTTTGTCCCTCAGCTGACCCTTTGTCGGCCTGGGGACGCCTACCTGTGGGTCCAGACTGACGAAAAAAACGCTTCTAAGCAGAAAAGGAGGGCCCTGGCTCTTTACCCTTTCTGGATTGTGGGAGCAGCGTGCTCTTACCCCCAGTGACATCCTTATTAATGTCGTCCAGCAATAGCCTCCCTCCCTGGAAGGGCAAATCCACCAGATCCTTCTTGGAAGTCTGGTCCGCTGACCAGCATTTTAGCCAAGCCAGGCGAACGCAGTACCACAGCAGACACTGAGGCTCTGGAAATCGGGGGAGCTGTATACAGGGCTGCATCGCAGACATATTTAAGGCCGTGCACCAACTGATCAGCCAGTTCTACGCAGATCGGGGAAGTCTGTTGCTTCTCCAACTCTCGGTGCAACAATTTTGCCCATTCGGTGAGTGTTTGTGACACCAGGGCCGCAGCCAATACTTCCCGCAATGCTGACCCCAGCATGGTGAACATGGACCGGGCCACCACCTCGGCCCTCCTGTCTGCAGGGTCCTTAAATGCAGGGGTCCCCTCCACCGGAATCGTGGTCACCTTGTTTAACCTGGATACCGGGGGGTCCACAACAGGGGGAGATGCCTATTTTTTTCAGAAGGCTCTCCTCAAAAGGGTAACGGACCGCCATGCGTTTTGGGACCGAAAAGGTCCTCTGCGGTCGTTCCCATTCCTTGTCTATAAACTTATCAAAATAAGTTACATAAGGATTCACTTTAGTATTGCGGGTCGGCTTGTTGTGGGACCCAAAAGGGACCGACAGTCGGTAGATGCCCCAGCCGCATCCTCAAGCGTGAGGGTTTCCCGCACTGCGGTGATAAGTGCTCCAACAAGCGCCTTCTCCTGTGCTGACCCGGACATAGTCTCCCTCACTGTCCGAATGGTCCTGGTCCGCATACTCTGACCCTTCAGAACAGGGGTCCTGTTTCACAGCCAGGCCCGATTCTGAGTCAGAGCTTTCCCCAGAAGATGGTGGGTCGAGGGGGCATTTTTTTACCACCCTTTTGCCCGCTCACCGCCTCCACCCTGGCAACAAATGACTCCAGGACTGCCGACAAAGCGTACATAGGTACCACAGGTGCAGGGGCACCGGTTGCCATCACAGGAATGTCTGGGGAAGAAGCGCCAGCTTCTGACGCCATGCTGACCCGCTCACTTGACAGCCATTCAGGGACTAAGTCAAGGTACAAAAAAGGCCCACCCTCCTAGCTGCTCAGACCGAGGGCTATTCCCAGAGGACTCACCGCCCTGACCCAGGCACTGCTCAGCGCTGCCGTCCGTTCCAACTCCGGCACAGTGTGTGCCTGAGGTGTCTGAGGTGATCTGCCGTCCGTGACGTTCAGAATGATAAACCAGCGCTAGAGGCCAAACCAATGTTGAAAGCCCCAAAAAGATGGCCGCCGGCTGCCTCAGGAAAAAAGAGCGCGAGCTACAAGAAAATGGCCGACCGCTGTATTAGACATAGAAACAGCGTGGCTACAAGAAAATGACCGCCACTATTAGCAAGAGGGACAATGCGGCTACAGGAAAATGGCACCGGCGCATCCAAAATGTCGCTGATCGTTTCTGAGGAAAAAAATAAAGGCCACAATACACTGGGTACCCGAACAGAGGCCCCCCTAAAGGCAGACCACCCACACCTAGAGCGGACCCGGACATCACGCACAGCCCCCAGCCAGGACCCGGAGCCCCCCCTCAGGGACCCCCCGGTGAGGTACACAGCAGGCCCAGCAAAGCATGGGAAGGAGGGATGGACGGGGAGAGAGGAAAGGGAGGACTAGAGACACCCTAATCGACCACCCCAGGAACGCCCAGCTGTTCCACCCTGCCAAGACAGGAGGAACCTTACTTACCCGTCCCTGTGAGGACTGCTGGACGCGTTCCTGACAGACCCATCATCGAGCAGTACGGAGTGACTGTTGGCAACGGCCCACTGTGACTGGACAGCAGTAGCCCGGTCATATGTGGGCCCCGGAGCATATAGCTCACCGGCCACTCCTGGAGCAAACGGGGTATGTTGTGGCCGACACAGCGCGTCGCTAAAGGCCTGCTATCGCTAGATGGCCAGACTGGGGAGACTACAAGGATCTATATTATCCAGCCAGTAGATCTCAGGATCAAAAATAAAAGTAAAAAGTTCTCCAGGACCAATGGGCCCCTAGGGAGCCAGGTCCTTCTCCTACATTAGGCAGAAGAAAACTGAGCTGCTGAGTGCAGGGTGAGGGGTTATGACCAGCGGGACCACCCCCTGGGCGCGGGGCTGTTCAGCTTTGGTATAATTATATGTTTTTGTATATCTAACATGTCTGCCTAGTCCTCTCCTAATAGACGGAACATAACCCATATGTCAAGACTTAAGGAAGCTGTGTCCGTCCGTGGACGAAAGAGAAAAACAGTTTTTGGTTTTCTGTGTTCCCAGAGCAGGGTCTGGTTGTCTGGAGACTTCAAAGAGATTTGGGTGTAATAAGTCTCTACCCCTGTCCCCATTCTTTCCTGACCGATGCCCTATGGTTACATCCTGAGCCGGCTTCGCTCATGAGAAGAGCTGCCCTTAGTACATTTTCCCCAAAAAGATTCTGCCATTGTTTGTGATTTCCACCAGCCTTCAAGATCCACGTTTCACCTTAATTGATTGGACTTTTTTTTTTTTCGTATTCTTTATTTTTCATGTTACATAACATTTTATAAAATTACATACATTTATTTTATCCTTATTTCACGTAAAAAATTGTAATATTGTTTTCTCTAGTTAACTCCTTCCCCCCCCCTCCCCTTCCCTCCCTTAGTCCTTTTGCGCACTCAGAAGACAAAAAGATAAACCGGGAAGTACACTCTACTGTTCTCTAATGTTATTTACTGGAAACTATTTTATCTTTACCTTATTTAACTCTTTTCTTTTCCTCCACTTCCATTCCCCCTTTCCCTTCTCTCCTCCTGATCCTCCCACGTGTCTAGCTTCTTTTTCTTGAGCCCCTAGGTTCTCTGTCTATCTATCCTCTATCCAGTCCTCCTATCTCCACCGTCCAGTTCCCACTTTTAAGTCCATTCCTTTACTCTTCTCATTCCTTCCTCAGTTAGGGCGGGCACCCTATTTTCCTCAACCAGGGGTCCCACATTGTTTTAAATTTTTTATAATTACCCCGTCTCGTCAAGACAACTTTTTCTTTCCACATTGTTACATTTATCACATTAACCCACTCTGCCAATGTCGGTGCCTTCTGTGCTTGCCAGTTTTGTGCTATTACCTTCCTGGCCTGATACAGGCACCTCGGCACTACTTCCAGGTTGTCTTTTAATCCATTTCCCTCCTCTATACCCAATAAACATACCCTGGCCTCCGGTTCCAGAGTTGTCCCAAAAGTCGTGTTTATAATGTTCAATACCCCAACCCAATATCTATATAGTTTCGGGCATTTCCACATCATATGTATAAGGTCCCCCGTCTCTTGACATCTGGGGCACTTGTCATCTGCTCTCCTTCCAAACATGTGTAACCTCTTTGGGGTGTAATAAACTCTGTACACTAAGAACAAGTGTGACACTCTGTGTGATGGGGAGAGTGAGACCATTGTTCCCTGTTCCAGTACCTGTTCCCATTGTGCAGTTGTTATGGGTCCTATATCCTCCTCCCATTTTGCTCTATCTTTCCCCAACCTCTTCTCAGTTATACCCCCCTTAATCTGTGCATATAATTCTGAAATAAGTAAAGGAAAAAACCGCGCTAGCAAACAACCAAATATACTAACATAGGCAGCAGAGTAGTGTGACAACACCTTGAGCAATAGAAAAAGAAAAACTGCGCCACTTTTTAAAAACTTAACCAAAGCCTAATAGGGATTTTGGTACTTGTTAGATGTATATGGTAAATTTGCGGGCATTACACCAAATAGTCCAATGGTATTGACCAATCATCTGAAACAGTCCATAGATCCCTATGGCAAGGAACCGCAATTATCACACCACAGTGATTATTCAAAACAGGCCGTGAGATATCCACCACCAAAAGAAGGGGAAGCAGCTTACCAGAAGGCAAGCGGTTTAGGGCATTCGACTGTAACCCAGCCGCGGCCTTTTTAGTGATGCAAACGTCCCTTCCTTAGCCAAAACGTCCCGTTCGAATGGTCCGTAGCACACAGTATCCAGATCATACACCCCAGCATGGAATAGAAAGGGCAGACCAATAGTGTAATTCCGTACAATAGTGGATTTATTAAAACGTAAGTTATACTTACAAATATGGTAGATAAAAACAGCATGTGAACAATAAAATGCTGTTTTTATCTACCATATTTGTAAGTATAACTTACGTTTTAATAAATCCACTATTGTACGGAATTACACTATTGGTCTGCCCTTTCTATTCCATGCTGGGGTGTATGATCTGGATACTGTGTGCTACGGACCATTCGAACGGGACGTTTTGGCTAAGGAAGGGACGTTTGCATCACTAAAAAGGCCGTGGCTGGGTTACAGTCGAATAACCTAAACCGCTTGCCTTCTGGTAAGCTGCTTCCCCTTCTTTTGGTGGTGGATATCTCACGGCCTGTTTTGAATAATCACTGTGGTGTGATAATTGCGGTTCCTTGCCATAGGGATCTATGGACTGTTTCAGATGATTGGTCAATACCATTGGACTATTTGGTGTAATGCCCGCCAATTTACCATATACATCTAACAAGTACCAAAATCCCTATTAGGCTTTGGTTAAGTTTTTAAAAAGTGGCGCAGTTTTTCTTTTTCTAATTCTGAAATAAGGCCTTTTGATGTTCCTGTCTTAATTAGCCGTTGAAGGTGGGGAATTTTTTGCCAACGCATCGGTTGTGCTTTAAATTGGGTTTGAAGTGCGTGTCTTATCTGCAGATAAGTGTAAAATAATGAGTTTGGGATGGCATACTCTCTACTTAGTTCTGAAAATGCTTTCAATGTGTTACCTTTATACAGCTGGTTCAGTCTAGTTATACCCCGCTGTTCCCATTCCTTTAACTTCCCCATAACTTGAATTTCTGGTAGATTTTTATTTTCCCAGAGAGGGGAATATTCCGTTAGCCCTTTATATCCCATTGCCTGTTTACCTTCCCGCCATGTTCTTAGGACCGCTCTCAATGTTGGATTCTTCACGGGGAAGGAATCAGCCTCCAAATTTTCTATTATGGTGTTATGTGGGGCCCCCATTAACATAATTTTCCCGCTGGCCTCTCCTCCTCCCTCCATTGTACACCCCTTCAGATGCTGTAACTGGGCCGCTATAAAGTAACTATAGGGGTGTGGAATGGCCAGCCCTCCCTCGTTTATTGATGACTGTAATTTTTGGAGACAGATTCTTGCCCTACCCTTCTTCCAGATTAATTCTCTGAAAAGGGTCTCTATTTTTTTAAACCAGGCTTTCCCGATCCATACTGGGGCATTATGGAGCACATAAAGTAGTTGTGGCATCCAGATCATCTTAATAAGATTACTTCGTCCAGCTACTGATAGAGGAAGACGTTCCCAAATATCTGCCTTTTGTTTAAACTTAGCTAAGAGTGGTCTTAAGTTATTATCAATATATTGTTCTGGATCTCGTGTCACCTCTATCCCCAAATATTTCATTTTTTCCAATAGAGGGATTCCTTCACAGAGGGCAATATCTACAGGATCCACTGGTAGAAGTGCAGACTTCTCCCAATTTATCGCCAGTCCCGAGAAACGGCCAAATACCTCCACCGTCTGCATCGCCTTTTTTAATGACGTTGAGGAATCCCCCAGGAAAAGCAGGATATCATCTGCGTAAAGTGCAATTTTCTCCTCACCCACTTTCCTCTGAAATCCCTGTATCGTCTTTTTGGATCTAATTGCTATTGCTAATGGCTCTATTGCTAACGCAAAAAGGAGGGGGGACAGAGGGCAGCCCTGCCTTGTCCCCCTCTCCAGCCTAAAGCTCTTTGAATATTCATTATTAATTTTTATTTTTGCGCTTGGGGAGTTATAGAGCGTTTTTACCCATTTAATAAAGATGGAGCCAAATCCAAATTTCTCCAACACGTGCCAAAGGTAATCCCACTCTAGGCTATCAAAAGCCTTGATGGCATCCAGGGATAAGATAACTCTACCACTACTGTTCTCAGTTGGCGTCTGTAAATTCAGATACAATCTTCTGATATTGGTGCTGGTAGCTCTATTAGGGATGAATCCGGATTGATCCGGATGTATTACTTTCTGAATATATCTATTCATTCTGGCTGCCAGCACTTTAGCCAATATCTTGACGTCTGAGCACAGCAGTGAGATTGGTCTATAAGATGATGTATCTAATTGGTCTTTCCCCTCTTTATGGAGTACTATTATGGTGGCCTCTAACATTGAGGCCGGCAATTTCCCTTCTTCTACCGCCCAGTTTAGCACCTTTAGCAATTCAGGGAGGAGCACCTCCCCATATTGTTTGTAGATTTCCACCGGTAGGCCATCTGGCCCAGGGGACTTCTGATTAGCCATTTCTGCTACTGCTAGTTGGATTTCCTCTAGGGTTATCGGTGACTCTATAGCTCTTCTATCCTCCACCGATAAGGCCGGTGTCTCTATCCCCCCCCAGGAATTCCTCCATTTGTAACATCTCATCTTCCCTTTTTGATTTATATAAGTCCTGAAAATAGGTCTCAAACGTCTTCAGTATTTCAGATGACTGAGAGGATATCTCTCCCCCTATCTTCCTTATTGCGGGAATACTTGATGGAGCTGAATTAGTTTTAGCCAATAGAGCCAATGTATGACCTACACTTTCCCCTTCTGCAAAGGTACTCTGTTTTTGAAATAGACGCTTGTTCTCTTCTTTCCTCACAACTGCCATTTTGTACTCCTGTTGTTTCTCAAGCCATTCTCTTTGTTTCATCGGGGTTGGGTCCTTCACATATTGTTCTTCTGCCTCTCTCACCTCTTTCCTAATCTTCTCTTCCCATACCCTAGAGTTTTTTTTTTAATCTTGGCTATTTGTTGGATCAATATTCCCCTAAGAAAGGCCTTTAGGGTGTCCCAAATCACTCCCACCGGTGCTGTCCCTTCATTAAAGCTCATCATCTCGATTAATTTTATATTTATCTCTTCTGGTTTTCCCATTAGTTCTAACCAGAAGGGGCTCACTTTCCAATTACTTGGAAGGCACTTTTTACCTGTATTTATGGTCAGCACCAGTGGTGAGTGGTCCGACACCCCTCTTGGGTAATAGACGATTTTACCGATCCGCTGCAAGCTAATTTCGTTTCCTAGGGCCATATCTATTCTAGATAATGTAGAGTATGAGCTTGAGAAACAGGAGTACTGCCTCTCATCTGGATTTCCCATTCTCCAGATATCACACCATCCAACCTCTTCCAGAAACTGAGTTAAACGTCCCTCTCCCCTCCCATCTGTCCGTGTCCCTGGTGGAAATTTGTCTATTGTTCTATCCAATACTGCGTTAAAGTCCCCTACTACTATTATGGAGCATTCTTCCTTATTTAACGCAAATTCCACAACTTTGTATAGGATCTCCATATTAAAGGGTGGTGGAACATAAATATTTACTAGTACATATGATTCATCTTCTATCAAACAGTGCAAAAAGATAAAGCGACCCAGTTCGTCCATCCTAGCCTCTTTACAAACGAACGACAACCCCCTTTTCACCAGTATGCTCACCCCCCTAGAGTAAGAGGAATGGACTGAGTGATACTGGGACTGGTATTTCCTATTGGATAGTTTTCCCTTTGTTTCTTTTGTTAAATGAGTCTCCTTAATGCAAATTAAATCCACCCTATACCGTTCAAACGTAGAGAGTACTGCAGCCCTTTTTATCGGGTCACCCAACCCCCGGACATTCCAGGAGCCTATATTAAATGTTTTAGGCCGCATATCTATCCAACGGCAAAATAGCAAACAGAAAACATATAAAAACAAGAGACCCAACTGGGCCTCAAAATATTCGACCTTGGGCAGAGGCTACTAAACACGCATAACCTGCAAAAAAATTCCTTAATACTCATGATCAGAAGGAAAAAAGATAAACAAATACAAAAAGCAACAATTACCCTACTATTCCATCTTTGTCCTTGAACTGTTACTAGATTGTTTTTTTTTTTTAAATATAAAAAAACCAGAGAATCCCATCTTTTAATTTAAACTGTGAAATCTTAGTATCGTGTTTTTGTGAATCAAGCAGAGAAGCTTTACTTCCTATCATAAAGGAAAATTAGGTAAATAAAAAATAAGTAAAAAAGTGAGTAGAGATAAAAAACATTTTTTTTTCCATCAATAGTGCGAAAACAAGAAAAGAGAAAGAGGGGAAAATAACACAAAAGAAAGAGAAAATAAAAATCCTTCTCTTTCCTTCCCCTCTCCTCTCCCCTCGTAAATGTGTTTTTCCTAAAGTGTAAATTTCCCCTCTTCTGTACTTGGAATGTGACATTTGTGAATTTGTGCCATTTTATCCCCCCTTTCTATCTCTTGACCCGCCCCCTCCCTCCCTCCCTCCCTCCCTCCCTCCCCCCTCTCCCAGCCTATCTAAGCATACCCTGGGAGCTATACTTGTGACCACTACCTGCCATCCCTCCCTTTCATACCACTTCAATTTCATTTCCACTTGTGACCTTCCCCTTCCCCTCCCACTGTTCCCCCCCCCCCCCATCCCTTAAAAAAAATAAATAAAAAAATACATTTTTTGTGAAACAAAGAACTTCAAAGAGGCCGCCAATCCAGAAGGAGCAATATCGTAGGCCTACTCTAATCCTCCCAAATTTTTATCTAAACTTTCCCAAAGGTATAATGTCTATAATTTGGTTTTGTTTTCTTCCAGCCACTGTGCTGCTTTTTCCGGTGAGTCAAAGAATTGAGGGCCCTCCTGTGTCGTTATTCTTAAGCGCGCTGGGTATAATAATGCATATGTGATTTTATTTTTTAAGAGGTTACGCTTAATTGATGTAAACTCGGTTCTACGTTTGCTTAATTCCGGTGAGAAATCTGGATATAATGATATTCTTGACCCTTCATAGAAAATGTCCCTCTTTTCTCTTGCTTTTTGTAATACAACTGTTTTATCAGTGTAATTAAGGAACTTCACTAGTAGGGGTCTAGGATATCTATCTTTTAGCTGGGCCCTAAATGGAACTCTATGAGCTCTTTCTATTGCAAAGAGTGATGAGAAGACACACTCCCCAAACGTATCCCTGAGCCACTTCTCTAGAAAGCTGATGGGGTGGGTGCCCTCACTTCGTTCCGGGAGACCCACCACCCGTATGTTGTTTCTGCGTAACCTATTTTCAATTTCGTCAAGTTTTGATGCTTGCCACCCCATTTGTTCTTTCATTGCCTTGATCTCCTGTTTCAATGGGTACACCTCATCTTCCACTTGGCTCATTCTCTCCTCTACAGCTGTTGTCCTTAACACCGTCCTCTGCAGTTCTTGGCCCATGGTTGCTAGTTGCTCCTTTATCCCTTTTATCTGTTCAGATACGTTATCCAATGAGCCTCTACATGCATTCACGGCCCTTAGTACCTCTTTTACCGTTGGCTCTTCCTCCCCGGTTACGGCAGCCTCCGGGCCTGTTGTGGAGTTTACCATTTGAGTTATTGCAGGTGCATCCACAGCTCCTGGAGTCTCTCCCACAGAGCCCCTTTTACTCCCTATTTTCGGGCCTGTTGTACCATGGCCTAAGCTTTTTCTGTCTGCCGCAGTACCTGTTTGATTTCTCCCCCCCTGTGTTTGTTGATGTTGAGCCCCTTTACCTGGTGAGATTGCCGAGATATGGGCAAACCTCTCCAAATTAGCTGCTGCCGCTGCCTGCGTTGCTCTCTCTTTTTCTTTTGCCGCTCGCGTTGTTTGAGACCCCCCACTCTCTCTTGGTTAGGCTGTTCTTTTTTTGATGCCATCCTATACTCTATATCCTGGCCAGGTACTATTGACCACTGTTTGAGTAGGCAATTTGAGTGAAGGAGAGATGGGGGCCCAAGCTGGGGGTGAGTAGGGGTAAAATTAAGTTTTGATTTGCTGTTGTTTCCCAGTTCAATTCAATGTGCTACCGTGTACTACAGTACAGTCCTCAGCCGTTTTTATTAATCACTCTAGTCCCGGCTAATGGCAGGGGGATCAGTTCTAAATCTGCTTTACCAGCTCAATTAATTATTCAGAATGCACAAAATGCTCAGTTCATAGTGTGGTATGCAGCCTGCTGCCCTGTTACATAGACCATCCAGGTCCTGAGGGCGTATCAACTGTCCAGCTGTATTGGGATATTTAATAACCTCCACCACCGCTCCCCCCAGCAAACCTCCGACAGTATTGCTACCACTGCTGCACTTTCATCCACATATTCTCTTCATATATCTGAACAGGCTGCACATACCCATGTGAGGTGGTTCTCAGGATCCCCGCTGCCTCCACCGTACAGATAGCCGCTGTTCCTGGCGTGTAAGTCACCTCTCCTCTTCTCCTCCTTTCCTCCTCGGTTCACAGCTCCCGCCGCATAGTTCGCGATCTCGCAAGGCACCGTGGGATTACGAAGGACGATCACGGAGGGCAGGGCTGCCTCACATCCGCTGGTGCACAGAGCGCATCCCTGGGCTCCCGCTCACACTGCCCGGCTCATCCCCGATAGCGAAGGTATGGCGAGATCCTCTATGCCTGTGTCCAGCAGCTAATACATTGCGGTTATCCAGGCGGGGGGGGGGGGGCAAAACAAAGGAGCAGATCGGGCAGCGGTCACACACACATCCCCAGTCCTTGCTCCACACACACTCCCATCCCCTCCATCAGCATCCGGTCACGCCCCCCTGATTGTTAATTGATTGGACTTACTTTCCTCATGGACTGTTTATATGATTTTATATTGCCGTTCACCTTCCTTATTATAATATCTTTTACCTGTAAGATATTGTGCTGCCTTCTCAAGCGCTAGCATTTGCTGTTTTTATTCTGGACAAATACTTTGGCTGTGCTGACCATATCTGCCTGCTGCTAGGAACTAACTATGGACAGTATTCCTGCCTGCTGCATGGACGATCCTTTTGCTGCTGCTGACCACATCCCTGCCTGCTACCTGGACCAATGCTTTGGCTGTGCTGACAACGTCTCTACCTGTACTGACTATGGACAGTATTCCTGCCTGCTGCCTGTTTTGCTGTCGCTGTCCACGTTGCTGCCTGGACCGATGCTCTTCTTTGTAGACCACTGCACTACCAAAACCGTAGGTAATCTTTTCTTTATCCTTTGCTCAGCAGAATGTATTTTGGTTTGTAATTGGTATGTACAGTACATGCTATGTGTTAGAAATATGAAGGGCCTTCAACAATGTGATAGGTTGGCAGGAATTTATGTGTGTAATTTATGCTCCTAGAACGCCTGACAGTGCTACTTGGATGTTGGGCCTCTGTATGTGGCCAGGCTCACACATGTGTAAAAGTCTCACACATGTGGTATTGCCATACTCGCGAGGAGTAGCAGAATGTATTTTGGGGTGTCCTTTTTGCTGTTTACATGCTGTATATTGGAAATATCTTATAAATGGACAATTTTGTATAAAAAAAAAAGCGTTTTCATTTATTTTTCCACATTTTCCAAAAACTTCTGGAAAAAAATGAACCGTTCAAAAGACTCATTATGCCTTATAGATTATACATTGGGGTGTTAGCTTTCCAAAATGGGGTCATTTTGTGGGCGTTTCCATTGACTTGGTGCTCCAGGGCCTTCAAAAGTGTGATAGGTTGTCATCAAATGAGATGTGCAATTTATGCTCGTAGACGGTGCTACTTGGTTGTTGGACCTCTGTATGTGGCCAGGCTGTGTAAGTCTCACACACGTGGTATCGCTATACTCAGGAGTAGCAGAATTTATTTTTGGGCGTCATTGCAAGTATGCATGTGATGTGAGAGAGAAATAACAATGACAATTTTGTGTGAAAAAAAAAAAAAATTCTTAATTTTCTCAAGAATTGTGGGAAAAAATTACAACTTCAAAAAACTCGCCATGCCTCTTACTAAATACCTTGGAATGTCTGCTTTCCAAAAAGGGGTCATTTGGGGGGTATTTGTACTTTCCGGGCTTGTTAGGGTCTCAAGAAATGAGATAGGCCTTCAGTACATCAGGTGTGATCAATTTTCAATGATTTGCACCATAGCTTGAAGACTCTATACCTTTCACAGAGACCAAATAATATACACTAATTTGGGTTATTTTTACTAAAGATATGTAGCAGTATACATCTTGGCCCAAATTTATGAAGAAAAATTGCTTTTTTGCAAAATTTTACAATAGAAACTAAAAGTTTTTTTTTGAAAATTTTCTCTCTTTTCGCCCAAAAATATAAAACCCAGCGATGATTAAATACCACCAAAAGAAAGCTCTGTTTGTGAAAAAAATTACAACATTTTTGTTTGGGTACAGTGTGGCATGACTGAGTAATTGTCATTCAAAGTGTAATGCCGCGTACACACGATCGTTGTTAATGTAATTTTCAAAAACAACGTTTTTCTCGATGTGATTTTTCTTGTTTCCTCTCAAGCCTGTCTTGCATACACACGTTCATTAAAAAAAACCGCTTGAGCAAAGCGCAGTGACGTAGAACACATACAACGGCACTATAAAGGGGACGTTCCGTTCAAATGGTGCCACCCTTCATGTTAGTAAAGTTTGTTGAGCGACGATTCGCGCTTTTCAGCCTCGTGCTTTTCAGTCCGTTACAGCGTGATGAATGTGCTATCTCCATTACGAACGCTAGTTTTACCAGAACGAGCGCTCCCGTCTCATACTTGATTCTGAGCATGCGCTTTTTTTTTCCCCTCGTAAAAGCATACACACTACCGTTTTTCACGTCGTTAAAAAAAACGACGTGAAAAAATGGAGCAGGTTCTCATTTTTTTTAGGCCATTTTTCACGTCGTTAATAATGCTCTGGAGCCTACACACGATCGTTTTTAATGCCCAATTTAAAAAATGGCATTTTTAACGTCGTGAAAAACGATCGTGTGTATGCGGCATAAGAGCGCTGAAAGCTAAAAATTGGACTGGGCAGGAAGGGTGTATAAAAGCCCTGTATTGAAGTGGTTAAACATGGCCATATGAAAAAGGTGAAATGCTATTTTTTTTATACCAGTAACGGGACTTTTGGGTTGATAAATGTGATTGTAGCATCTGGTCATTTAAATCCATGCCCCCCTATGAACAGATTATAATTGTGGACATATTCAGGCTTTACAATGGGGCCATGTCTTCTCTGAATCTCCACCAAGGTGTCATTTGTGGACGGTAGGCATTATGTGAACATCTTCCTTGTCCCGCCACTTCATGGGCAACACTTGCTCATTCCTCATAAATGCGGATACCCCACTTTATAGCCTTTTTGATGATCAATTCTGTGGGAAGCCCTTCCTGTTTTTTCTGAAGGTACCGCAAGCCAGGTTTTTTTTATGATACAGGTGACGAAAAAGGGGCAAGCTGCTGCAGTAATTGTCTACATATAAATGATATCCTTTTTTGAACAGGGAGTATGCAAGGTCCCAGACAATTTTACCACTGGTTCCGATATATGTTGAGCAATTAAGGAGCTGTGGCTGGGAGTTTTTGCCTTCATACATACGGAAGGTGTACACACATCCAGTGGCTCTATCACATAGTTTATTCAGTTTCAACCCATACCTGGCCCTCTTACTTGGAATATATTGTATGAACTTCAGCCGGCCAGTAAAGTGGATAAGGGATTTGTCCACACAAATATTTTGGTCTGTGACAAACACTTCAGCAAATCACTTGGGAATTTTTTTTTTAGGGGCAAATTTTGTACAATTTGTTGTGGTTGGGATGAACTCGGGAGCACACTGCAAATTATCATTAAAATGTAGGAAACGCATAGTCATGCCATAGCGTGTCCTGGACATGACAGCAGATGTGGTGGATGGGGTTGGTGGACCAGTAGGCTCGCAGTTCGTTCTTCTTTGTAAGCCCAATATTAAAAGTAAGGCCCAAAAACAATTTGAATCCGTCTAGTTTAAGACATCGCCATTGGAACATACAAGCGTAGGATGAATTGGGGTTTGAGGTAATAAATTGATCTGCATAGAGATTTGTTTGGTCCACCATATACTGCAGCCAATCTTCAGGGAAAAACAAAGAATCAAATTTTGGCAAAATTTGTAGTGTTGGGCTGCACACCTGGCTGTGCAGTGAAAGGGGGGATTATAGGGGACCCTAAGCTGGCAGGTAACCAAAAGGTGTTTGTCGGCATCGGGAAGGTAGGACTCGGCCCAGATTCTTTTGGTTGGGTGCGTAATTCCAGTACTGGTCTGGCACTGCTAGTGGTAGGCTGATCTTGGTCCTGATCTCCTTATTCTTTTAAGAGGGATGGTTTCCTCCGCTGACTCCGTCTCCGATCCACTACCCTCTACTGGCTAGTATTCCGAACCAGAATCAGATGAGCTCCCCGCTGCTCTCATCCGACATAGTAAGGATGTTATATGCCTCTTTAGGTGTGAAAACTCTTTGGGACATGATGGCGGTGCTGATGGTGGGCCTGTGCGACGGTACTGGTGGTGGTACTGACAGGTCACTGATGGCGGGCCTGTGTGAAGGTACTGATGGGCCTGTGTGACGGTACTGACAGGTCACTGATGGCGGGCCTGTGTGATGGTACTGATGGCAGTACTGATGACAGGCCTGATGGGCTGTCCAAGCCTTGTCATCTCTAAGTTGTTTTATCACTCCCGCAATACAAACATGGAAGGTGGCCCTAATGGCATCCCACACTACTCCCATGCTGGTACTTACCAGCAGTATCTACAGACCGATGATGACAAATCTTTTGCCGTTTAGTTGTGGTTAACGGAGGAAATTTTTACCCACACGACTCAACCGTCATACCTTGTATCCTTCACAGGCTAGGAGAAAATTCACGGGTATTGGGATATCTCCACTACCAACAATCTACCAGGTTATGTTTGGCGATGCAAAATGCCAGAGATGAGTTTGTAAGATCTACTTTAAACATATGCATATCAGGGGGAGGACCGAGTTAAAGTCCCCAGCTAGGACAATTGGGCCCTCTGCTACCTGAAGTAGCTGAGTCATCACTGCTTCCCAGAAGGTAATTGTAATTTGTAGAGGTATATATAAAGTCAAAAATATTTATGAGTTCTCAATTTGTAGAACTGCATTAACATATCTGCCATAAGGGTCAGTAACAGTTGTTTTAAGGGTACAGCATTAGGATTAGGCTAATTGGATCGTGACCCCCCCTATCATAATTGTAATAAGTAGAGTTGAGAGTATGGGCTGCAAATGCCTTTTTAAGGCATTTGCAGCCATTGGGCATTATTTTAGAACCAACAAGATTTGTTTCCTGGAGAGAAAGAAAAAAGGGGGGTTTGTGCTTCTGAATAAAGTTAAATACTAAGGAACATATTTAACCTTTGCGTTGAGGCCCCTAACATTCCACGATAAGACTGACAACATTTGTAGTCATCACAGAGGCATAGACAATACAACCAGCAGGTCAGTAACCCCTGTCCCTTGATAGGGAGAGTCACACGATCCATCCAGGACAGCACAAGAAAAGCACCTCAGACCTGTATATACTGTTATATCTGTCAAACACCTGCAGGGAGACCATATAAGAAACACAAACCTAGTCCCAAAATGAGAACAGTGTAGTAACCCCACCCTGCTTGCAGGCCCAATCTTTCGCTAGCTTTAACCCTGAACTTATGAACCAAAATAAGGGGAGATTTGCTTGCGTCCTCTCAAATGAGAAGAGTACAGTGCAGGAGAAGTAGAAAAATCAGCTACAATGTGGGCCTGACAGGAACCATGAATCAGACTGAGGCAGAAATGCAGTAAAAATCACACCTTTCTCTTTCGTCCATGGACGGACACAGCTTCCTTATAATCTTGACTCGTGGGTTATGTTCCGTCTATTAGGAGAGGACTAGGCAGACATGTAAATGGTTAAACATGTCATCTTTAGCAAAGCTGAACAGCCCCACCCAGGGGGCGGTTCCTCTGGTCATAACCCCTCTCACTGCAGTGAGCAGCTCAGTTTTTTTCTGCCTAGCAGAGAAGGACCTGGCTCCCTGGGGCCCATTGGTCCTGTGGATTTTTTCTAATTTTTTTCCTACTTTTTTATCCTGAGATCTACTATCAACTGCCGACTGGGTGACAGGCTCCCACATCCTTGTAGTCCCCCCAGTTTCAGGCATTGAGCGTGTGCCGACCTTTAGCTACGCGCTGGGTCATCCACGACTTCCCCCGTTGCTCCAGGGGTGGCTGGTGAGCTCATGCTCCGTGGCACACATATGACCGGGCTATATGTCCGTGCCAGGCCGACAGCCATGTCGTAACCGTGCGGACATTGGGTCTGTCAGGAATGCCTTCAGCTAGTCCACGCAGGACGGGTAAGTAGCAGTCCCCCTGTTCTGGCAGGGTGGCATGGCTGGGCATTCCCGGGGAGGTCAATTAGGGGGTTCCCACCCTCCCTTTCCTCTCTCCCTGTCCTTTCCCTCCTTCCCATGCTCTGTGGGGCTGGGCCTGCTGTAGTGACCGGGGGGCCTCCGTGTCCTGACTGGGGGCTGTGCGGGGTGCCCAGGGTCCGCTCTCCAATGGGGGTGTTGTTTGGTGCCATGGGGGGGCCTCCACGCTGAGGCCTAGCGTGTTTTCTTTTTTGCCTCAGCAGCGCTCGGCGGCCATTTTGGCGGCGCCCGGCACCATTTTCTTGTAGTCCGCACGCTTTTATACAGAGGCGGCTGGCAGCCATTTACTTGTAGTCCCAGCTCTGTTTTTGCCTCTAGTAGTGAAAACGTCTCTTCTGGATGGCGCGAACAGCGCAGAACACCTCAGGCACAGGAAGACACCGCAGCCATGCCTGATAGGAGGCATATGGGGAGAGTGGATGGCGACGCTGGCAGCACCTGGATCAGAGCGGTGAGTCCCCTGGGGTCTCTCACTCTGAGCAGCTAGGGGGGTGGATTTTTTTGCTGCCTTGCCTTGGTCCCTCTGGGCGTCGGGCAAGTGTGGGTTTGTATGGCGTCAGAAGTTGGCATTTTCTTTCCCTGACATCTCTGTGGTGACAACCGGTGTCCTGTACCTGGAGTGCTTATGGATGCCTTGCTGGTGGTCCTGGAGTCCCTTATTACCAGGGTAGAAGCGGTGTGCGGACGTAAGGGGGGTAAAAACGCCCCCTCCCCCCACCATCGTCTGGAAAAACAGTTCTGATTCAGACTCTGGCCTTGCTGTGGCAGATGTCCCTGCTCTGACTTGTCAGACGATGCAAACCAGGCCCCTTCGGACAGTGCGGAAGTGCGTCCTTGCTTGTTTGTGTCCGGGTCAGCGCAAACAGGCGCTTGCTGGAGCACTTATCACCGCATGCGCGATCCCAAATAAAATGGAGGTTACGGTGAGGGCACACTGTGGCACTGTCCGTGTCACAGTGTGCCAGGCCGACAGCCATGTCGTAACCGCGCGGACATTGGGTCTGTCAGGAATGCCTTCAGCTAGTTCACGCAGGACGGGTAAGTAGCAATCCCCCTGCTCTGGCAGGGTGGCATGGCTGGGCATTCCCTGGGAGGTCAATTAGGGGGTTCCCACCCTCCCTTTCCTCTCTCCCTGTCCTTTCCCTCCTTCCCATGCTCTGTGGGGCTGGGCCTGCTGTAGTGACTGGGGGTCTTCCGGGGGGCCTCCGTGTCCTGACTGGGGGCTGTGCGGGGTGCCCAGGGTCCGCTCTCCAATGGGGGTGTTGTTTGGTGCCATGGGGGGGCCTCCACGCTGAGGCCTAGCGGGTTTTCTTTTTTGCCTCAGCAGCGCTCGGAGGCCATTTTGCCGGCGACCGGCGCCATTTTCTTGTAGTCCGCACGCTTTTATACAGAGGCGGCTGGCAACCATTTACTTGTAGTCCCAGCTCTGTTTTTGCCTCTGGTGGTGAAAACGTCTCTTCAGGATGGCACGAGCAGCGCAGAACACCTCAAGCACAGTAAGACACCGCAGCCATGCCTGTTAGGAGGCATATGGGGAGAGCGGACGGCGACGCTGGCAGCACCTGGATCAGAGCGGTGAGTCCCCTGGGGTCTCTCACTCTGAGCAGCTAGGGGGGTGGATTTTTTGCTGCCTTGCCTTGGTCCCTCTGGGCGTCGGGCAAGTGTGGGTTTGTATGGCGTCAGAAGCTGGCATTTTCTTTCCCTGACATCTCTGTGGTGACAACCGGTGTCCTGTACCTGGAGTGCTTGTGGATGCCTTGCTGGTGGTCCTGGAGTCCCTTTTTACCAGGGTAGAAGCGGTGTGCGGACGTAAGGGGGGTAAAAACGCCCCCTCCCCCTACTATCTTCTGGAAAAACAGTTCTGATTCAGACTCGGGCCTTGCTGTGGCAGATGTCCCTGCTCTGACTTGTCAGACGATGCAAACCAGGCCCCTTTGGACAGTGCGGAAGTGCGTCCTTGCTTGTTTCTGTGTCCGGGTCAGCGCCAACAGGTGCTTGTTGGAGCACTTATCACCGCATGTGGGATCCCAAATAAAATGGAGGTTACGGTGAGGGCATCTGTTAAGGTATCGGTGCCTTCTGGGTCCCGCTAGCTGGCCCGCACCGCTAGGTTTCCCTACCTAGTTAATTTGATACGTTTTTAAAATAGGACGGCCGCAGCATTCCAAAAAGATTGCATGGCGGTCCGTTGTCCTTTTTCAGGAAATACTCCCCAAAAGGATATCTCCCCCTGATGGGGGGGCCCCCCGACATCCAGGGAATTACCACGATCCGGTGGTAGGGGCCCCTGTCTTTAAGTACCCTGCAGACAGGAGGACTGAGGCGGTGGCCCGGTCCTTGTTCAGCCCATAGTATAACAGTTAGCACGTCGGATTGGCAATGCTGAGGGTCAAAGGTTTGAATCCCCATGGGGCTGCTGCCTTAGCTGCCAGCATGCACAGCCATTGACAAGTGGGTAATGGCATAACCGAAGAAAAGAGGGCTGTTTGCATGGTATTGGGGTCAGCATTGCAGCCACGACCCTGGCGCTTCCTTAAATGGGCAAAGATTGCTGCACCGTGGTTGAATAGCAACAGGCTTCCCCGGTCTGCATGATAGCGGACCGGTTGGTGCGTGGCCTCAAGTATGTCTGCAATGCGGCCTTAGATACAGCTCCCTGGCTGTCTGGAACTTTCAGTATCTGCGGTGGGGCTATGCTGCATGATTTGACTGACATGCTGGTCTGCGGACCAGACGTCCAAGAAGACTCTGGCGGATTTGCTCTTCCAGGGTTGGGGGCTTTTTGGGGCCTCACTGGATGACATTATTAAAAATGTCGTTGGGGTGGGAGCACAGCGCTCCCACAATCCAGAAAGGGTAAGGAGCCACGCCATAGGCCAGGGGCTTTTTCGCTCACAAGCAGTATTTTCTTTCCGCCGGGCCCGCAGGTGAGCGTTCCCAGGCCGACAAGGGTCCAGATGTAGGGCAAAAGTGTCCCTGGGTTCGCAAGCCAGACGGCCTGTGAACAAATCTGCGACTGCATGACGGGCTTCCCCCTGCCCGACTCTCGGGTGGGGGGTCGCCTTTGCGAGTTTGCGGCTCGGTGGACTTCCCTGCTTTCCAACCAGTGGGTTTGAGAAATGGTTTCATCAGGGTACAAGATAGATCTGCTGTCTTGTCCAAAACAGATTTTTTTTCCCTCCATCCTTCATCTTCCTCCGGCTCGTCGGAATGCTCTGTTTGGGGCATTGCAGGACCTGCTGAAGCGCGGGGTGATAGCTCCTGTGCTGCTGCCGGAAAGGATTCAGGGATTCTATTCCAATCTGTTTGTAGTCCCACAGTAGGATGGGGTTCGTCCAATCCTGGACCTCATGGCCCTCAACTACTTTGTAAAAGTACGAAGGTTCAGGATGGAATCTGTTCGCTGCTCTCCATCCGGAGGATTTTTTCTGGCGTCCTTGGACATCAAGGACGCATATTTACAGGTCCCCGTAGATGTCGGGCATCAGAAATTTCTGCATTTTGCAGTACGGGTCGATCACTACCAGTTTGGGGCTCCCCCTTTTGGTCTGGCATCGGCACCAAGGGTTTCTCCAAGGTGCTCACCATGATCCTGGCCTTGCTAAGACAGCGAGGAATTGCTCTTGTGGGCTACCTGGACGACCCCCTTCTGAGGGCTACTGCGTACTCAGAATTAGAGGAGGATGTGGCGATTGACAGTTAGACCCTTCAAAAATTTGGTTGAGTACTGAACCTCCTGAAGTCGGTGTTGGTGCCGACTCGGCGCCTGGAATACCTGGGCTTGATCCTGGTATCTTCAGAGGCGAGGGTTTTTTCTCCCATTGGATAAATTGCAGGCTCTTCAGACGGCGGTGAAGCTGTGGCATCCCGCTGGTGGTCCTGGGCTTATGGTAGCCTCCTTCGAGACAGTACCTTATGCTCAAATTCCATACTCGAGTCTTGCTAAGGAAGATCCTGTCCAAATGGGACGAGTCTCCGTTGTCCCTGGATTGTCAAACCTGGGTGAGCCACTTAGTCAGACCTCCCCTGGTCTGGTGGCTGAAATCTTCGGCCCTTCAGTCCGGAAAGTCGTTCCTTCCTGTTCACTGGACGGTACTCAGACAACGCCACGACGGTGGCATATGTCTACAGTCAAGGAGGAACAAGCAGCTCGGCTGCAGCATTGGAGGTCACTCACATCCTGCGGTGGGCAGAACGGAGCATGCCGGCTCTATCGGCCGTGTTCATTCTGGGTGTAGAAAACTGACAAGCTTACTACCTAAGGCTTCGTACACACGGCCGAGATTCTCGTCGAAAAAAACATGTCGTTTTTTTCGACGAGATTCTTGGACAAGAAAATTGTCCCGGCCGAGTGTACACACGCTCGATTCAAAGAACCCACGGTTCTTTGAATGGAGCGTACGCGGTGACGTCATCGACTACGACGAGCATGCGCTCGTCACATTCGATGCCGTCGCCGCCATCTTGGTATACCCTATCTATGCCTAGGAAGCTACCGTGCATGCCTCGAAGTCATTTCGAGCATGCGCGGGCTTCCCGGCGAAAAGGTAAGTGTACACACACACAATTTTCTCGTCGAGAAACAGGCTGACAAGAATCTCGACGATAAAATAGAGAGCAGGATCTCTATTTTCTCGTCGAGATTCTTGTCGCTTTTCTTGACGAGAAACCATACACACAAACGAATTTCTCGGCAAAAAATCTCTGCCAGCAAGTTTCTTGCTGGTTTTTGCAGAGAAACTCGTTCGTGTGTACGAGGCCTCAGTCGTCCAGATGCTGGACCAAGGAGAATGGTCGCTACACCCGGATGTGTTTTGACTCTTTTGCCTGAGATGGACACGCCGGCCGTGGATCTCCTGGCTTCTCGATTCATTTGGAAGGTATCGAAGTTTGTGGCCAGGGCCAAGGATCCCTGGGCGGACGCGACGGACGCGTGGGTGGCCCGTAGGGTCAGTATTGGCTAAGTTAAACCTTTCTCCTACTCTGCTCCGTAGAGTGGGACTGAGGGGATTCTAGTGACTGTAATTGCACCAGATTGGCCTCGGCGTCCCAGGTGCGCCAACCTAGTGAGCCTGGTGGTGGATGCCCCTTAGGTCCTATGCTTCAGCCTGCTTTGCAGTCCCTGCCTTTAACGGCTTGGCTGTTTAAAGTCTGGTTCTGAAGGACTGAGGCCTGTCGGACTCCCGAATTTCATCCATATTGAGGGCACGGAAGTCATCTTCTCGGAAGATCTATCATCGCACGTGGAAGGCGTACATCTCTGTGTGAGGAGATGGGTTGGCGCCCACGGGCATAGTCGGTTTCCAGGATACCTGCTGTTTTTATAGCATGGTGAGGATCAGAAACTTGCCTTAAGCACCATTATGGGGCAGTTTTTTCAGCCTTGGCTGTTTTTCTTTAAACTACCCTTGGTGGCTCATTCACTGGTGAGTACGTTTGTTCAAGGGGTCCGATATGTGGCTCCTCCGTTTCAGCCACCACTACCTCTGAGTTTGGTACCCTCGGTACTTCAGAGACCTCCCTTTGAGAACATCAGGGAGATTCCTCTTTTGACACTTTCTCAGAAAGTTGCCTTTCTGGTGACTTGACCTCTGTCAGGAGGGTTTCTAAATGGCGACATTGTCTTGCAAATCCCCCTACTTGGTCCTCCATACAGATAAAGCGGTGCTATGCCCGCAGCCTTCGTTTTTTTTTTTCCGAAGGTGGTTTCGGCCTCTCTTTTGAATAATGACATTGTACTTCCATCCTTGTGTCCTCGGTCGTCGCATCCCAAAGAGGTTGCGTTACATTCCTTAGACGTGGTACGTGTTCTGCGGGTGTATTTGTCTGCTACGGCTCCGTTCGTCAGACTCACTGTTTGTTTCTGTGACTGGCCCATTAATGGGCCTGTCGGTGTCGTCGGCCACCATTCTCGATGGATCAGACAGATTGTGCTTCAGGCATATGCCCTTAAAGAGCGGGTGCCTTCCTTTCCTGTCGCGGCACATTCGACCAGGGCACTTGGTACTTCCTGGGCCTTCCGATATCGAGCATCTGTTTTACAGTGTGAAAGGCGGCGACCTGGTCGTCCGTTCACACTTTCATTAAGTTTTACAAGGTTGACGTGCATGCATCTGCGGATACTTGCTTCAGCCGTGCGATTTTTGCAGGCGGCTGTTTAAAGTGGCAACTCCTCTTTTGAGTAGTTCTGATTGTTTGGGGTGAAGTTGTTTACTGCTGTTCCCACCCCTCGTTTTCTGACAATGCTTGGGGACGTCCCACAAGTCAAGATTATAAGGAAGCTGTGTCCGTCCATGGACGAAAGAGAAAATATGATTTTTGTACTCACCGTAAAATCCTTTTCTCTGAAGTCCATGGACGGACACAGCACCCACCCCTCATTTTTAAGCTTGTACTGCTTTTGACGAACTGAGCTGCTCACTGCAGTAAGAGGGGTTATGGCCAGAGGGACCGCCCCCTGGGCGGGGCTGTTCAGCTTTGCTAAGGATTACATGTTTAACCATTTACATGTCTGCCTAGTCCTCTTCTAATAGACGGAACATAACCCACGAGTCAAGATTATAAGGAAGCTGCCCTGGATATACACATTTTTCTGCATCTGACCCTGGTGCCTTTCCAGAGGGAAAGGACTGGATGGCTTTTGGAACTTACAAGGCCGTGAACGGTTAAACCAAAGTGTCTCCCTCCTGGTCGGAAAGCTACCCAATTGCCAACGGGTCCAACAGGTCACGTAATGTCTCAGGCTGGAAATCAGAGGGTAGAGCGGAGGTATATAATGTCTCATAAAAAGTATTGAAAGTTTGCAGAATTTCCGAAGGGGAGGTTACCTTCCCTCCCCCAGGGGTCCACAGGGTGGAAACGA
Source organism: Rana muscosa (assembly GCA_029206835.1). Taxonomy (NCBI): domain Eukaryota; kingdom Metazoa; phylum Chordata; class Amphibia; order Anura; family Ranidae; genus Rana; species Rana muscosa. The sequence continues at coordinate 1,207,574,630 of CM055122.1, forward strand.
GAGTGAGCGGTTGGTCGTGTTGTGCCATCATGGCCAAAAGACGGCCATTCCTATCTCCCTGTTCAAAAGTCCTCTGTTTACCTTTGTAAGTGTCCAGTCATGTGACCTCGGTCAGGTGCAAGTGTAGTTCTCTCTGAGCCGTCATCAGCAGATCAAAGTGAACGGGGGAGGGGTCATTGCTGTAGGTAGTGGCGTGGTCCGTCACCGACTGCTGCAGCGATTGGGTCTCAATCGTCTGCAGTCTCTTTATGCTAGCGATAGAAGAATATATTGCCCCCTAGTGTATGCCTTAAATGCATCCCAGATAATGTCGGGAGAGGTGGACCCTGTGTTCTGTTCCCAAAACTCAGCCAACAGGGGTGGTATTTTATCAGAAAGATCTGGATGAGAAACCCTGTGTGCACCCAACCTCCAAAACGCCCCGCCCCGGGAGGCCGGGGAGCGGAACACTACCGCCAATGGGCTATGATCGGACAGTCCACTCGGTAGATAGGATGCCTCCAACACATCCGCTAACAGTGCAGGTTTGGAGAAGCCCAGGTCTTTTCGTGATGCAGTCTTGTAGGAGGCTGAAAAGCACGAATAGGCCCTGGTGGCGGGGTGCTTCCACCTCCCAGATCTCTACCAAACCCACCGCCTGGGCCCAGGCGGACAGGTCCGTACAATGATTTTTAGATTGAGCAGGTCTAGATCTAAGTCTAGGGACATGGTGGCATTAAAGTCGCCCATTGTCAGAGATATCTTGCATTCAATAGCGCCAGTCAGCGCCCTGTGCGCATGCGCATGCACGGGACAGCGCTTCGATGCATGCATGTGCGCGGGACAGCGCTTCGGCGGTTGCGCTAGCCGGTTGAACGGCGCTCGCGCATGCGCGCTGGTGCGCCAATAGGAATACGGGCGGGCCTATATAAAGAGGCCTAGCTGCACTGACACGTTGCTGGTTTGTTGTCAGCTTTCCTGTGTACCTAGCTTCCTGAATCTACCTGAACTCCTGTTGTGACCCGGATCAGCTTGACTCCTCTATCATCTCTCTTGGACTTGACCCCCGGCTTGTTATACGGACTTCTGCCTTCACCTGTGTTTGACCCTCGGCCTGTGACTCAGATCTGCTGTCTATCTCCAGCCCTTGACCTCCCTGCCTGCACCTTGGACTTGCCACGTACCTCCAGCCCTGGCCCTTGTCTGGACTTTTACTTGTCTGCTGTGTTAGACCCTCGGCCTGCACCTTCAACTTCAGCAGCCACTACCTGGATTCAGTCTCCACCTGCCTCCACTGACCCTTTTGCTGCTTGGACTGTACCTGTCAGCCAGTAACTGCTTAAGCCTGCTCTTGCTCGGTGTTTGACCCTCAGCCTGCTCTCGGTCTACTCAGCACTACCAGATCGTCTAGCAAGACTCCTCCACCTGCTGGTAGCCAGTGCCTCTTTGCGCCATCCTCTCCGTGTCTCACCTCCAGGGGGCGGAGTGTCAAGTTGCAAGGGTGAACCGCTCTCGGCATCTCAGCCTCGGTAAGTACTTACCTGACACCCATAACTGGTATTTTTCCCGGGCAAAAAGGTGTGATCTTCTCTAAAACAACATATAATATTGCAGGTGAGAACGGGGGACGGATGTACAGGTTAATAACAATATACCTTTGAGACCCAAGTGTAAACACCACTATTACAAATTTTCCCTGAGGGTCCATACATATCTCCTCAATCACACAGGGAAAACTTTTGTGAATGAGAACCGAAACACCCCTGGCATAAGAAGTATGTGGCATGGACCGCCCGCTGTATCCATGGTTTTTTTAAAGTCAGGATTTTGCTGCCCATGAGGTGGGTCTCCTGAAGGAGAATGAGCTGGGGGGAGTGAGATTTTAGATATTGGAATAGGAGGGCTCTCTTGAATTTAGAGTTAAGACCCCTGACATTCCATGAGAGGATGTAAAAGGAGTCAGGAATTTGATTAGCCATTAGGCATAGATGGTGTCAATAGGTAAGGATATAGGGGAGGGCATACCCAAAAACCACCCATGAGCAGCATAATCCATGATACATCGCACCAGGTACCGTCAGCACTTAAACACACTACAAACCAGTAACAGAAAAAGAAAAACAGAAGAACAAAAAAACTAAAACTAGAATTAAACAACCCAGGCACGATGTGCCTTTCCTACTATATCCCATCCTCCTCTCGAAACAGGGGAGAGGGCCTGGGAATAGTTTGTACCCTAAACCAAAAACCTTAAGATTGCAGTTGAACCCCTAAACTTGGGGCACTACACGTCTGGTGCCAGTCCAACCACCATGCAACTGGTCAAAGCCACCCCAGCTCATGTGTAACCAATAACATTGGCAAGGGTGGGGGGACGTGTATCTCAACACAGTGAGAAGGGCTGGGCAGTCCGGAACGGGGTTGTAGTTCCCCCAGCTATTGGAGTACCTCCACGAGAATGGAGAGCACCAGGTCTATCTCTTCTCAGAAAACACCAAACCGTGAGGGTCAAGTGTGCGTCACGGCGTCACGTGTAGAAGTGCATTTGTGGTTGCTCCGGTATTTGCCGAAGGTGTGTAGGATGAATTGAACAAGGATATGCAAGATCCGTGCATCAGGTAGAATTACAAGCAGAATCCTTTATCGTAGTGTCTGCATCCGCAGGGTTGTCAAAAAAACGGATTGCCACTTCGTATTGGACCCGCAGGCGGCTGGGGTAAAGCATGTTGTATTTAATGTTCTCATCTCTGAGTCGTCTGCAAACATCATAGAAGGATTTCCTCTTCTTCTGCAAGTCGGCCGAGACGTCGGGGAAAAGAAGAATCAAGGAGTTGCCATATCTGAGATTGGGATTTTTCCGGGCTTCAGAAAGGATCCTGTCCCTGTCCCTATAGTTGAGGAAGCGGACCAGAAATGGGTGGGAAAAATTCCCTGGGATGGCACGTCCAGCGGGCACCCGGTGAGCCCTTTCAACCACATAAGTCAGTGGGACATCCGTAAGACCCAAGAGAGTTTTGAAGAACTCCTCTGCGCACTCAGCAGGACGATCCCCCTCTTCTCTCTCAGGTAGACCCAGGACCCTGATATTGTTGCGCCTCAATCTGTTTTCAGCATCATCAGATTTTGCAACAAGGGACTGTACTGTGCGCTGCAACTCAGCGATGGAGGCGGCATGAGTGGCTGTAAGATCTTCGGTGGCAGACACTCTGGTTTCAGTGTCGGTCATTCTCCCTCTATTGTCGAATTCATTCTGGATTAAGTTGCATGCCTCAGCAAGATGGCCAATGCGCACCAGCAGCGAGGTCCTACTCTGCTCGATCGCAGCAAGGATCGTGGCTGTACTGTCCGGAGACGGTGAGGCTGACCCCTCTGCCATCTGAGACCCTCCAGGCTCCATCTCCAGACACGCCAGCAGGGCCAGAAGCTGACCGATCAGGATGGGATCCGTTTGCGGGGAGGCGGGCGGTGGCAGCCGGACCAGAGTGTCGGTCTCAGTGGTTTTAGAGTGCCCCTTCCCCTTTTTTTTTGGAGGAGGACATTAGGTATTTTTGTTTTATCCAGGGAGACCACTATAGAGGTCAATCAATCGTGCCCGGATGGGTGGCTAGTGGATGGCTAGATGCGACCCAAGCTGGCTGTAGGCCTCAAGTCTCTGGCTCCCACAAGGTAGACAGGGAGTCAATGTGTACCAGCAGCCTCCCTCCACACAGCAGACATAGACAGGGCACAGTAGTAAGGATGTGGGGCTAGCAGTGTCAGTGTGGGGAAGGCCCAGAGCAGTGTTTCAGAGGCAGCAGATTGGAGGCACTGGGACTCAGGATAACACTGTTCAGGCAGGCAGTACTAGGCAGCACCCTTAGCTGTGGCAGGGCCTTGGATGGGTGACCGGGCAGATGCAGAGAGGAGATCCACGCCTCCGAAGCCAGGCCGAACCGGCCGCGGTGCACTCCCACGGGACAACAGCTCCAAGAAACAGCAGGGATTCACAGGCCTCACTAGGCCGAGCCAGGCCGCGGACTTCCCCGAGACCCGGCTCAGCCTCCAGACTGCTCCAGATAGGTGGATGGGTGGCAGGGGGGGGACAGATGGTGGTCCCTTACCTCCGAAACTGCCGGTATCGAGTCCCCCGGGAGGTCGCAGGCAGGCAAGACTGCCGCGGGAGTTGGAGGCGACGATTCTCGGGCGTCCACGGGAAGAATTGCCCCAAGATAATTGCACAGGACACTGCAGGGGACTGAGCTGAGCAGGCTGGTAGTTTTTTTTAGCTGTGGATTGGCTTTAAGATACATGGATGGTACTCAGGATTCCCGGAGCTCCTCGCAAAAACGTCCGCCGCCGCTTACATCAGGACACGCCCCTGCTATCTCATCTTTAATGTTATCTGAGCGACCATGAGAAAAAGCAGCCACGACTGCCTCATTGTTCCAATCAACCTCTGCTGCCAGAGTACAGAATTCAATGGCGTAATCTGCAACAGTGCTCATACTCTGGGAAAAAAAAAAGAATAGCAGCACATCTGGAATTATAATCAAAATAATTGAAAGTCCATAAAATAAAGCGAACGTGACATACATCAATCCAAAAAAGGTGCTCAATGGACGTATTTCACACAGACGTGCTTACTCATCAGTGGAGTACCTCCAAATGTGTGCATATTCATTTGTTGCAAAAAGTCCATGGAAGAGACCATTCGGGAGCCCAGAATCACAAAACCTTCACCTTGTCTGGCAATCACCAAATTGGCTAAACATGGACCAATTAGCAGCAAATGAAACACAGCAGTGTACAAGAAAAATCCAACATTGCAATGTGAAGATACAATTATGCATACAAATGAAGAAAATACGTGAAAACATAATATATTATGTGTGATTCATTTGTGAAGGGAATTTAAATGAAGAAAAAATTTTGAAAAATATATGTAGTAAATGAAAGCATTAAATATAATGGTGCATCCGTATGAAGAGGACGCACAGAGTGTTAAAGAAAATAAAAATAACGTGTATAGACTAAGTGAAATGTGAATATAATGAGACAATTGAAATTAACAATCTAATAAATATATAACAGAAATATCAATATACAGATATTTAAATGCCAAGAGACAAAAAAGCACCTAATTTACTTCGAAGACATAAGGCTATGAAAATGGCCAGTTTCAAGGGACTTATGGAAATATAAATTGTGTGTGTGTATATGTATATGTGTATATGTGTGTGTGTGTGTGTGTGTGTGTGTGTGTGTATATATATATAAATCAATTTCCAAGAAAAGGGGGGAAAAAAGTAAACCCCTATCAAGGACCAAGCCTGTTGCAGCAAAAAATGCACACACATCGATTGAAAAAAAAAAACACACACATAAAACACATATGGAAGCAAATAACGGAAAACCATATATAAAAATATGCATGTTACCTAAACTATGTGGGACAAACCTAAACCAAAGCAAATTTCCAAAAATGCATCACGAAATAAAGGTCCAACCAAAAGATATTTTTTATATTTTTATTAATGACGAACCTTAACCACTTCCATACAGGGCACTTATACAGCTTCCTGCCCAGACCAATTTTCAGCTTTCGGCGCTGTTGCACTTTGAATGACAATTGCGCGGTTGTGCTACACCGTACCCAAACTAAATTTTTATCATTTTGTTCCCACACATAGAGCTTCCTTTTGGTGGTATTTGATCACCTGTGCGATTTTTTTTATTTTTTATTTTCTGCTAAAAATTTTAAAAAAGACCGAAAATTTTGAAAAAAACACATATTTTTTTTTGTTTCAGTTACAAAACTTTGTAAATTAGTAAGTTTTCTCCTTCACTGATCATCAGGCATGAGGATCTTTTGCGGCCTGCAACACACTGCGCCCAAAGGCGACATCCTCCTGACTTCTAACGTCCACCTGGTAGAACCTAGTAAACGTGTGTACTGAAGACCATGTTGCGGCCTTACAAATTTGCGCCAGGGAGGCCTGGTGATGCACTGCCCATGAAGTTCCAACTGCTCTCGTGGAGTGCGCCCTAACTTTGAACGGAGGCGGTCTACTTCTCAAGCCATAGGCTTGTATTATGACCTGTCGAATCCACTTGGCTAAAGTAGATTTTGATGCTGCCTGACCCTTTCTGGGGCCTTCCGGCAGAACAAACAAAGAATCCGTTCTACGAATCTGAGCAGTGGCTTTTAGATAAGCTTTAACTGCTCTTACTACATCCAAAGAATGCAATAACTTTTCCTCTACCGAGCTTGGTTTGGGGAAAAAAGAAGGAAGAACCACATCCTGGTTCAAGTGAAACCTCGATACCACCTTAGGAAGAAAGGCTGGGTGAGGACGTAATACTACTCTGTCCTTATGGATAACCAGATATGGCTCTTTACAGGACATGGCGGCTAATTCCGACACTCTTCTAGCCGAGCATATGGCTGCTAAAAATATCAATTTCCTGGTGAGTAGAACCAAGGAAATGTGCCGCAAAGGTTCAAATGGCTGCTTCTGCAGAACCGACAGAACCAAATTTAGATCCCATGGGCATATGGGAGCCTTAATCGGTGGAATAATACGAGTCACACCTTGCATAAAGGATTTGACAAGTGAATGCATAGCCAGGGGCCTTTGAAATAGTATTGATAAGGCCGAAACCTGGCCCTTGATAGTACTTAAGGCAAACTTCCTGTCTACAGCCCACTGCAGGAAGTCCAGAATTCTGCCTATAACGTACTTACGTGGATGCCATTTTCTGGCCTCGCACCAAGTGATGTACGCCTTCCAAACTCTATAGTAGATCTGCCTGGATACAGGCTTCCTGGCATTGATTATAGTTGATACCACAGAGTTAGAGAGACCTCTCTTCTTTAGGATGTGGGATTCAATAGCCAGGCCGTTAAACTTAGAGTTAGTAAGGAAGGGTGGTATATCGGTCCTTGCGAAAGCAGGTCCGGACGACGTGGAAGGGTCCAAGGACTCCCCACAGACATTTTGATGATCTCCGCGTACCAGGCCCTTCGGGGCCACGCTGGAGCCACCAGGATCACCGGCTTCTTCTCCAACCTGACTCTGCGAAGGAGTCGGGGCAACAATTGTAGCGGAGGGAATGCATATATCAGTCTGAACTGATCCCAAGGGAACACCAGAGCATCCGAGCCGCAAGCGAGGGGATCCCTTGTCCGGGAGACAAATCTGTCCACCTTTGCGTTGAATCTGGATGCTAGCAGATCTACATCCGGTGTTCCCCACCGCTGACATATTGCTCGGAAGACCTCGGGATGAAGGGACCATTCCCCTGGGCATAACTGTTGGCGACTCAGAAAGTCCGCCTTCCAATTCTCCACCCCTGGAATGAAGACAGCTGATATACATGGGACATGCTTTTCTGCCCATTCCAGGATGTGACTTACTTCCCTCTGGGCTGCACGACTCCTGGTGCCTCCCTGATGATTGATATATGCCACTGCTGTGGCATTGTCTGATTGAATTCTGACAGGGGACCCTTGGAGTCTGGATGTCCAGGCTACTAGGGCGTACCGGGCTGCTCGTATCTCTAAGAGATTGATGGGCAGGGTTTTTACTACATTTGACCATCTGCCCTGGAGAGACCATTGCTCCAGTACTGCCCCCCAGCCTATAAGGCTGGCATCTGTAGTGACCACCTTCCAAGATATCGGGCTGAAGGGTTTTCCCTTCTGGAGATTCTGGGGGATCAACCACCAGCAGAGACTCTTCCGAACGGAAGGGGACAAAGCCATCGGGAAGTCTAGAGCCTGAACTTTTCCGTTCCAGGCTGACAATATGGCCCTTTGTAAATTCCTTGAGTGGAATTGGGCGTATGGCACAGCTTCGAATGATGCTACCATCTTTCCTAGCAGCCTCATGCACAGGCGTATGGACGGCTGTCTTTTTGCACAAAGCAGACGGACCAAGCCCCTCAAAGAGGATACCTTGTCTAGAGGTAAGAAAATCTTCCTCTGGTCTGAATCCAGCCGTAGCCCTAGATATACCAGGTTTTTCACTGGCTGTAGGGCTGACTTGTCCAGGTTGATGACCCAACCGTGAGATTCTAGATACTTGATTGTATCGACAATTACCACTTCTAGCTTGGCAACTGAGTGGTCCATCAACAACAGGTCGTCTAGGTATGCCATTATCGTTACACCCCGTGTTCTTAGATCGGCCAACAGTGGGGCCAGAATTTTTGTGAACACTCGTGGTGCTGTGGCCAGACCGAATGGTAAGGCTCTGAACTGAAAATGGCGCCCTTCTACTGCAAAGCGTAGGAATTTTTGATGACCTGGAAAGATGGGAACATGCAAGTAAGCATCTTTGATGTCGATCGAGGCTAACCATTCCTCCCCTTGTAGGGCAGCGGTGACCGATCGGATCGACTCCATCCGGAAAGACCGGACGTTTAGAAATTTGTTTAGACTCTTTAGGTCCAATATGGGTCTTATGTCCCCGTTTGGCTTCGGGACTGTGAAAAGGTTTGAGTAGAAACCCAACCCCCACTCTTCCATAGGAACCTCCATAATTACTCCTTGGAGCAATAGTTGTTCTAACGCCAATAGGAGAGACCCTCTTTTCAGAGGGTCTCTTGGCATGCCTGACCACATAAAATGGGACGGAGGAGACTCTTTTAACTCCAACTTGTATCCCAGAGTTACTGCGGAGAGCACCCATCTGTCTTTGATCGTCTCCCGCCAGGTCTCTGCGAACAACTGAAGTCTTCCCCCCACCCGTATGAGTGGGGGCAGCCCTTCATAGGCTTGACTTGGAGGCTGGTTTAGTACCTCTTCGGATCCAGGGCTTTTTATTACCCTGTGGCTGTCCCTGATTTTTACCTCCTGAGTTTGACCGAGGAGGCCGTCGGAACTGCTTAGTAGCAGACGTCGCAGGGATAGGAGAGGTAGTCCTCTTAAAAGATGGACCCCTAGACCTCTTCTTACTCGGTAAGAGAGTACTTTTACCACTGGAAATCTTCTGGATATACTTATCCAGGTCTTCGCCAAAAAGGCGTTCCCCATGAAATGGGAAGCTAACTAAGAGCTTCTTACAGGGAGCTTCAGCAGACCAGTTTTTGAGCCACAGAAGCCTACGCATATGTACCAAAGACAGCGTGAGGCGGGAGGCCTGATGGATAGAATCCTTGATGGCGTCAACCGCAAAGCATAATGCTCTAGGCAGATCAGCCAGAGCCTGGGCCTGCTGGTCTGGCAAATCCCTCAGGACCATTTTCATTTGATCCTTTAAAGCTTGGCAGACCCCAATAGCTGCCACTGCTGGCTGTGTAACAGCCCCTGCTGTGGAAAAAGCAGATTTTAATAAAGATTCCAATTTTTTATCCACTGGATCTTTGAACATTTGAACATTATCTACTGGACATGTCAGTGATTTGTTCACAGAAGAGATGGCTGCATCCACCGTAGGAACATTCCATCTCTGGGTGAACTTTTCCTCCATGGGATAGATCACCGGAAACCTTTTAGGCGGAACAAATAGTTTATAAGGATGTTCCCAGTCCTGGTATATAAGTCCTTCCAATAATGGATGTATTGGAAAGGAGCAATTAACCTGGGGAGCTTTTAGCGACCCCAATGAGGAGACAGCAGTAGTTGATGGTTCAACAAGAGGCATTTTAAATGCAGATCGAACCATGTCAGTTAGGGTCTGGACCCACAATCTTTCAGTCTGTGATGCTGAAAATGGTTCATCTACTGTCGATTCCTCAAAAACAGAGCTAACCTCCTCCTGATCCCCTTCAGGTAGGTCGGTCCCTTCCTGGGACTGTTGCTCTGCCAACAGGCACTCTAATGGAGGTGATGGAGATCTGGCGCGCTTTCTTTCCTGTAGAGAAGAAGCGATCAATGCAGCCAATCTCTGCTCCAATCCCTCCAGAGTTGAGGAAAAAACCTCCTCTGTTATATATGCAGGAGCAGGTGGACTGAGGACAGCCGCAGTACCTGGCACTCCCGGGGGTTCCTTATGGGTATTAACCTCTGATTTCTCAGGGGAGGAGGGTGCAGATGACTGCTCCAGATCCTCAGAGCCCGATGGAGACCCCCTACACTTCCTGAGAGGTATATCTCGGAGTTTTTTAGGCGGCATATTCCTTAGTTCAAAGCTGAGGTATTCCAGCCGCAATACACCCCTTACTGAAATAGTCTAATGCAATTTGCTGCTATGTACATCAGTGGGTGTCTACTAATGCGTCTTTCTGGGGATGCCTGTATCAACCGCCCGCTGTAAGCCCCTATACCATGCTACCAGCTCCTTTTCATGCTCTGTGTCCATAGCAAGCAGCGTGGACTGAGTCCTTTTATCTTGCTGGGACGCCCGCACATGCGCAGAAGCGCTGGGCGCACAGAGTGCGTCATCCGCCAGGCTCCGCCCCCTTTTTTGAAGCTAAACTTTATAAAAAGAAAGCATGTGCGCGTGCACGTGTGCGCTCTTGGCGCCATGTAGGGAGAGGAGCCAGGGTCCCTGTTTCACCAGGACTCGGGGATGGAAGGAAACTACTTGGCAGCATGACAGAGGAATGCAGCTTCCCTGATAGAGAGCTCACTCATCTGCCTGGACTTTCACCATGGAAGGAATAGTCCCAAGAAAAAAGACGTTCCACAGCGGCCTCTAGTGGACAAACACAGGTACCGCACTTTTGTCTTTTTTTTTTTTTTTTTTTTTTTTTAAAACCTCCTTTATGAAAAACATTTCCAGGTTTACAGTTTTTTTAAAACTTCCCTTATGAAAAAACATTTCTAGGATTTCTTAGGCATATACAGCTATTAGCGGGAATACCTTTTAGGTAACAGGCAGAAAGACATATTAGGCTTGGGGGTCCCCTCAATAGAACCAAGTTCCTGAGGGGCCCCCACTTACCTTTTCCCCGCCGCAGGACTTTGTTTGGTCCACAGAAGCCCAAACTTCACCTCTCACGGCAGGCATTGTACTAGACCTTCAGGGACCAGGTTCCCAAGGATTCCACTCCCCTGGACCTGTATAGCACCCTGCACAGATAGCCTCTTGGTTTTGGGTATGACCAGAGCTCTGGATCCCAGGGTCCAGCCCTCCTAAGAGAGGCATTACAGGCAAAACCCTGCTCTTCTCTGCAAGGCCCGGATACCGACCGTTTAGCTATGAAGCTTTTTTGGTCGGATCCGGAATAGCTTGCTAAGGCCCAGAGAACCTGTACACAAGCCCAGATGAATACATGTTAACCTTGGCCAACACCTTAGACACTGGCAAAAAACTGAGGTACTCCCGGATGGGAGGGGCTTATATAGGGGAGGGTACTTCCTGTTTTGGAAGTTGCCAGTGCCAGCACCTGAAGGTAATTCTATATAACCCACATAGTAATGACTATGCTGCTCTGTGTCCCGTGATGTATGAACAAGAAACATTGAAACTCTTATACACATCCAATACTGCATTAACCTGAATGAACAATGGTCCAGCTCCACCCACAACATAACAAGCCCCAATACACATTATTTTGACGTCTGCTAGGAGACAACAGGTTCTAATCCCCTTTATGTTTAGATGACTATGCATGACCTTTATTCCTTTCTCGTACATCACGGGACACAGAGCGGCATAGTCATTACTATGTGGGTTATATAGATACCTTCAGGTGCTGGCACTGGCAACTTCCAAAACCGGAAGTACCCTCCCCTATATAAGCCCCTCCCATCCGGGAGCACCTCAGTTTTTTGCCAGTGTCTAAGGTGTTGGCCAAGAAGTAACATGTGTTTTTCACTGAGCTTGCGTACAGGTTCTTTTGGGCCTCAGTAAGCTATTCCGGATCCGACCAAAAAAGCTTCATAGCTAAACGGTCGGTACCCGGGCCTTGCAGAGAAGAGCAAGGTTTTGCCTGTAATGCTTCTCTTAGGAGAGCTGGACCCTGGGATCCAGAGCTCTGGTCATACCCACGACCAAGATGTTTTCTGTGCAGGGTGCTATACAGGTCCAGGGGAGTGGAATCCTTGGGAACCCGGTCCCTGAAGGTTTAATTACAATGCCTGCCGTGATAGGTGAAGTTTGGGCTTCTGTGGACCAAACAGAGTCCTGCGGCGGGGAAAAGGTAAGTGGGGGCCCCTCAGGAACTTGGTTCTATTGAGGGGACCCCCAAGCCTAATATGTCTTTCTGCCTTTTACCTAATGGTATTCCCGCTAAATATTTATGCATGCCTGTAACTACTAAAAAATGTAATATTTTTAATAGTGGTCAAGAAAAAAAAATAATATATAGACTGCGGTACCTGTGTTAATCCACTAGAGGCCGCTGTGGAACGTTTCTTGTCATGTGGACTAGTTTCTTTTCATCAGAGCAAGTCCAGGCAGATGGTGAGTTCTCTTGTGGGAAACTGCTTCCTCTGCCATGTTGCAATGCTCGTCCATCCCCCGGCCTGCGGCAAAAAGGGCCCTGTCTCTTGTCCCTAGTTTCCCTTTTCAAAAAAGAGCGCCGAAGGCGCACGTGCCCGCGCGCGAGCACGCGCCTCTATATATAGAGGTGAGCTGGGAAAGGGGGCAGAGCTTGGGGGATGACGCTCTGTGCGCGCCGCAGCGCTTCTGCGCATGTGCGGGCGTCCCAGCATGTTAAAAAGCACAATTATGTGTTGTGAGCTGGCTATGGAGTGCAGAGACAGAGCTGGCAACATTTTAAAAAAGGCATACAGCAAGCGGTTGATGCAGGCATCTCCATAGAAAGGCACATTAGTAGACACCAACTGTTTTTATAGCAGCAATTGTGCTAGACTATTGTCAGTAAGTGGTGTATTTCGGCTGGAATACCTCAGCTTTGGGCTTAGGAATATGCCGTCTAAAAACTCTGGGACTAAAAATTCCAGGAAGCATAGGGGGTCTCCATCGGGCTCTGAGGATCTTGGGCATGCTTCGGCTGCACCAATCTCCCCTGAAGAATCAGAGGTTAGTGACCGTAGAGCACCCTCAGGAGTACTTGGTACTGTGGCTGTCCTCAGTTCACCTGCTCCTGTGTATGTAACAGAGGAGGTTTTTTTCCTCCGCTCTGGGAGGGCTGGAAGAGAGATTGTCAGCATTGATCGCTGCTTCCCTGTCACAGGGAAAAAGCGCCCGATCTCCGTCTCCTCCCTCAGAGTGCCTGTTAGCGGAGCAACAGTCCCATACAGGGATCGACCTACCTGAAGGGGATCAGGATGAGGTTGATTCTGTTGTAGAGGAATCAACAGTGGAAGAGCCATTCTCAGCATCACATGCTGAAAGATTATGGGTTCAGTCCCTGACTAACATGGTCCGATCAGCATTTAAAATGCCCCTTGCGGAGCCATCATCCACTTCTGTCTCCTCGTTGGGGTCGCTAAAAGCTCCCCAGACTGTTTGTTCCTTTCCGATCCATCCTTTATTGGAAGGGCTCATTTACCAGGATTGGGAGCATCCTGATAAAATATTTACTCCTCCCAAGAGATTTCAGGTGGTCTATCCCATGGAGGATAAGTTCATCAAAAAATGGAGGGTCCCTACAGTGGACGCAGCCATCTCTTGTGTGAATAAATCACTGACATGTCCAGTGGATAATGTCCAAATGTTCAAGGACCCAATAGATAAAAAATTAGAGTCCTTATTAAAATCTGCTTTTGCTACAGCAGGCTTGGTGACACAACCAGCAGTGGCAGCTATTGGGGTCTGCCAAGCAGTGAAGGATCAGTTGAAACAGGTCTTAAGGGACTTGCCAGATCAGCAGGCTCTTGCCCTAGCTGATCTACCTAGAGCCTTATGCTTTGCGGTGGACGCTATAAAGGATTCAATCCATCAGGCCTCCCGCCTTACGCTGTCTGTAGTACATATGCGCAGGCTTCTGTGGCTCAAAAACTGGTCTGCTGAAGCTCCCTGTAAAAAATTGCTGGTCAGCTTCCCATTTCATGGTGAACGCTTATTCGGGGAAGACCTGGACAAATATATCCAGAAAATTTCCAGCGGTAAAAGTACACTTTTGCCGGTTAAAAACAGAGTTAGAGGTCCCTCTTTTAAGAGGCCTGCTTCTCCAGTCCCTAGGACATCGGCTGTGAAACAGTTCCGACGGCCTCCTCGGTCAAATCCCGGAGGTAAAAATCAGGGACAATTGCAGGGTAACAAGAAGCCCTGGATCAGGAGAGGTACAAAACCTCCCCCAAAGTCAAATGCATGAAGGGTTGCCCCCACTTAATCGGGTGGGGGGAAGACTTCAGTTGTTCACAGAGACCTGGCGGGACACGATCAGAGACAGATGGGTGCTCTCCGCAGTAAGTCTGGGATACAAATTGGAGTTAAAAGACTCCCCTCCTTCCCACTTTATAAGGTCAAACGTGCCAAGGGATCCCCAGAAGAGAGGATCCCTCCTGTTGGCACTAGAACAATTATTGCTCCAAGCAGTAATTATAGAGGTTCCCCTGGAAGAATGGGGGTTCGGGTTTTACTCAAACCTCTTTACAGTCTCAAAGCCAAACGGGGACGTGAGGCCCATATTAAATCTAAAAGGGCTAAACAAATTCCTACATATCAGGACTTTCTGGATGGAGTCGATCCGATCGGTGGCCACTGCCCTACAAGGGGAGGAATGGTTAGCCTCGATCGACATCAAAGATGCTTATTTGCACATTCCCATCTTTCCAGCCCACCAAAAATTTCTACGCTTTGCGGTAGAAGGGCGCCATTTTCAGTTCAGAGCCTTACCCTTCGGTCTGGCCACAGCACCACGAGTGTTCACAAAAATTCTGGCCCCATTATTGGCCAATCTAAGAACACGAGGTGTAACGATAATGGCATATCTAGACGACTTGTTGCTGATAGACCACTCAGTGGAAAAACTAGAAGTGGTTGTTCACGAGACAATTGAGTATCTGGAATATCACGGTTGGATTATCAACCGAGACAAGTCAGCCCTAAAACCAGTCAAAAGTCTGGAATACTTGGGGCTAAGGCTGGATTCAGACCAGAGAAAAATTTTCTTGCCTCAAGAAAAGGGGTCGTCTTTGAGAGATTTGATCCACCTAGTGGGTACAAAAAGACAGCCATCCATACGCCTGTGCATGAGGCTGCTGGGAAAAATGGTGGCATCCTTCGAAGCAGTACCCTACGGTCAATTCCATTCAAGGAATTTGCAAAGGGCCATACTGTCAGCCTGGAACAAAAAAGTTCAGGCCCTAGACTTACCAATGTCCTTGTCCCCTTCCGTTCGCAAGAGCCTCCGTTGGTGGTTGGTTCCCCAGAATCTGGAAAAAGGGAAATCCTTCAGTCCGATTTCTTGGAAGGTGGTCACTACAGATGCCAGCCTTATAGGCTGGGGAGCAGTACTGGAAAAATGGTCTCTCCAGGGCAGATGGTCGGATGCAGAAAAGGCCCTACCCATCAATCTCTTAGAGATACGAGCAGCCCGGTATGCCCTAGTAGCATGGACATCCAAACTCCAAGGGTCCCCTGTCAGAATTCAATCGGACAATGCCACGGCAGTGGCATATATCAATCATCAGGGTGGCACCAGGAGTCGTGCAGCCCAGAGGGAAGTAAATTGCATCCTGAAATGGGCAGAAAGATATGTCCCAGCCATATCTGCGGTATTCATTCCAGGAGTGGAGAATTGTAAGGCGGACTTTCTAAGTCGCCAACAATTATGCCCAGGGGAATGGTCCCTTCATCCCGAGGTTTTCCGGACAATATGTCAGCGGTGGGGAACACCGGATGTAGATCTGCTAGCATCCAGATTCAACGCAAAAGTGGACAGGTTTGTCTCTTGGACAAGGGATCCCCTAGCTTGCGGCTCGGATGCCCTAGTGTTCCCTTGGGATCAGTTCAAGCTGATATATGCATTCCCACCGCCACAATTGTTACCTCGATTACTCCGCAGAATCAGGGTAGAAAAGAAACCAGTGATTCTGGTAGCTCCAGCGTGGCCCCAAAGAGCATGGTACGCGGAGATTGTAAAGATGTCTGTGGGGAGTCCTTGGACCCTCCCACATCGTCCGGACCTGCTTTCGCAAGAACCGATATACCACCCTTCCTTACCAGCCCTAGGTTTGACGGCCTGGCTATTGAAGCCCACATTCTAAAAAAGAGAGGGCTCTCTAATCCTGTGGTATCTACCATGATCAATGCCAGGAAGCCGGTATCCAGGCAGATCTACTATAGAATCTGGAAGGCGTACATCGCCTGGTGTGAAGCCAAGGAATGGCATCCACGTGAGTACGTAATAGGTAGGATTCTGGACTTCCTACAATGGGCTGTAGATAGGAAGCTTGCCTTGAGTACTATCAAGGGTCAGATTTCGGCCTTGTCAATATTTTTTCAAAGGCCCTTGGCTTCGCATTCACTAGTCAAGGCCTTTATACAAGGAGTGATGCGTATTAGCCCTCCGGTTAATATTCCCATATGTCCATGGGACTTAAACCTGGTTCTGTCGGTTCTACAGAAACAACCATTTGAACCATTGCAGCATATTTCCCTGGTTCTTCTCACCAGGAAATTGATTTTTCTAGTAGCCATTTGTTCGGCTAAAAGAGTGTCGGAATTAGCCGCTATGTCCTGTAGGGAGCCATATCTGGTTATCCATAAGGACAGAGTAGTGTTACTTCCTCATCCAGCCTTTCTTCCTAAGGTGGTATTGAGGTTTCATTTGAACCAAGATGTGGTTCTTCCTTCCTTTTTCCCCAAGCCTAGTTCGGTAGAGGAAAAGTTATTGCATTCTTTGGATGTAGTAAGAGCAGTTAAAGCTTATCTAAAAGCCACGGCTCAGATTCGCAGAACGGATACTTTGTTTATTCTGCCGGAAGGCCCCAGAAGGGGTCAGGCAGCGTCAAAATCTACTTTAGCCAAGTGGATTCGACAGGTCATTATGCAAGCCTATGGCTTGAGAAGGAGACCGCCTCCGTTCAAAGTTAGGGCGCACTCCACGAGAGCAGTTGGAACTTCATGGGCAGTGCATCACCAGGCCTCCCTGGCTCAAATCTGTAAGGCCGCAACATGGTCTTCAGTACACACGTTTACTAGGTTCTACCAGGTGGACGTTAGAAGTCAGGAGGATGTCGCCTTTGGGCGCAGTGTGTTGCAGGCCGCAAAAGATCCTCATGTCTGATAGCGCTCAGCTTATGTATGGTGTACCCCCCCCCCCCTCATTGGGCATTGCTTTAGGACATCCCACATAGTAATGACTAAATAAAACAAAAAACCCCCTAGGAGGTGGGACTTTAAAAGTGACTGAAAAACACACATCAGAGTATGTTGAAAATATGTAGATTTTAATAAATAGTTACAAAAGGACAAATTTGATGTAGATCACATGGATTATGCAAATCCAAACTGGAAATTAACATGATACAAAAAGAAAGAATTGAAACATAGATTGTTATTTGTCAAACCCGACAGCTGTTTCGGTTATACCCTTCCTCGGGGGATTTGCAGACAAAAGATTTTCAGATATTCTAGACAAACAAATTCTGTTGAATATACAATATGATATAAATTACAAATTACACAGTGCATATATGTACATAAATAAAAATAATTATAGAAAATAAATAATAAAAATGTGCTTACAGTAATTGTCAAAAGAGGGTCAGCATTCAATGCACCAAGGAACTACACGCACGGCAAAGAACACAGGGTGAGGCATAGAGTCGCACCCCACCTGTGTGGGGGAGTTCCAAGATGAAAGGGATCCAGTAGACCTCAAACGAGGGTCTCCAGGTGAAAACACGCAGGGAAATCAGGTGAAGCTCAAAAGAGTCCCCCAGGGCAGCTCTCTAAGGACAAAAAATAAAAATAAAAATCCCGTATAAACAAGTACAAGTTAACCCATCATATATATATGTATGTATCCAAGGGCAACCTACCAGTATAAAGAAATATTCCAAATCCCAAAAAAAAAAAAAAAAAAAGGAGTATCAGGTAGGCAAAAGGAACTGTGTCCCGTGATGTACGAGAAAGAAAATAGGATTTTTATAACAGCTTACCTGTAAAATCCTTTTCTTGGAGTACATCACGGGACACAGAGCTCCCACCCCTCTTTGGGGACACGTATTGCTTTGCTACAAAACTGAGGTGCTCCCGGATGGGAGGGGCTTATATAGGGGAGGGTACTTCCGGTTTTGGAAGTTGCCAGTGCCAGCACCTGAAGGTATCTATATAACCCACATAGTAATGACTATGCCGCTCTGCGTCCCGTGATGTACTCCAAGAAAAGGATTTTAAAGGTAAGCTGTTATAAAAATCCTATTATTCACCAGACTGTCTGATACTTTACAATACTCACAAGTACAGACTTAATTAACACAATGAAAGATCCTTAGACGCCATCCTAGATTCATTTACATCACACAGGCAGGTAACACATCTCCCAATTAACCTGTTGAGTTCAGAATAAAACAATATTGTGGACTAATATTACTATTTCAATTTCAAGCAATCCAAGCCATATTCTTAATGTCCATGGTTTCCTGGCTCACCCTGTGTCCAACGTGACCCTCCTGTCACAATTATATATTACATATGATTCAGATTCCTCCTTTTTTCTTTTTTGGACTTCCATCAGTTACATAATATTTTTCAAGTATCTTCAGGATACCCCTCCCCCCTCTTTCTTGTGACTGACTGACTTAAGATTGGTTTGCTGCAATAACTTGTGTGTTTTTCTCGGTGTGTGCTTTTTCCAATCTGTAGCAGCAATAATTACCTGTTATAGGTGCACGCTGCTATAGCTTAGGAAACTGTATGTTGGAATAACTTTGTCCGTAAGGGTAGCTCTTGGGGTTCAGTGGGTTCCTTTAGGGGGTGTTCTTTCACACTGGGGGAGGGAACGGGTCTGCCAGCTACCAGGTTATCTCTCCCTTCCCAGTTGGTTTTGGAGTAGAAATGACCTGGCGACTGGATATGAATGGGTTTTGATCTATATTTTTAACCTGGGGTATTATAGCAATGTTTTGTAACAAATCAATTTGCCTTTATATAGGCTATTAATAAATCTTTGTAGTATAAACTCATTTAGGTGTGTGGAGGTCTATTCTGTTTTTTGTTTTTTCGTTCTTTGATAAATGCCAAGTTCAGTCAAAGTGGATTCGGATCCAGCAGGGCCTGTCGAGGCATCCCAGAAACTCGACAGTGACCACAGCTCAGCTTGTGTTCCAGTCTCACTCATAGCACCTGCCTTATACCAGCAGCTTCCGGGGGCGAAGCTCTGCTGTATCTTTGCTGGGTTCTATAAGTCAGACAACTCCACAGATGGTCTCACCCTGACTTTTGTGACATGCTTCTTTTACTTTCTTTATGCAGTTAGTGCATTTTAATACCCTTTTACTTGGTTTTTAATAAATAATCTGCACTTAGATGTTGGCTCCCTCTCCTGTTTATATTTTATGTAACTCATGACCAAGATTTAAAGGAGCCTGTGTTCCTGTACTGTATTTAAGAAAATTATTTTAAAGGGAAGTCAAAAATCCTTGTTTTATACATACATCTATGGCAAGTTATATTGTATTTTCATGTCTCCTGTCTGTCTCCATTATGTTTTGGATTTCTACACTTTTGTTGTTTATATATGTATGCACTGCTGGATATGTCTAATAGTAATGCAATATGTTCCCTTTTTGTATATTTATTACTTTGGAAAAAAAATACTTTTTCTATTTGATTGTTGCTTTGAAAGCAATCAGGGAAATGGGTTACGCAATCTAATTCCACTGATCTTGTGGAGGTTTTTTTGCAAGGCTTTAGCTTTTATGAAAGCAGTGTGAACAGCAAGTTTTGACAAAACATTTGCAGAGCTTTCAGCAAGCTTTGATTTAAAGCTTCATTCAGCTCCAGTTTGTAAACGTTGAAATCAGTTCCTAGTGGGAGTGTTCATTGCCACTTTAAGCAACCTATCAAGCTTCAGAACTTTTTGAAGCTTGTTGAAAGCCTTCTGAAACATGCTAGCACCTCAGAACCTCAGCCCCGGATGATTTTATCCCTTTCCTGACCAGAGCACTTTTTACAATTTGGCACTCTATCACTTTAACTGACAATTGCGCAGTCATTTTTTTTCCCCACAAATAGAGCTTTCTTTTGATGGTATTTGATCATCTCTGCGGTTTTTATTTTTTGCGCTATAAACAAAAAAAATAGCGAAAATTTTGAAAGAAAAAAAATATTTTTTGCTATAATAAATATCCCCAATTTAAAAAACAAATTTCTTCATCGGTATAGGCCAATATATATTCTTCTACATATTTTTGGTAAAAAAAAAAATCGCAAAAAGTGTATATTGATTGGTTTGCACAAAAGTTATAGCGTCTACAAACTATGGGAAAGATTTATGGCATATTTTTATTTATTTTTTTACTAGTAATGGCAGTGATCTGCGATTTTTAGCGGTACTGCAACATTTTGACGGCAAGATCGTATGCTTTTGACACATTTTTGGGACCATTGACATTTATACAGCGGTCAGTGCTATAAATATGCACTGATTACAGTGTAAATGTCACTGGTAGGGAAGGGGTTAACACTAGGGGCGATCAAGGGGTTAAATATGTGTTCCCTCAGTGTGTTCTAACTGTATGGGGATAGGACTGACTGGGGGAGGAGGCATATATTGTTCCTACTTATTAACAAACAATATGTCTCCTCTCCCCTGACAGAACAGGGATTTGTGTGTTTACACACACAAATCCCTGTGATGGCTCTCGTGCAAGCGATTGCGTGTGGCTGACGGTGATCGGGTCCCCCCGCCGTGCAGCAGGCCCGCACAC
This sequence comes from Rana muscosa, assembly GCA_029206835.1. Classification (NCBI taxonomy): domain Eukaryota; kingdom Metazoa; phylum Chordata; class Amphibia; order Anura; family Ranidae; genus Rana; species Rana muscosa. The sequence continues at coordinate 1,207,595,328 of CM055122.1, forward strand.
CCTCTGGCGGCTCTAAAAGGGAAGGACGTACCCATTAGGTGTTTCGCCGAGGAGAGCCTTTGTGCCACAGTATATCTGCGTGAGCTGATCGGGAACCAGTTAAAGTGGAATTAACACTCATATTAGGTTGTCTTCAACATTTACAAACTGGAAATGTTATGTATTTTGGGACTTTAAATGAGGCAATGACCTGTTATGGTCATATGCCTCCATCCCCAATTATGGTGAAGAATGAGGGGGGCTGCAGAAATTGTAACAATGGTTGTGTAAAAACATGTTTATTAATTCTTAATCATCTATATATAACATGGTACAAACTAGTTTATAATGATGAATGAATAGCATATATATATATATATATATATATATATATATATATATATATATATTTATATCCGTATTAAAAATTCATAAAGATCTATAAATAACAAGGTGATGAACAAGAATTAATGATAAATATTATATTACATATATGCACATATAGGTTGGTATAATGCGATTACAAAATGGTTAAAATTGTATAGCCTACAGACTTCCTCCTCCACATAAATTGCAATTCTTGTTTATCACCTTGTTTATAGATCTTTATGAATTTTTAATATGGTTATTTCTACAAACTACAATATGATATTCATTAATCATTAATAGGAACTATTTTGTACCATGTTGTATAGATGATTATGAATTAATAAACCTGTTTTTACACAATCATTGTGTTAGAATAGGGAGCCATAATGACCAAAAGGATCCTGTACGGAACCCAAATTTGAGAAGCATTGCTCTTAAGTAGTCCAATGCACCCTATCGAAGGCCTTCTCTGCGTCCAAAGAGAGGAGCAGAGAAGGCGTTCTCTGAACAATGTTAAACACCCAGTGGCATCCGAGCCTGTTGTCCCAAAACAAATCCTCTTTTTTCTCTATGCACCAGACCTGGCAGGATATGCATAGGTCTAAAGGCTATAATTGTTGCATTGTATTAAGAAGGAGAATACAGTGGAAATTTTGTGGTACTGATGGATCCTTCCCTGGCTTCAGTAAGGTTATTATCAATGCGTTTAACATGTCAGTAGAAAATGAAGACAAGGAGGCAGTGTCACTGAACAGGTTGCAAAGGTATGGGGCTAAAATAGTATGTAATTTTCCCTCGGTAACCCATCAGGTCTTGGTGCTTTATTGCATGGTAGAGAATAAATAGCTTTACAAATTTCGACTTGAGAGAAGGGCTCATTTAAATTTGATAGCTGTTCTGCAGTTAAGGTAGGCAATTTGAGCTTATGGAGAAAGGGCATTCATACTGTCTGGAGTGGGTTGTACAGTGGCAGGGTCTTGATACAGGGAGTTGTAGGGAGTAGCTACTGAAGGCATCTGCAATAGCTTAAGGAACTACAAGCTCGTCTCAGGAATAGGGGTGGTAGAGCAAGGGGATCTTGTTTTTTTGTCTGGCTCTGCATAAGCGAGCCACAAGGGCTTTACCTGCTTTATTTCTAGTGTTGTAAGTGGCATGTAACTTACATTGTGCCTTCTCAAGAGTCCAACGCGAGAGCTCCTGACGGGGAGAAAACTATTGTTTTTTATGGGTGGGCCGGGGTTTTGATTTGTTCCGATTCTTTAACCTGCTGATAGTTGTCGTCTTCTTAGCTTGGAAGTTCAGTTGAATGAGGGACCAGGAGTGGCATTATGAGTATGCTAGGTGACAGGGTAATATGATTGTAATATGATATTTGAAGAGGGAGGGAGGGGAGAGAATGGGCGGGGAGGGGGGAGAAAAAGGAGGGGATATGGGTAATTGTATTTAATGTACTTAAAGCGGAGGTTCCGCGGTCCCTCGTTTTTGTTTTTCTAGTTGCATCTAATGGGATTACAGCTACCACGTTAGTATTCACTTGTCTTGCAAATAGAACCATCCCCCATCTATTTCAGTTGTAAATCATAACTTTTAAAAATCGATCAGTCTTTTCCATTTTTCTTGTGGGCATTGCGAAGCCCACAAGCAGAGACTTCCGGGATGCGGTGAATGCAGTGAAATACCGCGAGATTACGATGGCGGGCGTTCCGCATTGTTTCCTTGGGAATCATCACACTGTGCTCCCAGGAGACATTTCGGACACCTCCCAGAAAACAATGGGGCGTCGGGGAAAGAAACAGATACGCCCACTCCCGCGGGAGGAATACCCGGAAGCCCACATTAAAAACGTCTGATTCATGGTAAGTACAACCGCAAGAAAAAAAACACTAGCCATATGCATAAGTATCTGCTAGCAAGATCAGGATAAGCTAATGTCTGTATTTAGGGTGAACCTCCGCTTTAATACTGAGTAGATGAGAAATGGATATAAAGTTATTAGCCTAATATTATTTTGTAATTATTGATCTGAAACAAAGATGGGCTGGGGAAAATCCTCTACATACATTTAATAATTGAATATATAAATGTTATAATTTTGGAGTCCCATAGACAGGTGGATAATATATAGTAATTTATTTCAGTATGTATCCCTTCCATGAAGTAAATGGTGAAGCAAACGTTAGAAACTGAGATGTGTTTAAATGTACAAATGTGTTATGAAAAAGGCTGGAGATCTCTTATATATACAACCTTTGTGTATGCTATTGGAATATGTAGAAAAATAGAGGGGAAGGGAGAGGGAGGAGATGAGGGTGAAATTATTAAAATTATGGTAAATAACAAAACAGCCATGGGGACATGGCCTACTGCTCGGCTACCCGGCCGCCCCTAAAGACTTCCTCATATTTGGTACCTACAGGCAATTAGGTAGACCTAAGTAGCTACTAGTGCTTTTAACCCCAGGGGCTTTTTTTTTTTTCTCTCTCCCCCCCCTTTTGCCTGCGGGTTTGGGGAAGATGGCAGGGTTGAAGGTGACTTCTATAAATGCGAGGGGACTCAATATTCCGGAAAAACGTAGGATGCTACATCATGATTTGAGGCAGACTAAAACAGATATAGGAATGATACAGGAAACTCATTTCAAGGAAGGAAAATTCCCATATCTCCAAAACAGACACTTTCCTAACGTATACCTTGCGTCTAACAAAGAGGCCAAAACTAAAGGTGTGGCTATTTTAATATCTAATAGAATTGCATGGTCTTTGTTGGATAAATATGTAGACCCAGAAGGGAGATATCTATTTCTGAAAGGATTTATAGGAAACATAAAAGTGACTTTAGCTACTATCTATGCCCCAAATGATAATCAAGATAATTTCCTTGAAAAAATGCTATCAAAACTGACTAAATTTAAAGAAGGGAAATTAATTTTAGGGGGATCTTAATATACCTCTAGATCAGTGGTTCTCAACTCCTGTCCTCGGGACCCACTAACAGGCCAGATTTTAAGTATTACCTTGGGGGAGATGCAGACTAGAATACTGCAATCACTGAGCAGCAAAGGATATCACCTGTGATGTATTTCAGTTATCTTGCAAACCTGGCCTGTTAGTGGGCCCTGAGGACAGGAGTTGAGAACCACTGCTCTAGATCCAAGAATTTATACCTCTAGTGGCTCCTCCTCAGTCCCTATCGGGACAAGGAAGCGTATTCTTCAGAAACTTCACGAAACTCAATTGATAGATGTTTGGCGTGTACTGCATACAGGGGAGAGAGATTATACATATTTCTCTAATCCATATCAATTATACTCAAGGATAGATCTTTTTTTGATACCTCAGCAATTACTATCCAGTGTGCAGGATATATCAATAGGTAGTATAACCTGGTCAGACCATGCCCCAGTTATGATAAAATTCTTACTATCGGGGGCAGTCCATCCTATGGAATGGAATTGGAGATTGAATGAAAGCTTATTACAATCACCCAAAATTCTAGCTGATCTGAGTAAAGAAATTTCATGGTACTTCCAAATAAATGACAGTGCAGAAAGTGACCCAGGTATTGTATGGGAAGCACATAAAACAGTTATACGGGGAATATTAATTAAACATGGTTCCCGAGAAAAGAGGGCCAGAGAAAAGGAAATAAATGAACTACTGGTAAAGATTCAGGATCTAGAGATATTACATAAAGAGACATCAGAAAGTAGGAAACAAATTAGCACATTTAAGAAGACCGATATCAGATATCCTACGATATAAAGCAAAAGCGGTATTACAGAGATGGAGAAGGTTGACATATGAATCTGGAGACAAGTGCGGCAAATTACTGGCAAAGAAATTGAAAGAACAACAAACACGATCATATATACCCTATATTAAGGGAAAAGGAGACCAAAAAATCTTGATCCCGAAAGAGATTGCACAGGAATTTGGGGAGTATTACTCTTCACTGTATAACCTAGCACCTCCGTCTTCGCCTCACTTGTCTATAGATGAGTATCTTGTCTCCTCTCAACTAGCTCGATTACCATCCCCGGTTCGAAGAAAATTAGAAGCACCCATTACATCAGAGGAAATATTTGCAGCAATACAAACGATAAAACATGGAAAGGCACCCGGACCAGACGGCTTCTCTATACAATACTTCAAAAGTTTTTATTCTCTATTAGGTCCACACATGACCAAATTATTTAATGTGATAGGACAAAAAACGACTTTTACTTCAGACACACTAAGAGCACATATTACGATTTTTCCAAAGGAGGGTAAGGACTTGACATGTTGTAGTAGTTATCGGCCGATATCCCTACTGAACACAGACTTAAAGATTTTTACAAAAACTTTGGCTATTCGATTACAACCCCATGTGTCTCAGTTGGTACATCTAGATCAAGTGGGATTTATTCCCAAACGCGAAGCAAGAGATAGCACTATCAAAGTACTAAATCTAATTCAACAAGCAAACCAAATAAAAAAAAACTGTGTTTTTATAAACATAGACGCGTTAAAAGCCTTTGATAGGGTGAATTGGACATTTATGTTAGGAGTACTGAGACACATGGGTCTTGGAAACTGGATGCTAAAGTGGATAACTGAACTATACTCGAAACCACAAGCTACAGTTAAAGCAAATGGAGTACACATTTTCGATATCGAATGGGACCCGTCAGGTCCTATTCGCTCTGGCACTAGAGCCTCTGTTGAATAGAACCAGACAGAACCCGGATATTGTGGGTATAAGAATGGGAAGAGAAGAGTATAAGGTGTCAGCTTATGCAGACGACCTGCTGTTTTCTCTAGAATCCCCACAAATATCACTGCCAAATCTCCTGAAGGAAATAGAACAGTACAGTGCTAGAATTGTAAATTTGTGTTTGCGCTGCTAGAATTGTAAATTTGTGTCTGCGCTGCACTGCTGCTTTTTTATTTAAGTACGGATCTCTGTCTGGTTTTAAGATAAATTATAGTAAGTCGGAGGCAATGGGAGTGGTGATGCAGGGACAACCAAGTAAAAATCTACAACATAACTTTAAGTTTAGATGGACGACAACAGCATTAAATTACTTAGGGACACAGATTCCCTCAAACTTAACAAAGATCTATGACATGAATTTTCGACCATTACAGTTAAAATACTCTTAAAAAAATGGAATAAGGGTATGCACTCCTGGTTCGGGAGATGCAACATTTTAAAAATGAATATAGTCCCTAAGTTTTTGTACCTTTTCCAGGCATTACCTATATATATCCCCAGGTCCTATTTTAGCCAAATAAGGTTAGAGTTCTCAAAATTTATTTGGGCCTGTAGACGTCCTAGGATAAATAGAGGTTTGCTGACAATGCCGAAGGAGTGGGGTGTGAATTGCAGCCCCTGATATGTGTAAATATTATCAGGCAGCACAGTTAGGCAGGATTATTGATTGGTGTAGGCACACAGAGTATAAATTATGGACTAAAATTGAACAATAAGTAACATTCCATTAAGCAGAGCCATATGGTGTTACACATCCTTACCTTCCTCACTGAAAACACACCCTACGATAGGCCCTACATTATTAATGGGATATAAGACAAGTCGGAACCCTAGAATTTCTACAGAACATTCACCTTTGACACCAATTCTGGCAAACCCAGCATTTCCACCAGGGTTAGAAGCAAGAGGCTTTCAGGGACTCAGAGACAGGGGCTTTCATCAAGTATTACACTTTACGAACTTAGATAATTGGCCATCTATAGAATCCATGACCCGACAGGGAGGTCAATTTGAAATGTCTGGTTGGCAGGCAAGACAAATACAACATTTCTTGGTATCCTTAGGCCCGATGGAAAAATACTGTAGACCACATACAAGATTTGAGATATATTGTGAAGAAAAAGAACCAATCTCCCATGTTATATCTAAAATATATGCTCTTTTGGTAACACCTCCAGAAGATTATAAAATGAGAAGTTTGAGTAAATGGGAGAGAGATTTGAATCAAAGGTTCTCTCCAATCCAGAGCAGGAAAGTGGTACAGTTGGCACTGAGTACCTCCTAGATGTACCAAGATACAGGAATCTAACTATAAATTGCTAACACAATGGTACTTCACTCCAGCAACCTTGAATACATTTTCTCCGGAAGCAACGGATAGATGTTGGAGAAACTGGAGAGCGAGGGACTATTTTTCATATTTTTTGGCAATGCCCAGTGATTAGACAGTACTGGTTGGAAGTTCAGAGGATAACGCAAATGTTTACGGAATATCGAATCCCTGATGACCCAGCCTTCTTCCTGCTACAAAATTCCCAATATCCCGATGAAAAGATATAAAAATTCAATAATATGTCACATGGTGAATGCAGCGAAAAGCTGCATATCTTTGTGTTGGAAAGAAACACGAACACCTCCTATCTCTATGTGGCTGAATAAAATCAGAAGAATTTGGATAATGGAAAATTTATGGCCCAGAGATATGGGAAGACATGAACAAAATAAGGAAATATGGGTACCATGGGAAGAGTTTGTAAAATCGGAAGAAGGGAAAAAACTATTTGGAGAAGATAGAGAAGAATAAAAGTGGGATCTAGGTTTTGGAAGCTTATTGGCAGAGAGACCTTACCATCTATTGAAACCGGCAGGCAGAGGTGGGGAGATGGGGGTCTCCCCTTTTCCTATTTTTTTTTTTCTCTGGGGTTAATGGGGATGGGTGCAGGGGAGGGAAGGGAAAAATAAAAATGCAGGCAATTAATCATATATACTTTATTAATATCATTAAGATAATGTTATCTTTTATGTTTTTGATGGTGCCTGTAAGAAAAACATGGAAATAAAAATTTAAACAAAGGGATTTTTTGTCTAAATATGAGATCTGAGGTCTTTTGACCCCAGATCTCATATTTAAGAGGACCTGTCCTGCTTTTTTATATTACAAGTAATGTTTACATTCCTTGTAATAGAAATAAAAGTGACCCAAATTTTTATTTTTTAAGTGTCAAAAAAGTAAAATAAAAAAATAAAATAAAAAGTAAAGCGCCCCGTCCCGTCGAGCTGGCGCGCAGAAGCAAACGCCTACGTGAGCAGCGCCCGCATATGAAAATAATGTTCAAACCACACATGTAAGATATTGCCGCAATCGTTAAAGTGAGAGAGCAATCATTCTAGCCCTAGACCTCCTCTGTAACTCAAAACATGCAACCTGTAGAATTTTTAAACGTCGCCTATGGAGATTTTTAAGGGTAAAAGTTTGTCGCCATTCCACGAGCGGGCGCAACTTTGAAGCGTGACTTTTGGGTATCAATTTACTCAACGTAACATTATCCTTCACAATATAAAAATTGGGCTAACTTTACTGTTGTCTTATTTTTTAATGAAAACATTTTTTTCACAAAAAAGTGCGCTTGTAAGACCGCTGCGCAAATACGGTGTGACAAGTATTGCAACAACCGCCAAAAAATATATAATGTTTGCGGGTTCTAAGTCATTTTCTAGCAATAAAAAAAAAAACGTTTTTAACTTGTAAACACCAAATCTCAGAAAGAGGCTCGGGGGTTAAGTGGTTAAAGAAGCCATTTGTCCACTAGGAAGTAGTCTATTCTTGAGAGTAGCTTAAAAAAAAAACATGTAGTCACACTCCGAAGGATGGTGACATCTCCAGACATCAAAAAGGTCATTAGTTAGGAGAAAGTTAATCATGGGAGACTGAGGTCGTGAGCGAAGGGTGATGGAATCAACTTGAAAGTCTGGTGCCAGATTTAAGTCTCCACATAGCAACACATAGCCCTTCTGGACACGGCGTGCATGTTTGAGCTAATTTAAAAAGTGCAGTTGCCAGGTGTTAGGCGCATAAAGGGAGACTAGTGTATTAGTGATCGTCAATGGTGTATATCAATATAATGTAGCGACCATTCGGGTCTAGGATACTGTCCAGTATATTAAAGTTGACGGTATCTTGAATAGCGATGAGTACACCTCTTTTCTTCTCCTGTCTATTGGCTGTAAAGATGTGGGGAAATGCCTTGTGTAAAAAGGGTGCAGACTATATCACAGCCTTGTGCTATGGCAGGTTTCCAGAGAGATGCCCTCTTCGCCGGATGATTGAGGCCTTTGGTGTTAAGTGAGAGAATTTTAGGACCCATCTCTAAAGGAATTTAGCTGTACATTCTCGAGGAGCATTGACATCTGAGTGGGTTCAGAATTGCCTCAGGATAGTTAGGTGCTTGCGATTCGGAGTTGCAGGTCTGCTGATTCATCTTTGTAAATGGTAGGTGGAGATAGGCGGTGCTTTGAAAAAGGAAAACTCATAAAAGAAAAGGAAAAATTATGACAAACCGAAGCAGAACAAGTAACTCAAAACTGTAAGAGCGGCAGCAAGTGTGGTTGGCATGCCACAAATTATATCCTGTGGGGATTAAGTCCATCTGGCCATGACCGTGGCAGCGTAATCTTCCGCCAGAGTAAGGGCTAGATATGTTGTAGCAGGAGGGTAGGGGACCCTTCATTAGCTTATCTATTCCTGCATTGGGGTTTAGGTGAGGTTTTGTGCTAGGTAGGGGATTTTTTTCCCTGGAGGATTGTGCAAAGTTGACGGCCGTGGCGGCTCAGGGCTGATGCTCCAGGTGGAAGGAGAGCAGGCCCTTGTCGACCAAAGTGATGGTGTGGGTTACTCCATTTCTTTCCACAGTCAGCTTAGTGGGGTTTCCCCACTTGTAGGGGATGTTGTGGAGTGTTTTTGTCACCGTTGCAAGTTGGCACCTTAGCTCCAGAGTATGTTTGGACAATTCTTCATATAGTTGTAGATTTGCGTAGGGGGCCGGGAGTTGGCTAAGGAATCTGGATTTAGCCAGGAGGTGCTCCTTGGTTTGGGGAAAATGAAGGTGCATGACAACATCCGTTGGGATCCGTCAGACAGATGAGAAGGCTTGGAAAGTTAACAAATGCAATCAATGGATGGTTTCCTCTGGGAGAGGGGCACTAAACAATTATTTGGCGTAGCACTGCGGGTCGCTTTGCTGAACTGAATGAGGGACCCCTCTGAGTTTTAAATTTGTTACGGCATGACCGGTTCTCAAGGTCTATTCTTGCCTTCAGCCGTCTCGGTTCTTCTAGGTTATCATCGTGATCTTCCACTAAGTCATTAACAGTAGTGGTCATCTCCTCCAATGAGTTTTCTATGTGGTCTACTCTGTCAACCAGGGAGTTAATTTCAGAGGAGAATCTATTAGTAAGAGCAACAAAATCAACATGTAGTGAGCTTTGTAATAACAAAAGCATATCTTTCATCTGGGTGTCCATTACTGGTTGGATGTGGCGTATGAAGCAGAGAAGGAGCAGAGTGGGAGACAAGCAAGTGAATCTGCAGCAGCATGACTCACCTTACTTTACTGCAGGCTGTCATCCAGTCTCATGCAGGCTTTTGCTGGGCTGGCACAGAGATGACTGCTTGGAGAGGGAGAAGGCAAAGATGTCCCTTCGTTCAGGATTCCTCTGTCCCAGGCTCGTCAGGCAGGATTGGTGTAGTGTCCCTTATGCTGAGGGAAAGAGGCAGTCAGTTTTTGTGGACGCTGATCGTCCTTGTGCTTGCGGGACATGATTGGGGTAGTCACGGGTGCTTTAGGCAGGATTTGGCTGTGGATCAGACGATGAGTGTGTCCCCTAGTTGTCGTTATTCTCCCTATTCACTTCAGAGCTCGGGTCCTAGGCTGCCATCTAGAGCAGCACACTTGCCATGCCCCCTTGTGATGTGATTTTTCAAACACAATTTTTTAGGGAAAAGCACACTTTAGTGATGCTTAACGCACAAAAACACAATATACTGTATATACTCGAGTAGAAGCCAACCCGAATATAAGCCGAGGCACCTAGTTTTACCACAAAAAACTGGGAAAACGTATTGACTATGGTGTCTATCTGCATGCCTCACTGTGTCTCACTGTGCCCATGCCTCACTGTCATTTTGGCCATGCCTCACTGTGCCCAATCTCCCTACCTGATCTCCAGTGCTGTGTGACTAGACTGACATTTAACATTGGAGTCTATGGAAGGGGTGCCCGGATTTGAAAAATCGGTGCTCCCCGGCCAACAAACTTTGCACACTTGTAGAGGAAGAGTGGGGCTACATGTGTGCCAAGCTTGGTGTCCAGGGGATCAGACACACAAAGTTGAAGATGGACAGAGACTTGAGTATAAGCCAAAGGGGGCATTTTCAGAACAAAAAAAGTGCTGAAAAACTTGGCTTATACTCGAGTATATACGGTAATTCCTGATTGGTAAAATATGAAAGATGTTATGCAGAGTAAATAGATACCCAATATGTTGCATTTAAAATTCCGCACACTCGTGGAACGGCACCAAGCTATGGTACATAAAAATCCCCATAGGCAACTCTATATAAGCCTTTGCAGGATATCAGTTTAGGTATTACACAGAAGGTTTGGTGCCAGAATTCTTGCTCTGGCACCACAATGGATTTTTTGCATGAGACCGAAACCGGAAGTGAGAAAATCCTCGTTGTTTCCAATTTCTAATGTCACACAGTGGGAGAAACAACATCAGTTCCTCTCACTGTGTCCCAGGAAATGGATGCCGCCAGTTGCATCCTCACTGGGCTCCCTGATCACACAGGAGAGTCCGATAAAGGCTGTGTCAGGAAGAGGTGGGACCCCTTTCTGCCCCTTTCTTCGCCTGTAACATGAATTCAGCAGCTTCTAGCTGCAGCAATGACCAAGATATCACCTTTCCAATACAGCAACGTACAGGTACGTTGCTGGATGGTAAGTGGTTAATTACTTGCAGCAGACCAGCCGCCATGTATTTACTGCAGCAATGTGGCGCTATTGAGTGAAACAACATACCTGTACGTTGTTTCATTCAACAGCCACTAGATGACGTCATCGCGCCACCGGTGGCGCGATCACGCCATGATTGGCTTGCAGGGATTTCAATTAACGGGTCCGGCGAACCCGATATTCGCCAGCCACCCACGATCGTCCTCCAGAGAGGCAGAATGGCAATCTGCCTATGTAAACAAGGCAGATCACCGTTCTGCAAGGGGACAAGATGGAAATCTGCAGGAAAGATCGGTCTTCCCCAAATGTTGGTTACAATTTACAATATGTATGTTATTTTGTGTTTTATATGCCAATGTGCTATTATGCATTTATATGGGTACATCCATGCCCTATTTTGGTCTAATAATTGACACACTTAACCCTTTGATAGCCCCTGATGTTAACCCCATTAGTGCATTAGTGTCGCGGGTCCCCAAAACCGGTCAAAAGTGTCAGATGTCCGATTTGTCCGCCGCAATGTTGCAGTGCTGCTAAAAATCTCTGATCTCCGCCATTACTAGTAAAAATAAATAAGTAAAAATTCTATAAAAAATATCACATTGTTTATTGACACAATAACTATTGCGCAAACCAATCAATATACACTTATTGGGTTTCATTTTACCAAAAATATGTAGCAGAATACATATTGGCCTAAATTGATGAAAAAAATGTGATTTAAAATATATATATATATATATATATTGACCATGTTTTATAGCCGGAAGTAAAAAAAAAAAAATATATATATATATATATATATTGACCATGTTTTATAGCCGGAAGTAAAAAAATAAAAAATATATATATATATATATATATATATATATATATATATATATATTTTTTTACTTCCGGCTATAAAACATGGTCAATATATATATATATATATATATATATATATATATTTTTTTTTTTTTAAATTGTCTTTTTTTTTTTTTTTTTTGTTTATAGCGCAAAAAATAAAAACCGCAGAGGTAATCAAATACCACAAAAAAAGGGAAGAAAGGCACCTTTTAAGTGCGGTATGCAAAATTTAATAAAGTGCACAAGGGGTTCGAAGCACTTACAAGATCGTGGAGTGTTAACAGCATGGTAAAATAAGAAGTCCTCATCTGTGGCTTAAGTCCATCCTCGGCTTGGTGGTGAAGAGCAGTGTTGAGCCGTCCAGAAGCTGTGAGATGTTCTCATACGTGCAGGAGTTAGGAGGCAGCAGGGAAGCCTGTGTTCCGGGTACACTGAGGGACACACAAGGCTGATGGGCGGTAATGCGTTTCGGAGCATGCGCGTCTCCGTCAGACCTACGCCCATACTCCTCAAGCTGGCTTTTGAGTGGTGTGGGAAGGCGTAAGGGGAGGAGTATGGGCTAATGTTGAATACATAATTAGATTAGGAGGCGGGTCAAGTAGTCTGTATGTCAAAAGTAGTGATGTTTAGAGTAAGGTGTTCATTTTCAGTTCTTCATAAATACCTCCAGGCGAAAGTACATCCAGAGCGTATATCCAATAAGTCTCCCGTTTGCAGAGACGTTTAAAACTCTCTGCCGCGCGGAAGGTGGCTGGTATGGAGTCAATGAGCCATACTTTTAGGCCTAAAGTGGATTTGGGATGGTGTTGGGTAAAGTTTGCATTTGAGGTATTTTTTGCAAGCGGCTATTTATTTTATGTTGCATTATAATGTGATATTCACTTTTGTATGGTAGAACTATATATGGTTTATTAGTTTTGTATTTTAATGTAAATAAAATACAGTACTTGTGCATAACCACAGCATTTTCTTTTAGTTGCATTCAGAACTTAGATAGTAAACACTTAGCATTAATATTAGCCTGTTGGTAATCAAATGTTTTTGATTGCTGTAGATGCTGGGCCTGGATGGATCGTTGGTTTTTCTGGTAAGATATTGGATATTATTTTTTTCCTTGTCTTGAATGAAATGTTTAACTTAATATGATGGACTTTTGGTATCAACCGTTAACTGTGTGCAAAAAAGAAGGGGGCGGGGAGGTGGGACTTTAAATGAGGTGCGTGGGGTAGAGCCAGACAAATCCACATGTAAATAATTATATTTATTATTAGACCAAAATAGGGCATGGATCTGCCCATATAAATGCATAATAGCACATTGGCATATAAAATACAATATCAACATACATATTGTGAATTGTAACCAAGATGACACAGAATAACTATTATTATTTTGATGCATCCACTTTCTATTTATGATTCTAGCTGGTTTTATTGATTTACCAACCCTGATATAATGTCAATGTCTACTCCATTTGGGGGACTGTGATGTACAATATTTATTCTCTCTGTCATGTTGGTTACAATTTACAATATGTATGTTATTTTGTATTTTATATGCCAATGTGCTATTATGCATTTATATGGGTAGATCCATGCCCTATTTTGGTCTAATAATAAATATAATTATTTACATATACATATGGATTTGTCTGACTCTACCCCACACACCTCATTTAAAGTCCCACCCTCCCCCCCTTCTTTTTTGCATAGAAATTAGGGATGGATGCGCAAACCCTCCCTTGCGTCTCATTTAAAGTCCCAAATATTCCCTTTTTTTCTGTTAACTGTGTGTGTGTTGGGAGGTAGGGGCAGTGTGACTTTCTGGATGGGCCTTTGCAGTCCGCAATATAGCTGCATTTATAAAAAAGTTGTCATGTCCTCCTTTTGATTATATGTGAACATGTGTCTTTTCGAAACTGTGACTAACTACTGTATGTATTTGTGTAGGGTTAGTTAAATTGTGTACACTTTATATCTAACATTTGTTTAGTCATCAGTTCTGGGGATTAGTACTGTGACTTTAGTCAAGGGGACCTTTTCGTCAATGTTTTTATCCTATTTTCTGTAAAAAGAGAATGCTGGTATGCTGTTTGAATGCAGCAGTTAAAAGTGCTGTTTTATGCAATGTATGCCTGAATGTCCTTACTCTAAGACCCCTTTCACACTGAGGAGTTTTTCAGGCGGTTTAGCGCTAAAAAAATAGCGCCTAAATACCGCCTGAAAACTCCTGCCCCTTCAGTCTCAATGTGAAAGCCTGAGGGATTTCATACTGAGGCGGTGCGCTAGTGACCACTCCAAAAGTCCTGCTAGCAGCATCTTTGGAGCGGTGAGAGGAGGGGTGTGCTCCTTTGCCGCTCCTTCCCATTGAAAGTAATGGGAAACCGCGTTAATACCGCCGGCAATGCACCTCTGCAGAGGCGCATTGCCGGCGGTATTAACCCTTTTTCGGCCACTAGCGGGGGTTAATAAAGCACCGCTAGTGGCCGAATACCGCTGCAATTCCGACGGTATAGCGGCGCTATACCGCCAACGCACCCACCGCCCCAGTGTGAAAGGGGCCTAAAGCCGGGAATTCAGCTGTCTTAGCCAAGTAAACTGCCAGTTAAAGGGGTTGTAAGCCCTCAGCATTTTTCACCTTAATGCATTCTATGCAATGACCCGGGGGGCGGAGCCGAGTCCTGCTGTCTGTGTCAACAGACACAGCAGAAGGACACGGGTGCATGCCCGGTTTATCAAACGTTTTGAAACTTTCTTATTCTCAAAACAACAAAGCTGGGAAACTTTTAGCAGATCAACTAAAACAGTGTCAGGTGCGTTGTAGGCTCATGTCTCTCAGACACCACGAATAGGACGCTATTTTAAACAACTCGCAAGATGTAGCCAATGTGAATCTTATCGTCCAATTTCCCTTATCAATGTGGATATTAAAATCCTGGCCAAAATACTAGCTAACCGTTTGAACTCTATAGTGGAGATCTTGGTCAATAGTGACCAGGGCGGTTTCATTCCAGGTAGGTCTACCAGAATGAATATCCCCAGGCTGTTCCACAACCTGCAGTATCCCCACGATTGCACTTGCAAGGCATTCAACAGTGTTGAAATGGCCTTACCTCTTTCGAGTGCTGCAGATGTATGTCTTTGGCTCTCGTATGATAGCTTGGATTAAGCTACTTTACACTTCCCCAACAGCTAGAGTACGGGTTAATTCTAATATTACTGACTCATTCCCAATTACCAGGGGCACACAACAGGGGTGCCCGCTGTCGCCCCTCTTGTTTGCCCTGGCCATGGAGCCAATTGCTGTTCGCGTTTGCTCCTCCCCCTTCATTAAAGGACTCCCAATCGCAAATATAGAGGAAAAAATTTCCCTTTACGCTGATGACACCCTGGTATATCTGGCAGATGCTAATGAATCACTCCAGGCCCTGTTGAGAGAGATTAATACGTTTGGAGACTTTAGCTGGTTTTTAGGTGAATTGGGAGAAGTCTAGCATCTTCCCTTTGGATGTGTCTGTGCCTCCTCTAATTCACCCTGACTCCGAGCTACAGGTGGTGTCCTACTTTAGATATCTGGGGGTGCAGGTGCAGGCCCCTTCGTCTATGTTACTAAGAATTTAGAACCTTTGTTGGCCCGCCTTCAAGAACAGACCAAATTGTGGATGGACCTGCCTCTGGACCTCATGGAGAGGGCTAATGTTCTTAAAATGATTTATCTACCTAAATTCCTTTATATCCTTGCTAACTCCCCATGTAAAGTACCTAAATCTATCTTTAAACATATACACTCACTGTGTATTACTTTCCTGTTGAGGGGTGGCTCCCCTAAGGTGGCCCTTGAAACATTGAGGCTGCCAGCGCATCTGGCAGGGTTGTCGTTTCCTAACTTTTATTTGTATTACTTAGCATCTCAGTTGGTACATATCCATGATTGGTTCTGCCCGGTACCGGCTAACGCTTGTACCTCCACAGAGGGGGCCATTGTATCTTCAATGGAAACCTTACATAATATTGTTTACAAAGGGCGGGCTCCTGACCGCCCTGGGACCTCGGTCATAACCACTACACTCTCAGTCTTTCGTTATATTCTCCACACATACTTGGCAGAAATCTCCCAATAACCCCCTGTGGTTTAACCCTAATTTACAAGAACTGTACTCTATCCCGGATCCCAATCGTTGGTATTCAAAGGGGATTAAATAAATATTTGTGCCACCTGTATAATGCCCAAGGCTTTCAAATTTCTCTCAGTTGAGTTTAGACTTTGATCTGCCAAGGTCCTACCTCTTTTACTATTATCAACTTAGGCATGCTATTCGAGCCCAGTTTGGCTCTCTGGATGATCCCACAGACCTGCCCCCTCTGGAAAAGTTGCTCAGACAGCCAGATCCCACTAAACTAATCTCTACATACTACGCTGCCCTGATGACTGACATTAATCCTAGGTTCCACAAGGTTCGGGTGAAATGGACTTCTAGACATTTCACTGGACGATGAGGACTGGTCAGAGTTTAGGGATACGTTTAAAACCTATGTCATTGCCTCCTGTGCCCAAATTATACAGCTTAAAGTTTTCCATCAGACTCGCCTTACTCCGGCTAGACTATACAAAATGGGACTCCTGCCCTCGGCCAACTGTTTTTGCGGCTGTGGCCAGGAGGCTGACTTCCTACGCTGTTTTTGGTTGTGTCCGATAGTTCAAGATTTCTGGGAGGAAGTGGGTGCCTTTGTGTCAAGCGAGTACTTACCGAGGCTGAGATGCCGAGAGTGGTTCACCCTTGCACCCAAGTGCACTCCGCCCCCTGGAGGTGAGACAGGGAGAGGAAAGAACGAGGGAGCACTGGCCACCAGCAGGTAGGAGTATCTTGCTGTAGGGTCTGGTAGAGACGGGTTGACTGGAGAGCAGGCCGGGGGTCAAACACCAGGAGTAGACAGGCTCAGACAGGAACCAGTAGCAAGAGAACAAAGTCCAGGCAGGAGCTTAGCAGCAAGCAACAAGTCCAGGCAGAGACTGGTAGGCAGGTTTAAACAAAAGAAGTCCCGAGTGCAGGCAGAGGGTCAGGGGCTGGAGACAAGCAGCGGATCCGAGTCACAGGCCGAGGGTCAAACACTTTTGAGAAAGGTGGAAGTCCGTAAAGCAAGCCAAGGGGTCAGGTACAGGATAAGTAGGAGCGTAGTCAAGCCGGTCCGGGTCACAACAGGAGATCAACTTATTTTCAGGCACTTGGAAACACAGGAACGCTGACAAACCAGCAACCAGACAGTGTCACTGAGCTTGTTTAAATAGGCCCGCCTGTAATCCTATTGGTGCGCCATTGCGCACGCGCGTGCGCCGATGCGCGCACCCGAGAACGCCGAAGCGCCGCTGCACACGCGCCGAAGTGCTGTTCCGCCGCGCATGTGCGTTGGGCGCAGATTGGTGACAACAGATGGATAATTTCCCTGACACTGTCTCCTCAGCGCTAGGCCTCCCAAACATTATTCATCCTTCTTGGCATTTTTGGGGACCTACATATTTTCACACATGCCAAGAGACTGCTCCGCATACTTTATTTTTATGTTAAGAAAGCCATTCTATTATCCTGGAAGGGTGCACAGTCCTCTCTAAAGTCCCTCTGGTTGAAACTTATTGATGATTGTGACAGACCTAGCCGGGACAGAGGCTTTTGGAGGGGACTGAATGCAAGCCTCTTGCCTTGCGACCATGGGCCCTGGCATTTGGGGGAACGGTGCTCTTTGTGAGCTGTATGCCTGGGGACCTTTGAGGGGGTGTTACTTTGGATTCAGGTCCATGTCCCCCCAAGACACACAGAATCTGGGGACCCTGGATATGCCATATTAGAGTGACTGGTTCATACTGTTGGGACGTTCACACATTCACTCGAAGGGTATGCTAATGCAATCACCTCCAGCCATCTGTCTGTCCTCTGTGCTAATTTGACCCTGCTAAATGTGTGATGTTTATACTTATGATAATGTGTATTGTATATCACTGAGACAGGAGACGGGATGTCTACCCTGACAGGTCATTTCTATGAGTCACCTTGGCTGGCTAAAGGATTTAGTTAATTAGCTCATGTTAATTTATGTTCTGGTTACTCCCTCTGTTACTGTATATAAGACTTGATTTTGGTGCTAATAAAGTCTCTCCTGTTGGAACTTACATACAGCCTGCCTGGTGTTTGTTCTGACCGATCACAAATGGATTCGAATGGCACATAGCTGTAGATTGAATCCTGGAGCACCGGATGATCCAATAGAGCAGAGGAGTGTCGGGAGAGGGGAGCCGAGCGAGCAAAGGGGCTCGTTACAATGATGATATCCCGCTTTATAAACTCACTTTTTCATCTTAATCCTTTTTTTATTAAACTTTTTCACATTACATGACATTTGAATAACAATACAATACAATACAATAACAATACAATAAAAATGTAAACCATATAAACACAACATACATATAAAGTCTCATTATATACCCCTTTGATAAATTGAACCTAGATAGAATGTCATTTACCAATTTTCCATTTTACTAAAGGGACTGCCTATCCCTTTTGGAATATATCTATCTCCATAGCCCGTGAGTTCCTAATCCCCCAGATGTAGATGTCAAGCATAGGAAAAACCAAACACACAAAAAAAAAAAAAAAGAGCCAGATAGATCCGATGGACATAAGAGAGGGGAAGGGAGAGGAAGAGATGGAAGAAAGGAGAGGGGAGGGAGGAAGGGGGAAAGGCGGGGGGAGGGAGGGAGGAAAAAGGACAGGATGAGTAAAAAAAAAAAAAAAAAAAAGAAAGAGAAAAAAAAAAAGGGAGGAAAAGAGAAAGAGAAGAGGAGAAAAAGAAGGAATAGGCGGGGAAAAAGAGGGGAGGGGACCTTTATCTCCCATGTACTCCCTCTTATAGCTAAATATAAATATAGTTATAATCTAAAGTGCTTGTGCATCTTAATCTATATCTTGATAAATACAGTCTAAGTGCAATGTGCCCTACAGTGAGAAGGAAGAAAAAAAAAAAAAGGGGGATTTTAATATCAAATGTAAGTGTTAATTAAATCTACCGAATCAAGTGAAAAAAGAAAAATATATAAAAATATGATAATTTAAAATAATTTAAGAAGGCTCCTGTTCAAAGCCTACGCGTATATATACAGAGGAAAAATAAATAAATAAGGGGGGGGGGAGTGAGGAGGAAATAGGAAGAGGGAGGGGGAATTTATCTCCCATCTACTCCCTCTTATAAATAAGTACAATCTAAGTGCAGGTGTCCCGTGACCTATAACAATCATATACCCGTGTCCCTACTGTGAGCGGGGGAAGTGGAAAAAAAAATAAAATAAAAAAAGGGGGGAGGGAAAAATATCAAATATATGTGATGATTAAGTCGACAGTCAAGTGAGAGAATTTTTTTTACTTATGAGCAAAATAATTTAAGAAGGCTCCTACCCAGGGCCTATAGCTGTGTACGTATGTATACACATATACACACACAAAAAAAAAAAAAAGGGAAAGAAGAGAGGGAGGGGGAGATGGAAAAAAAAGAAAAAAATCTATACAAAGAAGGGACATAATAAGAAATACATTCCCTAACCCCCCAGCCCCTCTATATAGGCCTCTGAGTCCTTAAACTCTCTCCATCTCTTCCAAACTCTATCGTGTTTTGATCTACTTCCGTTATGATTTGAGAGCAGCTCCTCCATCAATCTAGTTCTATCTATCTCTCTCAGCCAGTCTCCTAATGCTGGCACCCTTTTTTCTCTCCAATTCCGTGGTATAAGTGCTTTGGCTCCATTCAACATATATGGTACCAAAGTTGTTCTATATTTTTTCCTTGTCATTTCCGTATTATGAAACAGACAATACCAGGGATCTAATTTAACCTTAAGTCCACATATCTTCTCTCTCAATCGTAAGATCCCTCTCCAGTATTCCTGTATCAGTGGACAATGCCACCATATATGGGCGTGTGTTCCCTCCAGCCCACATTCCCTCCAACATAAGGGTGATAACTCCTTATTTATCTTATTTAGCTTTGTTGGAACCAAATACCACTTGGTTAAAAGCTTATAATTCATTTCCTTTACTTTTGCCTCTACTGAGGTGGAGTGAGCATAGTCAAAGAT
This sequence comes from Rana muscosa, assembly GCA_029206835.1. Lineage (NCBI taxonomy): Eukaryota > Metazoa > Chordata > Amphibia > Anura > Ranidae > Rana > Rana muscosa. The sequence continues at coordinate 1,207,615,415 of CM055122.1, forward strand.
TAGGCTCTTCTTTTCATCTATTATAGTTTGATTAAGTTCTAATTCCCAATTTTCCAGTATTTTCATTGTCTTGGGGCCCTTTGGGGGTAACAGTATCCCATATATATTCGATATCCCCTGTCTTCCCGTCCCCCCCCCCCCGTTCTACGAGTTTTTCCCATGGGGTTAGCTCGTTCATAGCCCGTAGAGGTTTCGGTAATGTATTTACAAAATGATGGATCTGAATATACCTCCAACTGTCACCCCCAGAGGGTCCATAGTTTTCTCTTATTTCTGAAATTGGGCACAGGATATTCCCCTTCAGTACATCTTTCAGTTTTAATGTGTCTGAGGTTGCCCATCCCATAAAGGCCTCGCTACTCTTCCCTGGCGGGAAATAGTCTGTACCCGTGAGGGACATCAACGGACTGTTATAGGGCCATTTTTTTGTTTTACATACTCTATCCCATAGTCTGAAGGTTTCTTTTGTTATTGGGGGTGTTTCTTGTGTTAAGCCTCTATATTGGTTTGGGATCCATATTCTCTTTCCCAAGTCCCCATTACACAGACTTTCCTCTATTTCTACCCATTTCTTTCTCCGTCCCTTTCCCTGTAACCAGTCTGTTATCCTTTTTAATACTGCTGCCTCATAATATCTTCTAAAATCTGGAAGGTATACTCCTCCCTCCTGTCTAGGTCTAGTTAAAGTTTCTACTGATATACGAGGCCTCTTTTCTTTCCAAATGAATCTCCTTATTATCTTCCCCAATATTTTAAAGTACATATCTGGGATTTTTATTGGGAGTGTTTGGAAGACGTATAGTGCTTTAGGCAGTATCATCATTTTAATAGTATTCATTCTACCCAGCCAAGATAGTTTTTCTATCGGGTATCCCTTCAGTTCTGTTTTTATTTTATTCAGTAAGGGGATATATGTGTCCTCATAAAGGTCCCTCTCCCTGTTGGACAAGTATATCCCCAAATACTTCATCCCCTTCTGCTTCCATGTAAATGGGTAGAGGGCCCCAAGATCCCTGCGTTCTTTTGGACTTAAGGATATACTTAATATTTCAGTCTTCTCTTTATTAATTTTTAAATTTGAGATCTCTCCATACTTTTCATATTCCTCCATTATCCTTGGCAAAGTTTGCCTTGGATTTGATACATACAACATCATATCGTCCGCGAACGCAGAGATCTTGTGTTCCCTCCCGTCTACCTTTACTCCCTCTATCTCCTGATTAGTTCTAATAGTTGCTAGCAATGGCTCTAATGAGAGGACAAACAGGAGGGGGGAAAGCGGGCAGCCCTGGCGAGTTCCATTAGAGAGTGCAAAACTACCTGAGAGGGTCCCGTTGACCCGGATCTGTGCAGAGGGTTTAGAGTAAAGTGCCCCGATCCATTTAAGCATGTTAGGACCTAATCCTATATGCCTCATTGTTGCTAGCATAAATTCCCAGTCTAGTCTGTCAAAGGCCTTTTCGGCGTCTACTGACAGAAATAGAACTGGTTTTTTACTTTTTTTTTGCTTTTTGTATCAGGAATAGTGCTCTTAGGACATTGTCCCTCGTTTCTCTCCCTGGTACAAACCCTGCCTGGTCGTTTTCAATCAGCTCTAGCATAAAGGGTCTTATTCTCTCTGCTATTATTTTTGCATAGATCTTTATATCAACGTTAATCAGTGATATAGGCCTATAACTAGCACATAATGAGGGATCCTTGTCTTCCTTCTCTATAAGAGTTATGTGGGCACCCAATGCTTCCTCCCGCATCGTCATACCTCTTCCGATGGAATTCATGTATTCCTGGAAGTATGGTATCAGTATTTCTCCATATCTCCTATAGTAGAGTGAGGTATACCCATCTGGGCCCGGACTTTCCCATTTTAATATTTTTAATTGCATGGCTTATTTCCTCCCTTGATATTTCCTTGTCTAACTTATTAATTACATCTTCTACCATTATCGGTATCTTAATCCTTTCTAAGTATTGTTTAATTTTCTTTCTTCTACACTGGGTTTCCATAAAGCTTTGTTCTTTATTTACATTATATAAGTTTTGATAATAATCTTGAACAATTTTAATTATATCTTTTGTAGAATACCTCATATCATCTTTAATATCTTTCATTTTTGAGATATAATTCTGTGTTTTTCTAGACTTAATTGTCCTTGCTAAATGTTTCCCTGGTTTATTCCCTGTTGCATAGAATTTCTTGTTTACATTATTGAATACCCATTTTGTTTCTTGATCCATTAGATCCCGTAGTTTTTCTCTTTTCTCGGTTAATAATATCAAGGTTTGCTCCTCCTGCCTATCTTTGTGTTGCTGTTCCAGGCCCTGGATTTCTCCTAGTAGGGTTTGTTTCTGATACTGCCTAATTTTCTTTCTTTTGGCCTTTTCTGCTATCATCCTCCCACTTATATATACTTTGTGTTTCCCATAATATCGAAGGAGAGATATTTTCTATATCATTTTCTTTAAAGAATAGACCCAATTCCTTTTCTATATCACTGGCTATCTTAGTGTCGTTTAAAAGGGATTCATCTAGTCTCCATACTCGCTGGTCGACTGGGATTTCCCCTATATCCAGGGTCATCTCTACTGGAGCATGGTCAGAGAGCATTATTGATTTTATTTCTACCCCTCTCAATCCCTCTAATAACTGGTGATCTAGTAGGAAATAATCTATTCTGGAGTATGACCTATGTACCAACGAATAGTACGTAAAGTCTTTATCTCTAGGGTGTAGAATTCTCCAGGCCTCCATTAGATGCATTTGAGACATTTTATGCTTAATTGCTCTAAGGTATTTACCCTCCGACCTTAATGACATTGGTTGAGTATCTAGTTCCGGGTCAAAAACAAAATTAAAATCCCCTGCTAGTATCACCTTCCCTTCTTTAAAGCCCTCCAGTCTGTTAAGGATTTTTCTCAGGTACCCTGCGGGGCGTATATTAGGGCAGTAGACATTTACCAAAGTATATTTCATATTAAATAAAGAGCCTTTAACAAAAAGATATCTGCCTTCCGGATCTATTTCCATGCCTTCCAGTATAAACCGTGTATACTTATCGAAGCCTATCGCAGTTCCTTTTGATCTCTTATTAGGAGAATAGCTATGAATCCATGTGGGAAAGTCTTTTGAGTTCAACTTTGTCTTTGTTGTCTCTTTTAGGTGAGTTTCTTGTAGAAACACTATATTGGCCGAAGATCTCCTCATTTCCTGCAGTATCTGGTATCGCTTATTTGGGCTATTAAGCCCTCGTACATTGTACGCAACTATTTTTATTGCTGTCATTTTATTTAGTTTAGTTTCTCGAAATCATAACTAAAGCGATTCTACCGGATATAAACAGAAAGGAGGTGACCCCGTACAATCTCTCCTCCTCATAATAGCCCTTCCTTCAGATACGTCTATTCTCGACCCCACATAAGATATTTTTACATTCCAGAAATAATAATCCAATTTAACCATTATACACGTGGCACCTAGGTTCAGCTTCCAGTAACCATATAGAATATATTGAGACCACATATACCCCCCTCCCCCCACCCTCTCCCTTATCACATTGTACATCAATGTTAGAACTCCCTCGGTCTGCCCCCAATCGGGCTATCTGCCGAGCGGGCCCTATCTCGGGGGATCTTGTGTATCCTCCCCCATCCCGGAGCCCCATCCACCCCCTTATGGATGAGCCCCGGCGCGTAGAGCGGCCCCCACTCCATATCCCCCCCCCAGGTGAATCAATCTTCCTTATCATGTCGTTCTGCCCTCTACAAAAAAAAAAAGAAAAAAAAGCCACATATTTTCTAGGTTCTATTCCAGTCCTGGTTCCTCCATTTTCTCCATGCTGGAGGATTCTTTTCCCAGTTATCTACTTGAACCGGCTGTATATTCAATCTGCTACAGAATTCTTTTATATCCTCTGGAAACCGTACATAAGCCGAAACCCCCTGGTGTTTCACCGATAGACAAGCTGGGAACCCCCACCTGTAGGGAATATCCTTTGTCTGTAGAAGAGTTGTTAACGGCTTTAAGGCTCTTTTTCGTGCTAGCGTCTCTGGGGCTAAGTCAGAAAAGATAGATAATTTTGTTCCCTTATATACCATGGGGGAAGAATTCCTTGTACTGTGAGAGACTAACTCTTTCTGCTCCGAGTCTTGAAATCTTGCTATAATGTCCCTTGGAGTATCCCCATGGGCATTAAATGACCTTTGAATTCTGTGAACTCGTTCAAACTGCATCAACGTAGTTGATTCTCGATTTAAAGCTGAATTGAAAATCTCTCGTAGCACATCCCCTAATTCTTTATCTTTAACATCTTCAGAGAGTCCTCTTATCCGAAGATTCTTCCTTCTGCTACGATTTTCTTGGTCCTCAAGTTTATACCGAACGTTTCTTATCTCTGTCCAATCCATCTCTGCTCTTTCTCTTAATTCCACTATTGCACTTTTATGCTCTTCTAATTGTTCTTCTATTCCCTCTACTCTTTGTAGTACACTCTGTATATCCTTTCTTGTTGCTCCCATTTCACCTTTAATGGTTTGCTCCAGGCGAGCTATCATGCCTATCATATTTATCATGTCTTGCTTTGAGGGAGGGGCTTGAAGGTCTTCAGTGGATGTCTGTAGTTGTTGTTGTTTTTCAAGTGTCTTTTGCTCCTTTTGTCTATCTTTCTTACTTTTTGCTTCTGGGGATTGGGTTTTATTATTTTTACCTTTCCCTGGGGTCCCCGGGGTTTCCATCCCTTTCTCTCCTTCTAGTTCTGTCCCTGGTGGCCCCTTATTCTTTACAGGAGTCGTAGGCGCTGATCCTGAGTTTTTACTAAGACTTTCGGTCATTTGATCAGTCCCTTCTGCCACCAGATAAGACTTTATTGTATTGCGGCCTGTTCCCTCTCCCTGGGTTACCTTAGGGCCCTTTTTAACCATCTTTTCACCATAGCCTAGTCTCTAGTGGTTTTAAGGGTTCCCAGGCACGTCTTTAGGTCCTGTGTTGTTCCGAGTATTCAACGGGAGGGGCAAGTGAGAGAAAAAAAAAGAGAAAGAAGGGGGGACTTTATACCCGTTTATATCCCAGTGACCAGTAGCCAGTAACCAGTAACCAGTAACCCAGGGATATGCAATTAGCGGACCTCCAGCTGTTGCCAAACTACAAGTCCCATGAGGCATAGCGAGACTCTGACAGCATCCAGCATGACACCCAGAGGCATGATGGGACTTGTAGTTTGGCAACAGCTGGAGGTCCGCTAATTGCATATCCCTGCAGTAACCAGTAACCCTACCAGGATGCACTCCAGGAGTGAGCTGGTATTGCAGACAGTTATTTATGTTACAGCCTTATGTTCCTTGTATTCCTGCGGACAGCAATCTCTATGTACATACACAGATATTTTATGGACAGAACCCGGAGTGCTGCTAAATTTTTGCTCAGTCAGTTACAGCTTGCACTTTCATGTATAATAGCCTGATTGGCCGGATTAGATGCGAGCCAACACACCGTACTTTATAGCAAGCTGTATGAGATTTTCCATAGGGATTATGGCAGGGAATACTGAGAAGGGATGAGAAGACTAAACCCAAAAAAAAAAAAAAAAAAAAGGAAACACGCTTCTTCCCTTTTCTCAGTAACCCCACTGCGTTCAAACGTTGGTGTTTTGTCTGATGCTGATATTCTGTGTTATTATACTATTTGACTTTGGCTCCTATAATACACCATGGGATCTATGCTGTAACAGTAAGGTGTAAAACAGCTTCTCACACAGTGTCTCTGCAAGGAGCTCTCTCACCTAATTCACGGCTCTCCCTGCAGTCCCGAGTGTCCCCGATGGGTTCAATCTCCCGGTCTCCGGCTCCAGCTGTATCCGCCTTCCGCCCGCAGGACGTTGCGCGGCCCCTCTGGTCCTCCGGTCCCCCAATCCAGGACGCCAGAGCCCCCACACGTCCACCCCTCCACCGCCGGTCCGCCGAAGCAGCGCCCGGCAGGTCCTCGATCCGGCAGCCGCGGCACCGACGCGGGGAGAGCGGGGAAAGACAGATCAGGTATCACCGCTGTTTCCCTTTAGAATCCTCATGTACTCCTGTACCGCTGCTCCGTGTCTATGGGTCAGCGGGTCTCCTTAGTGCAGGTGCAGAGTAGGCGGCTAGTCCTCCAGCAAGAGCTCCAGGCTTTCTGTGTAGCTAGTTTATGCAGCCATTCGTGTAGGGGGCATATTTCTCCTTCTTCACCTGGCGGGGATCATGGAGCGAAGCGCTGCACGCTGTGTTACGGCGCCATGTTGTTACTCCTCCCCCAGCGCCCTGTCCTCTATAAACTCACTTTTGAGCTCCGGAAACAGAATAAAACGTTCCACAAGATCTGGGGTAAATGGTTGGCTAGCCCGTTGACTCTCTCACAGCACAGATAATTTATCCTCATCAGCCATTACTGAGCCGTGCCCTGGAGATTTCATATGTCTGAGTTTTTTGTTTTTTTTCTTGTTGATCTGCCTCAGTGAATAGTATGCCTGCACTTTTCCTCCTTCATGCCTTGTGTTCAAATATTACACTAATTGTTTTTGTGTATGCTCCTTTGTACTTGTGCAATTTGATGTATGTGTTATACCTGAGTATGCCCAGATTGTCTGGGGCTAATGTGTTGTTTTTTTTTTCTGTATGTCTATCTGTTGGTTTGTCTTATAACTTAATAAAAATATCTTAAAAAAAAAAAAAAGAGTGCATGCCTACTAGTTAGTGACTTTAATAACTATATGGATTCCACAATAGATAAATACAACATAACGGATAAGTAAACTTCATTGGGGCCTATAGCCTTTGCTAGATATGTAGCAGAATTGGGATTGATAGATCTCTGGAGACGGCATAATCCAACAAAAAGGCAATTTTCATGTTTTTCTAGTAGTTATAAAACTCTTTCTAGAGTAGATTTAGCATTGAGAACATATCCCTTGCTCCCATACCTTCATGATATTAAGTATGAGGCTAGGGGTATTTCAGACCACTCCCCTATAGTATTAAACTTTTATTTTAGGACTAGCCCTGGGTGTACTCTATGGAAGGTGAATCCATATTGGTTGTCACTTTTTTCTTCATCTGAAGGAATTGTGACTGAATTGATTACATATCGGAATATAAACAGAACCTCAGTTTCACTTCAAATATATTGGGATGCAATGAAAGCGTATCTTCGAGGTCTCCTTATCGCACAGATATCAAAAATTAAGAAACAATCTAGGCAATGGAAAAAAACTTTAGCTGATAATATGATGAAGGCCAAACTCCTATATATATCTAATCCAAATGAAGACACTAAAAAATAATGGATTTATAGCCAACTACAATATGCAGCAGTGGCTAAGAAGAAAGCAGAAAATAAAAGATTTTTCCTACAACAACCATATTTTGAGGAGGGAGAGGGGACAGGTCATCTATTGGCAACTATTGTTAAAGCTCAGCGGCCGGCAACATATATAATGGAAATACAATCATCCTTAAGAGGGCTGTTGCTACCCCAGAGATATTGGAGGTATTCAGGGAATTCTACCAGGTACTATATAAAAGTAGGGCATCTTATTCGGAGGAGTCCCTGAGTAGATTCCTTGACACTCTTGATTTACCAAGTATCTCAAATAATGAAAGGGTGACTTTGGAGGCCCCATTAACATTGGATGAGCTAAGAGAAGCCGCATCTAATTTACCTAAGAATAAAGCACCAGGACCAGATGGTTCTTCCAGGGGACGTATATAAAAAATATGGGGATGTTTTGTTACCTGAATTGCTTGATGTCTTTAATTACGCCATGGAGGTGGGCTCATTACCCCCCTCTGTGACTGAAGCAGTAATCATTGTCTTGGTGAAACCTGGTAAGGATCCAAGTAATCCTGACTCATATCGCCCAATATCTTTAACGTCAGTCATCAAGCTGCTGGCAAAGGCATTGGCGATAAGATTATCAAAATGCATTTAGAATTAAATCCATTGTGACCAATCAGGCTTTATCCCTAATAGATCCACAGAAAACAATATCCGACATCTATTTTTAAATTTACAACTCCCAACAGACAATATGGGAAATAGAGCTATACTGTCACTCGATGCTGCTAAAACATTCAACAGTATAGAGTGGGCCTTCTTGTGGAAATGCTTAAAACAATATGGGTTTGTCCCCAGATTTATTAAATTGATACAACTTTTGTATGACTCCCCAAGTGCAAGGGTACAGATGAATGGATGTGTATCGGCCCCTTTTCTCATTGACCAGAGAGACCAGGCAGGGATGCCCTCTATCCCCACTTCTTTTTGCTCTGGCCATTGAACCATTGGCTGAGGCTCCTCTACAAATGTTGTTGGATTTTGTTGATCTACAGGTGAAGATAAGATAGCACTCTATGCGGATGACACGCTAGTGTTTCTGGGGGATACAGGTCCATCCCTGTCCGCAGTTATGACCTTAATAGAATTGTATGAATCCTTTTCAGGATTTAATATTACCGTATATACTCGAGTATAAGCCGACCCAAATATAAGCCGAGGCACCTAATTTTACCACAACAAACTGGGAAAACGTATTGACTCGAGTATAAGCCTAGGGTGTCTATATGCATGCCTCACTGTGCCTCACTTTGCCTCACTGTGTCCATGTGCATGCCTCACTGTGTCCATGCCTCACTGTGCCTCCCTGTGTCCATGCCTCACTGTGCCTCCCTGTGTCCATGCCTCACTGTGTCCATGTGCATGCCTCACTGTGTCCATGCCTCACTGTGTCCATGCCTCACTGTGCCCATGCCTCACTGTGTCCATGACTAGACTGACGTTTAACATGGGAGTCTATGTAAGGGGTGCCCGGTTTTGAAAAGTCGTTGCTCCCCGACCATAGGTTCCCCGGACAACAAACTTTGCACACTTGTAGAGGAAGAGTGCATCCACACCAGGTTCATCGGATAGCCCTGGTTACATCATTTAAATATTTGGGAGTGGTAATTCCATCAGATATTACAGAATACATAGACAAGAATATACCCCCTTTTATTGTCAAATTTAGACAACTGAGCAAAACGTGGAGTAAATTCCCGTTGTCCATGGTAGGGAGGGCGAATTTGGTGAAGATGCCCCAGATGCTATATGTATTGCACAACTCCCCCATTTGGTTGATGTTTTAGGACTATCAATTCCGTTTTTAGGGACTTTGTGTGGAAGGGTGGGAAACCTAGAATTGTATTAGAAACATTACAACAGCCCATAGATAAGGGGGGAATTGCGATACCCAACCCAAGATTATACATTTTTTTTTAACCATAGATTTTTATCGAGTTTTACAGATTACACATAAGTATAAAGCTTTTCAAATATCACCATACATTAACAAAATGTGCATCAGATATCAAACCTACGACTATGAAAATGTCGTTCTTATGTGGACTACCTATATTAACACATTACACAACCTCAACAGGAGGTAGAGCCTGTTGCCCCTTCTGGGTTCACACTGTGATCAAGCCTTGCATGGGGACAGTAGAGAGTAGCCCTCCCTGGACCTTAATGAGGGTCCTTGGAGTTGTGACTTAACGTAAATTCGATACATGCATATTGACAATCGTTAAACAATGAAATATTCTTATTGCCTATAAGTACACAAATGCTGTTCGAGGAGTGGTGAGGAATTCAAAGAATCAGCATTGCAACTCCTATGAATTGACCACTCCTATTGTTAGTTTTCACCACTTGATGACCTGAAGTATCTAATAAGTATCAGCAAAAATCACACGTAAATCAAGAATCACAAATGTGAAGAAGCATAATGTGAAGTTCTCCAATTTTCCCAGTATCTATGGAAAGCTGGAGCTCTTCTTTCTTTGTATGCAAGTAGTTTTTCCATTACATATTGAGCATTAATTCTAGAAATCACCTCCTCAATTTTTGGAGGTATTTGTGAGCGCCATTCTTTCGCCAAAGGTAATGCAGGCTGCAAATAATATATGAGCAACTATTTTCCTTATTAGTGGGGGGAATTTTTCAATACCAATGCTTAGAAGTGCAAGTGCAGGGTCTAGTGTACATGTGGTACCTGTAATGTCTTGAACAAGGAAAGACACTTCTTTACAGAAGGTTTTTTAATACCCTGCATATCCACATTATGTGTAGTGGGTTACCAGTAGACTGACAGTTTCGCCAGCAAAGTGGTGGGGTATTTGGGTCCATTTTATGAAGGCGTAGGGGTGTTGGATACCATCTGTGCAGAATTTTTTGAGCGTTCTCCCAATGGTCTACACATGCTGAAGATGTACCATTGTATTTTATAGCTAAGTGCCATTGATGCAAAGAGAATTAATTTTGTAGTTCTTGTTCCCATTTTAACATATTAGGCAGTTTAGTGTGCATGTATAGGGGAGTAGCAAATTTATAGAATAGGGATATCCCTTTGTGTTTCCCTGGGTACTTGGAAATCAAGTAGACCCATAGTAATTGAGGTACCGTATTTATCAGCGTATAACACGCACCGGCGTATAACACGCACCCCAAGTTTAGGAGGGAATTTTAAGAAAAAAATTTTTTAGGAGGGAAATTCAAGGAAAAAAAAACTTACATTTAAATGCAGCATGCAGCCTTGCCCAGTGTCCATCTGCAGCCTTGCCCAGTGTCCATCTGTCCATCTATCTGCAGCCTTGCCCAGTGTCCATCTGTCCATCTGCAGCCTTGCCCAGTGTCCATCTGTCCATCTGCAGCCGTGCCCAGTGTCCATCTGTCCATCTGCAGCCGTGCCCAGTGTCCATCTGTCCATCTGCAGCCGTGCCCAGTGTCCATCTGCAGCCTTGCCCAGTGTCCATCTGTCCATCTGCAGTCTTGCCCAGTGCCTTTGCGATCGTGTCAGTCCCGGCGTTTTTTAAAATTTGACGCCGATTTCTGTGGAGAGGAGCGAGCGGGGCCGAGTGAACTTCGGCTAGACTCGGCTCCTCTCGCAGTCCCGCCCATCTCCACTGACTGCGCCGCTGACGGAGAAAGCCGAGTGTACTTCGGCTAGACTCGGCTCTGCTCACAGTCACAGGCAGGACTGCGAGAGGAGCCGAGACTAGCCGAAGTACACTCGGCTTTCTCTATGTCAGCGGCGCAGTCAGAGATGGGCGGGACTGCGAGAGGAGCCGAGTAAAGCCGATTGTACTTCGGCTTCGGCTCCGCTCGCTCCTCTCGCTCGTTTTCAGCAGGGGAATTCGACGGAGTATCGGCGTATAACACGCACCCACGATTTTCCCCTGATTTTAATACGGTATTTCTTTTGGTCTAGGTGTATTGGATGAAATGTAGTGTTTTATTTGAAACAATTGGTATTTGTCCAGCACCTCTTATTCATTCATTTCATATGTATAGAAATTGACACCTCTTTTCTTCCAGGATTGAGTTGATATATTAGGGATTAGGTATTCATATGCTGCTAACGGGGTTTTTAGTTTGTACATTGGAGTATCGGCAAACTTCTGGTGGATCATGAAGGACCACGCTGTTAAAGTAGCTTGTACTGTAGGGTAAGGGGGGGTGACAGGTTTATGGTGTAAGTAGGCGACTATCGCCAAAGCTGGGAGGTCATGTCCTGGTGTGATTTTGCGTTCTATGCCAGACCAACTATTATCCGTTTGGCAAGAAAACCAATAACTCATCTGGTCCAGTATTGCTGCACGGTAGTATAATTGTGCTTTAGGGAGGCCTACGCCACCAAGGTGTTTGGGTTTATATAATTAAGCTAACGCAATTCTAGGTTTTTTACCCACCCAGATATATTTCCTCAAACTATTTGTTAGTTGTGAAAATAATTTTTGGGGAATAGGGATGGGCAACGTTCTGAAGTGGTATAATAGTTTGGGCAATATTTGCATTTGGTATGCAGCTATTCTCCCCATCCAAGTTAGATGCAGTTTACCGATTTGGTTCAATTCTTCTTCGAGTTTTGGAGGAGGAGGACAGCTGCACCCCAAGATGAGTAATTGAGGGAGAATCCCGATTGCAGGGGAATATTTTTTTGAGTTCGGCTCTATTCTTTGAAGTTACATTAACCTCTTGTCTACCGCCCACCGTCAAATGACGGCGGGCGGAAGACTCGTTCTGACAGGACGTCATATGACATCCTGCCTTTAAAAGGAGCTAGGGGGCGCGCGCGCGCTGCCGGGGACACGATGCGTGTGCCCGGCGGCCGCCGGGCACCTGCGATTGCCCAGTAACCGAGCAGGAAAGTGGATCTGTGTGTGTAAACACACAGATCCACGTCCTGTCAGGGAGAGGAGACTGATGGTGTGTCCCTTGTACATTGGGACAACCATCGGTCACCTCACCCAGTCAGTCCCCTCCCCCCACAGTTAGAACACATCTAGGAAACACATTTAACCCCTTCCTCGCCCCCTAGTGTTAACCCCTTCCCTGACATTACATTTATACAGTAATCAATGCATTTTTATAGCAGGGATCGCTGTATAAATGTGAATGGTCCCAAAAATGTGTCAAAAGTGTCCAATCTGTCCGCCGCAATAGCGCAGTCACGATAAAAATCGCAGATCGCCGCCATTACTAGTAAAAAAAAAAAATGCTATCAATTTATCCCCTATTTTTTAGACGCTATAACTTTTGCGCAACCTAATCAATATACGCTTATTGCGAGTTTTTTTTCCAAAAATATGTAGAAGAATACGTATCGGCCTAAACTGAGGAAAATTTTAATAATTTTTTTTTTTTAAATGGATATTTATTATAGCAAAGAGTTAAAAAAAATTGTGTTTTTTTTCAAACTGGACGCTCTTCTTTTGTTTATAGCGCAAAAAATAAAAACCACAGAGGTGATCAAATACCACCAAAAGAAAGCTCTATTTGTGGGAAAAAAAGGACGCAAATTTTGTTTGGGAGCCACGTCGCATGACTGCGCAATTGTCATTCAAAGTGTGAGCGCTGAAAGCTAAAAAATGGCTTGGGCAGGAAGGGGGTTTTCGTGCCCGGTAGGGAACAGTGTTGTTCAGCTTACGTTAAAAAAGTAATTAGTTACAGTTACAAATTACTTCTTCCAAAAAGTAATGGAGTTACTCACTCAGTTACTACATTGAAAAAGTAATTAGTTACTCGACAAAGTAACTATTTTGGTTATATTCTATATACACGGGGGCGGGGCGGTAGAAGGATGATATATACGTAATTTTTTCAGTGTATAAAAATAATAGGAGGGATAACAATAAATAATATTGGTACTGTGCCTCACTGTGCCCATGCTTCACTGTGCCCATGCTTCACTGTGCCCATGCTTCACTGTGCCCCATGCCACACTGTGCCCCATGCTTCACTGTGCCCCATGCTTCACTGTGCCCCATGCCTCACTGTGCCCATCCCTCACTGTGCCCATCCCTCACTGTGCCTCACTGTGCCCCATGCCTCACTGTGCCCCATGTCTCACTGTGCCCAATGCCTCAATGTGCCCAAGTCTCACAGTCACTGTGCCCGTTTACAGTACCTCAGATCGGCGGCGTCCCGACTCCCGGCGGCCATTCCATTATTCAAAAGCCGCGCCTCCTCCAGTCCTCCTCGTCTGTGATAGGCGGAACACTCAATTTCCCAGCATTCAGTGTTCCACCTATCACGGACATCCACTCATCCTCATTACACAGACGAGGATGAGAGGATGTCTGTGATAGGCGGAGCACTGCCTGCTGTGAAATTGAGTCTTCCGCCTATCACAGGCGACGAGTACTCGGGAGGCGCGGCTTTTGAAAACTGCAATGGCCGCCGTCTGTCTGCATGACACGCTGTTCAGGTAGGCAGACGGCGGCTTGCAGTTAGTTAAATGTTAAATTACATCTACTCGCGGCGGCGAGTAGATGTAATTAGGGTAACGCCGCCCAAGTAATGGGAACGGCGGTGCCAGGAGGGTAAGAGTAATCAGTTAGATTACTCGTTACCCCAAAAAGTGGCTACGTTACCTAACACCGTTTATTTAAACGGCGTTAGTTACAACACTGGTAGGGAAGTGCTTAAGAGTCAAAGCAAAGCATTTATTTGTGTTGACTTTATAAAAGCAGACCAGTCCAAATTTGTGTAGTGTTTTTTGTATTTCTATGATGGAGGTTTCTGGGTTAGTCACAGTCAGAATAATATCAGCAAAAAGTCCTATTTTGTGGTTTTCGGAACCTATCTTGATACCTTCTATAAGTTTATTGGATTTGATACTTTCTGCTAGAGGTTCTATGATGAGTGAGAATATAATTGGAGAGAGGGGACAGCCTTGGCGCGTGCCATTAGATGGTGTGAAGGTGTCAGAAAGTAAGCTGGATGTATAGACTCGAGCTGTAGGATGTGAATAAAGGGACATGATTGCCGAGTGAATCCGGCCCGATATTCCAAACTTGTGTAAGGTCTTTGATAGGTAGCCCCAATGCACCCTATCAAAGGGTTTTTCCGCATCCAAAGCTAGGGAAATACTGGGTTTTTGGTTAATCTCTGCGAAACGCAGGAGATTTAGCATCCTTCTGGTCCCGTCTGTAGCTTGTCTGCCTCTTACAAATCCCACTTGGTCCAGTCCTATGAGGGAGGGGGTAACTTCCATTAATCTGTTAGCTAAGATCTTAGCATAGATCTTTAAGTCTGAGTTCAAGATTATATTTTATTGTATCACAACTACAACACTGGCATGGCTGGGAGGTAGTAGACATGCAGGATCCTACACAGAAGATAATAATATCACAACTTAAACACCCTTTAGTTCAACTAATAGTAGCTCGCCACTTTTGTGATAAAAGAAAATTCCCTACTTTTTGATTTGATTCATAGGGTATGGGGAGCAGTCCGAACTATTACTTAACATAAGGGCTATACAAAACATATGCTTATATGGGACAACTACTACCTCTATGAACTGAATAGACTTTCGGAATTTTTGGATTGTAAAAAAGCGGGTTTAATATTCCTGTATCAGTTATATGAAGGGGGCGTTTTACTTCCTTTTCATATATTAAAAGACCACTATCAGTTAACAAATAAAAACTTCTACCAATATCTTCAAATACGCCACGTATTACAGACTCAGAGCTTAACCACTTAACGACCGCCCCATGTACATATACGTCGGCAAAATGGCACGGACAGGCAAAATCACGTACCTGTATGTGACTGCCTTCGTATGGGTGGGGGGTCGGACCCCCCTCTGGTACATGAGGCAGTCGTTTTCGGATCGGGAGCGATCCGTGATGAGGGGGCCGCCATTGGTTTCTGGCCACCCCCTCGCGATCGCTCCCGGAAAATGAAATGCTTCCCCTGCCTGTGTAATGTATACACAGGCAGGAGGAAGTGATGTCATCTCTCTATGCGGCGCTCACATAGTCCAGAGCGCTGTGGAGAGAAGACATCAGGTTAGTGCACGAACAGTACACTGACACCAGGACACATAGGCACACGATCGCCCCCCCCCCCCAGCCCCCAGTCACAGTGTCACCGATTGCAGTGATCATTTATTTACTGATCACTGCAAACAATGACATTTGTGACTGTAAAAGTGTCAGGGCAGTTAGTGTTAGGTCCAGGGTAGCCCCCTAACTCCCCCTAATAAAGGTTTGACCCCTTGATCGCCCCCCAGGTAACCCTTTCACCCCCTATCACCACTGTCACTAAGCGATCGTTTTTCTGATCGCTGTATTAGTGTCGGTGGTGCTGCTAGGTAGTCAGTTTCTTTTTTAGGTTCGCCGCCAGGTTTTTATAGCGTCAAGTACCCCCATATATTACCTAATAAAGGTTTACCCCTTGATCGCCCCCCAGGTAACCCTTTCACCCCCTTTTGCCAGTGTCACTAAGCGATCGTTTTTCTGATCGCTGTATTAGTTATGCTGGTGCCGCTAGGTAGTCAGTTATTTTTTTAGGTTTGCCGCCAGGTTTTTATAGCGTCAGATACCCCCATATATTATCTAATAAAGGTTTTAACCCCCTGATTGCCCCTAGAGTTAACCCTTTCACCAGTGATCACCGTATAAGTGTCACTGGTGACACTGGTTAGCCAGTTAGTTATTTTGTTATTTAGGTTCCCCGTCAGGTTTTTATATAGCATCAGGTACCCCCATATATTACCTAATAAAGGTTTTAACCCCCTGATTGCCCCTAGTTAACCCTTTCACCAGTGATCACTGTATAAGTGTTACGGGTGACACTGGTTAGTTAGTTTGCTTTTTATAGTGTCAGGGCACCCGCCGTATATAACCCAATAAAGGTTTAACCCCCTGATTGCCCGGCGGGTGATATCAATTGGGTTTTAGCTTCAGAGAGGGTCTGCGTCGCCCCAGGCAGCGTCAGGTTAGTGCCAGTAGCGCTAACACCCACACGTGAAGCATACACCTCCCTTAGTGGTATAGTATCTGAACAGATCAATATCTGATCTGATCAGATCTATACTAGCGTCCCCAGCAGTTTAGGGTTCCCAAAAATGCAGTGTTAGCGGGATCAGCCCAGATACCTGCTAGCACCTGTGTTTTGCCCCTCCGTCCACCCCAGGCCACCCAAGTGCAGTATCGATCGATCACTGTCACTTACAAAACACAACACACATATCTGCAGCGTTCACAGAGACAGGCCTGATCCTTGCGACTCCAGTGCTGTAGGAGGTGATTTCACCACCACAGTTAAAAAAAAAAAAAGAGCATATATGCCGAAGCATGGGGGCAGTAGGGGCGGATGAGCGATTTTGCTCCTAATGCCTCGTTCATATGGTCGAAATTCCGACGGAGGCTTGCCCGTGGAAAAGTCAGACCGTGTGTACGCGGCATAACTTTTGCGGGAGGATGCCCCCATGCTTCGACATATATAAATGGTGCATGTATGCCCACCATTAGAAGTGGGTGAACGAAGGGAGGTATTCTGATGGTGGGCATACCCACCAATCAATCTCTTTTTTTCGTTCAGCCAACAGGCTGCATGAAAAAAAAAAAGATTACAATACATGTCCAACACGGACTAGCAACGTACTGGTATGTTGCTGGACTTTGAATGGTTATACCAGAATGATGCCTGTGGGTTTAGGTATCATCTTGGTATCATTCTTTTCAGCCAGCGGCCGGCTTTCATGTAAAAGCAATCCTAGCGGCTAATTAGACTCTGGACTGCTTTTACAAGCAGTGCGAGGGAATGTCCCCCCCCCAGATATAAAAAGCGCCATTGGGAAAGCATTTTATCACACCGATCTTGGTGTGGTCAGATGCTTTGAGGGCAGATGGAAGATCTAGGGTCTAATAGACCCCATTTAACCTGTCATTACCTATTGCTATCATAGGGGATATTTACATTCCCTGAGATAACAATAAAAATGATAAAAAAAAAAAAATATGGAAGGAACAGTTTAAAAATGAAATAAAAAAGCAAAATGAATAATTAAATAAAATAAAAGCACCCCTGTCCCGCCCTGCTCTTGCGCAAAGGCGAACGCAAGCGTCGGTCTGGCGTCATATGTAAACAGCAATTGCATCATGCATGTGAGGTATCACCGCGAAGGTCAGATCGAGGGCAGTAATTTTAGCAGTAGACCTCCTCTGTAAATCTAATGTGGTAACATGTAAAGGCTTTTAAAAATGTATGTAGTTTGTCGCCACTGCGTGTTTGTGTGAAATTTTAAAGCATGTCATGTTTGGTATTCATGTACTCGGCCTAAGATCATCTTTTTTATTTCATCAAACATTTGGGCAATATAGTGTGTTTTAGTGCATTCAAATTTTAATTTTTTTTATTTTTTCCCCAAAAAATGCATTTGAAAAATCGTTGCGCAAATACTGTGTGGAAAAAAAAAATGCAACACCCACAATTTTAATCTGTAGGGCCTTTGCTTTAAAAAAATATATAATGTTTGGGGGTTCAACGTAATTTTCTTGCAAAAAAAAAAAGTGTCAGAAAGGGCTTTGTCTTCAAGTGGTTAGAAGAGTGGATGATGTGCGACATAAGCTTCCTAATGTTGTGCATAAAATGCCAGGACAGTTCAAAACCCCCCCAAATGACCCCATTTTGGAAATTAGATACCCCAAGCTATTTGCTGAGAGGCATGTCAAGTCCATGGTATATTTTATATGTTGACACAAGTTGCGGAAAAAAGACAATTTTTTTTTTTTTTGCACAAAGTTGTCACTAAATGATATATTGCTCAAACATGCCATGGGCATATGTGGACTTAGACCCCAAAATACATTCTGTTGCTTCTCATGAGTACGGGGATACCACATGTGTGAGACTTTATGGGAGCCTAGCCGCGTACAGGACCCCAAAAACCAAGCACCCCTTTCAGGCTTTCTAAGGGTGTAAATTTTTTATTTCACAGTTTCGGAGGCCATGGAATGCCCAGATGGCACAACCCCCCCCCCCAAATGACCCCATTTTGGAAAGTAGACACCCCAAGCTATTTTCTGAGAGGTATGGTGAGTATTTTGCAGATCTCGCTTTTTGTCACAAAGTTTTGAAAATTGAAAAAAGAAAAAAAATATATATTTTTTTCATTTTCAAATGAGAGCTGTAAAATACTCACCATGCCTCTCAGCAAATAGCTTGGGGTATCTACTTTCCAAAATGAGGTCATTTGGGGGGGGGGGGGGTTTGTGCTATTTTGGCATTTTACGGCCTTCAAAACTGTGATAGGTAGTGAGGCGTGAAATCAAAAATTTGCGCCCTTAGAAATCCCAAAGGCGGTGCTTGGTTTTCAGGGTCCCGTACGCGGCTAGGCTCCTAAAAAGTCCCACACATGTGGTATCCCCGTTCTCGGGAGAAGCAGCAAAATGTATTTTGGGGTGCAATTCCACATATAACCATGGCATGTGTGAGCAAAATATCATTTAGTGACATCTTTTTGTATTTTATTTTTTTGGTCATTATTCAATCACTTGGGCCAAAAAAAAATAATATTCAATGGGCTCAACATGCCTCTCAGCAATTTCCTTGGGGTGTCTACTTTCCAAAATGGGGTCATTTGGGAGGGTTTTGTAGTGGCCTGCCATTTTAGCACCTCAAGAAATGAGAGTAGTGTTTAAAAATCCAACTACAGTATAAACACTCTAAAATACTATCAAAGGCAACGTCGGTTTCTTGCACGAAACAAGGATTAATAGGAGAGCTTTACTCTAATTTACAAATAATAGAGAACAATGAAAAACATAATAGTAGTTTTGCCAGGTGGCAAGGGGACATAGAGGATCTAGAGGAGGACTGGGCACATGCCCTGGAAACACTTCCCAGGACATCCCTCCCAAAGGTTATCTCAGCTTTATATCATACACAGGGCTCATTATACCCCACAAAAACTCTATGCTTGGGGGAAAATATATAACACCATTATGCCCGCGATGCTCTTTGTTTAATGGTTCTCTTATCCACATGCTCTGGCGATGCCCAAAGCTTCATCATTATTGGGAAAAAAATATTTGTAACCTTAAATTTATTATGCTCCACTGAGATAATAGAAAAGCCTAAACTTGCACTATTGGGAATAATTCCTGATGGAACGTTAACAGTAGAGATGCATACTATGTGGATAAGATCCCTATATTTAGCACGTAAAGTTATTTTACAAAAATGGTCATCTGCTGATCCTCCAACCCATAAACAATGGGTTGAAAAACTTAATACACTTAAAAGAGAAAAATTAACATATAAGCATAGAGGTACACCCCAAAGGTTTGGTAAAATATGGTCATGCTGGATAGATCCTAGTAATCAATTATATGATAGTTTACCTAGTGGAGAGGAGTGAGGTAGAGGAGATAGATGGGAGAAAAGAGTGGAAGTAGAGGAGTGAGGAGTAGAAGAGAAGAAATTTGTGCGTGATAGAAAGATAACTTGATGCTATATAGAGGAAGCTGCCATAGTTTAATGATATTAGTGGTGAACAACTTGATGTGTAAAATGTATCTGTTTTTATAAAGTTTTGTTTATTATATGTTAAGCTACTTTAGTCCGAGAGGTGCAAGGTTTATCTGTTTATATGTTTTCCTATTTTTGATAATTCATGGATTAATTTGACATATTTGTATATATTTTTAATAATAATAAAAAAATAAAAAATAAATATTTGATTTAAAAAAAATTAGCCAATGCATCCTGTTGGGTAATAAATTTAAAAGCGCAAACAAAAGTTCTGGATGGCTTAACTCCAGTGTGAAAATGCTTATAAAAGCAAAGGAGAAGGCCTTCAAAAAATACGGGGTTGAGGGATCATCATCAGCATTTAGACTTTATAAAGAATGCAACAAGAAATTTAAGGGTGCAATTAGGGCGGCTAAGTTAGAACATGAAAGACACATAGCGGAGGAAAGCAAAAAAAAAAATCCCAAGAAATTCTTTAACCGCTTCAGCCCTGGACCATTCTGGTGGTTAAAGACCAGGCCACTTTCTTTTTCGTACATCACGGGACACAGAGCGACTTAGTCATTACTAATGGGTTATATAGATACCTTCAGGTGCTGGCACTGGCAACTTCCAAAACCGGAAGTACCCTCCCCTATATAAGCCCCTCCCATCCGGGAGCACCTCAGTTTTTTGCCAGTGTCTAAGGTGTTGGCCAAAGAGTAACATGTGTTTTCACTGGGCTTGCGTACAGGTTCTTTTATGGGCCTCAGTAAGCTGTTCCGGATCCGACCAAAAAGCTTCATAGCTACACTGCGTTTTTGGGAACCCTAAACTGCTGGGGACGCTAGTATAGATCTGATCAGATCAGATATTGATCTGTTCAGATACTATACCACTAAGGGAGGTGTATGCTTCACGCGTGGGTGTTAGCGTTACTGGCACTAACCTGACGCTGCCTGGGGTGTGACGCAGATCCTCTCTGACGCTAAAACCTAATTGATATCACCCGCCGGGTGATCAGGGGGTTAAACCTTTATTGGGTTATATACGGCGGGTGCCCTGACACTATAAAAAGCAAACTAACTAACCAGCGTCACCCGTAACACTTATATGATGATCACTGGTGAAAGGGTTAACTAGGGGCAATTAGGGGGTTAAAACCTTTATTAGATAATATATGGGGTACCTGACGCTATAAAAACCTGTGGCGAACCTAAAAAAAAATTACTGGCTACCGATCTGCATCACCGACGCTAAGACAGCGATCAGAAAAATGATCGCTTAGCGACAGTGGTGATAGGGGGTGAAAGGGTTACCTGGGGAGCGATCAAGGGGGTTAAACCTTTATTAGATAATTTATGGGGGTACCCGACACTATAAAAACCTGCAGCGAACCTAAAAAAAAATACTGGCTACCGATCTGCATCACCAACGCTAAGACATCGATCAGAAAAATGATCGCTTAGCGACAGTGGTGATAGGGGGTGAAAGGGTTACCTGGGGGGGCGATCAAGGGGGTTAAACCTTTATTAGATAATTTATGGGGGTACCCGACGCTATAAAAACCTGCGGCGAACCTAAAAAAAATTACTGGGTACCAATCTGCATCACCGACGCTAAGACAGCGATCAGAAAAATGATCGCTTAGCGACGGCGGTGCTAGGGGGTGAAAGGGTTATCTGGGGGGTGATCAAGGGGTTAAACTTTTATTAGGGGGGGGTTAGGGGGCTACACTGGACCTAAAACTAAATGTAGTGACACTTTTACAGTCACAAATGTCACTGATTGCAGTGATCAGTAAATAAATGGTCACTGCAATCAGTGACACTGTGACTGGGGGCTGGGGGGTGATCTGGGGGGGGCGATTTATGTGCCTATGTGTGCTGGTGTTAGTGTAGTGTTTGTGCACTAACCTTGATGTCTTCTCTTGTACGGCGCTCGGTATATGTGAGCGCCGCACAGGAGATGACATCACTTCCTCCTGCTTCCTCTGTCTGTGTGTACATTCCACAGACAGAGGGGGCATTTCCATTCGCCGGGAGCGATCGCGGGGGGGTGGCCGGAATCGAACGGCCGTCCCCTCATGTCAGATCGCTCCCCAACGAATTCCGACCGCTCACTGTACAGAAGGGGGGTCCGATTGGACCCCCCAACTGTACAAAGGCAATCACGTACACTCTACGTGATTGTGCCTGTCGGTGCCATTGTGACGACGTATTAGTCGTTGACTAATCAAAGAAATAATCGATAGACAAAATAATCGTTAGTTGCAGCTCTAGTAGGGATGCTTTTCAGCAGGGACAGGGAAGCTGGTCAGAGTTGATGGAAAGATGGATGCAGCCAAATACAGGTCATTCTTACTGTAGAAGAAAACCTATTAGAGTCTGCAAAAGCCTTGAGATTGAGGCGGATGTTTACCTTCCAGCAGGACAACCACCCTGAACATACAGGGCTGTAACGTCAGTTATGTGCCACTTTGTGTGGAACATTTTCAAGGGGTATGAATACTTTTCAAGGCACTGTATATATGAATTCCTGAAATGTTTCTTTGCTTTACAATCAGGGAATTTCTTGTGAAAGTTTTCACTAGGTTAAAAAAAAGTAATGATTTTGAAATTGTACATGCACCGCTAGTAAGCATTTATGATTTTGAATAATAATTTCTGTAACAAATGTTTTTTTTTTGGTAACTTGCACAAATCTTGACAATAATTCTTGTGTTCATATCCTGAATAGGAACATGTCTTCTGGGTTGTGTCACTGAACACCCTTTTCATACTTGTATTTGGTGAGTATCTGTATACATTTTAAAGTACTACCACTGCAACTTGTTGAAGTAGCATTAGAGCTCCGTCAGATGTCCTTTTAACATGAATGTATTTTATATACCTTATTTTTGGGGAATACACTTTAACCCATTTACTGCCAGGTCTGTACACCATACGGACCTACAGCACTGCTTCCAGCTGCCGTACAGACCTAATTTCTCCTATATAGCAGAATTGTTCAGCATACTCTGATGGAACAATCCTAGAGCTCAAATGTGACCCCCCCCCCCCCATGCCGCTGTTTCCCTGTCTTCAGCCTTTCCACCTCCCACCACTCCTATTGCTGCAAAAAAGCTCCCCCTTCTTTTTTTATCTCCTACATCCTTCTTCCTCCCCCACACCAATATGACCACCCCCCTTTCCCCGCAAACCCAATCCCCTGCAGCTACCCTCAAGCCACTGGGTTCCCTTCTCTGCCACTCCCACCAACTTCAGGTGCTTAGAGGGGATAACACTATACCCCCCACCTCACAGATCCTCTGCTGCTGGGCGGCAATCTCTCCTCCCATCCCGCCGGCTGCAGCTGCTGCCCAGCACTCGGCTCCTGCAAGCTGACACCTTATTTATTGATGGTAATACAAAATAAATAAAATTAAAAAAAACACTGCAAGACCCCTTTCACATGGAGCGGACTCCGTCAAGCAGATCCACCTGCTCAGCAGGGGATCTGTCCGGTAATCCCTGATGCAGAGCAGACACGGACATAGCCCACTTTTCTCTATGGGGTGGTCGGATGGAAACAGACCCCTTGTCCCATTCCATCTGACTGTTATTTGATCTGATCTGCTAGACAGGATGAGGAATTGATGCCCATACGTCTGTTTTTGGCAGACCAGATCGGATCAGATGCAGGTGGGTGTAAATGGACACATGTCCATTTACATCTGCCTCTCCATAGAGAACAGTGGGTGGTCCGATCAGGTCCGCCTGAAAAAGACAGGCGGACCCCATCAGTCTGCTTGTTCACGGATCGCATACACAGCGTACACCCCTGCAAGGCCATGTTTACCTGTACAGGGATGCACAGGTATTCTGTGCATCCCTGTGCAGACAGTCCATTGATGTCATTTGGGATGTAGTAACTGCGTGAACAGAGCTGTTGCTCCCAATTTGACATCCATGTAGGTCCAGGTGCATGTCCCTGAGCTCGCACTGTCTGCTTTTGGGGTCATGCACCCACACCCACACAGATGTCAGATTGGGAACATCGGCTATGTCTTTACAACCGTTGCATCAGAATTGATGGGACTGCCTGCATGGGGATGCACGGAACACCTGTACATCTCCGTGCAGGTAAATATGGCTCTCCAAGGGCATACACTTTAGTATGCCACATGTGAACAATGCTGTAGTAGCAATTTAGCAGAAATTGTGTAAGTTATGTTGTGTTTGTGTGCACTAAAAATGATTTTAATGTATTCTTAATGAAAATAGCGATTTGATGAACATTTTCACAATTATTGTGGGGGTGTGGGGGCCTAAAAAATCATTGGCACCTTTTTTTAATTCTATAGGTCGTGTGCTTTCAGACAATCTATGGTTTGAGGGGGTCTTTTATAAATTCTGAAAGCTGTAAGGGAAAAATGGTAACCTCCAGCTTTTTAGAGTAAATTCATTTGTTTTACTGTTTTGCACATCTTCAGTTTTCACCATTTCACAAGCAGGTGCAATGTGAAATGTACAAATATTTGTTATTAACTCAATACAGTTTTAACTTTTATATTTAGTAGGAATTTTGTAGGAAATTTGTAAAATGTGCCATGTATGAATCCACTGATTTGGATTTTAGTGTATTTTTAGCTGAAAGTGAAAAATTAAAACCTCCAAAAATTTTAGAGAAATTTTTGCATACGTCCAATTTTCACCATTTCTCAAAAGGCACAATTTAAAATTTACAAACATTTGTTATGTATTACCTTACTATATGTTTAACCACTTGCCGACCGCCTCACAACGATATACGTTGGCAGAATGGCACGGGAAGGCAAAGTAACATACCTGTACGTTACCGCCCCCCGCAGGTGGGGGGCACGATCGTCCCCCCGGTGCCTGAGGCGGTCGGCTTTGTTTCAGGAGCGATGCGTCCTGAGGGGCAGACCTGCCTCTCCCAATCTCTCCTTTTGCTCCCTTTTCGTTCGGAAAAGAGGAGAGAAGACATCTCATAGTAAGTGCACCGCACTGACACCAGTACACATAGGTACACTTTTCACCCCCCCCCCAGTTAACCCCTGCGCGCCTTGTCACAGTGTCGCCAATTGCAGTTCATTTTTTTACTGATTACTGCATTGGTGTCATTTGTGACTGTAAAAAGTGTTAGGGCAATTAGTGGTAGGCCCCGTTAGGTCTAGGGTACCCCCCTAACCCCCCCTAATAAAGGTTTAACCCCTTGATCGCCACCCAGCTAACCCTTTCACCCCCTGTCGCCAGTGTCACTAATAGATCTTTTTTCTGATCGCCGTATTGGTGTCACGGGTGACGCTAGTTAGGCAGGTAGTTGATTAGGTTCACTGTCAGGTTTTTATAGCTTCAGGTACCCCCATATACTACCTAATAAATATTTTAACCCCCTGATTTCCCCCTAGTTAACCCTTTCACCCCCTGTCACCAGTGATCACTGTATTAGTGTCACGGGTGACGCTGGTTGATTTGTTTTTTATAGCATCGGATCACACACACCGTTTATTACCCAATACAGGTTTAACCCCCTGATCGCCTGACGGGGTGATATCGGTTAGGTTTTAGTGTCAGCTAGGGTCTACGTTGCCCCAGGCAGCGTCAGATTAGTGCCAGTAGCGCCAACACCCACGCACCATACACCTCCCTTAGTATAGTATCTGAAAGGATCAATATCTGATCTGATCAGATCTATACTAGCGTCCCCAGCAGTTTAGGGTTCCCAAAAAACAGTGTTAGCGGGATCAGCCCAGATACCTGCTAGCGCCTGCATTTGGCCCCTCCGCCCAGCCTACCCAAGTGCAGTATCGATCGATCACTGTCACAAATCACTAAACACATAACTGCAGTTTTCACAGAGTCAGGTCTGATCCCTGCGACCGCTAACAGTTTTTTTTGGAAGCGTTTGAATCAGTCGCTGACAGTTCAGGAGCTTTTTCTCTTATCGTCCATGGATGGACACAGCCTTCTCAATCCTTGACAAAGTGGGTTATGTTCCTGTTCATAGGAGAGGATTAGGCAGAACATGTTAAATGTTTAAACACATGTTATAACAATCAGAGTTGAACAGCCCTGCTCAAAAGGCGGTCCCTCCAGACATAACCCTCCATCCTGCAGTCAGCAGCTCAGTTTTTTTTCTGCCTAGCAGAGGAGAAGGACGTGGCTCCCTTTGGGCCCAGAGTCTTGAAGAATTTTTTATTTAATTTTTATTTTTTTGTGATATCTTCTATCAAATGCCAGCCGGGCGACAGGCTGGATATTATGGATCCTTGTAGTCTTGCCAGTTCCGGCCATCGAGTGCCAGTCCTTAGCTTCACGCTGGTTCTGCTACAACGTACCCCGTGACTCCAGGGGTGGCCGGTGAGCAAATGCCGGGGTCCACCTATGACTGGGCTGATTTTTGTCTCACTCACAGTGGACCGGGCCGAAAGCTACTCTAACTCGGTTGTAGGCCTGTCAGAGACGCACCAGTGAGTCCTCGCGGGACGGGTAAGTACTATTCCTCCTGCCTCGGCAGGTGGGAACGGCTGGGCGTTTCAGGGAATTAGGGGTTCTCCTGTCCTCCCTTTCCCTGCTCTCTTTCACATTTCCCCGCTCTCTGTCACATTTCCCCTCGGCTCTAGCAGGGCGCGCTGCGACCGGGGCGTACCTGTGGGGGGGGGCTCAGGATCCCGGTGGGGGACTGTGGGGTGCCTGGGCTCGCTTGTATGTGAGGGGTGCTCTGTTCTGGAGAAGTCCCTGTGTTTGGCCTTTTCGTCCACATCGCATTGCTCGGGCGCCATTTTTGCGGCGCCGCCACCATTTTCTTGTATGCCTGCTGTTTACATGTAATTTTCCCATTGGCGGGCATTTTGCTGTGGCACATGTTGTTATTGCGGGCGGCCATTTTCTTGTGGTCGCGCCCTTTTCTTTCTGGTGGCCATCTTGGATGGAGTTGAATAAGGAAATTGTACCTCAAAAAATGGGATTTTAAGGGCAATGAAATATAAATATAGAAAAATACAAAAATATATAGAAACATTAAATAAAATATATAAATTTATTGAATATAGACATAAATCACCACAGGTGATAAGGAAATATATCTATCCCTGAAGAAGATTCTACTTTGTATTATTTCGTAACGCGTTGGGTTCAGCAACTCTATTCATATTCAGGACCCCAATTTTTTTTGGGCTCCTTACAGTCACCTTCATGTATTTTGCATGGTTTATTATTTGATTTTATGTTTCCTTATCACCTGTGGTGATTTATGTCTATATTCAATAAATTTCTATATTTTATTTAATGTTTCTATATATTTTTGTATTTTTCTATATTTATATTTCATTTCCCTTAAAATCCCATTTTTTTGAGGTACAATTTCCTTATTCATATATTAGGGATTGTGGCAATGCTACATGACTTTCAATGGTGGTCTATCCTTTTCATCTTGGATGGAGTTTTGGCCTCTAGTGCTGGCTTCATGTAAGACGCGCAGCACAATTCTCCTCAGCTTTCTCCTCACACACGCTGTGTACAGACGGAGGCGGACAGCGGTGCTGAGCGGTCTCCTGCTGGGTGGTGAGTCCCCTGTGTAACCCCCCACAGTCAGTGCAGCAAGGAGGGTGGACTTTTCAGTCGTTGTCTGAGTCCCTGAGAGCTGTCAGTAATGGAGTCAGTGTCTGGCTCTTCTTCCCCAAACATGCCAGAGGCGGCAACCGGTGCCCCTGCACCTGCGGTTACCATGGACACTTTGTCGGCAGTCCTGGAATAATTTGTTGCCAGGGTGGAAGCTGCGTGCGAGCGTAAGGGGGGTAAAAAAGCACCTCCGCCATCCCCAGGGGAATGCTCTGACTCAGACCCGGGCCTAGCTTGCGGCACAGGAACCCGGTTCTGGGTTATCAGAGGATGCGGACCAGGACCTTCCTTGTGAGGAAGACCCTTCATCCGTGTCAGTGCATGTGCACTTGTGGGTGTGCTTATCAATGCTGTGAGGGACACTCTCAAGCTGGATGGTGCAGCTGAGGCGTCCACGAAGGGGTCAGTCTCTTTTGGGTCGCACAAATCGACCCACTCTGTGAAGGTGTTCGATTACATAAAGTAACCACTCTCCCTGTAGAGGGGACCCCTGCAATTAAGGACCATACTGATAGGAGGTCCGAGGCGCTGAGCAGGTCCATGTTCACCTTGCTGGGGTCTGCGTTGCGGCCTATTTTGGCTGCAACTTTGGTGTCTCAGACACTCACTGAATCGGCAAAGATTTTGCACCAGGCTGTGGAGGAACATCAGCTCCCTCTGGAGTGTGTAAGACCGGCCGACCAGTTGGCGCAGGGCCTTGTATATGTATGTGATGCCACTCTGGATGCAGCCCCCTTAATCTCCAGGGCCTCTGTATCTGCAGTGGTAATGCACCGCCTAATTTGCCTGAAATGCTGGTCTGCTGACCAGACTTCCATGAAAGCCCTGGCAGACTTATCTTTCAAAGGTGGGAGGCTTTTTGGTACCTGGCTGGATGACATCATTAATAATGTCACTGGAGTTAAGAGCACTCTTCTCCCTCAGTCCACTAAGGGGAAGGAGCCACACCGTAAGCCGGGTCCTTCCTTTCCCACGCAGAAGCAGTATTTTTGTCAGTCAGGGTCCGCGGGTAGACCCAAGCTGAAAAGGGTCCAGCTGGGGGGCAGAAGCGTCCCTGGGTGTGCAAACCCAACAAGCCAGCAAACAAGCCTGCCACTGCATGAAGTTTTTCCCCCGCCCGACTCATGGGTGGGGGGACGGCTTCGCAGGTTCACGGCACGGTGGACCTCCCTGCTTTCTGACCAGTGGGTCTGCGAGGTGGTCACTTCGGGGTACAAGATCGAGTTTCCTGTCCACCGAACAGATTCTTTCCCTCAAATCTCCCAATTCTTCCGGCTCATCGGTCTGCCCTATTGGGGGCAGTGCAAGATTTGCTAGGGGCCGGAGTGATTTTACCTGTACCACTGGAAGAGAGGTTTCAGGGTTTTTATTTGAAGCTGTTTGTGGTCCCGAAGAAGGACAGAGTCTGTCCGATCCTGGACCTCAAAGCCTTAAATGTCTTTGTAAAGGTGCAGAAGTTCCGCATTGAATCCATTCGTTCAGTGGTTGCTGCACTCCATCCGGGGGACTTTTTGGCATCCCTGGACATCAAGGACGCATACTTGCATGTCCCAATCTGCACGAGACACCAGAAGTTTCTGCGCTTTGCAATTGGCGAAGACCACTATCAGTTTGTGGCTCTTCCCTTTGGCCTAGCGTCAGCACCGAGGGTTTTCACCAAGGTGCTCGCCCCGATTCTAGCTTTGCTGAGACAGCGAGGCATTGCTATTGTGGGCTACTTAGACAATCTTCTTCTGAGAACAGCTTCTGGCTCAGAATTAGAGGAGGATGTGGCTATAGCCAGTCAGACCCTCCGAGAATTCGGTTGGGTGTTAAACATTCAGAAGTCGGTCCTGACACTGACTCAGCGTTAGGAGTACCTAGGGTTGATTCTGGACTCCAAGGAGGCGAGAGTCTTCCTTCCCTTGGAAAAATTGCAGACTCTTCAGTCTGCGGTGAGGTTTTTGACATCCCGCAAATGGTCGTTTCTCCGCTTTTGCATGCGTGTTCTGGGTCTCATGGTAGCCTCCTTCGAGGCAGTACCGTATGCCCAATTTCACACTTGAGTCTTGCAGAAGGAGATCCTGTCCAAATGGAACAAATCTCCATTGTCTCTGGATCATCAGATTCAGGTCAGTCGTCTTGGTCAGGGCTTCTCTGAGTTGGTGGCTGAGATCCCCGGCTCTTCAGTCAGGGAAGTCGTTCCTTCCCTTCCATTGGACTGTGATTACGATGGATGCCAGCCTCACCGGTTGAGGGGGGGGAGTCTGGGGAGTCCAGTCTGCCCAGGGTCGCTAAACTCCGGACGAATCCCATCTGCCGATCAATGTCCTGGAACTTCGGGTGATCAGACTGTGTCTCTCCTCGTGGTCGGGGAGACTACAGGGACGCCCGATCAGGATTCAGTCAGACAACGCCACGGCAGTGGCTTATGTCAACCATCAGGGGGGGAACAAGGAGCTCGGCTGCAGCGTCCGAAGTCGCTCACATCCTGCGGTGGGCAGAAAGAAGCGCGCCGGCTCTGTCGGCCGTCTACATTCCGGGTGTAGAAAACTGGCAGGCGGACTATCTGAGTCGCCAGATGCTAGACCAGGGGGAATGGTCATTGCACCCGGAGGTGTTACAACTCCTTTGCCGGAGGTGGGGCACGCCGGACGTGGACCTTCTGGCTTCTCGGCTCAATTGCAAGGTGTCGAGATTGGTGGCCAGGTCCTGGGATCCCTGGGCAGACGTGTCAGACGCGTTGGTGGCCCCGTGGGGTCAGTATCTGCTAATTTATGCCTATCCCCCACTGAAGTTACTTCCTCGTCTGCTCCACAGAGTGGAGACCAAGGGGATCCCAGTGATTCTAATTGCTCCAGATTGGCCCCCGGCGTCCTTGGTACGCTGACCTTGTGCGCCTGGTGGCGGACGTACCCTGGCGGCTGCCAATGCGGGAGGACCTTTTTTCTCAAGGTCCCATACTTCATCCTGCTTTACAGTCGCTGGCTTTAACGACATGGCTATTGAAGGCCAGGTACTAAGGGACCGAGGTCTTTCGAAATTCGGTAATTTCAACCATGCTATGAGCACGGAAGTCTTCTTCCAGCAAGATCTACCATCATACTTGGAAGGCCTACATCTCTGTGTGAAGAGATGGAGTGGCGTCCACAGACATATTCAGTTTGCAGGATTCTGCTGTTTTTACAGCGTGGAGTAGATCAGAAACTTGCCTTAAGCACCATTAAGGGTCAGATTTCAGCCTTGGCTGTTTTCTTTCAACGGCCTTTGGCGACCCATTACCTGGTGGGTACTTGTGTGCAGGGGGTTCGACATGTGGCTCCCCCAATTAGACCACCTCTTCCTCCATGGGATTTAAATCTGGTGCTCTCGGTTCTTCAGGAACCTCCTTTTGAGAACATGAGATAGATTCCTCTCTTGACGCTATCTCAGAAGGGGGCCTTTCTAGTGGCCATTACATCTGTCAGAAGGGTTTCTGAATTGGCGGCCTTGTCTTGCAAGTCACCATACTTGGTCCTCCATAAGGATATGGCGGTGCTACGCCCGCAGCCCTCTTTCCTTCCAAAGGTGGTTTCGGCCTTTCACCTAAATGAGGACATTGTGCTACCATCCTTGTGTCCTTGGCCTGTCACATCCCAGAGAGACTGCGCTCCATACTTTAGACGTTGTACGTGCCTTGCGGGTGTACTTGTCTGTTACGGCTCAGTTACGGAGGTCTGACTCACTGTTTGTGTCGGTACCTGGTCCAAAAAGGGCCTGGCGGTTTCTTCGGCCACCATTTCTCGGTGGATCAGACCGTCATTCAGGCCTATGCCCGGTCACGGCACATTCAACCAGGGTAATTGGTGCTTCCTGGGCTTTCCGACATCAAGCGCCTGTCTCACAGGTGTGCAAGGCGGCGACCTGGTCGTCCGTGCACACTTTCTCGAAATTTTACAAGGTTGATGCGAGTGCATCTTCAGATGCTTCCTTCTGCCGCAAGGTTTTGCAAGCGGCTGTTTGAGGTTGCAACTCCTCCGTTGAGGAGCTCTGTTTGTTTGGGGTGAAGTTAGTAGTTTTTTTGATGCTGTTGTCACCCCTCGTTTTTTGACACTGCTTTGGGACGTCCCACTTTGTCAAGGATTGAGAAGGCTGTGTCCGTCCATGGACAATAAGATAAACTAGGATTTTTTGTACTCACCGTAAAATCCTTTTCTCTGTCGTCCATGGACGAGCACAGCACCCACCCCTCCTTTTTTTAGGTTTGTACTGCTTGTTGCGAACTGAGCTGCTGACTGCAGGGCGGATGGCTATGTCTGGAGGGACCGCCCCCTGGGCGGGGCTGTTCAACTGATTGTTATAACATGTGTTTAAACATTTAACATGTTCTGCCTAGTCCTCTCCTATGAACAGGAACATAATCCACTTTGTCAAGGATTGAGAAGGCTGTGTCCGTCCATGGACGACAGAGAAAAGGATTTTACGGTGAGTACAAACAATCCTATTTTTTCCTGTGAGTCTCACTAGTGTACCAGTAAATTTAGAGACCAAAATGGAAAATCAAAGGTACACTAGTAAAGAGGCCTACATGTTTCTGAGCATGACAGATAGTAAAGCGGAAGTCACTCATCTGTCAGATTCAGGCTCAGAATAAGATCCTGTAGACAGCAGCGGCTCCCTGACAGATAGCTCTGATGACAGTTGTGATCCCTGCCAAGGTCAGGTGTTCCCGACCCCATTCTTCTGCTGTTGTTGAGGTGCAAGAACCGCAGGGCTCTCGTATGGAGCAGAGAGCCAGTACTAGTGTCACTCATCCTTCTGGTGAACTGGCAAGCACCAGCGGCCTAGTACACCCTGGTCGTAGTCAAATTAGCACTGCAGTATCACTTGGTGACGTGGCGAGTCCCATAAGTGCAGTTCAAGCTGGTGAGGTGGCTAGCACAAGTAGAGTCCCGTAGCCACCAAGAAGACAAAGACAGGCCCGTCATGCCCATAGTGCCCTTCCTGCAGAATTCTCCAATCCTAATTGGGAGCCCACCACTTCTGCAGCACCCATATTCACTGTCCAACCCAGAATTCAGGTGGAAACAGTTGATTTTACATCACTTGATTTTTATTCTCTGTTTCACGGAAGATCTCTATAGATCTATTGTGGACCAAATCAAATTTGTATGCTGGTCAATTCAAAGGGGTACCACTTGTATGTGGACAATTATTACACGAGCGTGCCACTTTTTAGTCACTTGTTTGATCATCAAATGGCACATGTGGCACCGTGCAATCTAATCACCGGGTCTTACCCCAGCGGCTTGTAGATTCCCATCTTAGGCTGGGGAAGAGAGCCTGCTTGAAGTGTAATAATTTGCTCGCTGTGAAGTGGAGGGATAAGAAGAATGTTTTCCCTTGTCTTTCAGGACAGCACATGAGAGAGTGGCTCCACTCACTAGGAAACAGGAAACACAAACTCCATCACACTTTAAAAGGAGGCTTCTCCCCATAGCTCATCAGTTTTTGTGTTTTAATCCAGCTCAAAGAGTTCAGTTTCTAGGCTATCTATCCCAAAAGAGAAGAAAGACAAGGTCTTGAGTGTAGTAGCCAGTCTTCAGACAAACCAGGAGGTATCAATCAGAAGGATTATGCCAGCCCTGGGAACCTTAACTTCAACTATGCCGGCCATTCAATGGGTGAGACTCCATTGGTAGCACAGAAGCTGACACGTGGTCCATCGTTGCGGACATGTTACAGGAGCTCCTGACATCCAGGAGCAACTGCTCGTTTGCTCCCCAGCAGGCCGGGCTACGACCGCCCCTCGACCCGGGCCTCCCCTAGATCAGCTCCCCCAGCCCATCTGCACACCGCCCGCAGCCACCGTCTGCTACCCGACGCCTCCCGTGCGCCCCCTTCTAGGCCGCTAGACCCGCAAGAAAGGCTGCGGCCTAGCTCCGGCCATCCGAGATTTTTTTCCATTCTAAAACTCTCATAAGCGGGCCAGCCAGCTGTCGCTCATTTAGAGCTCCCCACCAGTCGTCATCGGGCCCCCGAAGCCGCAGCTGGAGCTGCCTGGGCCCTCAGGAAAGACCACGGCTCAGGCCTAGCTCCAGGCCGCGGCGGCCATCTTGGTACACCCAGCCTCGGCAGCCTGTACCTGCTCCCGACCCTCCTCAGTCTTTCCTGCCGGACACACACCAGTGGACTCGCCTGGTACTGGCCAACTGCCCCTACCCCATCAGGGCCACCCACAAGCAACAACCTGACGGACGAACCGGGGTTCCGCCCTGGTAAGTAGCCGCCATCTTGCTACACCTAGGCGCTCTCACCTCCAGCCCCCTGGCATTCTCCTTCCACCCCTTCCCATAACCCTCATCATCCACACCATCATCCACACCATCATCATCTGAACATCCGCACCGTCTTCCCATTCTGGATTGCTGTCTTTTTCGGTAACCGGACAACCAGGTAAGCACATCAGGTAAAACCACCATAGGAAGTTGATGCAAG
Source organism: Rana muscosa (assembly GCA_029206835.1). Lineage (NCBI taxonomy): Eukaryota > Metazoa > Chordata > Amphibia > Anura > Ranidae > Rana > Rana muscosa. The sequence goes on from CM055122.1 coordinate 1,207,649,297, forward strand.
GTTCGTCGATCGCCTCCCGGGGGGTCAGGAAGAAATTTTTTTCCCGGCTGGAGCAAATTGGCGCAGGCTCGGCAGGGTTTTTCGCCTTCGTCTGCATCAACTGGGGGCGGGTAGATTGGGGTTCCACCATTCTTATCATCATCGCCAGCATACCATCATCAGCTTCATCATCATCATCTTATCATCTGGCATCATCATCCCTTCACTATCAGCATTTTTTCCACCATGTTCAACATTAAATACTCAGCGGACTCTCTGCATAGTCTAATGAATACCGCCGCAAGACTACCAACCTCCATCCAAAAAATACTAAGGAAAGAACACCTGCTAAGAATCAATCTACAATTGATCGCCAAAAACAGGATAGCATCACTTCAATTACAACACCTATCATGTGCCCTGATCAACACCAGATCTGCAGTCAAGCACAGACAGGAAATCCACCATTTCATCGCCCAAAACACAGATTGCCTCTTTATCACGGAAAGCTGGCTAATACCAGACTGTAATACCATCCTAACAGAATTGGTGCCTGAGAACTACTGCATCCTAACCGAGCATAGAATAGGACAATGAGGAGGAGGCCTAGCAGTGATCTTCAAATCCCACATCTCTCCCCAATCATACCAACTCTTCAGAACTCTTTGCCTTTCATGGAGACACTCACCCTGCAACTTCAAACTACACCCGAGGAAACTGTCCACATACTGCTATGCTACAGACCACCACGTCCAAAGACAAATCTCCTCACACCATTCACCGAATTCATCGCAACATACACCTTAAAAACCCCAAAAATGTTGTTACTCTGGAATTTCAACCTCTGGACTCACTCCGCCCAGGACCCCATTGCCACCTTCTGCATCAACCAACTGGGAGAACTAGGTCTGCAGCAACTAATAAATGCCCCCACGCATGGTTCAGGTCACATTATTGACCTCATCGTCAAAGAAAACATGGATATCCACACACTGGACAACATGCCTTTACCATGGACAGATCACCACGCTATCAAATTTAAAATCACCACCAACACCATCTCCCAAAAAGCGAAACACTCAATAACTACACACTGGACAAGATCTCAGAAGAAACTACACTCTGAACTCTTCAAAACCACACCATCAAAAAACATAGGAATGCTAAATCAATACCAATCAACGGAACAAACACTCAACTCCTTAAACAAAGCATTACTACAAACCACAGACACAGTCGCTCCGAGACGCAGAGCACTCATCCGTAGAAACAATTCAGGCTTATATAATGACACTCTTACTTTACTGAAGCAAGAATGCAGAAAAGCGGAAGGAGCCTGGAGAAGAAACCCAACAAAGGAAAACCACACTAACTCCAAAGCACTCACAAATAAATACCACAAAGGAATCTTCAAAGCAAAAAAAATTAAAAAATTCTCAAACTCCATCTCAAAAGCCCTAAACCGACCTCACAAACTTTTTAAACTAGTCGCTCAAACTATGAACCCCACCTGTCTAGAGCCTCCAGCAAACAAAACTTGAAAATTCTGTAATGAGCTATTGGATTTTTTTATCGACAAAATCAAAAACATTCGGGAAATCAACAGAAAAAAACAACCAACCTCACTCAGCCTAAGCAAGAAGAGGAAATCAATACAAACATTATACAATCAATGACATTTTTGCTGGTCCCGATCACCATCGACACCACCAAAAACATCATCAGAAGCCTCCGAGACAGCGCATCACCAAATGACATAATTTCTACAAAATTCCTGAAAGAATGTACCGACATCTTGGCACCCCTCATAACACATCTCGTAAATCAATCGTTCAAAAAAGGTATTGTTCCGATCTCCCTCAAGCAAGGCATAATCAAACCCCTCCTAAAGAAACCCAACCTCGACCCCAAAGACCCAAACTACCGTAGACCGGTAACAAGTCTTAACACCATCTCAAAGATCATGGATAAAGCAGTAGTACAACCGCTACAACTCCATTTGGACTCCCACAAACTCTTGGATCCACTACAATCAGACTTCCGCCCAGGCCATGGCACAGAAACAGCCTTTCTCAAAATATGGGATGACGCCCTTGAAGCAGCAGATGACGGAGAATCATGTCTTCTGGTGCTGCTGGATCTCAGTGCAGCGTTTGACACAGTAGACCACAAAACTCTACTCGTTCGCCTTAAAGAAGTAGCAGGAGTCGCAGACTCTGACCTACCCTGGTTCGCATCCTTCCTAGAAAATCGTTCCCAGACAGTGAAACTAGGAGCCTTCACCTCTGAAACTCGAGCAATTTCTTGCAGAGTGCCTCAAGGATCACCCATGTCACCCGTGTTCTTTATCATCTACCTCCGCCCACTCCTTAAAAATCATCAGCAAACAGGACCTGTGCTACCACTCATACACTGTCGACACTCAACTCTACTTTCGCATCACCGGAAAAAAGACCAATATCACGGACTGGAAAATTGCCTCTCATTGATCGATGATTGGAGCTCCCTCAAACTCAATGGATCCAAAACAGAACTACTTCTCCTCCACGCAAACCGAAAGACAAAAGCTAAGACTTCTTGGACACCACCCACCATCCTTAGACAGACCATTACCCCAAGCACCAAAGTCAAAAGTCTTGGAGTCATCTTTGACTCAGATGTCGATGGATGCACAAATAGGGTCAGTACTCAGCGGATCACACCATCTCCTCTGCCTGCTGCGTAGACTCATCCCCTTCATCCCAGAAGAGGACATAGCAATAGTAGTTGGAACAATCATCAATTCCCGACTCGACTATGCAAACTCCCTCTACATAGGACTACCTAAATACCAGATTTCTCCAGTCGTCCTCCAGGACAGCCCTTGAGAGATGGAGTCCCTCCCATCGACACAGGAAACACATTGTCAACAGTTCAAAAGGCGGTCCCTCAGGTCCCTGGTCAGTCATTTGTGTTTCCTCCGTTGGATGAACATGTTGCCAGAGGAACCAGGAGAAGGACTTCATCTCTCAGGGGCTGTCTGCAGGGAATGGAGACCACACAGGAGGACTGGGTCCTATCCGTTCGGCTCCAGTGAAGTCTCACCTTGTGTGCTGGGGCTTGGGTACCGTCCAGCAAAACCAGAGCAGACCCGTTTTCCTCTTCCTTCCAGTGCCGAGGTTGTGCCAGTGGCAGAATGGCGCGGTTCCCCCTGGAGCTGGTAAGTGGATTCTTCCATCCCAGCTCTTTGCTGCAGCCGCGGTGGGGGAAGGAGACACTGGTTTCGTAATTTCCGGCGGAATCACATCATCACTGTGCGCCCAGACTTCCGGTTCCGGGTCTTCAGGGCGCAAGGAGAGGAGATAAATATCGCACTGGGCCTACTAATCCCAGACCTGCGTCCAGCAATACCAGACTAGCGGCGGGATACGGAGCAGAAAGGGGGGACCATGGAGGCGAATCCCCAGGACACTCCGATGGATGTAGGCACCAGCCAGAACCAGGTAGGCTACTGGGCAAGCCCTGTACTGGTTATTTGTGTATGCTGGTAGTGGTGGCTGGGACTAGTTTACCCCATGGTGGTGGATGCACTGTCCCGGGAATAGCAGCAGTGGTGGTTGCAGCACAGGTGCCCTTTTAGAGGGACAAAAGGTTTGATACTAAGTCCATCTACCTTTTTTGTTTCAGGCTAAGGAGGCTTTAAGGGAAGACAAGTCAGGCCGCAAAAATTGCCCTAATTGTGGAAACAAATTATCCTCGAGCTCTAACAAAGCCTTATGCAGGCAATGTATTGCAGGCTTTTTAAAATCAGAGGCAATCTGCTTCCACCAGTAGCGCAGCTGCAGTTTCCCCCTGACCAAGCCCCACAATACCCAGCTCTGGGGAGCCCCGTAGAGTCAGGGAGCATAGCCCCGTGTTAGGTCTGAATCTTCTGACTCAGACTCAGACCAGGAGGAAGATCAGAATGCAGCTAACAAAGTCGCAAAATACAAACTGTCTATTGAGGAAGTAGACTAGTTGAGCTCGATTTATGATACACTGGAAATTGAGGAAGAAGAAGCTCAATTATCCAGGCACGACAAAATGTATGCAGCCCTGGGCAAAACAAATGCCAGAGTGTTCCCTATGCATAGTGTACTCTCTGATCTTGTCCGCAAAAAAATGGGCCGAGCCAGATAAGAAAGCTTTCTTGCCAAATTATCTCAAAAGAAGGTTTCCCTTTGACGAGAACCCAGAGGCAGTCTGGAATAAAAATCCGAAACTGGATGCCCCTCTGTCCAAGGTATCAAAGCAGTCTGACCTGGCCTTCGAGGATATGGGACATTTAAAGGACCCAATGGACAGAAAAACAGACATAGTCTTGAAAAGGGCCTGGGATGCTTCAATGGCAGGATTGAAGCCAGCCTTAGCCTCTTCCTGTGTAGCTAGAAATTTGGAGTTCTGGTTATAACAGCTACAAGAACATTTACAGACAGGCACTCCTAGAGAGGAACTCTTGAAGACATTTCCAATGCTTTTCAAGGCAACTAGTTTCATCTCAGACGCTTCAACTGACACTGTTAAATTTGCAGCTCTGTCAGTCGCAGCCAGAAGGTCTGTCTGGATGAAAACTTAGGGAGGTGACACAGCGTCCAAAACATGTTTATGCAGTGTCCCTTTTACTGGAGACTTAATCTTTGGGCCTGAATTGGATACCGCCTTGGAAAGAACGGCGGACAAAAATAAGTCTTTCCCTATTAAAAAGAAAAACTTTCAGAGAAAGTTTTTTTTCGTCCCTCAAAAGAACCCTCAAAAACAGAAAAGGAGTTCAAGCCCAAAAAACACTGGACATGGCAAAGGGAAAGGGGGCATAATTTTTAACCGCCCCAATCGGAACCCCAAGCCCCAGTGCCATCAGGGTCCCTGTGGGAGGAAGACTAAAGAATTTTCTCCCACAATGGGAAAAGATAACCTCTTGTGATTATGTTTAGTTTGAGATTATGTGCTGGAATTTCACAGCGAACCACCCTCCAAGTTTCTGGTGACAAAACTTCCAAGTCACTCAGAAAAGGCCAGGGCTTTACCTTTACTAATAGGATAAATGGTGGATCAAGAGGTACTGACACCAGTTCCTATTCAGGAACAGGTGGACGGTTTTTACTCGCACATTTTTGTGGTAAAAAAGCGGTCAGGGAAGTTCAGACTAATCATGAACCTCCAACCCCTGAACCTCTCCATCAGTTACAAAAAAATTTGGATGGAGTCAATTTACTCAATAAAGAATCTTTTTCAAAAAGAGGTGTTTATGGCTACCCTGGATTTTAGGGACACTTATCTGCATATCCCAATAAGGAAGGAATGCCAGAAATTTCTTCGTATGGCGATTCAGACACCACAATTTATCATTTTCAGTGCAGAGCCCTGCCCTTCGGTCTGTCGTCGTCTCCAATAATTTTTTCCAAAGTTCTCGGAGAGCAATTGGTTCCATTGAGACTTCAGTCAGTCTCTATCATTCCATATCTAGACAACCTACTCCTCTCAGCCCACTCGGAGAAACAACTCTGTCAGGACACAACTCACCCTGAGTCTATTGGGGTGGATCGTCAGTTTGGAGAAATCCAAAACAACTCCAACACAGAATATTCTGTATTTGGGTTACAAGATTCTGTCTGTAGAGCAAAGGATAGTCTTGCCGGAAGAAAAGATATCAAATCTGAAACAGAGGATGTCTTTTCTTCAAACCAGCTCCAATTGTACAGTAAGGGAGGTCATGTCAGCACTAAGTCTAATGACTGCAGCCATCCCGGCCGTACAATGGGCCAGGTTCCACCAGAGAGACCTGCAGAGGTTTTTTTGGAACAGGTGAAAGACAGAAATCTAGAAGAATACATATCGATCCCCACCAAAGTAAAACGTTCCCTCTGGTGGTGGAAGGACACGGAAAACCTTAACAAAGGTGTTCTCTGGGTCCTGCCTATCACATCCACACTGACCACGGATGCAAGCAGTTGGGGTTGGGGAGCTCATCTCAACTCATGCTCGGCCCAGGGCAGGCGGACATTAGAAGAGAAAAAGTTCTCTTCCATTCGGAAGTAGTTAACAGCTATCCTCAGAGCTCTACTAGCCTTTCAGGACAAGCTACAGGGTACCCATCTTCAAGTCCGCTCAGACAATATGACGGCAGTAGCTTATATAAACAAGCAGGGAGGTACCAGAAGTCCTCGTCTAATGTTGGTCGCCAAACATATATTTCAGTGGGCAGAGTCCAGTCTAGAATTCATCTCTGCAATACACCTGAAGGGGGAGCGGAACAGCACTGCAGACTTCTTGAGTCGACAACTAGTTTCGAATCAAGAATGGTCTCTGCATCTGGAGGTTTTCAACCTCATAACAGCTCACTGGGGGATCCCAGAAGTAGACTTATTTGCAAACAGAGAGAATGCAAAAGTCCCCAGTTTCTGTGCAGGAGATCAACCCTTGGCGGTAGATGCCTTACAAATCCCCTGGACCTTCAGTCTGGCCTATGCATTTCTACCGCTTCACCTCATTCCGAGAGTCCTGGCAAAGTTTCTTGCAGAAGAAACATGTTTAATTCTAGTGGGATCTTTTTGGCCCAAGAGACCTTGGTTCACAACTTTACTGAGGTTTGACGGACCTTTCCTCAGGTTTCCTCTGAGGCTCCCCTGCAGACAAGACCTCCTGTCACAGGGACCCCTCTAGCCTCCTCAAGTAGCAGTGCTGAAGCTGTCTGCATGGTTACTGAGGAAGAGATTCTGAGAAACAAAGGTCTATCAGAAAAAGTGATTCAAACCTTACTTCAGAGCCGGAAACCAGTCACCCAAGCTATTTACAGAAAAAATTGGAAAAAATTAAATTTCTGGTTGGTGGATCAGGGTAAGGCTAACAAGGATATAACAAATATCCTACAGTTTCTCCAAGAAGATGTAGACAAGGGGTTATCTCCTAGTACTATAAAAGTCCAGATAGCGGCCTTAAGTGTGTACTTAGTAAAACGCTTACAGGAAGATCCCCTTATCACTAGGTTCTATAAGGCAATTGCTAGACATAAACCAGTTAGAATCAAGATAAATCCAACTTGAGACCTTTCGGTCATCCTCAAAGCCTTTTTGGGGACACCGTTTGAACCTATCCCGGAGGCCTCTCTAAGACTACTTACATTCAAAACAGTACTACTTGTGGCAATCACTTCAGCCCGTAGGGTCAGTGAGATCCAAGCTCTCTCCATTAGAGAGCCTTTTCTTCAAATCCTTGAAGACAGAGTCATCCTAAAAACAGACCCTGTGTTCTTGCCTAAGGTGGCATCCAAATTCCATAGGTCTCAAGACATTGTTCTCCCTTCATTCTGTCAGAACGCGTCAAACAAAAAAGAGAAGCAATTTAATTTATTAGATGTGAGAAGGTGTATCTTAGAGTACCTAGATGCAACCAAATCTTTTAGAATTGCAGTTTCCTTGTTTGTGCTTTTTTCTGGGCAACATAAGGGACAAAAAGTTTCTAAGGTCACTATAGCTAGGTGGATCAGGCTAGCTATAGCAGGAAGTAGATCAGGCTAGCTATAGTAGAAAGTTATAGAATACTAAATAAGGATCCTCCTGGGGGTGTTAAAGCCCACTCCACAAGGGCACTCTCTGCATCTTTGGCTGAAAGAGCTGGTGCCACCCCAGAGAAAATATGTAAAGCAGCCACACGGTCAAGCTTCTCCACCTTTACAAGGCATTATAGACTAGACTTAATGTCCAGTCAGGATACGGCTTTTGGGAAGAAAGTCCTCCAAGCCGTGGTCCCCCCCCTAATCTGGTGAGTACTTGGGGATCCTCTCAAGGGCTGTCCTGGAAGAAGACTGGGGAAAACCGGAGTACTTACTGGTAACTCCTTTTCCAGTAGTCTTCCAGGACAGCACGATCCCACCCTTGAATTATGTTGATGCATTAATGTTATTACCTGTTATGGTTATGTTTTTCAGTTCCATCCTTCGGTTTTTGGTAAATGACTGACCAGGGACCTGAGGGACCGCCTCTTGAACTGTTGGCAATGTGTTTCCTGTGTTGATGGGGAGGACTCAGTCTCTCAAGGGCTGTCCTGGAAGACTACTGGAAAAGGAGTTACCGGTAAGTACTGACTCCGGTTTTCGCGTCTGCAAGTCGTCCAGAACACGGCAGCCAGACTGGTAACGGGGAAAAACCCTGGAAATCCATCACCCCTTCACTGAGGACCCTGCATTGGCTAACCGTAAAGGATCGGGTCACATTCAAGACCCACTGTCTCACCCACAAGTGCACACAAGGAAACGCTCCTCAATACTTATGTGAGAAGATAAAACGCTACACCCCCAATCGCATTCTCCGATCAACCAACCAAAACCTCCTCCACATCCCCAAGTCCCACGACAAATCAAAGGGAGAACAAAGATTTGCAGTTCAAGGACCACGGCTATGGAACGCTCTACCCACGGACATCCGCATGGAAGAAAACCATCGGGCCTTCAGGAATAAACTTAACACACCTCTTCTGAAGGATTAGGACGTCACTGGATGCAAAGTGCCTTGAGGCTATTTAGTTTGCATTTTTAGCGCTATACAAGTTATTTACTCACTCATTTCAGGCCCCTCCAGAGTTTTCTTTTAAAGGTGTGGGATCACAGCCCAGAAACCTTAGACACAAAAGTGACCAGTTACACTTACCGGTAACGGTGTTTCTGGGAAGTCTTCCAGGACGGCACAATGAGAGATGACTGGCTCCACCTGACAGGAAACACAATCAATTCAAAGAGGTTAAAGCACCCGCCCCTCCCCGTGCTCCTCAGTTATGATAAAGTACAGACCCACACCAGTGCACGAGAGAGAAAACACACACCCAAATAACTCTATACAAACCAATGTATCAACCAAAGCGGTGGGAAGTAGGCCTGCCGTCCTGGAAGACTTCCCAGAAACACCGTTACCGGTAAGTGTAACTGGTCACTTTCTCAAGTCGTCTTCCAGGACGGCACAATGAGAGAGAAGCAAGTAGCTTCAGGCCTACCTTAGGGTGGGACGACTGCTTGCAGGACCTTTCTACCAAAGGACAGGTCCTGAGGTGACAGCAACTCCACTCTGTAATGCCTTAGGAATGTATTCTGGCTTGACCAAGTCGTAGCTTTACAGATCTGTTCCACCGAAGCTCCGGCTCTTTCTGCCCAGGAGGTTGCCAAAGAGCGAGTAGAATGAGCTTTAACTTTCGGGGCTGTCTTACCAGCCTGGTCATAAGCTATGGAGATTGTCTGTCTGATCCATCTAGATATGGATGCTCTAGATGCCTGTTGGCCTTTTTTCTGTCCAAAAAAAAAAAATTAGTAAATGGCTGGATTTCCTAAATTCACCCACTCTATCCAGATAAGCTAGCAGACACCGTGTGACATCCAGACAATGAAAGGAGGCCTCTCTTTCATTTTGTGGATTTGAACAAAAGGAAGGAAGAATAATTTCTTGTGATCTATGAAACTTTGACACTACCTTAGGGAGGTCCAGGGGGTCCTGCCTAAGAATAACTCTGTCCTCGAATAAACTAAAGAAAGGCTCTTTAATCGTCAGAGCCTGCACGTCGCCTATTCTTCTGGCTGTAGTAATTGCCAGAAGAAAAGCAAACTTAAATGTCAGTAATTTAACTGAAATATCTTCTAGTGGCTCAAACGGAGCCTTAGTTAATTGTTCCAAAACTAACGTAAGGTCCCAGGGCGGGACTCTAGAGATCCGCACCAGGGCCAATCTATCCCTGGCCATTAGAAATCTTTTAACTAGAGGGTCCAGTGATAACTTCTTGTCCAAAAAATACGATAAGGCTGCTACCTGTACTCTTAGAGTCTTGGTAGCGAGACCTAAATCGGCGCCATCCTGGAGAAAGTCCAGGATGACCGAGGTTTCTTGCTGGGATACCTTTCTCACTAGACACCAGTGAGAGAAGACTCCCCACACCTTCCTGTAGATACGTCTGGTGACTTCTACTTGAAAGGAGAGTGTTAATCACTCTCTCGGAACATCCCCTCTCCCGCAGGTTCTGCCTCTCAAGCACCAGGCCGTCAGCTTGAAGAAGCTGGGATCTGGGTGAAAGACTGGTCCCTGCCGAAGAAGGTCCACCCGAACTGGTAGATGGGGGGGAGGTGCTACGGACCAGTTCTGTAGAGCGGGAAACCAGGCTCTCTTGGGCCACCAAGGAGCAATTAGAATGAGTCTGGTTTCTGAGAGACCTAGTTTTTGTAGGACTCTTGGAATGAGACTCAGAGGGGGAAAAGCATAAGCCAGGTGAAAACTCCATACCTGAGCCAGTGCATCCACCCCCCCTGAGCCCCACTCCCGGGACAGGGAAAATAATCTTCTTACTCTCCTGTTCTCCTTGCGGGCAAAGAGGTCTATTTCTGGCCTTCCAAAATGTTGGCACACCAGGTTGAACACCTCTGGGTTCAGCTCCCATTCCCCCTGGAGAATCCGATGACGGCTTAGATAGTCCGCCTCTATGTTGTACCTTCCCTTTATGTGTACTGCCGTAATAGAGGCAATCCGAAGCTCTGCCCAGCTCAGAATTCCTAGAGACAAGGTCAGCAGGGAGGGAGACCTGGTTCCCCCCTGATGATTTATGAAGGCCACTGTGGTCGCATTGTCGGAGAGGATCTGGACCTCCCGGTCTCGGATCCTTTCCTTGAACGCTTTTAGGGCCTCCCCGACCGCCAATAATTCCTGGAAGTTTGAGGAGGCGTGTCTCTGATCCTGATTCCAGGAACCCTGGGCTCGGAGTTCGCCTAAGTGGGCCCCCCAACCCCAGGAGCTTGCGTCCGTCGTTATCCTGAGGGGGTCTGTCTGAGTCCATAGATGACCCACCTGCAACTTCTGAGGAAGAAGCCACCAGCTCAGAGAGTCCTTTACTACCTCTGGGATGGAGATTCTGTGGTCTAATGTTCCTCTTGTTCCGTCCCAGGAGGATAAGAGGAATTGTTGGAGGGGTCTGGAGTGGAGCTGAGCCCACGGAACCGCAGGTATACAAGAGGTCATTAGACCCAGTACCCTCATGATGCCTCTGAAAGAGGACTCCCTTACCTCCAACAGAGACCTGACCGCTGTCATGAGGCCCTGGACCTTCTCCTGGGGTAAACAAAGCTTCCTTTGTAAGGAGTCTATCAGGAAACCCAGGTAAATCTTTCTTTGGTCCGGGATCATCGAGGACTTCTCTCGGTTGATGATCCAACCCAGGGATTCCAAGGTACTCACAACCTTGGCCAGGTCTGCGAGGAGGAGATCTCGACTCTGGTTGTAAAGTAGAAGGTCGTCGAGATAAGGGACTATCGTTATACCCTCTAGGTGTAGGAAGGCAACCACCTCTGCTACGATTTTTGTAAATACCCTTGGGCTGGAAGCCAGTCCAAAGGGGAGGGCAGCAAACTGCCAGTGTTGAATCCCCTGAGGAGACCCGATTGCGAATCTGAGGAAGGCTTGATGTCCTGGAAAGATCGGGACGTGAAGGTAGGCGTCCTTTAAGTCGATCGTTACCATGTACCATCAGTCTTCTGAGGGTGTATATGCTTTCCATGCGAAATTTCTTGTGACACAAGGAGGTATTCAGGCGTCTCAGGTTTATTATCAACCGGTACTTGCCCGACGGCTTTGGGACAACGAAGATGTGGGAGTAGACCCCCAGTCCGCGTTGTCCCGCAGGTACCGGGACTACAACTCCCTGTTCTGCTAGTTCTGAGATGTTTTGCAGAAGACCTGCTGCCTTGAGGGGGTCCCTGGGGAGATGTGTTAATAGGAACTTTGAGGGGGGGGGGGGGATGAAGAAACTCCAGCCTGTAGCCCTCCTTTATAATGCTGAGAATATGAGGGATCTGGGTAATACTCTCCCACCTGGAAAGGAATTGGGAAAGTCTTCCCCCTACCCTTACGTCACTTAAAGTCTTTTTCATTTGATTTTTGGTTGGAAAAGAGGATACTTCCTTTTTGCTTATCCTTTCCAACGCCCCACTTCCTATTACCGGCAGGCTTCTTGTTCGAGAAACGGTTTCTACCCTGGGGGCCTCGAAAAAATCTTTTTTGGTCCCTTTTAGGTTTAGTGGGGAACTTTTTGCCCTTTTCGGTAGATCTTGACAGGGCTTGGTCCAGCTCTGTACCAAAAAGGAGTGAGCCCTCAAATGGGAGTCCACATAAGCGGGTCTTGGATGCGTTATCCCCATCCCATGTTTTGACCCATACGGCTCTGCGAGCCGAGTTTACGAGGGCACCCGTTTTTGCGGTGGTTCGCACGGTCTCAACTGCAGCATCTGCTAGGTATGCCACTGCGCTACCTATTACCTGTAGAGAGTCTAGGACTTCCCTGGACTTGGACACACGGGAAACATGTTCTATTAGTTTGGTTATCCATGTATCCGCGTTCCTAGCTATACAAGCTGAAGCCAACGCGGGGCTCATTGTTGCCGCATTGGCTTCCCAGGCTCTACGCAAGGTCGTCTCAGTACGGCGATCCATAAGATCCTTGATATTACCTGCATCCTCGAAGGAGAGGTCGGATTGCTTTGACACCTGTGCCAAAGAGGCGTCCAATCTGGGAATCTTAAAGAGTTTCTCCTCATCCTCCCCCTTAAAAGGGCACCTACGCTTCCAAGTTTTATATTTCAGAAGCTTCCTCTCAGGTTCCTTCCACTCTCTAAGAATCACATCATGGAGAGCCTGGTGAACCGGGATGGTTCTGGGTTGGGCCCTTACCAAGCCTCGGTACAATCTATCCTGTGCGGATACCTGTTCCGTCGGCTCCTGAATTTCTTCAGAGGCGTAGATTGCACCAAGGAGGCCTTCCATGTCGTCAGCTGAGAAGATGCGTCTCCCTGACCTAGAGCCCTCTTCCTCCTCCTCAGCCTGACTATCTATCAGGCCCTCATCGGAAAGTCCCTGATCAGGGATCTCCGAGTCTTCTTCTGCCTCTGAGTTCTGAGATAAGAGGGATCTCAGGGATTCTGGGTGTCCTCTCCCCCTGGTTGAGGAGAAAAACTCCTGTGAGGAAGGGCCCTCCCTGCTTGTCTGGGGCTCTGGTTCCTTAGCTTTAAGGGAGGCTTGAAAATCCTTAAGGGTGGCAAGCATCTGGGTTTGGACAGAGAGAAAGTCTCTCATCACCTGAGATGTTTCCTTCCCAGCCAGCTTCTGGATACATTTGAAGCAGAAGGGCTTGGAATGGGTTGAGGGTAATTTCTCGTTACAGTAACCGCATCTTTTGGAGTGGGCAGGGGTTCTAGAGGAACGACTAGCAACCCCCTGGGCAGTGACGTCCTCTCCTGCAATGTAAGGGTACACAGGAATACATTAACAACCAAAAAAAACCCTGTGACAGGCAAGGGGAAAGAGTCGGGGTACCATCCCCCATCATGACCCCTGCTGGCTGGGTTGACTCACCCCCTGTGGTCTCCTCTGTAGCCGCGGCCGTAGTCGGCCTCTCCTCATGCTCCATGTAGGTGAGATGCTCTGCTCCCGATCGCAGTTACAGATCCACTGGAGGAGAAAAAAGGGCGCCTCCTTCCTGGCGTCCCTCCGTTTTTGAATGCGGTAACAGACGCCGGCCGCCGCCATTTTGCCGGAGACCGGAACCGGAAATGACGCGGCACGCGATGGCGTCATCCTTGACGCTAGAGGACGAATGTCCTAGACGCCGGGAAAATGGCGCCGCAATGCTATGCACCTGCATAGAGCGGCGCCCTGAGCAAACGGACCGCGCGAGCGGACGGAGGAACCTGCCAGCCCCCCCCTCCAGGATGGACACCCAAACAGGTAGGAGGGAGGAAGGAGGATATCTGGCCCCTGAAGTCCCGGGTACAGCCCCGCACCTAGGGAGCTTCAGTGCTCAGGGAGGCTCTTCAACTGCCCTCCCTGAGAAGGAATGGGATACCCCTCAGGACGGACAAATAGAGTCCTGCTAGGCCCAGAGGCTTCCCAGGCATGCGGCTCAGCTCCCGGGGGGGGACTTCCAGCCCCAGGCCTTCAGTCTGTGGGGAAAAAAATAAACGGTTTCGCTGTGGGGAAACACAATCAAGAACTGAGGAGCACGGGGAGGGGCGGGTGCTTTAACCTCTTTGAATTGATTGTGTTTCCTGTCAGGTGGAGCCAGTCATCTCTCATTGTGCCGTCCTGGAAGACGACTTGAGAAAATAAAGCTTCCCACCAAGGTCAAGAGCCCACCTGGCTCAAAATATAGCACAGGGAGTTTGGTCCCGATCCGAAGCAGGAAGGTCCTCAAGCTGGAGGGAGTTAAAAGCAGCCTTAGCTGCCTTCTCTCCAAACCTCCAAGGGTCCCATGTGAAGATTCTTTCAGACAATGTCACTACAGTGGCATACCTGAACAAACAAGGAGCAAAGCTCTTCTTTCTTTATCGTACATCACGGGACACAGAGCTTAGTAATTACTATGTGGGTTATATTCCACCTTCAGGTGCTGGACACTGATGCAATCAATTAGACAGGAAGTTCCCTCCCTATAATAACCCCTCCCATACTTGGAGTACCTCTGTTTTTCATCAGTGTCTAAGGTGTTGGTCACGAGTGAAGATGTGCTCTGAGGAGCTCCACTGGAGGGATCCATGCTGGATTTAAATAGCCTCCATAAAGACCAGATCCATCCAAAGTGCTTCATAGCCAAACGGATGGTACCTGGGGCCTCGTATCCGAAGCACAAGGTTTTGGCCTGTAATGCCTCTCTTAGGAGGGCTGGATCCTGGGTTCCAGTACTCTGGTCATACCCAAAACCAAGATGTTTCTGGCAGGGTGCTATACAGGTCCAGGGGAGTGGTGTTCCTTTCAGTAGGGCCCCGGTCCCTGAAGGTCGGCTGACATTGCCCGCCGGGAGTGACAAAGTTTGGGCTATCTGTTCCGAACATGGTCCTGTGGCCGGGAAAAGGTAAGTGAAGGTCCCTGATGGACTTGGTTCAGCAGGGAACCTTCAAACTAATGTGTTTTTGCCTGTAATTTTACCTATGTGGTATTACTTCCCGCTGTATCCTGGTGCCTAATCTTGTAAAACCTGAAATGATTTCATATGGTTTCTAGTTTTGGACATTATGGTAGTACCCTTTTTTGGGTACTAGAGGGCGAGTCCTCTATGAGATGTCTAAACTGGGCTATACCTTGTTCCAAGAGTAATGCCTGCACAGATGGAGGAGCTCCCTTTTGTAAGTACAGCTCCAGGGGCCATCTGCTAAATGTTGCCATGTCATACCTGAGGGGGAGACCTGAGTTCGCATCCTGGTGCTGCGCTGCGGATCTCCCTGTATAGGCGCCGCTCAGCCATGACGGGCTGGAGCAGTTCCCGGCCTCCCTCCTCCTCTCCCCATTCCTCTCCATGAGGAAGCATTTCCGGTGGCACACACGTGCACACGCGCGTATGCGAGAGGTTTCCAAGATATGAATGAGTCACAGGGGGCGGGACTTGGCGTGATGACGCTCCGTGTTTCCCGGGGCGCTTCTGCACATGTGCGGGCGTCCTCTGCCTTAAAGGTACAGTCTCTGGGAGACGCACTGGTAAGAGGACGGACACAGGAGCAGGGGCTGATTTGGTGACAGTATAATATTAATGTATTTGGCATACAACAGGCGGTGATACAGGCATCCCTAAGGCACATTCGTTTAGACACCTGACTGGCTCATATAGCAGCTTGTACGCTGGACTATAGCTCAGTAATAGGTGCAATTTGGCTGCCAGTACCTCGGCTTTGAGCTTAGGACTATGCCTTCTAAGGACTCTGGGACTAAAAATCCTAAGAAGCAAAAGGCTGACATTGTTGGTCTATAAGAGGTTAATTGCTATATTGTTGCATCCTCACAGAAAGCAGAAACTGGGGTGTGCCCCTTTCCCTGCTCTAAATCTTCAAACAAATGGATTAAAAGTCCTGAGGTTGAAAGTTCACCACAGAGGACAGGGAACAGGTGCAGGCTAACGAGACGAGACAGAGGTATCAGAAGCCTCTCAAGCTCTGGAGTTGCAGCTGCAGTCTTTTACAGAGATTCATACTGCATATAACTTAGCCTAATCGGCTAAAGCCTCCGTCTCCTCCTTGGGGTTTTGAAATAAAAATAAAATCCCATAGGTTGCTTGTACCTTCCCACTCCATCCATTACTGCAACAGTTTATTCTGCTGGTTGGGCACCCACATAAGCTGTTTTTTTTTCTCCTCCTAAAAACTAGTCGAGGAGTATAGGTTGCTAGGAAAACCTCCACAGGATCCTCATCCTGGTGCTGGCTTCAGGCTAGCCAAACGCACAACTGCTGGGATGCACTGTTGCTGGTGCACGTTGCTAACGCACAACAGCTATATCGCATAATTGCGCAAACGCACGTCTACAGAGGATAACTTCCTTTTCACCAGTCCACATGTTGGCATAAAATACATGAGTTTGGAATGTACAGAATGCATGTGGGGTAAAAAGACAAGTAACAGAACATGTTTATTGTTGATCACATAAAGATACATGTTTCTGTTTGTATGGATTACATGTTTTTTACATAGTCGCATGAGGATGCTTAATCATATTAAAGTGCTTAAATCACACAGAGGCTTGCTTGCACAGAAATGCCTGAAATCGCATAAAAATGCTTGATTGCATAAAGATGCTGGATCACACAAGGTTGCCTGATCACACAAGTCCTTGATTACCCAAGGATACTTGGTCACACAGAGAGGCATGTTTTCACAGAAATGCCTAAAGTCGCATAAAAATGCTTGATTGCATAAAGATGCTGGATCACACAAGGTTGCCTGATCTCACGAGAGTCCTTGGTCACACAAGGGTACATGTCCACACAGTAGTGCTTAAAATGCATAAGATGTTTGATCGCATAAAAGATACTGAATCGCATAAGGATACATGATCGCCTAAAGTTGCATGTTCGCCTAGATTTTGCATGGTTGCATAATGAGGCATAATAATATAAGTTTCCTTAATTATACAGGATTCCCTGTGTTCACATAGGAATACGTGTCTGCATGGGTACATGTTGCATAACACGTTCTTAAACACATGCTTGCTTGCAAGATGCCCGTTCCATAGCACACGTGCTATATGTATGCATACATGTATGTATACAGCGCACACTTTTTTATGTTGTGCCTAACACATATTTGTATGAATTCATGCTTCAATGAACGCACGCTTCCATATGGAGAGCCATTTGCATATGTGTTTATTTACATGGGACTGCAGAGGTTGTCTGCATTTCGCAGGAGAGCAGCACCTCTTCCAGTTGGTGGTCTTGCCCTTTGGGTTAGCCACCGTGCCCGGGTTTACAGGGTGCTAGGGTTCGCCTCTAGCAGGTCTAAAGGCCCAGGGTATAGCAGTAATGGCATACCAAGGCAATCTGCTGCTGATGGATCAGTCAGTAGCATGGCTGGACCTAAGTGTGTCCAGCATGGTCAAGTGTCTGGAACTCCTGGGTTAGGATCCCAGTCTAAAAGTACATTCTTGTGTTTGGTAAGAAGCTTGGAATGTTTGGGGCACAGCCCAAAAAGGAGAGTTTTTTGCCTCAGACAAAGGCAGCACTAAAAGAAAGCCGGTCTATGTGGTCAAGGCAAGGAAGAGTTCCTTACATTTGCCTTTTGCTTAAGGTGCTAGGGAAGAAGGTGGCTTCTTTCAAAGCGGTTCCCTATGCTCAGTTTCTTTCAAAACTGCTATACACATTATTCTGGCAGCCTGGAACAAGTAGATCCTAACCTAGCATTATCCAAAGGGTCTGGTCCCAGGGATACGCTGGAGTCTTAGTTGGTGGTTCATAACCAAAAGATTGGCAGAAAGGAAGATCCTTCATGCCGGTTACCTGGGAGGTGGCGGCTACGAAGGCTGGCCTCTAGGGATGGAGTGACCAGTGCCCAGGCGAAGTGGTCAAGATCCAAGTGAGCCTTATCCGTCAACATTCTAGATCTACGGATGGCAGAGTACAATCCGACAATGCCACACCAGTGATTTACTTTGTATACCAAGAAGGCTCTAGAAGTCACGCAGCCAGAGGGAAGTGAACCATGTTCTGGCTTGGGCAGAAGAGCTTGTGCCTTGCCTATCGACAATCTTCATTACATGAAATGGAGAATTGGCAGGCAGTTCTCTGGAGCCGTCAGCAATTGTTCTCGGGAGAATGACCTCTACACCCCGACTTTTTTCTGGCCAAATGCCAGAGAAAGGGTATCCCGGACATAACATTTATTGGCGTCCAGGTTCAACAAGAAGTTGGACAGCTTTGTGTCAAGAACAAAGGATCCACTCGCATGTGGGACAGATGCGTTGGTGATCTCGTGGGACCAGTTGTCACTGGTTTATGCATTATTTCCCCCCCAGTGCCGCGACTATCGTGGCTTCTATGCAACATCTGAGGGGAACGGAAGCCGCCCTAATGGCTCTGGCATGACCCAGACAACCTTACTGTGCAGGAATCGTAAGGGTGGTAGTAGAGGACCCAGGGTCCCTTACAATCTTGTCCAGACCTACTTCTCAGGGGGTATTCCATCCCGTCTTGCAAAAATGGGAATTGATAGTCTGGCTGTTATAGCCCACATTCTTGAGGATCAGGGCTTTCAGAATCGGCAGCAAATTACCTTGATTCATACAGGAGAGCTGGCCTCTAAGACCATGTATCAAAGGATCTGGAAGGCCCATGTTCCTGGTGTGAAACCAAGGGGTGGATCCTTGGAAGTATGTCATAGGTAAAGTTCTTGCCTTCCTACAATAGGAAAGGAGATGGAGCTAGCCTTAAGTTCCATCAAGGATCCGATTCGGCCTTGTCAGTATTTTCAAAGGCCGCTTGCTTCACACTCCTTGATACGGGCCTTTATACAAGGGGTAACGCGTAAAAGTCCGCCAGTTAGGTTGCCCTTGTGCTCGGAGGATTGAGTCTAATTTGGTCGGCTTACAAGGTCATCACCTTGGGCCGATGCACCACATATCCTTCATCCTTCTAACAAGGGAATTGGTGTTCTTGGTTGCGGTTGGCCTCCGTATTGGCAACTTCTTTTGTATAGAGCCATACTTAATTATTCTTAAGGATAGGGTGATGTTGATTTTTAAATATTAATATTTAATATTTAACGATTATTGATATGGTTTAAATAAGAGTTATTTTTGACAAGATTTGAAAACTTCAATATAACAAGCATTTATTAAAGAATTAAGGTTATTAGTCTATCTAATACACCACAAACATTTACAGTCTTTGGCAAGGGAGTAAATATTAGTTTCAAACACAAAGTATATACATTACATTACAAATAGACAGACAAACATAGGAAAAATGCAAGTATATGGTAAGTGCTGGGAGATGGTCTGATAATTACCTATAATGAATCCTGGGCCCAGGTTCTCTCATCTCTTCCCTCTACTGCTTGGGGTTGTCCTTTTATGGAGCCCTCTCCCATTGACTAACCCAATGCGGCTACGATTGGGTGCTGTTATCTCTCTCCTCCTTCCTGCGGTTATATTAATTTCCCACACGAGCCCACTCTTTACTGGAATTTAGTGATAATTGGATTTGAAGATAAATTAATTAAACCAGAGGTCGTTAACTTCCCTTGAATGGGGCGCTTAGCTATGCATGGAACTAGCCAGGAAGAATTACCCCTTAAATGGATATTGGTGTTAATATGGGAGAATACACACGCCTTTATCTAGAGAATCAAGGCGGTGCCGCATAGATTACAAGTTTCAGCTGTGATCTCTTTTCTATCTTGTTTGAATACTAATTTACCTCGTCAGACCATACGACTCCACAGCTCTTGTCACCCCACATTCATGCATATTCAATAAGAGGTCAGGTAATTAGATTGTCCTCAAGCCCAGCTTGTCAGCCAAGTTAACCCTTTACAGACCCACATATTTCATACTACACATTTCTTATTCTTATATATAAATTTGTTACAGATATTCCCAGTTTACCATGTAAATTATACATAAAAATTCCTCATAAGGCAACAGATGACCCCTTGTGGCAAGTTGAGACAGATGAGACGAGGCCACACTTAAGTGAGTAATTGTTTATGTCTAATTTCCATTAAATTGTTAAGTTTCTCCCTCTGCCATCTTAGAAGTCGGCCAAGATATATCACCATGCCCGTCATGAAAATCAGTACCCCACATTGCAATATGAGAAGACCTTTTATTCCCATTTCCACCCAGGTCCTAGTTGTGACTAGGCTGAAATCCCCAGCATGTAAAAGTTAATTCAAACTCTTCCCTGTTTTCACCATATCATTACTAATATAAATTATATGGGTAACCTTCCTTGCAAGCAAATTGTGAAGGTTTACTGACAGAGTATCAATTTTTACATCAAAATGGGGTATTTATGTGGTAGGATCTGGGACATCAGGGGTACTCTCAATGATATAGTCTTCTGTTAACACTGGTATGGGGGTTACTACAGTTTCCCCAATAGTAGTGTACTCATGTGGAATGAAGCAACAATTTGGATAGGGTATTGGACACGACTGACCCCCATAGAGAAATGTCTGGTGATTGGTAACGACACAGTACAGTCCATCCATGTGGTAGGTGACCCTTGTGCTTGGTGTTCTCCATTTTGACAACTTTACTTGGCAGTTAGCTTCCATCTCACTTGGCTTGAGGTGGTTGGCATGGACTGGTTTCTTGAGGTGGTTGGCGTGGACTTTCCAGTTGGGGGTCTCTTGCTACTTTGGCTGTGGGAACTGGGTCATTGCTTAGACCACAGACTGGAGTGTCCATTTCGAACACATCACAACGGCATAAGTATCTATTGTCTTTGACCGTGCAGCAGGCAGTGTGTGGTGCTTTCCATCGCCCTTGAACTTGAATGAGCATTTTGGGGAGGTGCAACCTTTCCTTGTACACGTCATTTTCGAGGTATCCGAGGGAGTGTATGGACGCCATTGTGTAAAGCAGTCATCTTGTGAATGGAACACGGGCAGCGACATTGTGAAGGACACGTACAGTAGGTCACGGTAAGTGGACAGTGACTGGCTCTTCTTGCAAGCAAATGGCCCTCTATTTGGGTGTGGTGTCACTATCCCTATCTTTCGAATTGTGGAAACCGGCAAAGGTTTGCACTTGTCTCCAGACTGTACATTCATTCCACCACTAGTATTAGTGTGAGTTCAATACCACTGGGTAAGGTCTGTATCTTTTAATATATCAGGGATTTTACCGGCTTGAATATCTCGGATGACATTGGTGACCTTTGTTAAAATAAAATTTCCATATGCAGTACATATTACCTCTTTGCCCATACCATCCTCTCTAGCTTTCTGATTATTTATATTTATGATTTTGTTTATTTTCTGTTGTGTCTTTTCAAACAACTGCGCAATGTCTTTCATGTTATAAACCGTAAACCTTTCCTCCTCTGCAAGCCCCTCAACTCCCTGCAGGACTGGTTTCAGCACTTGCCGACCCTCTTGCTGTTCGAAATTTCCGATATGCCTGCGAATCGCTGACAAATCGGCTCTGTTCCAAATTGACATGCCGGATCCAAAAAGTCCTGGGATGGATGCAAGTATGCTGTCCAAACCCTTTAACTTTCTGGAACTGAAAATGCCCCTGTAGGGAGGGAGGTTTGGTTCTGCAAATGGATCCTGAGTTCGGCTTGCATGGGAGGCAATCAAATCTACTAGCAAGGAAGAGTAAAACAGACCCATTTGTCCGGGCACATGAGCCGAATTCGGCCATGCTCCACTGGGACAAATTAAGTACCAACGGCACATGAATGAACTTAACGTTATTAAACAATATTACAGGGATTGAGGTTGCCGTTAGGCTGCTAGGTGGTCCCTCTTGCATTGATGGGCATTCCAAGGATGTTGGTTCATAATAGGGGATTGCAACTGTATTTTTGGGCACAGTTGATAGAGCAGGGGTGTTAGTTTTTGGGGACACATGCAATGAGATGAATTTCCCCTCTAGGTAGTAGACCGGATTCTTGGTCATCGATCACGCTGATGAGCATTCCAGTCTCCTCTCCCTTGGTATGTCCGATCAGGATCACAATCCACACCGGCTTCATGGCTCTAAAAGGGAAGAAAGCAGAACATTTTAGTTGCAGGATTTTGTGAGGGCACAAACGATGGGGCACAAGACTGAGTCCAGTAAATTCAAAGGAATTTCCCAGATCTCCCCCCCTTGTGCTCCTTGTTTGGCCAAACAATCCGCTACCTCATTTTGTTCCCAGTATGGGGCAGTGCCTAAATTACATTTTACTTTGCACCCCCATGGTTTGACTGGCAACTTTTGCACCAATGTTACAATAAATTTCAACAGGGATGCATGTTTAAGTGGAGACCCATCTGAGGACATGTACTGGTGGGTGTGCCAGAAGGGCAGAATTTCTGAAATAGTATTACAGACCCACGCGGAATCTGAGTATAAAACTATTTCTTGGTCCCTTTTCATCAGTTCTAGGGCATGAGAAATTGCAGCCAGCTCAGCAAATTGTGCTGATTTGACTTGCCATGACCGAAAGATTGATGTTTGGGTCTTTTCATGTGGATTGTTAAGGTATATTCCAAATCCTGCATGTGGGGAACCCTCCACGTAAAAACATGATCCATCTGTGAAAATTTGAACTGCACTTTCAGGGACATTTTCCTTTGCTGACAAAGGTCTAAAGAATTGTTGCGCAACTGATTGTGGTATGATATCACATTCATGTGGTACTCCTTGGTAAAGGAGGCCATGGGCCCTAGTGGAAGAATTATTTGTGTGTTTGTCTCGATCATGGAGCAACCGAGGCCAATGGTTTTCCTGTGACAGAACCGCTGACATGGTTGTCTCTGATATAGCAGTCTCCCTGTGAAAGGGCAGTTGGTACTTTGGGTTGGCTAATGCTGGCGCTTGCGCTAAAGCTTCTTTAAGCTCCTGCACTGGATTGGTGTGTTGCTCAGTCCAGTGCCATCGGGTATCCTTTTTCCACCAATCATACAGTGGTGCAGACTTTTGGGCACAATCAGGGATGAAAGGCCGCAAATAATTTACCAATACTAGGAAAGATCTGAAAGTAGGCATACTTACTGACAGAGGTAATTGTAGACTGGTTTCTACCTTCTCAGTTACTATCTTACTACCATTTGCTGTCGCTGTAATCCCAAGAGAAGACACAAATTCCTGCAACCATTGTGCCTTACTGGGATTACACTTCAGTTCCGTTTTTCCTAGGATCCGTAGGAGTTCTTCCAATAGCCGCAAATGCTTTTCTTTGTCGCATGTGGCTTTAAGTAAATTGTCTATGTACTGAAAAAGATTCTTTGGGGAAGAAAAATCAGTTAACATATCTGTCATGGTTGCATATGAAGTCATGTGTTCACTAGATTTAATTTTGCCAATGAAATCAGCCACACTCATAATGATTTTTACTGGTTGGATTGGATATACATTGGAAATCACCTCATTTCCTTCATTATCAAACCCCAAAAATGTTTGATTTCCTTCAGTAGAGGAGGAGATCTGGGTCCTAACCATGATGGGGAACTTGACATGCTCCTCATTTGTGGATAGCTGGTCCCCATTGTCTGGTGAGTCTATGACCATGGTGCATTCTCGATTTTCCTGTGGCTCTGCGATTTCTCCCATTGCCACTGGAAAAGTAGAATTAGGATCCATATCTTCCTCTCCCCAATACTCTTCATATTTCTCAGTATCCCCAATTTCATAGGCACAAGTAGGTGCCGTAGCATTACTATGTTCGCATGTGCTGGCCATAGACTGTCCTTTAAGGATTGAAATTGTTTGTAGCAACTGTGGCTCTGTTTGCGTGCCCTGTGTGCGATCTAGCACTTTGTATGCACTTGTTATATGGTCCAGTTCAGTGTCAGCTTTAGTTAGCATACTTTTATATTGTACCACGCCTTTTTGGGCCAATTTGTAATTTTTACAATTTTCCTCCTGTGAGGCATTAACTTATTTGATTAAGGGTAGTTAAGGTCTGTAATTGGCTTTGTAAAGCTGTATTCTCCTTTTCCCTCTCAGAAATTGTAATATTTTGATTATAGACTATATCTTTCAATTTCTGTATTTTAACCTTCATAGCCAATATGCCTGCTAAGGCTAGACTTTTAAGCTTTTTGTTATTTTGGTTGCTTTTGCTTGTTCTTCCAATAATTTAGCATCACAGGCAAATTCATTGTTGCTACAAAACTTTCTAGACAGGTCATGGCAGCCATTGTGATAGTATGCACACTTTGTGAGCTGAATTAAATTAATTGTTCCCTTATACTATAAATTCGCTTGTGATTACAGTAAAAGGGAGAAAAAAAAAAGGAAGCAAAAAAAAACAATAAATAGGAACTCAAATGAAATAAGCTGCAGAAAATATAGTAAAAGTCAAACAATATTTTCCAGCTCTCAATAAACAATCTTTTAGATTAGTGGGGAAAACTAATTATACTAACAATAGCATTTAGCCTACCTTGTCTGAGTCTACACAATAGACCAAGGGACAATAGAAGCCCCCCCAGGGATCAATTAGACTGAATACCTGTAGTCTGATAATAGGAATGTCAACATGGCAGTGTTTACACTACTATTTGTAACACTCAATAGAGTAGAAAAACCAAATTTAAAAGAAACTTAAAAAAAATAAAATGTTCAATACACTACTAATAATATTTCTCGGATATTAGTTTCCGTAGCAAGACTTCCACAGACTTGTACTTCAATTGACACCCATGAGAATATGACTGCTTGTAACTTCTTACAGTTAAAAAAAAAAAGGTACAATCAAAACCAAAAAAAGAACAACAAATAAGAGTAAAAAAAAAATCTCTTGTAGGTTATTTGCAATGTCCTATTTTTAATGTTAGTGGACAAATTAAATAACAAGCAAAACCCTATTGAGCCTGTTTCAACCTACCCACACCAGAACACAAGCACGTGTCTGTGTCTTAAACAAAGAAACTAAAAATAAAATAAAAAATAAAGGCTAAAACTAAGCCAGGTTACCAAAAATTTAGGATAACAAGAATTATTAAAAAAAATAATAAATCAATAACAAAAATTTAAAATTTAAATTAATAAATTGCAAAAAAAGTAAATACACTTTTTCTCCACAAAACCAAGGACCACGATTTCAGTGTCCTCCTTCCAATAAAACAACACAAATCAAGGCAAAAATGTTTTCGCTTTGTAAAAAAAAATATATATATTTTTTTTTTTCAAAAGCACGGATCACTATTTAAGTGTCTCATAAACAACAATTATTAAAACAAAAAAATTCCCATTCTGTACTTCCTCCCCATTAAATTGACCGGTTATAATGGTACATCCAAAGTATTTTATCAATTATGATTTTGGGATAAAATAAAAAAACAAAAAAAAACAAACAAACAAAAAAATAAAATAACCTGTGGTGTATATTCTCTCCTTGGAGGTAATACCCACTAATAAAACAAAAATATTTACCTATATTTTCCCTAGATAGATTGGATAAGCTGACTCAGCTTAACTTCCTCCTAATAACCTTAATCTCTAATATACCGATTTTGTTATTATATTAAATGCTTTCAGTCCTGTACTTATCTTCGTGGGTCGCCAACTGTTGATTTTTAAATATTAATAATTAAGATTCAATTAATATTTCAACGATATATGATATGGTTTAAATAAGAGTTCTTTTTCTGACAAGATTTGAAAACGTCAATATAACAAGCATTTATTAAAGAATGGTTATTTAGTCTATCTTAATACACCGCAAACATTTACAGTCTTTGGCAAGGGAGTAAATATTAGTTTCAAACACAAAGTATATACATTACATTACAAATAGACAGACAAACATAGGAAAAATGCAAGTATATGGTAAGTGCTGGGAGATGGTCTGATAATTACCTATAATTTTCCCTAGATAGATTGGATAAGCTGACTCAGCTTAACTTCCTCCTAATAACCTTAATCTCTAATATACAGATTTTGTTATTATATTAAATGCTTTCAGTCCTGTACTTATCTTCGTGGGTCACCAACTGTTGATTTTTAAATATTAATATTTAACGATTATTGATATGGTTTAAATAAGAGTTCTTTTTGACAAGATTTGAAACCTTCAATATAACAAGCATTTATTAAAGAATTAAGGTTATTAGTCTATCTAATACACCGCAAACATTTACAGTCTTTGGCAAGGGAGTAAATATTAGTTTCAAACACAAAGTATATACATTACATTACAAATAGACAGACAAACATAGGAAAAATGCAAGTATATGGTAAGTGCTGGGAGATGGTCTGATAATTACCTATAATGAATCCTGGGCCCAGGTTCTCTCATCTCTTCCCTCTACTGCTTGGGGTCGTCCTTTTATGGAGCCCTCTCCCATTGACTAACCCAGTGCGGCTACGATTGGGTGCTGTTATCTCTCTCCTCCTTCCTGCCGTTATATTAATTTCCCACACTAGCCCACTCTTTACTGGAATTTAGTGATAATTGGATTTGAAGATAAATTAATTAAACCGGAGGTCGTTAACTTCCCTTGAATGGGGCACTTAGCTATGCATGGAACTAGCCAGGAAGAATTACCCCTTAAATGGATATGTGTGTTAATATGGGAGAATACACACGCCTTTATCTAGAGAATCAAGGCGGTGCCGCATAGATTACAAGTTTCAGCTGTGATCTCTTTTCTAGCTTGTTTGAATACTAAGTTACCTCGTCAGACCATACGACTCCACAGCTCTTGTCACCCCACATTCATGCATATTCAGTAAGAGGACAGGTAATTAGATTGTCCTCAAGCCCAGCTTGTCAGCCAAGTTAACCCTTTACAGACCCACATATTTCATACTACACATTTCTTATTCTTATATATAAATTTATGTTACAGATATTCCCAGTTTACAATGTAAATTATACATAAAAATTCCTCATAAGGCAACAGTGATGTTAAATCTTCACCCGGCCTTATTTCCTAGAAGGATCTAGTTTTCATTTCAATCAAGATATGCTTGCCTTTTTTCCAGAGCCTTGTTCTGCGGAAGGAAAGGTTATCTCAATTTAGATGAGAGCAGTTAAAGATCTATCTGAAGGTTTCAGATATAGGAAACTAACGTTTTGATTGTGCTGACAGAAGACCCTAGAAATGGGCAGGCAGCGTTCAAATCAGCTATTAAAATGGTTACGCTCTCTAGTTAGAATGAGAGCAATCAAGGCCTATCTGAGGCGTCTGCTCAGATATGGAAAACTGATGTTGTTTCGCTACCGGGAGGCCCCAGGAAAGGGCAGGCAGCGTCTAAATCAACTATTTTCAATGTTGATCCATCAGGTTATTATTCAGGCTTGTGGTTAAATAGAGGGTTCCCCTATTTCTTTCAGAGTGCACCCTAAGAGGATAGTAAGCGCTTTTATGCGCGGTGCATTACCAAGCCTTTATGGCACAGATTTGCAAGGCCGCAACTTGGTCTCCGGTGCATACGTTCACTAATTTCTATCAGATGAATGTAAGACGGCAAGAGGATGCCGCTTTTTGGCGCAGTATGCTGCAGGCAGCAGTATAGGTCCTCACGTCTGATGGCGTTCTGCGTTATTTGTGTCTCCCTCCCCTCAGTAGGCAATGCTTTAGGACGTCCCACATAGTAATTACTAAGCTCTGTGTCCCGTGATGTACAATAAAGAAAATAGGATTTTTATAACAGCTTACCTGTAAAATCCTTTTCTTGGAGTACATCACGGGACACAGAGCTCCCGCCCCTCTTGTTTGGGGATATTGGGACACTTTTTGCTTTACTACAAAACTGAGGTACTCCCAGTATGGGAGGGGTTATATAGGGAGGGAACTTCCTGTCTAATTGATTACATCAGTGCCCAGCACCTGAAGGTGGAATATAACCCACATAGTAATTACTAAGCTCTGTGTCCCGTGATGTACACCAAGAAAAGGATTTTACAGGTAAGCTGTTATAAAAATCCTACTTTCTTTCTCGTACATCACGGGACACAGAGCGGCATAGTCATTACTATGTGGGTTATATAGATACCTTCAGGTGCTGGCACTGGCAACTTCCAAAACCGGAAGTACCCTCCCCTATATAAGCCCCTCCCATCCGGGAGCACCTCAGTTTTTTGCCAGTGTCTAAGGTGTTGGCCAAGAAGTAACATGTGTTTTTCACTGAGCTTGCGTACAGGTTCTTTTGGGCCTCAGTAAGCTATTCCGGCTCCGACCAAAAAAGCTTCATAGCTAAACGGTCGGTACCCGGGCCTTGCAGAGAAGAGCAAGGTTTTGCCTGTAATGCTTCTCTTAGGAGAGCTGGACCCTGGGATCCAGAGCTATGGTCATACCCACGACCAAGATGTTTTCTGTGCAGGGTGCTATACAGGTCCAGGGGAGTGGAATCCTTGGGAACCCGGTCCCTGAAGGTTTAATTACAATGCCTGCCGTGATAGGTGAAGTCTGGGCTTCTGTGGACCAAACAGAGTCCTGCGGCGGGGAAAAGGTAAGTGGGGGCCCCTCAGGAACTTGGTTCTATTGAGGGGACCCCCAAGCCTAATATGTCTTTCTGCCTGTTACCTAACGGTATTCCCGCTAAATATTTATGCATGCCTGTAACTACTAAAAAATGTAATATTTTAATAGTGGTCAAGAAAAAAAATATATATATATATAGACTGCAGTACCTGTGTTAATCCACTAGAGGCCGCTGTGGAACGTTTCTTGTCATGTGGACTAGTTTCTTTTCATCAGAGCAAGTCCAGGCAGATGGTGAGTTCTCTTGTGGGAAACTGCTTCCTCTGCCATGTTGCAATGCTCGTCCATGCCCCGGCCTGCGGCAAAAGGGGCCCTGTCTCTTGTCCCTAGTTTCCCTTTTCAAAAAGAGCGCCGAAGGCGCACGTGCCCGCGCGCGTGCGCGGGAACGCGCCTCTATATATAGAGGTGAGCTGGGAAAGGGGGCGGAGCTTGGGGGATGACGCTCTGTGCGCGCCGCAGCGCTTCTGCGCATGTGCGGGCGTCCCAGCATGGTAAAAAGCACAATTATGTGTTGTGAGCTGGCTATGGAGTGCAGAGACAGAGCTGGCAACATTTAAAAAAAGGCATACAGCAAGCGGTTGATGCAGGCATCCCCATAGAAAGGCACATTAGTAGACACCAACTGTTTTTATAGCAGCAATTGTGCTAGACTATTGTCAGTAAGTGGTGTATTTCGGCTGGAATACCTCAGCTTTGGGCTTAGGAATATGCCGTCTAAAAACTCCGGGACTAAAAATCCCAGGAAGCATAGGGGGTCTCCATCGGGCTCTGAGGATCTTGGGCATGCTTCGGCTGCACCAATCTCCCCTGAAGAATCAGAGGTTAGTGACCGTAGAGCACCCTCAAAAGTACCTGGTACTGTGGCTGTCCTCAGTTCACCTGCTCCTGTGTATGTAACAGAGGAGGTTTTTTCCTCAGCTCTGGGAGGGCTGGAAGAGAGATTGTCAGCATTGATCGCTGCTTCCCTGTCACAGGGAAAAAGCGCTCGATCTCCGTCTCCTTCCTCAGAGTGCCTGTTAGCGGAGCAACAGTCCCATACAGGGATCGACCTACCTGAAGGGGATCAGGATGAGGTTGATTCTGTTGTAGAGGAATCAACAGTGGAAGAGCCATTCTCAGCATCACATGCTGAAAGATTATGGGTTCAGTCCCTGACTAACATGGTCCGATCAGCATTTAAAATGCCCCTTGCGGAGCCATCATCCACTTCTGTCTCCTCGTTGGGGTCGCTAAAAGCTCCCCAGACTGTTTGTTCCTTTCCGATCCATCCTTTACTGGAAGGGCTCATTTACCAGGATTGGGAGCATCCTGATAAAATATTTACTCCTCCCAAGAGATTTCAGGTGATCTATCCCATGGAGGATAAGTTCATCAAAAAATGGAGGGTCCCTACAGTGGACGCAGCCATCTCTTGTGTGAATAAATCACTGACATGTCCAGTGGATAATGTCCAAATGTTCAAGGACCCAATAGATAAAAAATTAGAGTCCTTATTAAAATCTGCTTTTGCTACAGCAGGCTTGGTGACACAACCAGCAGTGGCAGCTATTGGGGTCTGCCAAGCAGTGAAGGATCAGTTGAAACAGGTCTTAAGGGACTTGCCAGATCAGCAGGCTCTTGCCCTAGCTGATCTACCTAGAGCCTTATGCTTTGCGGTGGACGCTATAAAGGATTCAATCCATCAGGCCTCCCGCCTTACGCTGTCTGTAGTACATATGCGCAGGCTTCTGTGGCTCAAAAACTGGTCTGCTGAAGCTCCCTGTAAAAAATTGCTGGTCAGCTTCCCATTTCATGGTGAACGCTTATTCGGGGAAGACCTGGACAAATATATCCAGAAAATTTCCAGCGGTAAAAGTACACTTTTGCCGGTTAAAAACAGAGTTAGAGGTCCCTCTTTTAAGAGGCCTGCTTCTCCAGTCCCTAGGACATCGGCTGTGAAACAGTTCCGACGGCCTCCTCGGTCAAATCCCGGAGGTAAAAATCAGGGACAATTGCAGGGTAACAAGAAGCCCTGGATCAGGAGAGGTACAAAACCTCCCCCAAAGTCAAATGCATGAAGGGTTGCCCCCACTCAATCGGGTGGGGGGAAGACTTCAGTTGTTCACAGAGACCTGGCGGGACACGATCAGAGACAGATGGGTGCTCTCCGCAGTAAGTCTGGGATACAAATTGGAGTTAAAAGACTCCCCTCCTTCCCACTTTATAAGGTCAAACGTGCCGAGGGATCCCCAGAAGAGAGGAACCCTCCTGTTGGCACTAGAACAATTATTGCTCCAAGCAGTAATTATAGAGGTTCCCCTGGAAGAATGGGGGTTCGGGTTTTACTCAAACCTCTTTACAGTCCCGAAGCCAAACGGGGACGTGAGGCCCGTATTAAATCTAAAAGGGCTAAACAAATTCCTACATATCAGGACTTTCCGGATGGAGTCGATCCGATCGGTGGCCACTGCCCTACAAGGGGAGGAATGGTTAGCCTCGATCGACATCAAAGATGCTTATTTGCACATTCCCATCTTTCCAGCCCACCAAAAATTTCTACGCTTTGCGGTAGAAGGGCGCCATTTTCAGTTCAGAGCCTTACCCTTCGGTCTGGCCACAGCACCACGAGTGTTCACAAAAATTCTGGCCCCATTATTGGCCAATCTAAGAACACGAGGTGTAACGATAATGGCATATCTAGACGACTTGTTGCTGATAGACCACTCAGTGGAAAAACTAGAAGTGGTTGTTCACGAGACAATCGAGTATCTGGAATATCACGGTTGGATTATCAACCGAGACAAGTCAGCCCTAAAACCAGTCAAAAGTCTGGAATACTTGGGGCTAAGGCTGGATTCAGACCAGAGAAAAATTTTCTTGCCTCAAGAAAAGGGGTCGTCTTTGAGAGATTTGATCCACCTAGTGGGTACAAAAAGACAGCCATCCATACGCCTGTGCATGAGGCTGCTGGGAAAAATGGTGGCATCATTCGAAGCAGTACCCTACGGTCAATTCCATTCAAGGAATTTGCAAAGGGCCATACTGTCAGCCTGGAACAAAAAAGTTCAGGCCCTAGACTTACCAATGTCCTTGTCCCCTTCCGTTCGCAAGAGCCTCCGTTGGTGGTTGGTTCCCCAGAATCTGGAAAGAGGGAAATCCTTCAGTCCGATTTCTTGGAAGGTGGTCACTACAGATGCCAGCCTTATAGGCTGGGGAGCAGTACTGGAGCAATGGTCTCTCCAGGGCAGATGGTCGGATGCAGAAAAGGCCCTGCCCATCAATCTCTTAGAGATACGAGCAGCCCGGTATGCCCTAGTAGCATGGACATCCAAACTCCAAGGGTCCCCTGTCAGAATTCAATCGGACAATGCCACGGCAGTGGCATATATCAATCATCAGGGTGGCACCAGGAGTCGTGCAGCCCAGAGGGAAGTAAATTGCATCCTGAAATCGGCAGAAAGATATGTCCCAGCCATATCTGCGGTATTCATTCCAGGAGTGGGGAATTGGAAGGCGGACTTTCTAAGTCGCCAACAATTATGCCCAGGGGAATGGTCCCTTCATCCCGAGGTTTTCCGGACAATATGTCAGCGGTGGGGAACACCGGATGTAGATCTGCTAGCATCCAGATTCAACGCAAAAGTGGACAGGTTTGTCTCTTGGACAAGAGATCCCCTAGCTTGCGGCTCGGATGCCCTAGTGTTCCCTTGGGATCAGTTCAAGCTGATATATGCATTCCCACCGCCACAATTGTTACCTCGATTACTCCGCAGAATCAGGGTAGAAAAGAAACCAGTGATTCTGGTGGCTCCAGCGTGGTCCCGAAGAGCATGGTACGCGGAGATTGTAAAAATGTCTGTGGGGAGTCCTTGGACTATCCCACATCGTCCGGACTTGCTTTCGCAAGGACCGATATACCACCCTTCCTTACCAGCCCTAGGTTTGACGGCCTGGCTATTGAAGCCCACATTCTAAAAAAGAGAGGGCTCTCTAATTCTGTGGTATCTACCATGATCAATGCCAGGAAGCCGGTATCCAGGCAGATCTACTATAGAATCTGGAAGGCGTACATCGCCTGGTGTGAAGCCAAGAAATGGCATCCACGTAAGTACGTAATAGGTAGGATTCTGGACTTCCTACAATGGGCTGTAGATAGGAAGCTTGCCTTGAGTACTATCAAGGGTCAGATTTTGGCCTTGTCAATATTTTTTCAGAGGCCCTTGGCTTCGCATTCACTAGTCAAAGCCTTTATACAAGGAGTGATGCGTATTAGCCCTCCGGTTAATATTCCCATATGTCCATGGGACTTAAACCTGGTTCTGTCGGTTCTACAGAAACAACCATTTGAACCATTACAGCATATTTCCCTGGTTCTTCTCACCAGGAAATTGATTTTTCTAGTAGCCATTTGTTCGGCTAAAAGAGTGTCGGAATTAGCCGCTATGTCCTGTAGGGAGCCATATCTGGTTATCCATAAGGACAGAGTAGTGTTACGTCCTCATCCAGCCTTTCTTCCTAAGGTGGTATCGAGGTTTCATTTGAACCAAGATGTGGTTCTTCCTTCTTTTTTCCCCAAACCTAGTTCGGTAGAGGAAAAGTTATTGCATTCTTTGGATGTAGTAAGAGCAGTTAAAGCTTATCTAAAAGCCACTGCTCAGATTCGCAGAACGGATACTTTGTTTATTCTGCCGGAAGGCCCCAGAAGGGGTCAGGCAGCGTCAAAATCTACTTTAGCCAAGTGGATTCGACAGGTCATAATGCAAGCCTATGGCTTGAGAAGGAGACCGCCTCCGTTCAAAGTTAGGGCGCACTCCACGAGAGCAGTTGGAACTTCATGGGCAGTGCATCACCAGGCCTCCCTGGCTCAAATCTGTAAGGCCGCAACATGGTCTTCAGTACACACGTTTACTAGGTTCTACCAGGTGGACGTTAGAAGTCAGGAGGATGTCGCCTTTGGGCGCAGTGTGTTGCAGGCCGCAAAAGATCCTCATGTCTGATAGCGCTCAGCTTATGTATGGTGTATCCCCCCCCCTCATTGGGCATTGCTTTAGGACATCCCATATAGTAATGACTATGCCGCTCTGTGTCCCGTGATGTACGAGAAAGAAAAAAGGATTTTTATAACAGCTTACCTGTAAAATCCTTTTCTTGGAGTACATCACGGGACACAGAGCTCCCACCCCTCTTTGGGGACACTTATTGCTTTGCTACAAAACTGAGGTGCTCCCGGATGGGAGGGGCTTATATAGGGGAGGGTACTTCCGGTTTTGGAAGTTGCCAGTGCCAGCACCTAAAGGTATCTATATAACCCACATAGTAATGACTATGCCGCTCTGTGTCCCGTGATGTACTCCAAGAAAAGGATTTTACAGGTAAGCTGTTATAAAAATCCTATTATTGCTGTCATCAGAAATCCTGAAGTGGGTAGAGAAGCATTTACTCTCCCTGTCAGCAGTACATCTCAAGGGCACACTAAACAAAGTAGCAAACTTCTTGAGCAGACAAAAAATTCAGGAAGCAGAGTGGAGCTTGAATCCGGAGATATTCTCACTGATCACCGAGATGTGGGGATGTCCACAGGTGGATTTGTTTGCGTCAAAAGAAAAAAACGCCCAGCTCCCTCAAATCTTCTCTCTGCACCAAGACAGCAGATCAGTAGGGATAGATGCCTTAGCACATCCCTGGAACTTTCATCTGGGTTATGCCTTTCCCCCTTTTCAGTCAATTCCTCTCGTGTTAAGGAAGATACAAAAGGAAAAAAGTGTCAGCAATCCTGATCACTCCATTCTGGCCGAAGAGAGCCTGGTTTTCCTCCATCCTACAAATGATGATTAAACCATTCTGGCAGCTTCCTCTCAGACAGGACTTACTACTTCAAGGCCCAGTATACCACCCGGATATAGCCAGATTATGTCTCACCGCTTAGTATCTGAGGAGCAGCTGTTAAGAAACAAAGGTTTATCAGAGCCTCTAGTATCCACTTTACTCGCCAGTAGAAAAAGCGTAACTAGAGATATCTACGCTAAAGTTTGTAAATTCTACAACAGTTGGTGTAGTTTGTCAAATCAATCCTTAGAAGACATTGTATCAATGTTAGAGTTTCTTCAAAGTGTTGTGGGAAAAGGTCTTGCAATCAGCACCCTTAAAGTACAAGGGGCTGCCTTGGGAGTATACTTAGAAAAAACAATTTCCTCAGTTCCATTGGTCACAAGATTCTTCAGGGCACTTACTAGGTCCAGACCAGTTCCTACTCAACATTTTCCTAAATGGGACCTGTCAGTAGTTTTACAATCCTTCACAATAGAGGCTTTTGAACCATTACAGGCAATTTTGTTGAGGAATTTAACTCTTTAAAGTGGTGTTCCGGCCGAAATTACACTTTTTTAAATAAAAATACCCCTATAATACAGTCCCTGACAAAAGTCTTGTCGCTTGTGTACAAATTGACCTGAAGTGTTACTAAAATATATTTCTAATCAAGATTTTGTTACAAGAAATGGGTCATTTTAATCCCAACAGCTTTTGTAATAATGTTTCAGTGCAAAACGAAACTGACAAAAAGTATTCTAATATTCACAGCTTGGCAAAGCCCATTGAGTAAATTTTTGCATAAGTGTTGTCGCCTTGTTATATGAGCTTCACCTGTGACTAATAATGGATCTATTAGGTCTCAGGTGTGTATAAAAAGAACACCAGTACACTAGTCCTTCTCAACTGCAACTAAACCTCTGCAAACATGCCTAAGATTCACCCGAAGACTAAAGTGTTGATTATCAAGAGTCTGAAGACCAGATCCACTGCTGATGTGGCAGACACCTTCAATGTGTCTCAGCGTCAAGTTCAGAGGATAAAAAAAAAAGATTTGAAGAGACTGGAGACATTTTGGACAAGGCCAGGTCAGGCCGACCGCGCAAGACAACTGCTCGAGAGGACCGTTTGTTGGCTCGAAAATCCAAGGCCAGCCCATTTTCCACTGCAGCAGAGCTCCACGAGACCTGGTCACCTGAAGTCCCTGTGTCAACCAGAACAGTTTGTCGGATTCTGTCTCAAAATGGCCTCCATGGTCGAATCAGTGCCCATAAGCCAGCACTAAACAAAAGACATTAAAAAAAACGTGTGGCATTTGCCAAGGGCCACAGCCTGCTAAAAGGATGGACTCTGGAAAAGTGGCAGAAGGTGGATTTTTCAGATGAATCTTCTGTTGAATTACACCACAGTCGCCGCAAATATTGCAGGAGACCAACTGGAACCCGCATGGAGCCGAGATTTACCCAGAAAACAGTGAAGTTTGGTGGAGGCAAAATCATGGTCTGGGGTTACATCCAGTATGGGGGTGTGCGAGGGATCTGCAGGGTGGAAGGCAACATCAATAGTCTAAAATACCAAGAAATCTTAGCTACTGTACCTCTTATATTCCCAACCATAAAAAAAGGCCAAATTTTGCAGCAGGATGGTGCTCCATCGCATACTTACATCTCCACGTCAAAGTTCTTTAAAGCAAAGAAGATCAAGATGCTCCAGGATTGGCCAGCCCAGTCACCAGACATGAACATCATTGAGCATATGTGGTGTAGGATGAAAGATGAAGCATGGAAGACGAAAACAAAGAATATTGATGAACTCTGGGAGGCATGCAAGACTGTTTTCTTTGCTATTCCTGATGACTTCATCAATAAATTGTATGAATCCTTGCCAAACCGCATGGATGCTGTCCTTCAAGCTCATGGAAGTCATACAAGATATTAAATTTGGATCTCACAGCACCACTACTTAATTTGCTGACATATTTTTGGATTTTCAGTAAAGTTGTTCAATTTCTGTATAGGCGACAAAACTTTTGTCTTGCCAAAATTTGACCTGTCTGTCTTGAT
The DNA here is from genome assembly GCA_029206835.1 of Rana muscosa. Lineage (NCBI taxonomy): Eukaryota > Metazoa > Chordata > Amphibia > Anura > Ranidae > Rana > Rana muscosa. Next base: position 1,207,685,567 of record CM055122.1, read on the forward strand.
TAAATGATAAATATTTTTTCAGTGAAACTAATTTATTTCAGTGCATTAAACATCATTTGGGAGGGCTTTAGCTTTTCATAGGAGCTATTTCTAACACCAATTGATTAATTAAAAGTCAGGTTAATAGCAGGAGTTTCTACAAAATAGAGAAGCGACAAGGCTTTTGTCAGGGACTGTACAAAAGCTTAATGTATTCTAGTAAAGTTGGTCTGTAAACTAAGGTCTGTTTTGCTAGGTTATTACAGCATTTTGAAAGTTTATAAACTAGTAGTAGACAGTGGCCATCTTAAGTGTGGGCATCTGAAGCCAGACTGTATTTCTTCCTGGATTTCAGACTTGCAAATCTCACACATGCTCAGTGCTGCACAAGCAGTGTAATAGGTTTACATAGCAACGGCAGTGTCAGAGGAAGTTGCAAAGCTCTCCTCCCTCCAGGAACCAATAAATATACTGCATGTAAAACAAGCAACATTATTCTAGGAAAAAAAATAATATATATATATATATATATATCTTTTATATTTATCTTGTTCTGTGTGTGTGTGTGTGTGTGTGTGTGTGTGTGTGTATATATATATATATATATATATATATATATATATATATATATATATATATATATTGTGACAGCAGGAAGGTAAAGTCACCTGGTTGCATCCAGGGGGGTAGATATATTTCTCCCAGATTCAGGCTTTATGCCGACTTATACAACTAGGGAGGGAGTTGATGAAGCCCAGCTGAGGCTAGTGGGCTCATGGATGACTCATACCTCTAGGGAGAGTGCTGGGCGTCGTGCAGCCAGGGAGTTGATGAGACCAGCTGAAGCTTGTCAGCTCGTTTAAGGCCTCTATAAAAACTCCCAGCTTCATTAGGTGTTTGCTCATGCCTGGACCCAGACCTGTGTGGACTGTCTAGGGAGAGTGAACCCCTGTACGGTGAGACAAAGCCTGTGTGGCTATTTGTTTGGACATTTACTAAACCAGGGACTTAGGGACTAGGACAGCACCAGGCTGATCCCAGTTGTTAGTTAGGAAACCTGCATGTTTAGTCAGAGGTCAAGCTGACCAGGATTTATTTTGTTTATGTTTCTTTTTGGCTTTGCTGTGTTTTTGTCACTGTACATAGAGAAATAAACCGCACCTTTTGATTTTGAAAACCACAACCTCCGTCTGCTGGGCCTGTTTTTGTGTGGGGAGCCCAACCAGGGGGTCACACACACCCGCTACCGAGTTAACCCCCTCACAATATATATATATATATATATATATATATATATATATATATATATATATATATACACACATATCAGCGGCTTCTTTTTTCTGTTCAGCTTTTCATTAAAAAAATAAATAAATAATAATCTCAGCAACAAAACTCATTTATGCATTTAGTTGTATTGATGACGACTTTATGAAGTTTAAACTGCACATAATAATGTTGAAAAATGGGGCATGTGTTCTGGTGTTATATGGGATGGTGGAAATATAAAAAAAAAAAATGCTTATTTGCACAAACAACTTTGTCTATGTTATATAGATAATCGTTAAAATTGAGTAAATATTCCCCCATCGCATCGCCCCCCCTCGCCAAATTGCATCGCAATGCCCCAGCACATCGCAACGCCACATCACATCACCCACCCACCAAATCACACCACCCCAGCACATCTTATTCCCCCCCCCCGCCAAATTACATCACATCACCCCACCACCAAATCACATCGCCCCAGCACATCGCATTGCCCCCGCTAAATCACATTCCCCCGCCCCGCCAAATTGCATCGCCCCGCTACCAAATCACACCACCCCAGCACATCACTTTGCCACCCTGCCAAATTGCATCACATCGCATCACCCCAGCACATCACATTGCCCCCCGCCAAATTGCATCGCATCACACCAGCACATGACATTGCTCCCCCCACCAAACTGCATCACACCAGCACATCGCATCGCCCCACCACCAAATCACATCGCATTGCCCCCCGCGCGCCAAATTGCACCGCACCAGCACATCACATTGCCCCCCACCAAATCACATTGCCCCCCACCAAATCACATCACCCCCGCCAAATTGCATCACATCACACCAGCACATTGCATCGCCGCCTCACCAAATTGCATCACCCCAGCACATTGCCCCCCACTAAATTGCATCACATCACACCATCACGTCGCCCCGCCACCAAATCACATCACCCCAGCACATCGCATTGCCCCCCCGTCAAAATGCATCGCACCAGCACATTACATTGCCCCCCCACCAAATTGCATTGCCCCAGCACATTGCATTGCCCCCCACCAAATCGCATCACCCCCTGTAAATTGCATCATGTCACATCCCAGCCCATCTCCAGCACATTGCCACCATCACATGTCCCCCAACACAGTACATTGCCACCATCACATGGCCCCCAGCACAGCACATTGCCAACATTACATGTCCCCCAGCACAACATATTGCCAACATTACATGTCCCCCAGCACAGCACATTGCCACCATTACATGTCCCACAGCACATTGCCACCATTACATGTCCCCCAGCACAGCACATTGCCAACATTACATGTCCCCCAGCACAGCACATTGCTATCCTCCACCAACAATCTCTCTGCTAGGGATGCTAGGTGAACACTGGCAACAATAGCCTGGTTGCCCTCATTTAAAATGGCACCAGGCGTTATTTCCGGTTTTGCATCATTTCTGGTTTTGAAATAACATAATGCTACAGCTCAGGGACGGCTATGCCTTCTGGGATTGATGACAAACATCTCCCAGGAGGCATAGTGGTCCGTGTATGACGCGCTGAGGCTACTGCGGCCGGAACGAGGAAGGGGCTAGGATATAACAGTGAGTTTAAAAAATAAATAATAATAATTCATATGCCAAATCTATATAAGGGGACAGACCTACAGGGGATGCAGCTAAGTTGTGAAAGTGGGTGGAACTCCACTTTAAGACAGTATTCTTAGTTGCAGTTATGACTGCGAAAAGAATTGGTGAACTACACTCTCTTTCAGTAAAATAACCTTTTTTGTTAATTTACCCAGACAGGATTGTGCTTAAAACAGATCCAGGGGTTTTTGCCAAAGGTGGCATCAGTTCATAACAGGTCACAGGAAATCATCCTGCCAACTTTTTGTTCAAATACTTCAGGAAGAAAGGAGAAATTGTTCCATAATTTAGATGTACGAATAATTTTTCCATAATTTAGATGTAAGAAGAATTTTATTACATTACTTGGAAGTAACAAATGACTTTAGGTCTTCAGACTATTTATTTGTTCTTTTTTCTGGCAACAGAAAGGGACACCGATCATCAAAGGGGGTCAATTACTAGATGGCTAAGATTGGCTATTTCAGAAGCTTATTCCCAGATGAGTTTATCTCCTCCGTTGGGAATTTGAGCACACTCTACCAGAGCTCTAGCCACTACATGGGCAGAAAAAGCTGGTGCCACCCCACATCAATTTTTAAGGCGGCTATGTGGTCAAGTTATTTAACGTTTGTCTGTCATTACAGACTGGATCTTCTGTCAGCCGGTGATCAGGCATTTGGCAGAAAGGTCCTGCAGGCTGTTGTCCCTCCCTAGTTGGTAAGTCTCGATTATCCTCTCATGTGCTGTCCTGAAAGACGATAAGGAAAAATTCAAGTTAGACTTACCGGTAACTTGTTTTCCAGGAGTCTTTCAGGACAGCAAACTACCTGCCCTTCTTGGTTTATATATATATATATATATATATATATATATATATATATATATATATATATATATATACATATATGCTGTGATTAACCATATTCTGATTATGTGTTCCAGCTTGGGGCCGGAGGTACTCTACTACAACTGATGAGCTGTGGGGAGAAGCCTCCTTTTAAAGTGTGGTGGAGTTTGTTTCCTAGTGGGTGGAGCCACGCTCTCATGTGCTGTCCTGAAAGACTCCTGGAAAACAAGTTACCGGTAAGTCTAACTTGAATTTTCGTTCTGTCCTCCCTTCACGCAGACACGACTGTCCAAATTCCTCTGTGTCCACGAATATAACCTTAATATGGGAGGGGTGGGCCGCAACGACCAGTTGTTGGCGCCGTAGCTAGTTGCCGGTAAGGTCAGACGCTGGTACAAAAAAGTGTCTGCATACTTACTTCAGTTGGCTTTGCTGAACGCTCATGTGCTATGCAGAGCTTCAGGACAGACTGGATCCTTCCTTAAATTCCAGGTAGAGATCGTCACAGCCCTTCTGTTTCCTGACGGTGCTGCACCCCACCTTCCCAATGCAAATGCAGTAAGTCGGCTGCATGAGAGGCATTTTCCGTATGTCCTCCCTGGCACCCTTACCCAACGAGCCCCCCAAAGAAGATGTGTCTGTAGCAAGCGCAGATATAGGCGTGACACCTGCTATTATTGTCCCTCCTGTCTTGACAATCCTGGTCTTTGCATTGGTGAATTTTTTGAACACTACCATACACTAGTGTAATATTAGCTTAGGGTACAGCACTGCACAGACTAGGGCACACTTTCACAGGGTCTACCAAGATGCCATCACATTTTGAGAGACCCGAACCGTTACAGTTACAAATAAAAAAAAGTTACAGTAAAAAAAAAAAAAAAATAGTTGTTGTTTTATTGTTCTCTCCCTATTCTCTCTCTATTGTTCTGCTCTTTTTTACTGTATTCTATGCCTAACTGCAATGTTTTATTGTTATGTTTTATCATGTTTGCTTTTCAGGTAAATAATTATTTTATACTTTACTGTTTACTGTGTTTTATTGTTAACCATTTTTTTTTTTTGTTTTCAGGTATGCCATTCAGCTGCAGCACTGATTTATTTATCTTGACAGCAACTGCGTTTTCTCCCATGATACATAAATCAGCGACTCCAGCGCTGTAGAAGGTGATTTCACCATCACAGTTATGAAAAAAGAGCATATATCCCGTGGGGGCAGGGGTGGAGGAACGGTTTGTTCCTAACATTAGGGGCGGCTTGCCCCCATGGTTCGGCATATATATATATATATATATATATATATATATATATTTTAGGCACAGATTGCGTTAAAAAAATGTTTTATGTTTTACTACATTTTTCTTTTGTATTTGCTTTGCAGGTAGTCTTACTGTTATACTGTAATGTTACTTTGTTTTATTTTTAACCATCATTTGCTTAGCAGGTCTGCCATTCAGCTGCAGTACTGATTTATTTATCTTGACAGCAATGGTGTTTGCTCCCACGATACGTAAATCAGCTACTCCAGCGCTGTAGGAGGTGATTTCACCACCACAGTTATGCCCTTCATTAGAAGTGGGTGGATGAAGGACGGTATTCTAATGGTGGGCATACCCACCGATCAATCTCTTTTTTTCGTTCAGCCCACAGGCTGCATGAAAAAATAATATACGACATATGCCTAACAAGGACCAGCAACGTACTGGTATGTTGCTGGATTTTGAGTGGTTATACCAGAATGATGCCTGCGGGTTTAGGTATCATCTTGGTATTATTCTTTTGAGCCAGCGGTCGACTTTCATGTAAAAGCAATCCTAGCGGCTAATTAGCCTCTAGACTGCTTTTACAAGCAGTGGGAGGGAATGCCCCCCTCCAACCATCTTCCATGGTTTTCTCTGGCTTTCCTGTCCCAACAGGGAACCTGAGAATGCAGCCCGTGGTTCCGCCAGCTGACCATAGAGCTTTTCAGAGACCAGAACGGCTCCTATCATTTCTATGGCCTAAGAAACCGGAAGCTACGAGCATTTCATGACTTGGATTTCACCGGATATAAACAGCCCCATTGGGAAAGCATTGGTGTGGTCAGATGCTTTGAGGGCAGAGGAGAGATCTAGGGTCTAATAGACCCCAATTTTTTCAAAAAAGGGTACCTGTCACTACCTATTGCTATCATAGGGGATATTTACATTCCCTGAGATGACAATAAAAATTATAAAAAAAAATTAAAGGAACAGTTTAAAAATAAAATAAAAGCAACAAAAATAATATATATAAAAAAAAGCACCTCTGTCAGCCCCCTGCTCTCGCGCAAAGGCGAACGCAAGCGTCGGTCTGGCGTTATATGTAAACAGCAATTGCACCATGCATGTCAGGTACCACGCAAAGGTCAGATCGAGGGCAGTAATTTTAGCAGTAGATCTCCTCTGTCAATCTAAAGTGGTAACCTGTAAAGGCTTTTAAAGGCTTTTAAAAATGTATGTAGTTTGTCACTGCTGCACGTTTGTGCGCAATTTTAAATCATGTCGTGTTTGGTATCCATGTACTCGGCCTAAGATCATCTTTTTTATTTCATCAAACATTTGAGCAATATAGTGTGTTTTAGTGCATTAACATTTTTTAAAAAAGTGTTTTTTTTCCCCAAAATATGCGTTTGAAAAATCGCTGCACAAATACTGTGTGGAAAAAAAATATGCAACACCCACCATTTTAATCTGTAGGGCCTTTGCTTTAAAAAAATATATAATGTTTTGATGTTTTGGGGTTCTAAGTAATTTTCTTGCAAAAAAAAATAAAAAATCATGTAAACAAAAAGTGTCAGAAAGGGCTTTGTCTTCAAGTGGTTAAAAGAGTGGGTGATGTGTGACATAAGCTTCTAAATGCTGTGCATAAAATGCCAGGACAGTTCAACCCCCCCCTCCCCCAAAATGAGCCCATTTTGGAAAGTAGACACCCCAAGCTATTTGCTGAGAGGCATGTCGAGTCCAAGGAATATTTTATATTTTGCCACAAGTTTCTGGATTTTTTTTTTTTTTTTACAAAAAGTTGTCACTAAATGATATATTGCTAAAACATGCCATGGGCATATGTGAAATTACACCCCAAAATACATTCTGCCAAAAGTGCACTCCGAAGAGAGCGATTCCTCAGTGGGACTTTTTAGGGTAACTGTTGAAAACCTCTATATAGAGTAATGTAGTACAAAAGTATTGGTCATAAAGACTGGTTTATTAAAGTTTTACAAAAAATATAGATATATAGCATGAGGGGCTACCACTGTACAGACACAACATATATCCACATAGCCAGTGTGCATACACTGAGAGGGAGGTAATCACAAGGCGTATAGACAGATATCATAAATTACACAGGAAAAAGGAGAAGAATGTGGTTCAGGACCCAACACTGTCTCGAAGGTAGGACAGATGCCCAACGTTTCAAGGCCTTTTAATTGTACAGCCTCTTCTTCAGGGGTAGGGTGCTGCACCTTTTAGTGTTAGATGATATCCTGTATGTTACGTGTATACGGATTATTTTGTAGTGGCAAAAAAATAAAAAGACACGATAGTTCTGACTTGAGGATTGATGGTGTTATTCCGCCAAAGGTTGGACCAGCAGGTAACAGGGGTGGGCCCTCCACCCAGATGGTATGATGTCCCACTGGACGGCTTGGTCCACAGAGGGCGCGAGAAGTGTCAGATACCGCCCTCACACCACAGGTACAGAGGAGCTGCTGTCCATGCAGTGGAGAGACCTCCCAATGTTCAGAGAGTGCCTGAAAAGATTGGTACTACTCCACGTATGCCGCACCCAATGGTCATGGGATATGCCCAAAAAACCTATAGGGCTGACCCGGGTGGATAGTGTTGCCTAGGCTAGGCCGCACCGGAGGACATAGGGGGAACCAGAGTGGGCAAAGTGCCCGTCCAGAGATCTGACAGGTAACTGGTCTGGAAAGTATGGCAAATCTAAAGTATATGCCACCAGTGGTTAGTTTTTAGTTGCCAGGTGTCTGCGAGGTCCCATATTTACTAATGGTCTCTGGTCTGGATCCAACTGCCTAGTAGAGATGCGGCTTCAGTGTGAGCATTCTGTTGCTTCTCAGTACAGAGATACCACATGTGTGAGACTTTTTGGGAGCCTAGCTGTGTACGGGACCCTGAAAACCAAGCACCGTCTTCAGGCTTTCTAAGGGTGTAAATTTTTGATTTCACTCCTCACTGCCTCTCAGTTTCGGAGGCTATGGAATGCCCAGATGGCACAAAACCCCCCCAAATGACCCCATTTTGGAAAGTAGACACTCCAAGCTATTTGCTGAGAGGCATGAGGAGTATTTTGCAGATCTCGCCTTTTGTCACAAAGTTTTAAAAAAAATAAAAAATCTTTCTTCATTTTTAAAAACATGAAAACTGCAAAATACTCACCGTGCTTTTCAGCAAATACCTTGGGGTGTCTACTTTCCAGAATGGGGTCAATTTTTTTTTTTTGTGCTATCTTGGCATTTTATGGCCTTCAAAACTGGGATAGGTAGTGAGGAGTGAAATCAAAAATTTACGCTCTTAGAAATCCTGAAGGCAGTGATTGGTTTTCGGGGTCCCGTATTGCGGCTAGGCTCCAAAAAAATCCCACACATATGGTATCCATGTACTCGGGAGAAGCCGCAGAATGTATTTGGGGTGTAATTCCACATATGCCCATGGCATGTTGGAGCAATATATCATTTAGTGACAACTTTGTGCAAAAAAAAAAAAGTTTGTAATTTCTTGCAACTTGTGGCAAAATATAAAATATTCCATGAACTCAACATGCCTCTCAGCAAATACCTTGGGGTGTTTACTTTCCAAAATGGGGACATTTGGGGGGGGGGGGGTTGTGCCATCTTGGCATTTTATGGCCTTCAAAACTGTGATAGGTAGTGAGGAGTGAAATCAAAATTTACGCCCTTAGAAATCATGAAGGCGGTGATTGGATTTTGGGGTCCCGTACGCAGCTAGGCTCCCAAAAAGTCCCACAAATGTGGCATCCCCGTACTCAGGAGAAGCAGTAGAATGCATTTTGGGGTGTAATTCCACATATGATTATGGCATGTTTTAGCAATATATCATTTAGTGACAACTTTGTGTAAAATCTTAAAAAAAAAAAAAATATTTGTCATTTTTCAATCACTTGGGACAAAAAAAAAAAATATTCAATGGGCTCAACATGCCTCAGCAATTTCCTTGGTGTATCTACTTTCCAAAATTGTACTGCCCTGCCATTTTAGCACCTCAAGAATTGAGATAGGCAGTCATAAACTAAAAGCTGCATAAATTGTAGACGCTATAACTTTTGTGCAGACCAATAAATATAAGCTTATTGACATATTTTTTTTTTTTTACCAAAGACATGTGGCTGAATACATTTTTGCCTAAATGTATGACTGAAATTTCGTTTATTGGATTTTTCTCCACTGAGGCAATCAAATACCATCAAAAGAAAGTTCTATTTTTGGAAAAAGACGAAAATTTTGTTTGGGTACAACATTGCATGACCGTGCAATTGCCAGTTAAAGCAGTGCAGTGCCAAATTGTAAAAAGTGCTCTGATCAGTCAGTAGTCTAATCCTCCAGGGGTGAAGTGGTTAAAGGGAATTTAGCAGCAGTTTTGTAAATTTGCTGTGTTTGTATCTGCTAACAAAGATTTTAGTTCATTTTTAGCAAAAACATTGTTTGGTAAACATACCTGCATCACAGGGCCTTACAAAGCAGTAGCACCTTCCTTTTTATTATAATGGTTCTATGCTTTCAGAAAATATATGGTTTGAGGGTCTTTTACAAACTCTGAAAGCTGTAAGGAAAAAATGAAAACCTTCAGATTATTAGAGAAATTTGTATATATACATTTTTGTGTACGTTAAATCTTCACCATTTTGCAAAAAGGCATGATTTTAAATTTACAAATTTTTGATGTTTATTAACTCCACACAGGTTAGCTTTTTTCATATTTAGTAGTAATTTTGTCAAATTTGCTGTTGTCTGCTAATAATGATTTTATTATATTTTTTAGCAAACATATTGTTTTAATAAACTTTATGTGCAACTATCCTTGTGACCTAAAATGTTCTGTCAGAAAATATATGGTTTAGGGCAGGGATATGCAATTAGCGGACCTCCAGCTGTTGCCAAACTACAAGTCCCATGAGGCATAGCGAGACTCTGACAGCATCAAGCATGACAACCAGAGGCAGAGGCATGATGGGACTTGTAGTTTGGCAACAGCTGGAGGTCTGCTAATTGCATATCCCTGGTTTAGGGTGTCTTTTACAAACTCTGAACCCTGTAAGGGAAAAGTAAAAAAGCAATGGAAAAATTGCAAAAAATGGTCTGGCCAGCTGAGTTTAAAAGTGGAGCACAGAGCCTGGTAGCAAAGAGGTTTCACTGTTGATAATTGCATTATGTAGACCACAACTAATTTTAGCTATTTTACAGCATTAGAGGGACATTTATTAGTTCTCGGTGTTAGTGTTCAACCAATTGATTATAAGGTTTTAAGCATCACTCACATGTTTACTGAAATGCTAGCTTGTTTCACTGTGCCCTCTTTTCCCAAAAACGAGAACTACAACATCTTGCCCTGCCCCAGTGTAGCCAACCTTACATGCACACTCTTGTTTGGGGCTATAACTGTACACGATTATATCAGTTTGTTGGGACACTGTTAGAAAAACGAGAACAAAACTGGGACGTGATGATCCAAATAAAATAAATTTCCTTCTTTGTTACTTTCTGCTGTTCCTCTTCGGAAAGCTAAGGGAGGAGGGAACAGATTGTCCCTAAGAACAGGGTGCACACACACTGTACAGAGATGTGCAAGTTATTGTGATTTATTTAGCCCCTTTGAAAATGGTCAGATGATGGTCAGGTGTGTATTGCTAAACCAGATAGTCAAGAAAACTCTGCGAGCATGAAACAGTCTCAGTCAAGCTTTATAGCAGTAAAAAAACTGCTTTAGAATAAAATGGCAAAAAAAAAAAAAAAAAAAAAAAAATTGAAAGTACAGATAATAAAGTGGCGATAGAGGTAAACCTGAGTTTAAAGTTCTAAAGGCTAGACATATTTTTCCTTACTGTATTGCCTGCATTAAAGTGGATGTAAACCCAATTTTTTTATTTTTTTTGTCACAATGTAGAGTATAAGATTTCCTATCATTTGTGTCAGGTCTTGCCACAAAGAGTTAATCCAGATCTGAGCAATCCTCTTTTATTGTTCAGTGAGATAAAACGAACAGAGTTACCTTTGTCCGTTCCGCCCCCTTGCTTTGAGTGACAAGTTATTTACATATCTCGTGCACTAGCTTTAGACATTTTTTGATTCCAACCCCGTCTCCTTTTCTGAAGTCATGTGGTTACTTCTCTGGATTTTGACTGGATGTTAGTGATCAGAGCAGAAGGAATATACAGGAGAAAATGCATGTTGACAAGGGGAGTGTAGAGGTGGGCGGGGAGTCTACTGACATCATGACTCCACCCACCGAGCTCCAGACAACAGATCCACCCACATAATCTGCAGTTTTTCAGGTGTCATAACAGACAGAGGGGAGACATTTGACAGATAAGGATACATGCAGGAGGCATCTATATTCTTTTAGATCAGCACTATGGCAGTAGTTTAGAAAGGATGAGAGTGTGTTTACATCCACTTTAAGGTAAAACATGTCCCAGTAGTAGTATCACCCCTTTACCCCCCTATATACTTACCTGAATCCTCACTCGATCCAGCCCTGTGCCCATTTTCTGCAGCTCTCTCCACTCTCTCTACTCTCACAAGATTTGCTGAGGCAGCGAGAGCCATTAGCTGATGTCAATCAAATCCTGTGAGGAGTAAGTGGGGGATGGGATTGAGCCACGATGTGTGTGTCAGAGGACACAGCCCAGTTCAGGAGTGAGCCCACAGGTGCACCACTATAGGAAGCTGCTTTCCTATAGGGGAGCAGCCTACAGCGCCTGCAGGGGACCCCAGAAGAGGACAGAGCAGGTAAGTATAACAGATTTGTTATTTAAAAATACCTGAGCTTTTACAACCCTTTAAACTATTTGCTTACTGGGCACTTAAATCCTGCCCTTATGGGCAGGATGCACAAGATCTGCACACACAGATCCTCTGTCTCCGGGAGCTTCAGGCAGCTGTGTGGGGGAGGGGTGCTGAAATCATCCTATGAAGCAGGAGCCCAGGAGGAAGGAATCTCTCATGCTGCTAAAATTAGGTCAGTGAACAGGGACAATTGTACAGAAACTGACCTTTTGGGGGTGGAATTTTTGTACTAGGGGCAGACTGCTGCTCCCTGCATATGATGTGCAGTGACCACCATGTGATGTATTGTGACCACCAAGTACAGTGAAATGACCACCATGTGATGTATTATGCCCACCATGTGCAGTGCAGTGACCATCATGTGATGTATTGTGCCCACCATATGCAGTGCAGTGACCACCATGTGATGTACTGTGCCCACCAAGTGCAGAACAGTGACCCCCATGTAATGTGCTGTGCCCATCATGTAATGCAAAGTGGTGTGCCCTCCGTGTAATATGCTGTGCCCACCATGTCATCTGCTGTGCTGTACAGTGCCCACCATGTAATGCATAGTAGTGTGCCCTCTGTGTAATGTGCTGTTCCAATGTCATGTGGTGTGGTGTGCCCACCATGTAATGTGCTGTGCCCACCATGTAATGCGGAGGGGTGAAAAATAGGTAAAGACGACTAAAGGGGGATCTATTCTATGGGGGACCTGCCCTGTTCTAAAGGGGGATCTATATGGGGGATCCTGGCCTGGTCTGCACTTTATGTGATAATGACTAAGCCCTTCCCCTTCATGACATTGTCAAAAAGGGGCGGGGAATGTTAGACACACAGAACCGGTACCCCTTTGGATAAGCCCTCTTGCGCACCGAGGGCGTTCCCTTCTCCCTCTTATTTTGACAACATCGTTCAGGACTGAGAGTGTCCAAAGTATCTTTGTGTTTCCAAAGACACTTGCTGTACGGTACCCCTTTGGGGAGTCCCTCATTCAGAAGTGGACTGTTCCACCAGTAGTGGATCCCCCTGTCTCTAGGTTCCCCTGGTTGCTGAACTCTCTGTTTCCTCGGGGGTGCTTAGACAGGTATTCTGGGGGGCTACCCTGAATGACATCATGTTGTGTCTTGATTTTGTCCGGTTACAAGATAGTTTTCGGCTGTATTCCTTCAAATAGTCTCTTTTTTTGCTTCCAATGGGCATTGTCACCAGACTACTGGCTGTTCTCCATGGGGGGCTGTGCAAACCTTGTTGCTGTGGAGTGTGATTGTCCGATTCCCGTGTTGAGAAGAGTTTTCAGGGGTTTTATTGAAATCTGTTTACAGTCTAAAGGATGGAGGGCATGGTACGTCTAAATTGGGACCTCAAGGCCCTGACCTACCTTGCGTGGGTACAGAAGTTCAGGAGGGAGTCCATCCACACTTCGGTGGCACTCCATCATGGGGACTGTCTGACTTCTATCAACATTATGAATGCTTACGCATTCTGTTATGTGCCCGACTCCAGCACTTCCTCCGTGTTGCTGTGTGTGTGGAGTATTGTGAACGTTTGGCATTGCACCTTCGGGTCTGGCACCACTCCTCGGGTGTTCACAAGGTGTTGGGCCCGGATCTGGCGTGGTTACGTCAGGGGGGGTTGCGGTCCTGGGCTGCCTGGACAATCTTCTTCGACTCCTTCACTACCCCGAGGAGCAACGCAGTTCCTATACAGACCTAGACTGATTTCAGTTGGCATCTATACTATCGGAAGTCTGTTTTGGCCCTGCTAGAACGTTGGATTATTGGAGCCTGACCCGGGCTTCAGCTCTGGCCAGCGTGTTTCTTCTCCTGGACAAAGCTCCGGAAGTTGCTGCGTTTTTTTCATTTACTGTCCGGTAGGTGGGCTCCTCTGCAGATCTGCATGGGGGTGTTGGGTTCCGCTGGTATCTATTTTTTGAGGCAATTCCATTTGCACAGTGCCATACAAGCTCCCTTCGGGGAGATCCTGGCATAATGGGCCAAATACCCAAGGTCTCTGGACAATTGGCTTCGGCTGAGTCAGGAAACTAGAGGTTTCCTAGTCTGGTGGCTTCACTCTCTGGTTCTTTGGCGGGGTAAATACTTTCTCCTCTTGTATTGATCAGGTTGACCACCAATGTCAGTCTGTCCGGGTGGGGAGATGTCCTGGGACTGAGCTCTGCCCAGGGTCGTTGGACGTGGTGGAATCCGGACTACCGAGCAATGTCCTGGATCTTCAAGCGATCAGAGTAGTTCTGTATCATGGACGGATCGACTTTGGGGGCTCCCAGTATGGATCCAGTCAGACAAGGCAACGACGGTGGCTTATGTCATTCACAAGGGCAGGCCGAAAAAGGCTGTTGGCAGTATCTTCCGGTAGGCAGAGCGTCTCGTTCCGACCTTTTCTAGCATACGCTTTCCAGGGGTGGAATGCTATCAAATGGATACCTCAGTTGGTTGGACCACAGGGTAAGCCCTTCACTGGGCCGTGTTTCATCGGTTTTGTCATCCACTGGGGCACTCCTGAAGTAGATCTGCTTGTGTCCTGGCTCAACAGGACGGTACCAAGATTTCTGGCAAGGTCACGGGATCTTCTAGCGGCTCGGGTGGCCCATGGCACCAGTGACGTTTGCTCTATCTTCGTCCTCCTCCAGCTTCTGCTCTGGCTTATTGCGCAGGATCATGGCTGCAGGGATTCCGGTCATTCTATTGGCTCCGGATGGGTCCCGTTGGTCTGGGTATGCCAAATGGGTGCGCCTGGGCGCCAACGTTCCTTGGTGACTGCCTCTCATGATATCGTGTCTCTAATAGTAACACATTTCGTCTCAATGTAATAATGCATCTTAAGCTAAAATTCACTCACCTTCCATTCGATTCCCATTCATTCAAATCAAGAAGCATCACCACACTGCTATGTTCTCATCTCGGCATCACAGCAAACACTGACTGCCGATGCCCTCACAGGCAGTTTTATTATCACAAAACATTAAGTGATGGCTGCAGCAGCCAATCACCTCCTCCATGGGAGGGGGACATTACAGGATGTCCCCACCACACAGGCAATGTCCATATAAGGAGTTGACAACACAAGAAATACAGCTAAAGGATACAATACAATAACACAATTCAATTCAATAATAACCCAATAACCAATGAACACAGTTCCTGATGAGGGGAGCTTATCCACAGGTGCATGCTCACGTCACCACCTCAATGTTGATCAGACACGGAGGCGACAAGAGCACACATCCGCTAAACCGATAATACGTTTGCAGAGAGGCCTCACTCCGCAAACACCCTTCTCCAAATCAGGAAGTTTATCTCAACCAGCGTCAGTCTGCCCCAGTCAGCTCTTTAGAGCGGGTTGCGGGAGAACTAACACTGGGTGACACTATGACAATACATATTAAATACATCTTCATAAATTTTCTACAACAGTTCCTCCTCTTGTCATATGCTCCCATGTGTCCCTTGATGCACCTTGATCTTATTAATCAGTCCTTACAGTCCATACAAGTCCATAAAAAGGAAAACACGACTTGACATGTAGACTCTATTCTTCAGGAGCATGACTTATAAGGAGGACACAACATGGTGAGCTTTAGTAATCACCAATTGGTCTGGGATCTTCTGTGTCTTGTACGTGGGTCCGGCTTCGGGGCGTCTCATCAAGGAAAATGTGGTCACCTGCTCGGGCTCTGGTCATGCGTCCATTTAGGCAACAGGAGCACTCATCATGACATAGAAAGAATAGAAATAAAAACAACATGAGTATATATATTCCCACTTCCTTTAACCACGATCTGCTGTAAAATAAAAATTAGATCCCCATAGATTCCCAGACCCTTAAAAGGACTCCCAACCTTCACTTAGCTACAGCTCTGGCTTCAACAGTTACATCAACATCCCATCCTCAATGGATGAGAATTGTTCAATCGTATCATAAGCTCAAGCCCCCCCACCTTGTTGTACCTGCAGGACATTATGCCCAGACCTGGTCAGGGTTGGTGAACAATTCCCTTCTAGCTGTCCCTGCCATTCTTAATTTCTCTTGCGCCATCAGATCCTCACGATCGACCGCAACATAAGATGCTGGGACAGCTTCACCAGCACTCATGAACCTCTTGCATTGGGGGAATTACCTTTATAAGCTGCAGATCCGCATAAGCACCAAACTAAAGTTCAAACACACGTGTGGGCTGCCTAGATACCCAAACCGACAAGAGGCAGAGCTATTAAAACTATAACCAATTTTACCCTCTAAAAATGTTTTGTTAAATTCCATTGACAAGTGTCTGTTTAGAGTCTTCACTAGTTTGTCAAAACTCCTCATACCCATAATAACATCATAAATGGCATGTACCGCTGTCATCACTGGGGTACTAAAACTTGGTGGAGACTCAGAACAGACCTAGCAATTGGTCCTGTTCACTTTCTTAGCTAGTCAGGAAATACACTTTAAATAATAACTTGGGATGCTTTTCATCGTTACCCTTGCTAAAATTTACTAAACAAAAAAATATAAATAAACAAAGATACTACTCAATTCTTTGGTGTGGTTGAGCCGCTTCTTGCAGTGGCTGGCATGGTCTCATCCCTCAAGCTTCTTTACAATGACCCAGTCACCTGGTTGGAAAGAATGTAAAACGGTTATTGTGTCAGGGTCCAGAAGGGACTCGTGAACCCTGTGGTAGACATTTTGAAGTTCATGTCAGTGATCACACCCACCCCATCAGCTGAGAATATAAGTGACAGCTAATGAGGAAAGTACATCCCTGGTTTTGATTAACCTCCAAACAACCCTCATATGACAATAACCCAGACATCGGGACTGTGGACACTGCATAACCTGTGTGTGGCTTACAATACCTGGAACCATTGACAAAAGGTTCTTAGCATCTGGGATGGGAACCTACTTCACCAGACTACTGCTTGCCAAATCAAATTCTATCAAAGAAAGACAGTCTTGGCACAAACTGAAGGAAGAAATGCGTGATGCATAAAACAACAATGAAATAGCTTATGATACTTTTACCTGCTTAGATTCATGTATTTATCCATATGTACAGCTGTCTACATACACCTGCTCTCTATGTACATACACTTTCAGAAACTCCTTGGACCTGAAAAATACTTGTAAGCAAAAATTATTATTATAAATTGTCAATGACATTCTTTCAAAATCGATTCAAACAAAACCCTCTGTAACCATTACTTTTTCCTACAAAAATACAACAGCCGCGACACATAGGAGGATCGCCGCGGTAAGTTCGAACATATTCACGTTACTACATACAAACATTCCGATAAAAATGTGGGGGAGATACTTCAGTTTCCAAAACCAAAGATTTAAAAACAAAACAGGCAGAATTCTCCCTTCACTCTTTTAGCAATAGAAAAAAATACAATGGGACAAACATGAGAGCGGCTCAAACTTTGCATGGACCAGCCATACAAAGTTCAAACAAACGGGTATGAACATTTTAACCACCGTTTCTCCTCTGAGAATCACAAAAACGTGTACTACACCTCCATCAACACTCATTACAGATTTCTGAAGCCACAGCTGAACTATTTCCAATGTACCTTTATTCTGAGGTCTCGTCCTCCAGACATCAATAGTACCTTCCAAAGGAGTACACCTTACTGTACCCTCTGACCAGATATGTCATCCTTTAAGGGGTCTCATGCCTGGAGCCCCAAACCCAGACCTCATGTGCAGTGCAGCTGTCTGACTGGTGTGACGCTATGACAATACATATTAAATACATCTTCATGGGGCATGGTCTGGACATGCTGCTGTGAGGACGTGTTAGTCTCGAGCTCCGGCGCTGGCATCTCTTTTAATTGGCATTTATACAGCTTTTACACCGCTTTGAGCCGCGAACCATGCGTAAGAAGACGGGCAAGTCTCTCCCCAAGCCCGGGACACAATCGGGATCCATAAAGAGGTTCCTAGCCACAGAACCTGAGGACGAGGAGATCATGGACAGCCTAGTCCGCTCTCCACGTGGCATGGGCTCCGGCGCGGGCTCCGCCTCCCGTCACAAGCCAGATCACAGACATCACTCTCCTTCCTTCTCGGCCGGCTCGGATGGTGAGAGCAGTGTGCCCCGGCAGTCGGCTCTCAACGCGGGCTGACGGCTGGCCTTCCAAGTTGGAACTGTCATCCATGTTCCAGAGCCTGTAGAGGTCCATCAATAAAGACCTGTCAGCGGTGAGGGCAGACTTATCCCAGGTTCTGGATCGCATTGAGGAATCTGAACACCGTCTTGATCGCCACGCGGTAGCCATCAGAAGCCTATAGGCAACCACCCGCAGCCTTACTATTGCTCACAGGATGGCCCTCTACAAGATCGAGGACCAAGAGAACCGCAATAGGAGGAACACCATTCGGGTCAGGGGCCTACCGGAATGATGACCACCTCCCCTCCATTCGAGGTATTTTCAGTGGCCTCCTGGGTCTCCCCGCTGATAACCCGCTTAAGATAGACAGAGTGCACAGGGCTTTGCGCCCCCGCAATCTATCCGCTGACACTCCGAGGGATGTCATCTGTCGAGTACATTATTATGAGGAGAAAGAGCGCATCATGCTCAAGGCCAGAGAGACAGCCTCCCTTGATTTTGATGGCGCAACCTTGTCCCTCTTCCCGGACCTGGCCAGAGAGAGACTGGAACGCCGCAGGGCCCTGCGACCCCTAACAGAGAAACTCAGAGCTGCCTCCATCAATTACCGCTGGGGTTTCCCTGCTGCCCTCATTGCTAATAGAGATGGCAAGACAGTGGTTCTGCGCTTTCCAGAGGACCTGGAAAAATACTGCATGGATGTTAACATCTCCCCGCCGGAACGTCCTGGCTGGCAGCACACCATCCCAGTCATGCCAGGATCCTCCGATCCGCAGTGGCAGAAAGTTGACCGCAGTCGCCGCACAGCTTCTCAGGATGCCTCCCCCCGGCTGGGCTGAATAGCGAGGACTATCCCCTCTATCTCCTGATTCTAATTCTATGGCTCCCCCTTGGATCAGGAAGCTTGTGACCATGCTTTGCCTGTTGGCATTTTTCGTTGAAACGGTTCGGTTCATACGCTTTCCTTGAGCTGTTCAAACATGACACTGCTCATTATCCAGGGATGGCCCGCTCTACCTTGTGACTACTAAACTGTTTGCGGTTCAGTTCCACGTTATTTGTTCTATTTTTTGTGTTAACCCTTTTTTCATTTCCAGGATGCCGGCACCGGGACTGCAGAGCAGCGATCACAACATATTAGGTGCTCGCTGTCTGTGGCCCATGGCTCAGAGTCCCCCCCCCCCAGTGGGGAGCCGGGTGGCCTTGTGCTCTCATTCCCCTGCCTCTCCTGAGGTGGGGGTGCTGGGCCGCCCGCGTTCCCCTTCTCAGCACGTCAGGTATATGCGTGCGCATACTGAAAGTCTCCCCCTATGGAATATGTTTTTGCTCATTAACGTTGAGATATGTTTTTTTTTTTTCACGTTTTGTTTTCTCGTTCTTCTCCTTTTCTCTTCTTTGTCCCCAACCCCTGCCCTCTGCCTCGGACATCACTTCCTCTGGCCTAGATATGTGGGCTCCCCCTGTCGATCCCCATGGCTATGGTGAACTTAATATCCTTCAACGTTCGCGGACTACATGCCACAGGTAAGAGACACAATCTTTACAGGGAACTGGATCGCCTGGGGGGTGACATTGTTCTCCTTCAGGAGACCGATCTCACACATACCACTTCGGTGAAACTTTTCTCCCCACAATACCCCACCTGGTATTATACTTTATCTGATATTCGCAAAGCCAAGGGTGTGGCTGTGGGGTTCCGCAGGGGGACCTCCTTTGTGTTAGATAATATGTTAAGTGATCCTATGGGTCGGTTCCTGTTCCTTAGAGGTAGCCTGGGTGACATGCCGTGCACTATTGCAACCCTGTATGCCCCCAACCGTGACAAAGCAAGTTTTGTAGCAAACACACTCACAAAACTTAGTGAATTTGCCCGCGGCTGCGTGATCCTGGCTGGGGACTTTAATGCTCCACTGGAGCCGTCTCTGGACACGTCACTGGGGAGCTCCTGCATTTCTCGGAAACGCTTGATGTTTCTGCGCAAGTGTCTACAGAGGGCTCAACTGATGGATGTGTGGAGGATCATGCATCCGCGGGTGAAGGATTATACGTACTCTATAATAGATTACTTCTTTATAGATCATCACCACCTCTCCCTTCCCATAGACTCAGGCATTGATACTTCACCTATATCAGACCACGCACCAATTACGCTTAAATTGAAAATCCCTTCCTTACACCGAGGGAACACGAATTGGAAACTTAACGAAAATTTACTCCTAGATGAGGTTAATAAAAAGTTAATGGGAGATGCTTTAGCTTTATATTTTGCTGAAAATACCCACCCCGAAGTGTCACCTGGCACGCTGTGAGAGGCCCACAAGGCCTACACCTGGGGAAATTTATAGAGCTGGGATCCAGGAAAAAAAGGGAACGCACCCACCACCAACAGTTAGAGTTGATCCGTGAGATAGAATCCTTGGAAAGGCAACATAAGGCGGACCTGTCCCGATCAACACTTCAAACTTTGACCCAGAAGAGAGAGGAATTGAAAAGCCTCTTTCATTTGGAGCAGAAGCAACAGTTTCATATAGTGGCCCAACGCTTGCATGAGTGGAGCAATAAGCCAGGTCGGCTTTTGGCCCGCTCACTGCAACAGAGAAAACCCACAGCCTTTATTGCCAAAATCAAATCCCCCCCAGACTCCTTGGTACACGAAACATCCGCAATAGCCAAAGAATTTAGAGCGTTTTACCAAACCCTATATCATGTACATCACACTGTGGAGGACAAGGACACTAGGGCCCAACTTATATGCAGTTACTTGGAGCAAGCCAACTTACCCGAGCTCCCCGTCGATGCCCTGTCCGCTCTGGAGGGAGAGTTGACCACCTCTGAGATGCGTGTTGCGTTAAAAGCTATGGCTAATGGTAGGGCACCTGGTCCAGATGGCTTCACCGTGGCGTATTATAGATCCTTTGCGGATCTTTTAATTCCTCTACTGACTAATTATGCAAATACGGTCTCGGAGGGTGGCTCTCTTCGTCCTGAAACTTTTTTTTTTTCTTTTTAACTTTATTACGTTTTTCACGGTTTACAGGCAATTAAGAAAACAATGTTCCCCATACTGCCCCAACCCTCCAACAATTTCCCCTCCACCGGTTCGATAGACTATACATACTAAGTGTATCCCCGGGGAGAGACCTGATGAAGGGGGGACCCCTGGGGCTATCTGTAAAAACTTCCATTCTAATGCTAAGATTCATACCCTTTCACAACATTCATTCATCTCTATCGTTCCACAACTTCCACTCCCTTATCCAAGGGTTTCTCTTGGGCCATTGGATTTTAGGTGTTTTATCTTGCACTTATTAAGGTTTACATACTGATCCCTCTTGCTTCCCACCAAGGTTTCCAGATCTTATCATATGTCGTTGGAGCGCCTTGCCTTATATAAACCAATTTCTCTTTAAGAATTACCCCGTTCATGCTATTTTGCCATTCCTCACTGGACGGAGGCAGTGTTGACTGCCATCTACGAGCAATCAAAATCCTAGCTTGGAATAGGCACCTCATGGCAGCTATTTGGGGGCTCCCAGGTTTGCCCCCTTTCCCCATTAATCCTAGTAGACATTGCTTCGGCCTCATCTCTATGGAGATCCCGAACACCCTAACAATCATTTTTACCACCTCCGTCCAGTACCGGAATAGCTTCAGGCACCTCCAGAACATGTGAAGCAGGTCTCCTTTTGGGTCCCTACATCTAGGACAACTAGAGTCTGGCCGACGGCCAAACTGAAAAAGTCTATATGGGGTATAGTAAGTTCTATACAATAAGAAAATATGTGATATCCTCTGAGAGGGGGACAGCGAGATCAGTGGGGCTACTTCAAGGATCCTATTCCACTGGGTATCAGAGATAACTCCCACATCTGTTTCCCATTTCATTTTGTATAAGGGTGGTTCTAACCAGTTCAATCTCCCTTTATTAATGTAATGATACACTTTGGAGATTAAACCTTTCACTGAGTCTGCGCTAATTAATTTTTTAAGTACCGGAATTGTGGTCCATTCTAAAGTCTGTCCTTTAAATTGTTCCTCTAGTGCATGCCAAACCTGCAAATATTTGAAGAAGGATTTATTCGGTAGGGCATGATGGACCCTCAATTCCTGGAAAGTTTTCAAAATACCATCCTGATATAACTGGGCAATAAATTTTATCCCGCATCTTTCCCAATCCCTTATTGTCCATATTTTCTGGAGCTCTTCTAATTTACTGTTATCCCACAATGGAGTAAATTCCGTAAATCCTCTATAATTCAGTATAGTTTTCACTGTGTCCCAAACCTTCATCATTAAACTCAAGGTTGGGAGTTTTGGAGAAAAAGATCCTGCCTCCAAAGCTTCAGGTATGGAATCATGTGGAGTATTTTGGAGAAGGATCTTTCTTCCTACTTCTTGACCAGGAATATTACTTCCCCCAATATACTGAAGTTGTGATGCCAGAAAATAACTATAGGGATGTGGGAGTGCTACTTCTCCCTCCTGTTTCTGTAACTGCAGGGTGCTTAACCGGATCCTTACTGTGCCACCTTTCCATATCATTTCCCTGAACAGAGTCTCTAATTTTTGAAACCATTTTTTATAAAGCCAAATTGGCGAGTTGTGTAATACATACAGGAGCTGGGGCATCCAAATCATTTTAATAAAGTTACACCGGCCTGCCACAGATATTGGCAAACGTTTCCAGACTTTTATTTTACCCCTGAATTTGATCAACAGGGGATCAATATTATCTGTCCTATATTGTTGAAGATCTTTAGAAATGTTTATGCCTAGGTATTTGAATTTGTTCACATTTGTTCGTCCTGAAACTTTACACGCCCACATCACTGTCCTCCCCAAACCTGGTAAAGACCCCTGCAATTGTGGAAATTACCGCCCCATCTCCCTATTAAATTTGGACGCTAAGTTATATGCCAAGGTCATAGCAAATAGGCTTCTCCCCCTTGTGCCTCAATGGGTTTCTAGGGACCAAACGGGATTTATCCCCGGGAGGGAGGCACGTGACAACTCACTGCGTACCTTATCACTGATAGCCCAGGCTCGGCGGTCCTCCCGGTCCACCGTGTTGCTCTCCACAGACGCAGAGAAGGCATTTGATAGGGTGGACTGGGAGTTCCTTATGGCCAAGCTCTCCCACCTTGGTGTGGGTCCCTCACTCCTCTCTCGAATATCCGCTCTATATAATTCTCCCACAGCTCAATTACGCATAAATTGCACATTGAGCAAGTCGTTCACTCTATATAATGGCACCCGCCAAGGCTGCCCCCTCTCACCCATTTTATTTGCATTATCCCTTGAACCCTTTCTACGGTCAGGCATAACCCGAATATCCACGGTATTATAGTGGGTAAGACGGAACATAAATACGCCGCTTATGCGGACGATATTTTGTTTTATATACAACAACCCAGCGTATCCCTACCCAACCTGTTGTCAGCCTTTGCTTCATTTAGCGCCATTTCCAATTTCAAAATCAATTTATCTAAGTCGGAAATACTAAATATATCTGTCCCAGCTCAGTCTGTCCCGCATTTAAAATCATCCTTACCCTTCACTTGGCAAGCCCACTCAATGAAATATCTGGGTATCTCTCTTACATCTAACCCAGCCTCCCTATTCCGTTCTAATTATATTCCCCTGTTAAATTCAATTAGATCTGATATACAGAAATGGTCTCAGCTTGCTCACTCATGGTTGGGGAGGATAAGCGTTGTGAAGATGAACATACTACCTAGGCTACTATTTCTGTTCCAAATGATCCCGTATAGGATCCCTGTTGGTTTCTTTACTCTGCTGAGATCCTTACTCTGCAGGTATATCTGGAATAGGAAGCGACCTAGGATTGCTAGGTCTCTCCTTACGAGGAATAAGTGAGGTGGGTGTTTAGCCCTCCCAGATGTTAAACAATACTTTTTAGCCGTGGTACTGAATAGAATCTCTGACTGGAATTACCATAAGCACTCAAAGCTATGGGTATCCTTGGAAATAGACCTTTGTGGTACAGATCTTTATTCGCAAATATGGATTCCAAGAAAATTCAGGTCATTGTCTGCGAATACTTCACCTCTTACACGTTCTACCTTAATGATCTGGGACTCACTGTATAAATCTCACAACTGGGGGTACAATTCCCCTCTGTTACCTTTGACAGGCCACAACTACTTTCCACCTGGTAATATACATCCCAATATACAAGTTTGGGACCTAGGGTCTGCAACACTGCTGCATCATGTTACTAAGTCTTCTGGCATTATTCCTCTCTCAGACCTCATGGACATCTCCAAGGCTACACCCATGGACCTCTGGAAATACCGCCAGCTTTCAGCCTTTGTACAATCTCTCCCGAAACCTTTCCAAGAAATCACGGATTTAACACAGATAGAATTGGCCTTCGCGGAAAAGCAACCGATTAGTAGACCTGTTTCCTACTTTTATAAGGCATTGCATTCTCTATCTAGCTGGAACTCCTGCTTTCCTGCTCAACTGGGAGAAAGACTTCAATAAGGATCTCTCGCAGTGTCAAAAGACCACAATTCTACATTTAGCTCACTCGACCTCAATGTCATTCAAAACTGCTGAAGTCAATTATAAACTGTTGACTAGATGGGACTACACCCCTGTAGTATTGCATCAGACTTTTCCTCAGATATCCCCTCTATGTTGGCGTGGATGTGGAGAACGAGCAACGCATGCTCACATATGGTGGTTGTGTCCACGTATCCGTCCTTTCTGGCTATCCATTATACATTGGATGAAGGAAATTCAGGGCTCTGAGATCCCTGAGGATCCCTGGGTTATTCTGTTACACTGTACAGGCAAACCAGTCGGACAATATAAGAAATCACTTACACCACATCTGCTGAATGCTGCAAAATCTCTCATCCCTAGATTTTGGAAACAAACTGTCATACCCACTGTACGTCAGTGGTTGGTGGAAGTAGACCATATTTACCATATGGAGGATCTCACTTTCTCCCTTAGGAACAGATCTGAATTGTCCCGAAAGATATGGTCCGACTGGTTTGCCTTCAAATACACTCCCGCTTTTATGGACATTATGTCTCAACCCGTATAAACTGGAAAATTGCTAGGATTTAAGGCTATTTTATGTATATGGAGTGGTCCGAGGCAGCATACCCCCCCCCCCCCCTCTCTCTCTCTCTCCTTCACCTCTACCTTCCGTCCTTTTCTCCATTTCCTCTCCAATCCTTTCCTCCTGTCTTGTTTTGGTTTATTAGTTTTTTCTTTTGTCTTTCCACAATATGGACTGTTTTGTGCTAATAGGTAGCTCACGGACTTGGTATACCAGACGTGCCACTACACAGTGAATACAGTAGTCTACTTACCTTGTCCTCGGTCAATGATAGTTATTATGTTTAGGCGGTTTTATCAGCTACTTGTCTTTGCATACCGGATAATTTTTTTGCTTTTTTTTGTGCAATGACCTACCTACTGTGTTGCCCACACTCATTTGCAATGGGTGTATGTCTTTTGTTGTATTTCTGTCCTTCACCTCAATAAATACTTATTAAACAAAAAAATGTAATATATCTTCATAAATTTTCCACAACACTCTCAAAATATTCGTGAGATTCCACTGTTTACTCTGTCTCAGAAGGTGGCCTCTTGGTAGCTTTCACCTCTGCTCACAGGATGTCACAAATGGTGGCATTATCTTGTTGTTCACCTTACCCAGGTTAAGGTGGGGCGCCGCCTTTTTTTATTTTATTTTCCATAAGTTCCGTCCATGGGTTTCCATTTGAATAAGGACATTGTGTTCCCTTTCTTGTGTCCCTGGTCAGCACATCCCAAGGAATTTGCCTTATCTGCCCTGAATGTGTTTTTTTGGGGGATTCAGATGTATTTGCCAGCCACTGAGTCTGTTTGGAGGTCGGGCTCCCTGTACTAAAGGACGGGCCAAGAAAGGGGCTTTCGGCTTCTTCTGCAACCTTTTTTTCTGGATGGGTCGGACAAATGATGACTCTGGGCTATTCGATCGGGGATCAGATTCCTCCTTTCCCGGTTACAGCACATTCTTCTTGGGTGCTTAGTGCTTCTGTGGCCTTCTGTCATCAGGAGTCCGTTGCACAGGTTTGCAAGGCGGCCTCTGGTCGTCGGTGAACATTTTCACAAGTTCTACGAAGTGGATGAGTCGGCATCTGCGGATGCCTCCTTTGACCACATGTTTTTGTGGGCTGCTGCTTAGAGGGTCTATTCCTTCTTGAAGGGGTAGCGTTCAGGTTGGGTTCCAGCTTGTCCTGTGGAAAAGCTCTTGTTACCTGGTTGGCTCTTGTGTTAGCCTTGGGATTTTTCGTTGTCCCACCCCTCATGTTTGGCACTGCTTTGGGACGTCCCTATGGTTCTGAATAAATGAGGATGTGTCTGTCAATGAACAAAAGAGAAAATATGATTTTTTACTTACCGTAAATTCTGTTTCTCTGAGTTAGACAGACAGAACACCCAACCCTCTATGGATTTTTTTTTTTTTGGATACTTCTATTACTGCTTTCTACTAAACTGAATACCTAGAGCAGGGAGGGGGTTATATATACGAACTAAGGACAGCCCATGGGCATAGCCAGGGTTTTATTTTTTTTTGTTCTGCCTAGTCCTACTCCTAATGGAGGCAATATAACCCTATGGTTCTGAATAAAGGAGGCTGTGTCTGTCAATGAACTCCGAGAAACAGATTTTACAGTAAGTAAATACATTGTGGGACACAGAGTCAGGCTAAAATTTGTTACCTGCTGGGTTATACTCCATCATTAGATGAATGGACACTGGTAGACCAAGGTCTTTACACAGTAAGTAATCCCCTATATATAACCCCTCCCATACATGTCTACAAGGTGGAAGGCACGTTTTGTTTGAGCTCACTGAGCTCCAGGTCTCTATTCCCTCAAACCGTTACAAAAATGAATCAAGAGATTGATCGATCGGATGAATTTGACACAGGCTTTTCAGCTTAGATAAATGGTACCCGAGCCTCGAAAAAAAAACAAAAAAACTCAAGATCCTGCAAGGTTTTGCCTGTGGCCTCTGGGCGCTGGGCCCTGCAAATTGGAATCCTGGACACTACAGCACTGAGGCATTCCTGCAGGGTGCTGTACGGGTCCAAGGGAGTGGACCCTAAACATGAAAAGGGCACCCAGTCCTTGAAGGTCCTCAAGTGACAGGAACCCACCGGGATGGGTGAAGATTGGGCTCTTAGTTTCTAAGCTGCCCTGCGCCTGGACGGACAAGTCAAACCCATATATATATAATCTATATCGATAGAAATAGCGAGATAGATAAAGATAGAGAGAGATAGAGATCTATATATAGAGATATATATTCTGGGGTGTCCCAGTGATTGTAACAATCAGTCAAGCTAGCTAAGGGCTGAACACCTGTGTGCAATGACCATACAGGGGAGTTTTGGGCTAGCTGTGGGTGTTTGCAAAGTGTACATTTTTTGCTTGTGTCTGGTTGTTTTTTACCTGTATAATGCTGCAATATTTCACCTTGGTTTTACCAGGGCCCCGCTAAAAACTTAATATTTTATTTTGTTTGACAACTAAGGGCTCATGTGCATTCGTAAGAGTGCTGCTATACTCAGTTGTTGTCTGGCAGCCATGGCGCACAAACATTCGCAGCAGTGCGGTTATACTCACTTGTGTTTAAACGGGCAGGGCGCGCGTGCGTTCGCAAAGATGCCATTTGGCTCACCAGTTGTTTGCTGGCAGCCATGGTGCATGCGGCTTCGCCGCACTGGGCAGTAGCTTTATTTGGCGCATGAAGATTTGCATCATACACAAATGCAGCAATGCCCGTTCGCCGGGACCACACACATGCTTATGCACAAACGTTCCGTTGGACAGCCAGCTTATTTAAGCAGTGTATGCCAAGCATGCAGTGCTTCCAAGAGACAGCTGTGGGACACAGAGCAGGTTCTAAACCAGACACTTGCAGCGGTTCATTTCTCATTACCCGGGTCACATGAGTCACCAAGTGTTGCTTGTCAGGCTAAGGTGCTTAGCAGGATTGTTACATAGGGGCTTGGTGAGCCCTATTAAAGGGTCTCCCTTCTGATGTGTGTTAAATCTTTACCCAAGTACTCCCTTTTTGTGGCTAGTAAATGTCTTCAAAAAAGAGGAGTGTGACTAACACTACAGGGAAGGGCACACCTATGTCGTCGGTAGTTCCTGATGAACCTAGTCGTATCCCTAGTGTTGTATCCCCTGAAAAACCAGAGGCTTACGGTCAATCTGTGCCGCTGCCCCTATCTGGGATTGTGCCTACAGTCACGCTGCTGCCTCACCCTTTACACTAAGGATGTACTGTCCTCAGCCCTAGCCGGCTTAGCGCACAGGATTGCTGGCATGATTGCCTCCATCCTGCAGGGTGGCAATAAGCATGACAGATTCCCCTCCCTGGAGTGTGGAGCAGGAATGGCCTGAGAATGGAGAAGAGCTAAAAGCTCAGGATTCTGTGGATGGCCTGGCAGATGGGTCCGCTTCCGAGAAATCTGGACAAGATGATACCCAGCCGGTATCTACCTCTCAATCACAGAGGCTCTTGATCCTAACTTATCGAAATGGTTCGCTCTTACAGAGTTCACTGAGCCTCCTTTGTCCTCTTTGGGATCCGAGGCCTCTTCAAGCCACACAGGCTTTCCCCCAACACCCCCTGTTGGGCAGTGTATGCTGATTGGGAAAATCCTGACAGGATTTTGTTCCTCCTAAGAGGTTTTCCCTTTTATATCCCATGGATGAAACATTCATTAAGAAATTAAGCATGACAGCCATAGATGCAGCAGTCTCTTCCTTAACCACTTCAGCCCCGGAAGAATTTACCCCCTTCCTGACCAGAGCACAATTTGCGATTCAGCACTGCATCACTTTACCTGACAATTGTGCGGTTGTGCAACGTGATACCCAAACAAAATTGACGTCCTTTTTTTCTCACAAATAGAGCTTTCTTTTGGTGGTATTTGATCACCTCTGCGGTTTTTATTTTTTGCGCTATAATCAATATTTTTAACTTTTTGCTATAATAAATATCCCCCAAAAATATATAAAAAAAAAAATTAATAAAATTCTTTCTTAGTTTAGGCCGATATGTATTCTACATATTTTTGGTAAATTATTAGTAATGGCGACCAACAATTTTTATCGTGACTGCGACATTATGGTGGACACATCAGACACTTTTGGGACTATTGTCATTTATACAGCGATCAGTGCTATAAAAATGCACTGATTACTGTGTAAATGACACTGGCAGGGAAGGGGTTAAACACTAGGGGGTGATGAAGGGGTCAAGTGTGTCCTAGGAAGTGATTCTAACTGTGGGAGGGGGCTGGGCTACAAGTGACATGACAGTGATCACTGCTCCTGGTGACAGGGAGCAGTAGACCACTGTCTTGTCACTAGGCAGAACAGGGAGATACATTGTTTACATTTCCCCGTTCTGCAACCCCGTGACACACCGGCGAACATAGAGTCCGCGGGTACGGTCACAGAGCTTGCGGCGGGCGTGCCTGCATGTCGAGAAATTCAAAGCAACGTACAGGTACATTGCTTTGCCCAGCCAAAACATTCTGCCAACCATATATCGTCAGACGGTCAGCAAGTGGTTAAACAAGAACTTAACTTTGTCCGGTGGATAATGCACAGCGCTTGAAACACCCTGTTGATAAGAAATTGGAGTCATTATTAAAAGCATCCTTTTCTTTGGCCAGTTTAGCTATTCAGCCAGCTGTCACAGCAATCAGTATCTGCCAATCCGTGAAGAATCAGATCAGATGGCCTGACCGGCCTAACCAGTAGGATGATCAGCCTGAAAATAAGGCAGATATTCCTTGAGCGCTGTGTTTTGCTGTTGATGCCTAAAGGATTCAATACAACAGGTTTCTCGTTTTGCTCTAATGTCTGTACATATGCACAGACTTTTGTGGCTTAATAACTGGTCAGCCTATCTTCCTTGTAAGAAGTTACTGTCAGGCTTCCCCTTTCAGGGGGAGCATTTATTTGGCGATGATTTGGACAAAAATATCCAACAGATTTCTGGAGGGAAGAGTAATGTACTTCTTGTGAAGAAAAACACCAAACGTCCCTCGTTTAAAACCGCAGGGACTGCTTCATCAAATGTCTCGGCACCAAGGCGGTTCCCCTGCCAACAGAGCGCTAGAGCCAGAGTCAAATCTCTTCTAAACCCAGCACCAAGCCCTTCTTTTGAGGCGACACCCCCACTCTATCTGGTGGGAGGAAAGCTGCTGCACTTTGCGGACATTTGGAGACCAATAGTTCAGGACGAGTGGGTCACCTCAACTATATGCCGCGGTTACAAGCTGGAGTTCCGGGGGATTCCCCCTCAGAGGTTTTTAAGATCCAACATTCCTTCAGATCCTCAAAAAAAACATATTACTTCAGGCACAATATAATTTAGTGCATCAAGGAGTGATTGTAGAGGTTTCTGTACCCGAAAGGGGCACAGAGTTTTACTCAAACCTTTTTATGATTCAAAAACCAAACAGAGACACAAGGCCAATCTTGGACTTAAGATCCCTGAACCAATATCTACTAATCAAGTCCTTTTCGGATGGAGTCTGTCCACTCAGTAGTAGCTTCACTCCAGATGGAAGACTTTCTAGCCTCCGTCAATATAAAGGGCGCGTATCTACACGTACCCATCTTTCAACCTCATCAGAGGTTCCTGCGGTTTGCAGTAGAGGAACATCATTTTCAGTTTGTGGCTCTACCCTTCAGGCTTGTTACAGCCCCTGGGTGTTTACAAAGGTCCTAGCACCAGTACTGGGCCATTTAAGGGCCCAAGGGATGCTGGTGCTTGGGTATCTGGACAACCTCCTGCTCAGAGATCACTCACTACAGGTGAAACTCAAAAAATTTGAATATCGTGCAAAAGTTAATTTATTTCACTTATGCAACTTAAAAGGTAAAACTAATATATGAGATAGACTCATTACATGCAAAACAAGATAGTTCAAGCCGTGATTTTTCATAATTGTGATGATTATGGCTTACAGCTCATGAAAACCCCAAATCCACAATCTCAAAATAATTGAATATTACATGCAATTAATAAAACAAGGATTGTACATAGAACAATATCGGACCTCTGAAAAGTATAAGCATGCATATGTACTCAGTACTTGGTTTGGGCCTCTTTTGCAGCAATTACTGCCTCAATGCGGTGTGGCAGCATGAAAGCTATCAGCCTGTGGCACTGCTGAGGTGTTATGGAAGACAAGGATGCTTCAATAGCGGCCTTCAGCTCTTCTGCATTGTTCGGTCTCATGTCTCTCGTCTTTCTCTTGGCAATGCCCTATAGATTCTCTATGGGATTCAGGTCAGGCCAGTTTGCTGGCCAACCAAGCACAGTAATCCCACGGTCATTGAACCAGGTTTTGGTATTTTTGCTAGTGTGGGCAGGTGCCAAGTCCTGCTGGAAAATGAAGTCTGCAGAAGGAAGCGCTCCAAAATCTTATGGTAGATGGCTCTGTTGACCCTGGACTTAATGAAGCACAGTGGACCAACACCAGCAGATGACATGGCTCCCCAAATCAACACAGACTGTGGGAACTTCACACTGGACTTCAAGCATCTTGCAGTGTGTGCCTCTCCAGTCTTCCTTCATACTCTGAGTCCTTGGTTTCTAAATAAGTTCTAAATTTGCTCTCATCAGCAAAGATGACTTTGGACCACTGAGCAACAGACCAGGTCTGTTTTTCTTTAGCCCAGGTAAGACGCTTCTGATGTTTGTTGTTCAGGAGTGGCTTGACAAGAGGAATACGACATTTGAAGCCCATGTCCAGGATCAGTTTGTGTGTGGTGGCTCTTGATGCACTGACTCCAGCCTCAGTCCACTCCTTGTGAAAGTCCCCGACACTTTTGAATGGCCTTTTCCTGACAATCCTCTCCAGGCTGCGGTTATCCCTGCTGCTTGTGCACCTTTTTCTTACACACGTTTCCCTTCCACATAACTTTCTATTAATGTGCTTTGATACAGCACTTTGGGAACATCCAACTTCTTTTGCAATTATCTTTTTGAGGCTTTCTCTCCTTATGGAGGGTGTCAATGGTTTTCTGCACAACTGTCAGGTCAGCAGTCTTTCCCATTATTGTGATAACTACTGAACCAGACTGAGAGACCATTTAAAGGCTCAGGAACCCTTTGCAGACGTAATGGCTTAATTAGCTGATTAGAGTGAGACACTGAGCCTAGAACATTGCACATTTTCACAATATTAAAATTTTCTGAGATTGTGAATTTATATTTGTGGACACATCACCAGTCGCCGTAAGAATTTGGACCATCATGTCTGCGTGAAAACATTCTTCTGTTCAAATTTGTTTATTGAATTTTATCAAATTACAGAGAAATAATAACAAAAAAATAAATAAAGCAAAATCACAGTAATCACTACAATAGGTTCAAAATTAGCATATGAAATCATATATACATATCATGGATCAAGAGACAATTGCTTCACTCAGTAATCAGAGTGAGTTACTTCACTTAGTCTAAATAAAGTGTAGACTCAGAATGAAAATTACAATTGAAGCCTTAAAGGTAAACACCTAAGGAGGATAAAGAAATGTATTAAAGCCTCAAAAGGTATGAGACAGAACGATCGCTACTATATAACTCTTAAAAATCAAGTATCTGTGCCTAAATAAAAAATGAGAGGAACATATGTAGGTATACATGTTGAACCTATATATATGAAAAAAAAAACAAAAAAAAACCAAAAAAAAAACAAAACATATAAACAAGTTGAGACAAAGAGAAGAAGAGGAAGTGACAGAAAGAATCCCCGGGGATAAATGCATCAATAGCCATTTGCTTATAGATAGTTACTGCGAGAGAGTGTAAAACATCAAGGCATCAACAAGGTATCATCAAAGTTTAGTGGCAAAAACAGAGTTATCCATGGTTGCCAAATATCTTTAAAGAAATTTATTTTATCTTGAAATATGGCTTCCATTTTGGCATGGACCATAGCTTGGTTAATTCTATGCTTGGTTTCATTTAATACCAAATTGTCAGTTCTCCAGGGTTTAGCTATGGTCTGTTTCACGGCTGTTGTGATCTGCAATAAAAGTTTAAATTGTTTATAGGTGAGTGTTACCGGTTTGAGATTTAAGAGTGCTATTGAAGGTACTGGAGGGATAGATATTGCAAGAGAGTATGAGAAATATATCACTCCAGAACTTTTGAACTACCGGACAATCCCACCAAGTGTGTAGATAGGAGCCAAGATCACAGCCGCAAAAACATAATGAGGAGTAATTAGAGGGAAATTTTGCAACTCTGGAAGGGACCAAATACCAGCGGGTGAGTACTTTGTAATTAGTTTCCAAAGCTGTTATGTATTGTGAGGAAGATTTTGTATTATTCCAGATTGCAGCCCAATCAGATATTTCAAGAGTAAGATTGAGATCTGCCTCCCATTTAGCTACATAAGAAGGAGGGTCAGAAACAGGTTTAGTGATGAGTTGAGCATAGAGGTTCGAGATCAGTCCATTTGCATTTGGATCATTTTTACATTTGGTTTCGAAGTGTGATAATTTATTAAGTTTGGTTCTGCTTTGAATACAGGGTGTAAAAAAGTTTTAAATCTGCAGATATCTAAAAAGCTCAGAGTTTGGAAGACCATGTTTCTCTTATCGTCCATGGACTGACACAGCTATCATACTGATTACGTGTGGGTATATGTCCCTGCTTGGACAAGAAGACATAGGCAGAATGTTAGATGTTAAAACATTCTAGAACAAACCAGAGCTGGACAGCCCCGCCCAGGGGGGCGGTCCCTCCGGACATTACCCTCCCACCTGCAGCTAGCAGACCTCAGTTTTTTTCTGCCTAGCAGAAGAAGACGTGGCTCTCTCAGGAGCCAGTCTCCTGGAAGATTTTACTTTTAAATTTTATTCCTTTGGGAATTTTATTATTTTATTTTTGAGACCTTCAATCAATTGTCGGCTGGGCAACAGGTTTAGGTACACTGGTATCCTCATAGTCTTCCCTGTCCGATCATCGAGCATGCTGATCCTCGCCTTGTGTGCGTGAGACTCAGTTCACGACATACCCCATGACTCCAGGTGTGGCCGGGTTGCTTTTAGCTCCCGCGATCCTCTCAAGATTGAACAGTACCTGACTGAAGGTATCTCTCGCGGTGGACCGGGCCGACAGCTACGCAGTACTACTCTGTGATAGGTCTGTTTGAAACAAGCCAGTGGGTCCCTGAAAGGGACGGGTAAGTGGTCTCCTACTGCAGGTGAGTACATGCTGGCTGTGTTTCTTTATATGGGGGGTTTCTCCCTGTCTCCCCCCCTAATATGCTGCTCTCTGCACCCTGTACTGGTGCTGTGCTGTGTGGGGGTGCTTGGGGGTCACTCTGGCCTGACTGGGGGCACTCATGTCTGTTTTAATGGCCCTGGGAGAGGTGCAGTGTTCTGGTGTGAGTGTTGTACATACTGTTGTGGCCCCAGCGCTTGGTGGTTTACATGCATGCTTAGCAAAGCTAAGCTTCACAGGTTCGGTACTGAGTGGGGCTGTTTGTGTTCAAACAGCCTCCCCAGCGCTTGCCGTGCCACTAAACATGTGCGCCATTAGCGCTGTGAGGTATTTAAAAAAAAAATATGCGCTCGGCGGCCATTTTGCCGCAGGATCAATGGCACAGTAATGTATGCGGCCGGCGGACATTTTCTTGAAGCCGCAGCGTTTTTGGTATCGGCCGCTGCTGCGGCGCGATTCTCACAATCTCCTCACAGTCCAGTCTCCTCACTCTCCCCAGGCTTCACCCACGCGGCAGCGCGGTTTCATACAGCGGAATGAGCGGTCCTTACAGGGGTTGGTGAGTACTCTGGGTATCCCCTCCTCAGCTTTAGCATAGCCAGTGGGTGGACTGTGTTACTCACTATGAGTGTTTAAAAGTCTCAGAGGGTGGCAGTATGGAGTCTAGTTCACCTGCTTCTCCACACTTGTCTGAGGCAACTGGCAGTGCTCCTGCGGTCCCTAGCGACTAGTTGTCGGCAGTCCTGGGATCATCCTTGTCAGGATGGAAGCGGTGTGCGAGCGCAAGGGAAGCTGTGAAGCGCCCCCTCCCCACACATCCTCCTGTAGGGGAGTGCTCTGTCTCAGATATGGGCCTAGCTATTGCTGCTCAGGACCCTAGCTCTGAGGATTTTCAGGTTTTTAAACAGGATATTCCCTGTGAGGAAGACCCCAGTTCTGAAAAACTGACAGGCTGCTTGTAAGTGAACTCATTGATGCTGTGAGGAACACTCTCAAGCTGAATGTTGAGGCTGAGGAACCTCAGGTGGAAGCTGTCTCCTTTGGTTCCTTTAAAGCCGTTTATTCAAAAAGGTTTTTTCCATATGTGCCTTTTTTTGATACATTCATTGACTAAGTCTGGGATAAGCCGCAGAAGACCTTGACGGTCCCGCGGCGCCTAGCCATGAGGTACCCCTTTAAGGAGGACCTGGTTAAGAAGTGGGCTCTCCCCCCAGTGGTCGACCCCCCGGTCGCCCGTTTGAATAAGGCTACGACGCTCCCAATGGAAGGGACTCCTGCATTTAAGGATCCCACTGACAGGAGGTCAGAAGTGGTGAGTAGAACTACAGGTCCTTCTCAAAAAATTAGCATATTGTGATAAAGTTCATTATTTTCTGTAATGTACTGATAAACATTAGACTTTCATATATTTTAGATTCATTACACACAACTGAAGTAGTTCAAGCCTTTTCTTGTTTTAATATTGATGATTTTGGCATACAGCTCATGAAAACCCCAAAATCCTATCTCAAAAAATTAGCATATTTCATCCGACCAATAAAAGAAAAGTGTTTTTAATACAAAAAAAGTCAACCTTCAAATAATTATGTTCAGTTATGCACTCAATACTTGGTCGGGAATCCTTTTGCAGAAATGACTGCTTTAATGCGGCGTGGCATGGAGGCAACCAGCCTGTGGCACTGCTGAGGTGTTATGGAGGCCCAGGATGCTTCGATAGCGGCCTTAAGCTCATCCAGAGTGTTGGGTCTTGCGTCTCTCAACTTTCTCTTCCCAATATCCCACAGATTCTCTATGGGGTTCAGGTCAGGAGAGTTGGCAGGCCAATTGAGCACAGTAATACCATGGTCAGTAAACCATTTACCAGTGGTTTTGGCACTGTGAGCAGGTGCCAGGTCGTGCTGAAAAATGAAATCTTCATCTCCATAAAGCTTTTCAGCAGATGGAAGCCTGAAGTGCTCCAAAATCTCCTGATAGCTAGCTGCATTGACCCTGCCCTTGATAAAACACAGTGGACCAACACCAGCAGCTGACATGGCACCCCAGACCATCATTGACTGTGGGTACTTGACACTGGACTTCAGGCATTTTGGCATTTCCCTCTCCCCAGTCTTCCTCCAGACTCTGGCACCTTGATTTCCGAATGACATGCAAAATTTGCTTTCATCCGAAAAAAGTACTTTGGACCACTGAGCAACAGTCCAGTGCTGCTTCTCTGTAGCCCAGGTCAGGCGCTTCTGCCGCTGTTTCTGGTCCAAAAGTGGCTTGACCTGGGGAATGCGGCACCTGTAGCCCATTTCCTGCACACGCCTGTTCACGGTGGCTCTGGATGTTTCTACTCCAGACTCAGTCCACTGCTTCCGCAGGTCCTCCAAGGTCTGGAATCGGTCCTTCTCCACAATCTTCTTCAGGGTCCGGTCACCTCTTCTCGTTGTGCAGCGTTTTCTGCCACACTTTTTCCTTCACACAGACTTCCCACTGAGGTGCCTTGATACAGCACTCTGGGAACAGCCTATTCGTTCAGAAATTTCTTTCTGTGTCTTACCCTCTTGCTTGAGGGTGTCAATGATGGCCTTCTGGACAGCAGTCAGGTCGGCAGTCTTACCCATGATTGCGTTTTGAGTAATGAACCAGGCTGGGAGTTTTTAAAAGCCTCAGGAATCTTTTGCAGGTGTTTAGAGTTAATTAGTTGATTCAGATGATTAGGTTAATAGCTCGTTTAGAGAACCTTTTCATGATATGCTAATTTTTTGAGATAGGAATTTTGGGTTGTCATGAGCTGTATGCCAAAATCATCAATATTAAAACAAGAAAAGGCTTGAACTACTTCAGTTGTGTGTAATGAATCTAAAATATACGAAAGTCTAATGTTTATCAGTACATTACAGAAAATAATGAACTTTATCACAATATGCTAATTTTTTGAGAAGGACCTGTATGTTTACCTTATTGGGGTCTGCCTTACGCCCTATAGGGGCGGCGACACTTGTGTCTCAAGACACTCACAGGATGGGCAAAGATTTTGCACCAGACGGTTCAGGAGCATAATCTCCCTCCTGAGATCACGAACTGGTGCAGGGTTTAGTCTCTGTGTGCGATGCCACTTTGGATGCGGCCCCTTTAATTTCTGGGCCCTCTATCTGCTGGGCCCTCTATCTGCTGCATCACCTTATCTGGCTGAAATGCTCGTCGGCCGACCTAGCTTCCAAAATAGCTCCTGGCTGACTTCCCCTTTAAGGGCGGTAGACTGTTTAGGGCCGCCCTGGATGCCATTATTATGGATGTCACAGGGGGTTAGAGCACCTTCCTTCCTCAGTCTGGTACGGAAAAAGGAGCCCCACTGTAGGCCGGGCCCTTCCCTTCCGGCAAGAAGAAGGAGTTTCTTCTCGTCAGTCAGAATCCACGGGTAAGCCCTCCCGGACTGGAAAAAGTGCGGCTGGGGGACATAAGCGTCCCTGGGTGCGTAAGCCTACCAAGCAAGCTCCCAAGCCCACCGCTGCATGGAGTCTTGCCCCTGCCCGACTCTGGGGTGGGGGGACGTCCTTGCAGGTTCTCGGTTCGGTGGACCTCCCGGATCTCCGACCGGTGTGGGTGCGAGGTGGTCACCTCAGGATACAGGATAAAATTCCTTTCCTGGCCCCCAGACAGATTCTTTCCCTCAATTCTCCCTCTCCTTCCTGCCCGTCGGGCGGCCCTCTTAAGGGCTGTACAGGATTGATCAGGTCCGGAGTGATTGTGCCGGTTCCGTCACAGGTGAGGTGGTTCAGGGTTTCTACTCTAATCTGTTTGTTGTCCCAAAAGGTGGACGGGGTTCAGCCAATCCTGGGCCTCAAGGCCTGGCTGCCTTTGTGCTGGTGCAAAAGTTCCACATGGAATCTATTTGCGCGGTGTTCGCTACACTCCATCAAGGGGATTTTCTGGCATCCTTGGACATCAAGGCCACCTACTTGCATGTTCCGATCTGCGCACGTCAACAGTAGTTTCTGCGCTTGCGATCGGCGAAGACCACTATCAATTGTGGCTCTTCCCTTCGGCCTAGCCTCGGCACCCAAGGTTTTTTTTTTTTTCACCAAGGTGCTTGCTCCGGTTCTAGCCTTGCTGAGACAGCGAGGCATTGCTATTATGGGCTATCTGGACGATTTTCTTCTAAGAGCAGACAATGACTCAGAATTAGAAGAAGTGTGACTATTGTCAGTCAGACCCTTAGGGACTTCAGGTGGCTCCTGAACATTTAGAAGTCGGTCCTGGTCCCGGCTCAGCATTTGGAGTATCTCGGTCTGATCCTGGACTCCATGGAGGCGTAGGTATTCCTAACCCTGGAGAAGTTACTGACTTTTCAGTCTGTAGTGCGGGTCCTGACGTCTCGGAAATGGTCGTCAACCCATTTTTTGCATGAGAGTCCTGGGATTCATGAGGGCCTCGTTCGAGGCTGTTCCGTATGCCCAATCACACACACGGGCATTACAGTAAGAGATCCTGTCCACTTGGGACAAATCCCTGTTGTCCTTGGATCTTCAGATCCAGATGAGTCACCCACTCAGGGCATCCCTGACGTGGTGGTTGGGGTCCCCGACTCTTCGGTCCGGGAAGTCATCCCTCCCCATCCAGTGGAAGGTGTTCATGACGGACTCCAGCCTGACGGGCTGTGGTGGAGTCCTGTCAGCCCCAGGGCTTGGACTCCAGACGAAGCCGTTTACCGACCAATGTTCTGGAAATACGGGCAATCAGAATATGCCTCCCTACGTAGTCTCTATCTGCTGTCTACGTTCAAGCATAGACAATTGACAGGCGGACTATCTGAGTCTCCAGACGCTGGACCAGGAGAGTGGTCCTTACACCTGGACATGCCGGTTGTGGACCTGAGGGCCTCTCGACTCAATCGTAAGGGTGATCCTCTTGCACAGGGTGGGTCTCGGCGTCTTTGGTACGCTGATCTGGTACGTCTCATCGCGGACGTTCCTTGGCGGTTGCCATTAAGGGAGGACCTTCTATTTCAAGGTCCTATTTTTCATCCTGTTTTACAGTCTCTGACTTAACGGCATAGCGATTGGAAGCCAGGTGCTGAGAGTCCGAGGTCTCTCGGATTCGGTCATTTCGACCATGTTCAGGGCACGGAAGTCTTCCGTTCGAAAGATATATCACCGTACCTGGGAAGCTTACATCGCTATGTGCAATGAGCTGGACTAGCGTCTACGGACGTATTCCGTCCCCAGTATCCTGCAGTCCTTGCAGCGTGGTGTGACCCAAATGCTTGCTTTGAGTACCATTAGGGGTCAGTTTTCGGCCTTGGCCGTCTTCCTTCAGCAACCGCTGGCGGGTCATTCCTTGGTAGCACCTTTGTGCAGGGGGTTCACCATGTGCTCCCTCCTGTTGAAACCTCTCTCTCCTCGGGATTTGAATTTGGTGCTCTCGGTTCTCCAGGAACCTCCCTTTGAAAATATCAGAGATATTCCCCTCTTGACCTTGTCTCAGGCGGTGGCCTTCTTAGTGGCCATTACTTCTGTCAGACGGGTGTCTGAGTTGGCGGCCTTGTCCTGCAAGTCGCCCTATTTGGTCATCCATAAGGATAGGGCGGTGTTGCGTCCGCAACCTTCCTTTTGCAAAAGGTGGTCTCAGCTTTTCACCTACATGTGGACATTGTCCTCACACATCGCATTCCAGAGGGTTTGCGCTTCACACATTTTCTGTGTTGCGTGATATGACTCACTAGTTGGGTCTGTCTCTGGTCCGAACAGGGCCGAGCGGTGTCGTCTGCCACCTTTTCTAGATGGATCAGTCAGACTGTTATACAGGCCTATGCCATTAAGGGGGTGGCCCCTCCCTTTCCGGTTACGGCGCAAGTGTGCAAGGCGGCGACCTGGTCGTCCGTTCATGCCTTTTCAAAATTCTATAAGGTTGATGTGGCTGCATCTTCGGATGCTTCTTTCGGCCGCAAAGTGTTGCAGGCCGCTGTTTAATGTTGCAACTCCTCCGTTGCAGGGCTCTGCTGGTTTGGAGTGAAGTTTTGGTTGTTCCTTTACTATTTTGCTCCCACCCTTTTCTTATACTGCTTTGGGACGTCCCACACGTAATCAGTATGACAGCTGTGTCAGTCCATGGACGATAAGAGAAAATAGGATTTTTGTACTCACCGTAAAATCCGTTTCTCTGACGTCCATGGACTGACACAGCACCCACCCTTCCTTTTAAGGTTTGTACTGCTTTGTTACGAACTGAGGTCTGCTAGCTGCAGGTGGGAGGGCAATCTCTGGAGAGACCGCCCCCCCTGGGCGGGGCTGTTAAGCTCTGGTTTGTTCTAGAATGTTTTAACATCTAACATTCTGCCTAGGTCTTCTCCTGCAAGCAGGGACATATACCCACACGTAATCATTATGACAGCTGTGTCAGTCCATGGACGTCAGATAAACAGATTTTACGGTGAGTACAAAAATCCTATTTTTTCACATAAATCTGGGAACGGTATAAAGGTAGTCTGGGACGTCAGGTCATGAAGATGGATTAATTTTTTTTTTTTTTTTTATATCCAACAAAGTTTTATTATTAATTTGCAGAGGTACAGAGCATACAGACACCCCTCAACATAGCGGGGTACGAAGTCATTACAAACATGCATTTCAAAACAAATCCGAACTAGGAGCCAGCCGGTCCTCAAATCAACATATCCACTCTCCCAATCGTTAAAACATCTCTCAACCTATATTGATGCCTAGCAATCTATCAGCCACCAGATCCACCGGGGCCAAGCCCGGTACATCTAGCCATTTTGCCCATAGCTTCTCGAATTTTTGAGCACTACCCCTATGCTGATAAGTCATCTTCTCCATCCTCAACACTATCCCAATATTATTAACCCATTCCTTCAAGGTCGGCGGGTCCTCCGCTTTCCAGTGTATCATGATGAGCTTCCTCGCCTGAAACAGAGTCCTATGAACGGCTTCTCTACAGTCCTCGTCCCATTCGTATTCCTCCAAAGCACCCAAGAGACAAGCTCTCGGGTCCTGTGGAAGAGACACGCCAAACACTGAATTAATGGTAGACACCACCCCCGCCCAGTACATGTGGAGTTTGGGACATCTCCACAACATATGGACTAGATCTCCGTGGTCCCTTTTGCATCGTGTACATATGGGGTCAAGCTGTGGATTCATTAAATGTAATCTGTGAGGTGTGAAATAAGTGCGTAACAATATGTACAACTTGATAAGCCTATGGGATATATTCAGTGAACACCTACCCACAGCCTGGAAAATTTCCTCCCACTGCTCACCATCCAACTGTCCAACATCTGCCTCCCACTTCTCCCTTATCTTCAGAGGATGCTGCCTCATCACGGACTGTAACAGTATGGCATAGCATTGTGAGATAAAGCCCTTTGACGACCCAGCATCCCCAAGAAGCCTAAACACCGGGGTTGGCGACAAGTGCCACTCCGAGGAGCGACCCTGTGCCGCCACCGCATGGAGCAATTGTAAATAATAAAAGTACATTGATTGCGGGAGACCGTAAGATTCCCTTAGGTCGCTAAAAGGGCGCAATACTCCATTACAGAATATGTGTCTAAGATGCGTAATCCCATACTGCTTCCATCTGGCCCCAGACTGCAGTTTTGCCAATTCAGTATATGTATCATTTTGCCATATAGGGCTATATTCTGTATAGCCATCTGCATTCTGAATGTATTTAACCTTGTTCCATACCTTCTGAATTAAGCTATAAGTTGGAAACTTTTTATGTGGTTTAGCGAAGGCCTGAGCCTCCAACGCCACAGGAACCGGATCTCTGCACACAGTAAACAGCAGCAGCTTATGAGCCGAGGTTTGCAAGGTGGGCGCCCCCTCTGCCTCTAATGGAAACATGCCTATAAGGTGCTGTAGCTGGGAAGCTAAGTAATACAGCCAAGGGTTTGGTAACGCCAAGCCCCCGCAGTCTTTGGGCCGCTGCAAATGTTCTAATCTGATCCTAGGGAGCTTATCCCTCCATATGAGGCTGCGAAAGATACTATTTACTGTACGAAATGTTTTGAGGGGGATAACCATAGGAGTATTATGAAGGAAATACAGTAGCTGTGGCATGAGTATCATCTTTATAAGATTCACCCTGCCAGCCACAGATGGGAGAAGAGCCTTCCAGGTTTTGACTTTATCCCTAAACCTTAGTAACAGGGGGGAGATATTAAGATGGATAAAATCCCGTGGCCTAGCTGTGATCTGAACCCCCAAGTACTTAAAAGCCGTGGTAATGGGAATGGGGCAGGAAGAGTTAATCACCTGTGTGTCGTCCCCATCCAACAGGAGCAACGCCGATTTTGACCAGTTTATATGCAAACCGGAAAACCCTCCAAATTTGGATATGGTCGACATAGCTTCCCTAAGGGAGGAGTCCGTGTCCCCCAGAAGAAGCAGAGTGTCATCGGCATATAGCATGACTTTTTCCTGCAAGTCACCATAGCAGAAACCAGTAATGCCAGAATTTGCCCAAATATCCATGGCCAGTGGCTCAATAGCCAAAGCAAAGAGGAGGGGCGACAGGGGACACCCCTGCCGAGTCCCCCTCGAAGATGGATTAATTTAGAGTTAGTCCAGGCTTTAAAAGATTTGGGGAATTTCCAGGCAGGATAAAAATGGGGATTTTTAATAAATGATAAAAGTGGTGTGTGAGGAGATTGTAACTCATTTGTTATTTTAAATCTGTTCCAAATAGTTAATGAGTTTTTGGTAACTGGGTTAGGGATTCTTTTATGATCAGAAGGTCTCAGCCATAAAAGATTGGAGATAGAATAAGGATCGCAATCTATTGATTCTAGAGTTACCCAAAGAGGAATTTCCGAGGTTGCATGGTATTTGGTTAATTGTGCTAGTTGGGCCGCGTAGTAGTAGGTAGATAAATTAGGAAATCCCAGACCACCTTTACATTTAGGGAGGTAAAGAGTATACTTAGGTAAACAAGGTTTAGATGTACCCCAAACATATTTTGTTATTCTACTTTGTAGTATTCTTAAGAAGTATGCCGGTAGAGAGATGGGTAAAACGCAAAAAAAGTACAGAATTTTGGGAAGTATAGACCTTTTAATAATCATTTTACCTATCCACGATATAGGAAGAGAAGACCAATGTGTTAACAGAGAGGTGATATGGCGTAATATAGGCGGGTAATTGGCAGAGAAGAGTCCTGTAATATGAGACGTGAGGTTGATTCCCAGGTAGGGTAGACGCGTAGTGGACCAGGAAAAGGGAAGGGGTACCTGTGCTTGTTGTAATTCTGAGGAAGATAAGGAGATATTGAGTGCTGAGGATTTTTGTAGATTGACGTGCAAACCTGAAATGCGGGCAAATTGGTCTAACTTCTGTATTAAGTTAAGAGCAGAGATTTGGGGAGAGGACATAAAAAGTAAAATGTCGTCAGCAAATAAGAAAATTTTATGCTGATGTCCAGCTATCTCAAGGCCTTTAATAGATGGATCAGAACGGATAGATTGAGCTAAGGGTTCAATGAGAAGGGCAAATAAAATTGGGGAGAGAGGACAACCTTGAAGGATGTTAAATAGGTTGGATTTATAACCTGCATATTTCACATGGGCTTTGGGGTGGTTATACAGTGACGGGATCCCACTAAGGAAGTGGGGGCCAAAT
Source organism: Rana muscosa (assembly GCA_029206835.1). Taxonomy (NCBI): domain Eukaryota; kingdom Metazoa; phylum Chordata; class Amphibia; order Anura; family Ranidae; genus Rana; species Rana muscosa. The sequence goes on from CM055122.1 coordinate 1,207,729,388, forward strand.
CCCCAGTGTTGTAGGACAAATTGGAGGTAGGGCCATGATACAGTATCAAAAGCCTTTTTGATATCTAGGGATAGGCAAAGACGTATCCGTCAATTTTTGGGCAATATGGGTAAGTAAGCCCACTCTACGTACCACATCTCCAGATTGGTGTTTTGGGATAAAGCCTACTTGGTCCTTGTGGATTAAAGATCCTATTATATTATTTAAACGTGTTGCCAAAACTTTCGCTAAAAGCTTTATGTCCAAATTAAGTAGAGAGATGGGTCTGTAATTGGAGGGAGATGATTCATCTGAATTTGGTTTAGGGATCATGGAAATAATAGCTTTCAGTTTTTCAGGTCGGAAGGAATGTCCATAGAGTATAGAATTGAAGGCTTCGGTCAATAGTGGGGTTAATATATGTGCAAATTTCTTATAATACATGGCTGAAAAGCCGTCTGGGCCTGGACGTTTATTTAGCTTAAGAGATTTTATTGCCATGTTAATTTCATCAGTGGTTATAGGGCTTTCAAGGCTATCCCGGTTGACCAAGGGAATAGATGGAAGTGTGATATGGGAAAAAAAGGAATCTGCAGAGGCCTGATTTAGGGGTTCTTCTTTATTGTATTATGTGGCAAGATGTTTTTGGAAAGTGTGAATAATTTTTACTGGGTTACTGGTGTAGGTGTCGTGGGACAATTTTAGACGTATCGGTTTGGAAGAGTGTATTGATTTTTTAAGGGCCCGGGCAAGAAGTGTCGTAGGTTTTTTGGATTTAAGATAGAATGAATGCCTATATTTACTTAGCGTTTTAACAGCAGAGTTTGAGCAAAAAAGGTCAAGGTCTAGACTTGCTCTATCCAGGTGTGATTTCATAGTAGGGTTAGGGTTTGCCTGAAAGAGTGCATGGGTTGAATTAAATTCTGCCTCTAGTTTATGTTGGAGCAGCCGTTTTTCCTTTTTGAGGTATGAGGCTTTTTGAATACATGCTCCACGGAGCACTGATTTATGCAAAAAAACAACTGCTATATAAATCCCAGAGGATCTTTGAGCAGGGGGAGAGGACCGGACGCATGCTGGCTTGGCTCTCTAGAGAGCAGTCGGTATCCACTCCGGTGGCTAATATTAGAGACGTGATGGGGAGCCTTCTGACGGATCCGACTGAGATTAACTCGTGTTTCACTTCCTACTATGCTGATCTTTATTCCTCCAGGGCCGACTACTCCGTAGATAACCTCCAGTCCTACCTTGCCTCTGTAGACTTCCCCATGCTTACGGCAGAGGCCCGGTCGAGACTGGATGCCCCATTTACTCTGAAAGAGATTCGGAGGGCCGTGGCATCTATGCAGACAAGGAAAACCCCGGGTGAGGATGGCCTCCCAGCCGAATTTTTCAAGACACATAGTGAATCATTGACCCCTGTGCTGAGGGAGGTCCTCCAGACCTCGATCGGAGAATCCCAGTTGCCGCCCTCGATGCTGAGAGCATGTGGTTATCCCTAAACCGGGGAAGGACCCTGAGCTCTTCTCCTCGTACAGGCCCATCTCCTTGCTCAATGTCGACGCCAAGATCCTTACCAAGATCCTGGCTACTCGACTTAATGGAGTGATACTGTCCCTGGTGGATGGAGATCAGACAAACTTTATGCCTGGGAAAGGCACAGATATTAATCTTAGACGGCTTTTTACAGTGATAGATCGGGTGGCTGGGGGGGAGGGGGCAGAGGTGATTGCCTCCCTGGATGCTGAAAAACCCTTTGACTCGGTGGAGTGGGAATACCTGTGGGCAGTGCTGCATAAGTTTCGGTTTGGACCGGTCTTTATATCGTGGATACAGCTATTGTATTCTTGTCCAACGGCTAAGGTCCATACCCGTGGTATTTTGTCTTCGGCCTTCCCACTCCGCCGAGGCACTAGACAGGGCTGCCCCCTTTCTCCCACCAACTTCACCCTGGCAGTTGAGCCGTTGGCTGCGTTGATACGTTCTGTCTGGCGTCCAGGTGCCACCCCTGGTGGAAAAGATCTCCATGTACGCAGATGACACCCTCCTGTATCTGGACGACCCTCATGCTTCCTTGGCGGCGGCCCTTGAGATTTTCAAGCGGTTTGGCAGGTTCTCGGGCATTAAAATAAATTGGGACAAATCAGTGCCCTTTCCTTTACGCCCAATGACCGTTCCTCCTGACTTACCAGCCCCCCTTCACTGGGTCGACAAATTTAAGTATCTGGGCATATATGTTCAGAGGAACCTGCCGGACTACTTGGAAGACAATGTTCGCCCGATTATGCAAAATTTTACCCTCAAATGCAACACTTGGAAAACCCTGCCGCTGACCCCTGTAGGTAGGATTAATTTGATAAAGATGTCCTTCCTCCCTAAATTCCTTTACGCATTTAGGCACACCCCTGTTGGCATACATAATACCTTTTTTACTAAAGTGGATCAGGCGATTGGAACATTTGTGTGGCAGGGTAAGGTCCCCAGAGTGGCTAGATTCACGCTCCAGCTCCCATTGTCGGGGGGGTGGCACTACCCAACTTTAAAAAAATATATTACTGGGCGGCGGTCCTGGTTTCAGTGAGATGGTGGATCATGCAGGACCGCTGTGAATCTTGAGGCGGCAATATTGGGCTCCTATGCTGAACTTAGCAATTTAGTATACATTGGACCTCGTTCTAGCATACATATTACTACCCCTATGAGAGCGCAACCATTGGAGTGTGGAGACGAGTTTCGGGGTCCCTGATGAAGCCCCGGACTTATTCTCCCTATACTCCCCTTTGGGGAAACCCGGAGCTGCCTCATCTGTGGACCGTACCAGACCCACAGGTATGGGCCAGCTACGAGGTTAAGACCCTCCGAGATGTTATGCCTGGGAGCCGTCTCCTCTCCTTCCGGGACCTGAAGGACAAATTTTCGCTCCCTTCCTGGATGTATTTTAGATTTATGCAGCTTCGACATGCACTTAGGGCTCAGTTCCCGGAGCCGATCACCTTAGCCCCACACTCGGTTGAGCAACTTCTTGCGGCTCGTGACATAGAGCGTTGTCCTCCATATACTTTAGGCTCACCTGTACTGGTGGCACCGGTGCTGACAGAGCATTCAATGCCTGGCAGAGGAATATACCAAACCTGACAGAGGAAGATTGGTCTGAGGGCCTACAGCAGTACATCCCCTTTATGATAGCTGCCAGGGACCGATTCGTTCAAATCAAGTTTCTTCACAGGGTGTACTACACGCCGCAGCGGCTCTCGGTCATCTATCGCCTGGCGGACGATCGGTGTCCGCACTGCGGGGAGGGTGTAGGTAACTTTATACATATGGTCTGGAGTTGCTCCCGGATACAGACGTTTTGGCAGGAGGTGACCGCTGACATTAGATTACTTAGTGGTGTTTCCATCGGACTTGACCCCTGATCCTTCTTCTGGATATAACAGACAACCTCCCCACTAACACACACACAAAACTCTTTATTTTTTATTGTGCGTATTATGCTAGGAAAACCATTCTGATTAATTGGAAAATGCCTGAGCCACCCCAGATCTCGGCATGGAAAAACCTGGTGAATGGCCTTCACCTTGGACAGAGGGGTGGCTGTGGACGTGGTATACTTGGATTTTGCAAAAGCGTTCGATACAGTTCCCTACACACGGCTCATGTGCAAGGTAAAGTCTACAGGATTGGAAATATCAGTTTGTAAATGGATAGAAAACTGGCTAAAAGACAGAATTCAGAGAGTAGTGGTTAATGATTCTTACTCTGAATGGTCCAAGGTTATCAGTGGTGTACCCCAAGGTTCAGTGCTGGGACCCTTACTTTTTAATATCTTTATAAATGATATTGGGTCTGAGATCAAAAGTAAAATTTCTGTCTTTGCAGATGACACCAAGCTATACAGTGGAATAACATCCTTACAGGATGTCGCCAATTTACAAGCCAACCTCAATGCTCTGTCTAATTGGGCGACTATGTGGCAGATGAGGTTTAATGTTGATAAATGTAAAGTTATGCACTTGGGGGCTAAGAATATGAATGCATCATACATACTAGAGGGAGTACAACTGGGGGGATCCGTAGTGGAGAAGGATCTGGGGGTTTTGGTAGATCATAAGCTCAATAATGGCATGCAATGCCAAGCTGCGGTTTCCAAAGCGAGCAAAGCAAGCAAAGTCCTTTCTTGTATTAAGAGAGGTATGGTCTCCAGAGAGAGAGAGAGATATCATATTGCCCCTCTTCAAATCATTAGTAAGACCCCATCTGGAATATGCAGTTCAGTTTTGGGCCCCAGTTCTCAAAAAGGATATTGGGGAACTGGAGAAAGTGCAGAGAAGGGCAACTAAACTGATAAGAGGCATGGATGAGCTCAGCTATTAGTAAAGATTAGAGGAACTGAATTGATTCACTCTTGAGAAGAGGAGATTAAGGGGGGATATGATCAACATGTACAAATATATATGGGTGTTGAGTTATTCACTTTACAGTCAACAGAAAGGACAAGGGGGCACTCTTTGCGTCTAGAGGAAAAGAGATTTCACCTCCAAATACGGAAAGGTTGGCCAGCTCAATAGATTGCTTTAAGAAGGGCCTGGATTATTTCTTAAATGTACATAATATAACTGGGTACTGACATTTATAGGTAAAGTTGATCCGGGGAATATCCGATTGCCTCTCGGGGGATCAGAAAGTATTTTTTTTCCCCTGCTGTATCAAATTGGATCATGCTCTGCTGGGGTCTTTTGCCTTCCTCTGGATCAACTGTGGGTATATGGGATTGTACGATTTTTTTTTTTTTTTTTTTTTATATGGTTGAACTGGATGGACTTTTTTCAACCTGACTAACTATGACACGCTCCCACTATACAAGCTGACATACATGGGTCGCAACTGTCCTAAAAAGTTCCTGAAAATATGGTCAAGATGGGTCGAGGCCAGACACCTCACGGTGTAGAGCGTGGATTGAGGTTATGACACTGATTCCTCCCTCCCCTGGGTTTGTAATAATTGGTATTACACTTCGCCCCCCCCCCCCCTCCACACTGAATAGGTAGATGGGTGGTCCTGATAGCGGTGTGTATATGTGCCCTATGACTAGGTTTAGCATCACTATTATATAGGGCTGTGGAAATTAACTATTAATTCCTCGATTAATCGATTAATGTCTTTGATCGATTAAAATTCTTTTGATCGGTACTCACCTCTCTGCCGGCTCCTGGGTCTTCAGGGAGTTCCGTCTGAGATCCGGTGATGTCACGGACACCGGCGGGGCTTGCCGTGTCCATCTGAAGGGCTCCTTTGCTGTGCCTTCATATCTGCATGCCAGCGGGACCTTACTATCTGCCACACGCAAGGGCTGTTACACTTCCTTCTATCAGTTCCCTCTATCAACCTGGGATTCTACAGCCATCCACTGGGAGTTGTGATAGTTCCCTTCACGGGATATCTACATGCTGACGGACTGATGTTAACCCCTCCTCATCTGGATTCAGCAGTGGTATCGTTGTACACATTTTTATACCAGTAAAACAAAAAAGTGTAGCGCTAAACTAAATGAGGACTGCACTTTGATCAAGTGCAGTATAAACAGTGATATGTGATTAAACAATCAACATGACATCTAACACAGATATGTGAAAATGTTCAGATAATCCACCGTGATGAAAATTAAATCAAACAATCCACCGTGATGAGAATTATATAACATTGAAAATCATCAAGCGACACTGTATTACTTCCGGAAAATCTGAGCGAGGCTAGATCCGCAGCATGGATCCAGAACGAGGCTTGATACACAAGCCTGCAATGCGGTCGCTCGTTGTGCGGCTTGGATGAGCTTTTTGTCATATTAATGGCACTGCCTGGTTATACCAGGCTTGTTGCCTTATACAAATAAAGGTTTATTAATTTGGATTAAACATTTAGTAGATAGCCCAGTCCTGCTTGAATCAATTAGAGGCTTGACACACATGGTGGGCGGCCATGTTGGTACACCTCCAGATTTCATGTTATCACATATACGGAGTGAGTCCCAGATAGAGGCTTGGAACACATAGGGGGCTTCCATCTTGGTTGAACCAGGAAGTGATTTATCAACACAGGAACGCCCAGGGGATGGCCTCTCTAACAGGGGGTAACATTATCTATATATTTAGGGTGGGCAGCAGTGGGGGATCACCCCAGATGATGCATTAGGATGCGAAACGCGTCGGGAGACCTTACTGTTGCCATTTTTTACTATTTGACAAGCGCTGTTATACTCTTTTAAATGTAAGTGTTCCTACCTACATTAAATTACCCTTTTATACAGTATCACGCTATGTGCCTTTTCTTTCCTTTACTTTTTTGCAACTCATCTGGTAACACTACCTGGTCCCAATCGGACACTGTCCGTAAGTTTCATCGCACATTCGGACAGGAGCGATTACTTTTTTCCATCCTGGATTGAAGCTTGTGGTTCCCGTTTGAATTGTTGCTGAGGATTTGCTGTTCACAGTGGCTTACCCTTGCCTGGTTGACCCTTTGAACGTATGTTTTTGGGGTCCACTCTCTCCGGTAAGCCTTTTCTACAATCGATTGGTGGTGGTCACTTCACGTCAAGTTTTTTTGGGAGCACTATTATTTTGATTGTCATTCACCATTTAATATTCATTTATTATATTGTCATTTAATGTATGTAATGTATGTGACAGTATTTTTTTGATGATTTTCAATGTTATATAATTCTCATCACGGTGGATTGTTTGATTTAATTTTCATCACGGTGGATTATCTGAACATTTTCACATATCTGTGTTAGATGTCATGTTGATTGTTTAATCACATATCACTGTTTATACTGCACTTGATCAAAGTGCAGTCCTCATTTAGTTTAGCGCTACACTTTTTTGTTTTTGTTTGTTCTCACCATTTTCAACTGGTTGTGTGAGCTGCTATTCCACTAGGCGGCGCGGAATTTTTTTGTATTTGATTTTTATACCAGTATCATACTTAGCTACATGTTTTTATGACTGCTTTTGCTACCGTTTGGTATTCCTCGCACCATTTTTACAGTTTATGTAGCTACATCGATTTTATCTCCAGTGCAATATTTATTTTGTTACCTACTTGAAGACTATAAAAGTTTTTATGCTATTTCCATTGAGCGCTGCCTTTGTGTGTTTTTTGTATCCTGTTATCCATTTTTCCAGTGGTTGGTAGCTGCACTGGGAATCGGCCTGCAAGGAGATCAGCTAAAAGTAGTTGGATCTGTATGTGCGTTATAATTAATCAAAATTAGTCGATTAATCGATAAAAAAAAAAAAAAAAGATTAATCGAACACAACATTTTTATTCGGTAACAGCCCTACTATTATATATAACCTGAAATGTTTGATGTTAAGCCTCCTGGTTGAATACTGACCTAGTTGTACTCTGTTAGGTGACACATTCTATTCCTGTGCATTGTCTACAGTTCTTTACATGTACAACAGTATTTTTCTTCTAATAAAATTCCTTCTGTTAAAAAGACAGCGTGGCTTCGCTATCAGGGGCAACTTGGACGATCTTCTTCTGAGGGTCACTGCAAACTAAATTTAGAAGTGAGCGCGTCTATACCTGTCAGACCCTCCAATACTTGGTTGGGTGCTGAACACTCAGAAGTCAGTATTGAAACCGTCCCAACTCCTAGTGTGTCTAGGGTTGATTCTGGACTCCTCAGAGGTCTACGTTTCTTTCCCCCTAGGGGAAAGTTGCAGACCCTTCAGGCTGCGGTGCGGCAGTGGACATCCCAAAGTTGGGCTGTCACGCCACTTTTGCAGGCGAGTCCTGGGCCTCATGGTAGCCTCTTTCGAGGCAGTACCATAGGTGCTATTTCACACGAGTGTTACAGAAGGTAACTCTGTCCTGAAGGGTCAAGTGCCCTTCATCACTGGATTATCAAAATCTGGGTGAGCTACCTAATCAGGACCTCGCTTGTTGGTGGCCGACTTCACCAGCATTCTGTCTGGGAAGTTGTTACTTCTTTTTACTGGATAGTGGTCACGGCGGACGCCTGTCTTCCCGGTTGCAGAAGAGTCTGAAGAGCTCAGTCAATCTGGGTCGCGGGACTCCGTAGGAATCCCATTGCAGATCATTAGCCTGAAATCTGGGCGATCTGGCTTTGCCTCTCCACATGGACTCAGAGGCTACAAGGACGTCCAGTCAGAATCCAGTCGGACAAACACCACAGTGGTGGTGTATGTAAATCATCAAGGAGGAACAAGCAGCTCCGCTGCAGCATCGGAGGTCACGCACCTTCTAAGGGGGGCTCCCTTACCAGAGGGGAAGCACGCCAGTCGTATATCTCCTGACTTCTCGATTCAATCGGAAGGTATTTAGGTTTGTGGCCAGGTCAAGAGACCCATGGGCAAACACAGCAGATGCGTTGATGGCACTGTAGAGTCAGTATCGACTAATCTATGCCTTTCCTCCTCTGAAGCTCCTTCCTCATCTGCTCCACGGACTGGAGGCAGAGAGGATTACAATGGTCCCAATTGCTCTGAATTGGCCTTAGCGTCCTTGGTACGCCGATCTAGTGCGTCTGGTAGCAGACGCCTTTTGGCATCTACCGTAAGAAGAACCTGCTGTCGCTAGATTCCGTACGCCATACTGTTTTTACAGTCACTGGTTTGAGGGTATGGCTTGAGAGCCAGGTGCTAAGAGACCGGGACCTGTCAGACTCTGTGATCTCTACCATGAGTGCTCGGAAATCATCCCCTAGGAAGATTAGCATCGCACTTGGAAGACCTGCATATCCTATTGTGAGGAGATGAGGTGACATCCGTGTACTTATTGGTTCGAGTCCTGCTGTTCTCGGCAGCGAACGGGCCAAAAAAAAAAGTTTTTTCTTTAAGTACAATTAAGGGGCAGGTATTTGCCCTGGCTGTCTTTTCAACGACCCCTGGTGGCTCACTCTCTAGTGAGAACATTTGTACAGTGGGTTCGGCAGGCGGCCCCTCCGGGCCACTCTCCACTACCTCCGTGGGGCTTGTGTAGCAGACATCCTTTTGACGTCTACCACTACGAGAGGACCTGCTGTCGCAGGGTCCCATATGCCATCCTGCCTGCAGTCGATGGCTTCAACGGCATGGCCTCTAAGTGTCTCAGAAACCACCATTTGAGAAGATCAGGGAGATTCCCTTGTTGACACTTTCTTAGAAAGTGGTCCTTTTGGTGGCTGTTATGCCAGTTAAGACGGGTTTCTGAGCTGGCAGCCTTGTCATTCAAGCCTCCCTATCTGATCTTCCACAAGGATAAGTGCAAGGCTCCTTATCTGATCTTCCACATGGATAAGGTGGTGCTGCGTCCGCAGCCTTCGTTTCTTCCTAAGGTCATGTTCGACCTTCCATCTCAAGGAAGACATTGTACTGCCATCCTTGTGTCCTCATCCGTCGAATCCTAAGGAGACAACGTTGCATTCCTTGTACATTGTCCAAACTCTGAGAGAATGCTTGTCTAGCACTGCTCCATTCCCGAGTCCAGGCTCACTGTTTGTTTCAGTGGCTGGTCCCTAGTAGGGCCCAGCGGTTTCGTCGGCCACCATCTCTAGGTGGATCCGACAAATTGTGATCAGGCTTACGCCATGAAGGGTCAGGCGCCTCTTTCCCGGCGCAGTCGACCAGTGCAAAAGATGCCTCTTGGTTTACGTCAGTTAGACGTTTTTTTCTGAGCCCGGCAGCCTCGTCATGCAAGGCTCCTTATCTGATCTTCCACAAGGATAGGTGGTGCTGCGTTCGCAGCCTTCTTCCTAGGGTCGTTCGACCTTTCATCTAGGAAGACATTGTACTGCCATCCTTGTGTCCTCATCCGTCAAATCCTAAGGAAAGGACGTTGTAATTTTTGGACGCTGTCTGAGCTCTGAGAGCATCAAGCGTCTGTTTTCACCAGGTGCGTAAGGCGGCGACATGCTCGTCCATTCACACTTTCACTAAACTGTACAAGTTGATGTATGTGCATCTTCGGATGCCTCTTTCGGCCGCAAAGTTTTGTAGGTGGCTGTTTAGAGTTACAACTTCTCCGTTGGAGGAGCTCTGTTTTGTGTTTGAGGTGAAGTTTACTTTTCTGCTGTTACCACCCCTCATTTTTTTTTCTTTGACACTGCTTTGGGACGTCCCACTATGTCAATAGAGAAGCTGTGTCGGTCCATGAACGGAAGAGTAAATAGGATTTTTTACTCACCGTAAAATCCTTTTCTCTGAGTTCATGGACCAACACAGCACCCACCCCTCCTTTTAAGTTTTTACTGCTTTTTGACAAACTGATCTGCAAGATGCAGAGTGAGGGGATATGCCTAGAGGGTCCGCGCCCTGGGCGGTACTGTAGAAGGTGTGATGCAACACTTTTTACAAGTTTTCTGCCTAGTCACTCCTAATTAACGGATAATACCCACTATGTCAATAGAGAAGCTCTGTCCGTCCATGCATTTAGAGAAAAGGATTTTATGGTGAGTAAAAAATCCTATTTTTTTTTTACACACAGTTGTCCATTTACAAGATATTTCCAAAACACAGCATGTACATAGCAAAAAGGACACCCCAAAATACATTCTGCTACTCCTCCTGAGTATGGCGATACCACATGTGTGAGACTTTTACATCCAAGTAGCACTGTCAGGCGTTCTATGAGCATAAATTACACACATCAATTCCTGCCAACCTATCACATTGTTGAAGGCCCTTCATATTTCTAACACATAGCATGTTCTGTACATACCAATTACAAACCAAAATACGTTCTGCTGAGCAAAGGGTAAAGAAACTATTACCTGCAGTTTTAGTAGTGCAGTGGTCCACAGAGGAGAGCATTGGTCCAGGCAGCAGGCAGGAATGTGAACAGTGACAGCAAAAGGATCTTCCATGCAGCAGGCAAGAATACTGTCCATAGTTAGTACATGCAGCAGGCAGAGGTATGGTCAGCACAGCCAGAGTATTTGTCCAGGGAGCAGGCAGGACCATCAAGCTTAGGGCATCGGTCAGGAAAGAATGGGGACAGGGGTAGAGGCTTCTCCCACCCAAATCTCTTTGAAGCCTCCGGACAACCAGACCCTGTTCTGGGAACACAGAAAACCAAAAACTGGTTTTCTCAACTCAAAACACTATTCTGGAGCCCCTCACATATGTGCGACCCCTGGGTAGCAGGGTGAAAGATCAGTCCAAGGGGCAGGCAAAAACATGGTCAACAGGCAGAGGTCAGTGCAGGTAAAAGACAGAAATAGGTGGTAGGCAGAGGCATAGTCAATACTCCAGGGTCAGTTCACGTGAAATGCAGAAACATGGTGGATAAACAATGCAGGCAGAGGCATAGTCGAGAAACAGGCCAGGGGTCAGTTCACATGGAAGACAATGATATGGTTGGTTGATGCACCAGGGAGATATTGAGGACAAAAATTGAAACCGGGGAAATGACAGTCTAATAGAAATAAGGGCTAATAGTTTACAAGAGTGCAATAGTGTCTGAAGCATTCTCGATGCAAAGGCCAGGTTGGGAGGGACATTGGGGACAATGGAAACTGGTGTCTTTCCTAACTCCTGTTTTGGTGCACACCTGACATTTTTTTTTTGGCGTCTTCCGGATTCTGATGGTGGAATATGGTCCGGAAAATGGCGCTCATGTAATCTGCTGACACAATCAGAGTGAATGCTTTTTGGGGGGATTCTTGTTGATATATCAGGGCAGTGACAATGTCTTCAATAATCTTTAGGAAGGTGTTGGGTGTTTCCGTTGATTTTTGATAGACGATGAAAGAATTATACATGGCCAAATGAAAAAAGTAAATTGTGACTTTTTTGTACCCAGAAGAGGGATTTTTGTGTTGATAAATAGGGCTGCAACATTTGATCATTTAAATCCACCCCCCATGAATTTATTGTACTTGTTGATACAGGAAGGCTCTCGAACAGGACCGCAAAGTTCTGCAAAGTTCCACCAAGGTGCCATCATGGATGGTAGACATGATGTACATGATCTTTCCTATCCCTCCACTTCACAGCCAACAATTCCCCGATCCTCAAGCTTGTCGATTCCCCTTTGTAGTGTTGTGGTGACTAGACTCCGTGGGAAGCCCTTTCTGTTTTTTTCCTTGCTTTACCGCAGGCAAAAGTATTTTTCAGGTATAGGTGGCAGAAAAGGGGCAAACTGGTATAGTAATTGTTCATGTAAATGTGATACCTCTTTTGGAGTAGTGGAGATGCCAACTCCCAGACAATTTTTCCAGTTATTCCCATGTTCGATGGACACGCAGGGGGCTGGAGCTGCGAGTCCTTGCCTTCGTACACACGGAATGAGTGTACATATCAGGTGGAGCTTTCACAGAGCTTGTTGAGCTTCAACCCGTACCTCACCCTCTTACTAGGGATATATTGCTTGATTCCCAGCTGGCCTGTGAAATGGACCAGGGATTCGTCCACAGAGATGTTCTTGTCAGGGATATAAAGTTTGGCAAACCTCTTGGAGAAAAAAACAATTAGGGGGCAAATGTTATATAATTTATCAAAGTATGGGTGATTTCGGGGGGGGGGCACTGTGAGTTATCACTGAAATACAGGAAGCACATTATAATTTCATATCGGAACCTGGACATAACAGATGAAAAAAAATGGCATGTGGTGGATAGGGTTGGTAGACCAATATGCATGCACTTATTTGTTTTTTGTAAGCCCCATGTTGAGCGTTAGGTCTAAAAACAATTTAAGCTCCTCCACTGTTAGGGGTCTCCATTTCAACAGGGCGGGTATAGCTTGAGCTGGGGTTGTTTTCAATGAATTGTTGGGCAAAAAGATTGGTTTGGTCCATGATGCCTTGAACTGATTTGTCAGGGAAAAATAAATAAATAAATAAAAAAAACAATTTGAGAAAAACCTTTAATGTTGACCTGCCCACCTGGTTGTGCTGTGAAAGGGAAAATCGTGGCTGACCTTATGCAAGAAGGCAGCCACCATGGGTTTGCCAAGGCATCTGGAATCTGGGTTTGGCGTGCAATTCCCGCACTTGTACTGGGCCTCTTCTGGGGTCTAGCACCGTTGGCACTGCTGGTAGCTGCCTGGTGTTCAGACCATCTTCTTTTTGGATGGACTACTTCCTCCTCTGATTCGAATCCTGATGTGCTGCCTTGGGGGGGCTCATTTTCAAAATCAGAATCAGAATTGGGCGGTGAAAGCTCCCCGTTGCTCTCATCGGTCAGACTCAGAATTTGATATGCCTCTTCTGGAGTGTATACATTTCTAGACATAGTGGCTGTATGGCGGGTACTCTGGCGGTGGATACTCTGGTGGCAGGTACTCTGGTGAGGTGGTGGGCACTCTGGTGGCAGGTACTAGGATGACAGATACTCCTGATGGACAGGTACTCCTGATGACAGGTCCTCTTTATTTAGGGGGGGTAATCTGGGCACAGTAGTACATAAATACAGTACAGTAAATGTGTCACTCACTGTTGGCTAATTCTCCTCCTCACACTGGATCAGTGTGTGAAGAGGAGAACCCAGCAACATCAGGTACACCTCAGGTTTGTTTACATTAGTGACCGGCTGTGATTGGACACAGCCTGTCACATGGTAAAGAGCCAATTTCATTGTCCCTTTACCCTGATTCGGGGCTGGGCAGTATCAGAGGGAAAAGCCTCAACACTGATCGCCAGGGGCGCGCACGAGCGCCGTGCACGCCGCTCTGCATGCCACTCTGCATAGTGACCGGCTGTAATTGGATACAGCCGGCCACGCTGCTTCCCAGGCTCCGCCACCCGCTTATTACCCTCATGGTGGAACGGCTGTGTCCCGAGGGACACACCGGATCGCCGCAGGCCCCCGGGGGCCCGCAGTATCGGCGGGAAGCCAAGGACATCATATAACGCCCGCCCAGGATGGTCGATCCCATCTGCGGACGTCATTTGACTATGGCTGGGTAATGAAGTGGTTAATGTAGTAAGTGTGTTGCGTTTTCTCTGCAGATTATGTGAGGAATAAGTTGTATTCCAATTTAGCCTTATCCAAGTTTAGTTTTGCGGGCTAGGGTGCAGGTCAGTCTGATATAATATATATATATATATATATATATATATATATATAATCTATATATCTATATATGTATATTGTACAGGACGTCAAGGTTGGGTCCTGGACGGGTGCTATATAGCACCAATATTTGGGTTGTGGTCCCTTTAAGGAGTGGTGATGGTGTTTAGGAATTCCCGGCAAAAGAAGTAGTACAGAGAGGACTGGCTCGCAGTCCTCTTTGTCTTGATAAAGAGTTATTTGGGGCCCGGAATTTCGGAGGCTCTAAAGTGATATTCAGGTGGGATAGAGCCTCTACTCCTGACCACTGGGAGTCAGCACACAGGGGGTTAAAGGCTTCCAGGAAACAGCTCATAAGACAGGAAGTGGTGCTAGAGGTGGAGAGGAGGAGTATGGAATTGCTCCTGTTGTGATGAGCTGTGTTTCTGCTGGAAGCTGACAAAGACTTAACAAGGACTCTTGAAGTTTTGGGGCGAAGACCCATTCTACAAACACTGTATGTTCCTTTTCTTTAATTTGTTTTGGGCTGAAGACGAGCGGACTTTGTTTTATAGTTTTCCTGTGTGCTGAATGAAATTTTATTTTGGTTTGTTTACAAATAAAAGCCCTTTTTTCAAGATCAAACGGTTTATGCACTTGGTCCCGTGGAGCTATAACAACCCCCAAAGTTTACAATATATAATATGTGTGTGATATAAGGGGTTTTATGTGTTATTTTTTTGCCTTCAGCGCCTTTTCCTTTCAATTTTGTCTTATCATTTATTGAAATACTGTAATTTCATGTTGGGTAATGTGATATACTCATGTTATTCTATCACATACTTTTATTTTCTTTGTAAAATTTTATTTTGAAAAACTCTGATATATAATAAAAAAAATAAACATCTGTCCAGTTCTAACCGTTTTACGTCCTAGATGGCATCCTCCCAACCTGCGGCCCATTTTGATTTGGTATATCAGTGAAGGGCTTGCTCCCCATGCCTTAGTCCTCTTGTGCATGAACTGCACTAGGCTGTATGTTTGCACAGGTACATTTGAAGGTATGCATAAATGTGCTACGATGATTGAGTTAAAGAAAATTTGGCATGCACACATTTGCCTGGCTTCCCCAGAGTCCCTTCAGATGGGCTCAGGCTGCATGCTAAACTCCCTGGGGCCGCATGCAGCCCACAGGACACCCCTGATGTAGTGCAAAGGCCTGCCTGATTGGATACATAGTGATTGAATAAATGGTGTGTCATCCTTTTATATGGTTTTGGTAAATCTAAAGGAGATTGTACAGAGATAGTACAATCAGACTGTATAGTGTATGGCCACATCCTATACACCTAGTTGCGTTTTCAGTGTCATTCAGATGCAAACACACATTTTGTCACATGAAAAAAACAGGTGACAAATGCAGTAAAAATAAATGAATGTGCAACTCACTCCACACCAAAATGCCGCATGAGCTACTGTGCCTATTGAAGTCAACAGGCTGCCCTATGTGTGTCCCTGGAAAAAATGAGCCAAAAAAAAAAAAACACGCACTCCCTCTACTCTAGTGTGAGTGGGGCCTAAAAGTATAATTGGTGCATTTGCACAAGAACAATGAGGCTCCATTCACATCTCCTGTATTTCCAAACGTATGGCAAACCACACAGAAAATGTGCACTTTGCCATGTGTTTTAAAAATGCTGCAAATGTGCATCATGCTTGTGTTGTCATTACATGTTAAAGGCTCCCCAAGTGCAGCAAACGCACCAGAATCTGCGGTAACGTACCATGCATCGCTTCAAGTGAATGGGCTGCCCTTTGCATGACCCAAAAACAAAGGCATACAGTAATGTTAGTTTTTCGCTATGTGGCAAGTTGAATGGGAGCTGACAATTGAGTGTCTCTGTCCACTCCCTCCTATGCAATCTGATTGTACAATATCTGTACAATTTCCTTTAGATTTACCAGAATTATGGAATAGGGGGACCCACCTGATCAATCTTTTCAACTTGTATGAAATCAGCCAAGCCCTTGTACTACATAGCTGATGGGAGATCTAAATTAGATTGTACAATCAGATTGTATAGGAAGTTGGTTGAAGGAGGTATTGTAATGAGGGAGGTGTCCAGAGTAGTTATTACACCCTATTGCACCCTCTGTGATGCAACAAGAAAGTGAAGGCTTCTGGGAGATGACCTAACTTTCAAGTGAAAGCTGAGGAAGTGAAGAATCTGGAAATCTTTTTAAAAATACAAATAAACTGATACAATTTTAAACATCCTGTGGATAAGGTAAGTGAAAGAAAAGCACATTGGGCCATAAATGGCATTGGAAAACACTTCTATTTATTATGAAAACAAGCTCTGCCAAAAAAGGCTAATTTATGCTTTAAGATGGACTTTAGCAATTGGTCCCCTTTTTTAGATATAATAATTATATCAACACTATTTAAAGTAATCCAAGGAAAACATCTCCATTCATTGTTCTAAAATGAAGCATTTTGTTAAGTGTTTTTATAAGCTGATGATTATGATTAATGCATATTACATTTAAGGTGATGTACTTTTTGAGAGTAGCTTTTAGATTCCTTTTTCACTTTTCATTACTTTAGAAGTTTGTTTTGGGGTATTTCTCACACATGATAATGTCCTTAAATCTGTTCCTGCTCTGAGCTAACCCCTCAGTTGGGAGCAAACTTATTCAAGCAAAAGGAACAGGAGGCCACACTCTCCTAATACAGTCAGGGAACTAGGATTCTCAAATGCATTGGCCACTTTTATTATTCTCATATGACCCAAAAAAATGAATGTCTGTCTTTTATTTTGCCAGAATGTGAAGACTAGAATAAAATGTAGACAAGAGTTATAAATTAAAAAATATATATATATATTTTTTTTTTTCACAGTTATATGGGAGACCTAAATTTGATCATAGTTACCATACATTGCTAAAAGTTTTCTCCTTACATAATCTATATTTTATATTTTATACCTTCTTATGAACTCATGGAATAAGCAAGTTTGTGGGTGTTATATGGCATGTGTCAGTTTCCCCTAGCAATTAGGTACATGACTGTTCTCCTTTCTCTTGCAGCTTTTTGTCCTTATCACATTGGTCATTTTTCTGTTGTTGGTCTTGGATTTGAAAACTATGTAAGTATAATTCATTCACTTGCAAGGTCTGTTTAAAAATAACAGTCAAAAATTAATTCTCCCTTTTGGAGCTGTAATAAATGTAGTATGTGTTTAGACATTATTATAGTTTGTAATTTAACATATGTGCCTATTTTTTAAATTAATCATTCGTATGCATTAACACATCATTGAATAACTATATTTTTTCTGCAAAATCCTTAAAACAGAAATTTACCCATAACAGTTTGAGAACAATTCATGTTCTTTAACAAAAGAACATACAATCCGCATTAATCATTATGCTACCAAAAGCTTAGTTGGTGCTGTAAACCGCTGCATTGCTCCTGTTTCTTCTTGCTGGATGCTGCCATTTTGCTGAAGCCCAGAGCAGACACTTTCTTGCTGAGAACTCTCACTTTCTGTAATTAAAATGATATACATTTCTGATTATACTAGGTAGTTTTGCGAGCAACTAGAATTAGGGCTGCAACTAACATTTATTTTCATAATCGATTTGTTGGCCGATTTATTGTTTTGATGAGTTAATAACCTTAAAAAAAGGTAATTTTGCTGCGATTTTCATTTTTACATTTTTTTTTGGCCAATTTGTTGGGCAGATTAAAAAAAACACAAATTGCTGCAAAAAACGCATTACATGCTTTTCTACAGCTTCTCCATTGAAGTATATTAAACCAAAAAAAAAAAATAGCGCAGTTTTGCGTTAAAAAATAAATAAAAGTCCTTGCCCTTTCCAAATACACAGCAGCTGAAAAAAGCATTGATGTGAATGTGTCCCATAGGAAAACATGTAAATGAACTGTAGTGTGTTTTTGAAAAAAGCACCAAGAAACTGAGGCGTGACCCAGGCCTGAGATGTTTAGTAACATAATGGAGTTAAAAAAAACAAATAGTACAAAAAGAGCAAATAATCACTACTGTAAGGGGTTCATTTTTTACTGTGGGACAGTGAAAGTAATATTTAGAGTAGCAATTGGCTTTTTTTGTACTATAAAGGGATAACTTGTTTTTTTTTAACCCCATTATGTTACTGCCCGATCGATTTATGAAAATAGTAATCAATTAAATTGATAATCAATTCATTGATTTGTTGACAATTAATCAATTAGTTGTTTCGGCCCTAACTAGAATACACTCTGTGTAATATATGCAAGGAGCAAGTAACTAACACACTCCCAATATAAATGTGCAAATAAAACTCTAAACAAATAAAGTTGTGATGATGTTAATAATAGTATTCAACCACTTAAGACTCGTACACACGGGTGGGAATACCGTCAAAAAAACAAAACAAAACGTTGGTTTGCTCGACAGGATTCCTGGCAAGCTTGTCTTGCCAAGCCCTGTGTACACACGCGCCATTGAAAAGAACCGCCGTTCTTTTGAATGGCAAGAACACGGTGATGTCATCAACTACGACGAGCCGGCGCTCGTCATATTCAATGCCGTTGCCGCCATCTTGCTACACCCTACACTACCCTTGTATGCTACTGTGCATGCGTCAAAGTCTCATCGAGCATGCACAGGTTTCCCTGGACAGGTAAGCATACAGACGACCGGGTTTCTCAGCAGGAAACACTCTGCCGAGAATCCGAACGAGAAAAATAGAGAGCAGGTTCTCTATTTTTCTCGTTGAGATTCCTGACAGTTTTCCTGCCGAGAAAACTGGTAGTTTTCTCGGCAAAAAGCTCTCCCAGCTGTTTTCTTGCCGAGAAAATTGGTCGTGTGTACGAGGCTTAAGTGTCTTAATTCTCCTGTGCCATCATAACGTGTGAATAAACAATAATATGACACAATAATATAATACATTTGTGTATATTTCTTTTTAGAATAATATAAATCCTGTGCTTAAGTGCAATTAATTACGAGAAATTAATAATGTCAGAAAAAGTTTTAACTTCACAAATCCTCAAAAATCTTTGCTTTGTATCAATTCACCTCGGTGCTCCCCCATAAGAAATGCGCTCACCTCAGTGTGTGATCTCACACTTAAGTTTGGTCAAAGTTTTTTTTAGTCACCCCAGACTAACAGATCATGATTTCCTCCTCGTTGCTCCATTGATGTACCTCCATTATGACTCAGTGTTTATGAGAAAGAGCTCCAAATAGTGCTTATATTGTTTTAAACAATATTCAATTCATTAGAAAATGATCATAGAACTCACGTTTAAAAGGTGCTCCAGTAACATTATTCATTAACTATTTAATTGCACTTAAGCACTGGATTTATATTATTATAATACAAAATATACATTAATGTATTATATTGTTCACATGTTATTATGATGGCACTCATATTGGCACGGGAGAATTGAGACACTAAGTGGTTGGATACATTTATTAACACCAGCACAGCATTATTTGTTTTGAGATCTATATTTCTGGCCTTGATTGTATGTCTTGGCTTAAGCCGACCATAGACAGATCAAAATTCCGCTGGTACAGCAAGAACCGGACAAGTTTCAATCTATGTATGAGCAGGCTGGTTGAACTGAAGTCAATCTATGGACCTTCAGTAGAACCAGCCTGCTGTTTTTTCCTTGTCAAAATATTTTATTTTGTAGTTCATAAATATTATACAAGTAACATAGTGGTAAATACATTACAGATATAAGGAAGAAACTCCATTATGCTTATTGAAAGAAGTATTAATCTATAGAAATTTATAATAATATGGCATTAGTAAGAGTTTTAGTTACCATTGGAAACACTTTATCAAGAAAAGAAAATGTAGTTGCAAATACAATATATTCTTGTAAAAGTAAATTCCTTGTTTAAGTTATAAACTATATAGTTGATTATCTAAATTAAAGTAGGAGTTTCAGAAGTATAATGAAAACTTAAGGGACAAAGAAAATAAAACAAAAGACAGAGAAATAAAGTAGGGTAAGAGAGGAAAGTAAAGAAGTCTGCAGGGTTGGGCCAAGAGCCACCACCTCCACCAGGAAAGTAAGTTAACTCTCATTGCAAGTTAACTCTCATACCATGGCATTAGTACCTTATTATCAAAGGATGGTGGCATAGCATATGTGATACAGGGCTTCCACATTTACTCAAACCTAGTGATCATGTCCGTTTCAATAGCTGCTATCTTGGCGTGGGTCATAGCGTTGTTCATACTATCCTTTACTTCATTTACTGTCAGCTTTGGGGATTTCCAAGCTTTTGCTGATGTCTGTTTAGCTGCTGTAAAAAGTTGTATTGGCAATTTAAATTGCAAATGTGTTATGCTTTCTGGTTTCAAGTTGAGTAATGCCACTGCAGGATCTAAGGGAATTTTCTTTCCAGACAGTTTAGTTGCAATATTAAATATTTCTGTCCAAAATGTCTGGGGTTTCGAACATGACCACCAAATATGGAAATGTATGCCCATCTCAGAGCATCCCCTGAAACATTGTGCAAAGTAATTTTGTACGTATTTTGCTACCCTGGAAGCTACCAGTTACCATCTTGTTAGTACTTTATAATTCGCCTCAACCGCCAGTATATTAGAGGAGGCTGCTTTTGTACTGGACCATATTTGATTCCAATCAGAGGTATCTAGTTCACGCTCCAGATCTTCCTCCCATTTCCGGACATGCAATGTTTTATCCGTGATAGTTTGTACCAATGAATGAGAATATAAGGTGGATATTATTCCCCTAGCATGGGAATCTTTCTTGCAAATATTTTCAAAGCTAGTCAAATTAGTTAATAAGGTAGTAGGGGTGTGAATTTTTATTTGGAGGTATCTAAATAGTTCCG
Source organism: Rana muscosa (assembly GCA_029206835.1). Lineage (NCBI taxonomy): Eukaryota > Metazoa > Chordata > Amphibia > Anura > Ranidae > Rana > Rana muscosa. The sequence continues at coordinate 1,207,750,259 of CM055122.1, forward strand.
AATGTGGCAAACCATAAGTTTCGCATAAGGTTGAGGAAAGGGATAAATGATGAAGAATTTACAAATTTGTACATGCATAAGACTTCCCGAGATGCCCATTCTCTAAAAGATTTAGAAGAGACCCATGCAGGATAAAAATCAGGATTTTTGTAAAATGATAGTAACAAGTTATGGGGAGATTAAAGTTGGTTTCTTATTTTAAATCTATCCCAAAGGGAAAGAAAATGTTTGATAATGGGATTTCGTAATCCTTTACAATCTTTTGAGGAGGTCCATAGCAGATTGGAAATTGGAATGGAATCACACTCTATGGCTTCTATTGATACCTATAATGGGGTTTCATATTGCACGTGGTATTTAGCGAGAGTTGCTATTTGTGCTGCTCTATAATAACATGCAAAATTAGGACATCCAAGTGCTCCAATTATTTTGGAAAGGTATAATGTTTGTAATTTTATTCTAGGTTTGGAAGAGCCCCAAATAAATGACAACACTTTTTTTCTGTAATATTCTCACATAATATGCTGGTATTGGGATGGGTAGCACTCTGAATAAGTATAGTAGTTTTGGTAGTACCATCATTTTGACTGTGTTGATTCTTCCAAACCACGACAATGGGAGGTGGGACCATGAGTTCATTAGGTTTGTTACTTGTTTCAGGATCTGTGGGTAATTATAAGAGAATAGATCCGATAAGGCTGCAGTAAGATGTATCCCTAAATAAGGGATAGATCTTTCTGGCCATGTGAATGGGAGGCCTATTTTGGCTGAACATAATTCTATGTTTGAGAGAGATATATTTAGCGCTAAACATTTTTTTTAGGATTGATAGCTAAGCCAGAGAATGTTGCAAAGTTTTTGAGAATTGGGGTGAGGTTAAGGCCTGACACTTGGGGAGAATGAAAGAAATAGGAGGATATCATCTGCAAATAGACACATTTTGTGCTGATAACCTCCTATTTCCATTCCGGTTATATTGGGTTCTGATCTGATCATTTGCGCAAGTGGTTCAATTAGGAGGGCAAATAATAATGGAGAGAGCGGGCATCCTTGTCGGCTGCCTTCCTCAATGTTGAAGGGATCAGACTTGTAACCTGCATACTTGACATATGCTTTTGGTTTATTGTAAAGTTCCATGATCCAATTAGTAAAGTTTGGACCAAAACACCATTTTTATAATGTGTAGTTCAGCTAGGGCCATGAAATGGAGTCAAAGGCTTGCTTGATACCTAAAGAGAGAAAACAAGCAAGTATGCCACGTCTTTTCGCTATATGTGCTAAGAGTACAGCCCTACATATATTGTCACCTGCTGTACTAAAAATGATATGGAAAACACCAGAGAAAAATGTAATACATTAAAGTGTTTGTTCACAAATGCCAGAAGTCTGCCAATCAAAATAGGTGAGTTGGAAGCTCTGGTGCATGAGGAGAGCTATGACATAATCGGTATTGCTAAAACTTGGCTTCAATCCTCACATGACTGGGCTATTAATATTCCTGGCTATGCACTCTTTCGAAGAGACAGGGTAAAAAGGAAAGGTGGTGTGGTCTGTGTCTATGTGAGAAGTGATCTCAAAGCAAGCGTGAAAGAGGACCTGGTTGATGGAGAGTGTGATGAGGCTGAAGCATTATGGGTGGAACTGCATATAGATGTGCATAGTTCAAAGTTAATCATTGGAGTTTGTTATAGACCACCCAATGTTAATGAGGAGATGGAGACTCAGCTCCTTGCACAGATGGAAAGGGCTGCAAGGGCTGGGATGGTGATAATAATGGGGGATTTTAACTACCCAGAACTTGACTGGAGTAATGGCACTGCTGAGACAGTTAAAGGTCAAAAATGTATAAGCCTATTGCAGGACAATTTTATGGTCCAGTTTACTGAGGCCCCAACTAGGAATGATGCTCTGTTGGACCTGGTAATCTCAAACCATGCAGAGTAGAGGTCGACCGATATATCGGCTGGCCGATATATCGGCCGATATTTAGGCATTTTTGATAAATCGGCTTTGGCCGATTAATATCAAAACTGGCCGATATTATTCACTGGCTGCACTTCCTCCCCCCTCCTCCTCCCTCCTCCACACTTCTCCACACTCAGCAGCATCAAGCGCCGTGCTGTGTGTGTGTGTGTGTGAAACTGAAAGTAAGAGGAGAGAGAGAGGATGTGTCAGCTTGATGTCGGGGGTGGGCGGGACCCAGCAGATATTACACCAGCCAATGGGATGGTATCTGGGCGGGCCACTACGTCTAAAGCAGCCCAATCATTGGCTGGTGTAATTTAGCTGCTGGCCCGCCCACCCCCACATCGAGCTCAATTCTAACAGCTCTCTCTCTCTCTCTCTCTCTCCTCTCTGTCAGTTTCACACATTACACTCGGCTTAGTGTGAAACCTGCCAGTGCCCCAAGCCAGTGCCATCTGTCAGTGCCCCCAGCCAGTGCCATCTGTCAGTGCCCCCAGCCAGTGCCACCCAAATCAGTGCCCCCAGCCAGTGCCATCTGTCAGTGCCCCCAGCCAGTGCCATCTGTCAGTGCCCCCAGCCAGTGCCATCTGTCAGTGCCCCCAGCCAGTGCCATCTGTCAGTGCCCCCAGCCAGTGCCATCTGTCAGTGCCCAAGCCAGTGCCATCTGTCAGTGCCCAAGCCAGTGACATCTGTCAGTGCCCCAGCCAGTGCCCCCAGCCAGTGCCATCTGTCAGTGCCCCCAGCCAGTGCCATCTGTCAGTGCCCCCAGCCAGTGCCATCTGTCAGTGCCCCCAGCCAGTGCCATCTGTCAGTGCCCCCAGCCAGTGCCATCTGTCAGTGCCCAAGCCAGTGACATCTGTCAGTGCCCAAGCCAGTGCCCCAGCCAGTGCCCCCAGCCAGTGCCATCTGTCAGTGCCCCCAGCCAGTGCCATCTGTCAGTGCCCCCAGCCAGTGCCATCTGTCAGTGCCCCCAGCCAGTGCCATCTGTCAGTGCCCCCAGCCAGTGCCATCTGTCAGTGCCACAAGCCAGTGCCAATCAGTGCCACCGCCAATCGGTGCCATCTGTTAGTGCCACCAGCCAGTGCCAATCAGTGTCACCCAAATCAGTGCCCCCAGCCAGTGCCATCTGTCAGTGCCCCCAGCCAGTGCCCCCAGCCAGTGCCATCTGTCAGTGCCACCAGCCAGTGTCAATCAGGGCCATCTGTCAGTGCCACCCAAATCAGTGCCACCGCCAATCGGTGCCATCTATCAGTGCCACAGCCAGTGCCATCTGTCAGTGCCCCCAGCCAGTGCCACCAGCCAGTGCCATCTGTCAGTGCCACAAGCCAGTGCCAATCGGTGCCATCTGTCAGTGCCACCGCCAATCAGTGCCATCTGTCAGTGCCACCGCCAATCAGTGCCATCTGTCAGTGCCACCAGCCAGTGCCAACCAGTGTCACACGCCAGTGCCACCCAGTTCCAATTGCAAGTGCCACTGCCAATCAGTGCCATCTGTCCCAAACTAGTGCCATCTGTCCGTTCCAAACCAGTGCCCCCTGCTGCCAATCGGTGCCATCTGTCAGTTCCGAACCAGTACCACCTGCCAGTGCCATCTGTCAGTTCCAAACCAGTGCCATCTGTCAGTTCCAAACCAGTGCCACCTGCCAGTGCCAATAGAGCCATCTGTCAGTTCCAAACCAGTACCGCCAGCCAGTGCCACATGCCAGTGCCATCTGTCAGTTCCAAACCAGTGCCATCTGTCAGTTCCAATAGTGCCACCTGCCAGTGCCATCTGTCAGTTCCAAACCAGTGCCACCTGCCAGTTCCAAACCAGTGCCATCTGTACTGAGGACATCAAGTGTGTGCTAGAGTGACAGGAGTAAGCAGGAAGGAATAGAGTGGGTGAGGGTTTTTTTTTTTTTTTTTTTTAATCGGCCTAAAATATCGGCCACAAAAATCGGCATCATATATCGGCCATCGGCCGCCCCAATTTCAAAATATCGGCATCGGCCAGAGAAAAACCCATATCGGTCGACCTCTAATGCAGAGCCTATTACTAGTTCAGATAAAGGAACACCAGGGTAGCAGTGACCATAAGATGATTTCATTTGATGTTAGCTGTAAGCAAGAAATACATACAGGAAAGATAAAAACACTTAATTTCAATAAAGCACATTTTCCAAGGATGAGGGCTGCTCTCCGGGACTTAGACTGGGAGGGAATATTGGCATAGATTAACACAGAACAGAAATGGGAATTCTTCAAAAAGACTGTTTGGGACCTCACTGCAAAGGATATTCCCATGGGCAATAAGTTTAAAAGGCTAAAAATAAAACCTATGTGGCTCACGGTTAAAGTTAAAAAAGCTATAAACAATAAGAAAATAGCTTTTAAAAAATATAAAAAATGAAGGGACACTAGTGTCGTTTAAATGTTAAAAAGAATATAACAGGATATATAAAAAAGGAAATCAAGGATGCAAAAATTCAAAACAAACGACAGATTGCAAAAGATAGTAGGACAAACCCCAAACAATTATTCAAATATATTAATAGTAAAAAGGTCAGGTCTGAGCATGTAGGCCCTTTACAAAATAATCTAGAGTGGGTGACTGGGGACAAAGAGAAGGCTAATTTATTAAATACTTTCTTCAGCTCTGTGTATACAATGGAACATGGGGGAGATCATGTCCATAATGGGAGTGGTAGTGACACAGCCCCAAATCCACAATGGCTCAAAAGTGATATGGTCCAACAAGTAACTATATAGACCTGTTAGTTTAACCACTTAAGGACCGGACCAATACAGACCATAATGACCAAAGGTGATTTCACAATTTGGCACTGCGCTGCTTTAACTGGAAATTGTGCGGACATGCAATGTCGTACCCAAACAAAATTTGCGTCCTTTTCTTCCTACAAATAGAGCTTTATTTGATTGACTGCGATTTTTTATTTTTTTTTGCGATATAAAGGGAACAAGACTAAACATTTTGAAAAAAATATATATATTTTCTACTTTTTGTTACAAGAAAAATCGAATAAACTCAATTTTAGTCATACATTTAGGCCAAAATGTATTTAGCCACATGTCTTTAGTAAAAAAATGTCAATAGGCGTATATTTATTGGTTTGCACAAAAGTTATAGCGTCTATAAACTAGGGCACATTTTCTGCAATTTACACAGCTTTTAATTTATGACTGCCTATCTCATTTCTTGAGGTGCTAAAATGGCAGGGCAGTACAACCCCCCCCCCCCAAATGACCCCATTTTGGAAAGTAGACACCCCAAGGAAATTGCTGAGAGGCATGTTGAGCCCATTGAATATTTTTATTTTTTTGTCCCAAGTGATTGAATAATGACAAAAAAAAAAAAAATTACAAAAAGTTGTCACTAAATGATATATTGCTCACACATGTGTGGGACTTTTTGGGAGCCTAGCTGCGTACGGGACCCCAAAAACCAATCACCGCCTTCAGGATTTTTAAGGGCACAAATTTTTGATTTCACTCCTCACTAGTGATTGAATAATGACAAAAAGAAAAAAATAAAAAATTACAAAAAGTTGTCACTAAATGACATATTGCTCACACATGCCATGGTTATATGTGGAATTAAACCCCAAAATACATTTTGCTGCTTCTCCTGAGTACGGGGCTACCAAATGTGTGGGACTTTTTGGGAGCCTAGCCGCGTACGGGACCCAGAAAACCAAGCACCGCCTTCAGGATTTCTAAGGGCGCAATTTTTTTATTTCACTCCTCACTACCTATCACAGTTTTGAAGGCCATAAAATGCCAAGACAGCACATATATATATATATATATATATTTTTAAAATTTTCAAAACTTTGTGACAAAAAGTGAGATCTGCAAAATACTCACCATACCTCTCAGCAAATAGCTTGGGGTGTCTACTTTCCAAAATTGAGTCATTTGGGGGGGTTTTGTGCCATCTGGGCATTCCATGGCCTCCGAAACTGTGATAGGCAGTGAGGAGTGAAATGAAAAATTTACACCCTTAGAAAGCCTGAAGGTGGTGCTTGGTTTCGGGGTCCCGTACGCAGCTAGGCTCCCAAAAAGTCTCACACATGTGGTATCCCCGTACTCAGGAGAAGCAACAAAATATATTTTGGGGTGCAATTCCACATATAACCATGGCATGTTTGAGCAATATATCATTTAGTGACAACTTTTTGTACATTTTTTTTTTCCTTTTTGTCATTATTCAATCACTTGGGACAAAAAAAAAATATATTCAATGGGCTCAAGATGCCTCTCAGCAAATAGCTTGGGGTGTCTACTTTCCAAAATGGGGCCTTTTGGGGGGGGGGGGGTTTGAACTGTCCTGGCATTTTATGCACAACATTAGGAAGCTTATGTCACACATCATTCACCCTTCTAACCACTTGAAGACAAAGCCCTTTCTGACACTTTTTGTTTATTTATTTTTTTTGCACAAAAATTAAGTTGAACCCCCAAACATTATATATTTTTTTAAAGCAAAGGCCCTACAGATTAAAATATTGGGTGTTGCATTTTTTTTTCCACACAGTATTTGCGCAGGGATTTTTCAAACACATTTTTTGGGGGGAAAAACCCACTTTTTTATTTTTAATGCACTAAAACACACTATATTGCCCAAATGCACAAACGCACAGCGGCGACAAACTACATACATTTTTAAAAGCCTTTACAGGTTACCACATTAGATTTACGGAGGAGGTCCACTGCTAAAATGACTGCCCTCGATCTGACCTTCACGGTGATACCTCACATGCATGGTGCAATTGCTGTTTACATATGACGCTAGACCGACGCTTGCGTTCGCCTTTGTGCAAGAGCAGGGGGGGACAGGGGTTATTTTTTTCTTTTTTATTTCATTTTTAAACTGTTCCTTCCATTTTTATTTTTTTTACCATTTTTATTGTTATCTCAGGGAATGTAAATAGCCCCTATGATAGCAATAGGTAGTAACAGATACTCTTTTTTTGAAAAAAAAAATGGGGTTTAGACCCTAGATCTTTCCTCTGCCCTCAAAGCATCTGACTACACCAAGATCGGTGTGATAAAATGTTTTCCCAATTTCCCAATGGCACTGTTTATATCCGGGGGGGTGGACATTCCCTCCCACTGCTTGTAAAAGCAGTCTAGAGGCTAATTATCTGCTAGGATTGCTTTTACATGAAAGCTGACCGCTGACTGAAAAGAATGATACCAAGATGATACCTAAAACCTGCAGGCATCATTCTGGTATAACCATTCAAAGTCCAGCAACATACCAGTATGTTGCTGGTCCTTGTTGAACATGTATTGTAATCTTTTTTTTTTCATGCAGCCTGTTGGCTGAACGAAAAAAAAGAGATTGATTGGTGGGTATGCCCACCATTAGAATACCTCCCTTCATCCACCCACTTCTAATGATGGGCATACATGCACCATTTATATATGTCAAAGCATGGGGGCATCCTCCCGCAAAAAAGTTATGCCACATACACACGGTCAGACTTTTCCACGGGCAAGCCTCCGTCGGAATTTCGACTGTATGTACGCGGCATAAAAGGTTATTCCGCGTACATACGGTCAGACTTTTCCACGGGCAAGCCTGCGTCGGAATTTTGACCGTATGTACGTGGCATTAGGAGCAAAATTGCTCCTCTGCACCTACTGCCCCCATGCTTCGGCATATATGCTCTTTTTTTTTTTACTGTGGTGGTGAAATCACCTACAGCACTGGAGTCACGGCTTTATGTATCGTGGGAGCAAACGCTGTTGCTGTCAAGATAAATAAATCCGTGCTGCAGCTTAATGGCGCACCTGAAAACAAAAAGTTACATACAGTAGGTGCCGCCGACATTGTATATTCATCGCGATCCTATTACGGAGATTCTCGGCGACAGGGGTGCCGACATCTCGGCGACAGGGTGGCGACACATCTCGCGCTCGCTGCAATAGCGAGGAGACGCGGCACTGTATTGAACGGGGATCCGACATGGATTCCCGCCAATACCAGGCACTGTGTTTGGTATGAATCCTGAGCGGGAACTCCATGCCAATTTTTAAAGAAAAAACCGGCATGGGTTCCCCCTACAGGAGCATACCAGGCCCTTGGGTCTGGTCTGGATTTGAAGGGGAAACCCTATGCCGAAAAAAACAGACCCTTATCCGAGCACACAACCTTGCAGGCCGCAGGGGAAGAGGGGGGGACGAGAGAGCGGTCCCCCTCCCTCCTGAACCGTACCAGGCCGCATGCCCTCAACATGGGGGGTTTGGTGCTCTGGGGCAGGGGGGCGACCTGTGGCCCCCCACCCCAAAGCACCCTGCCCCCATGTTGATGAGGACAGGGCCTCTTCCCGACAACCCTGGCCGTTTGTTGTTGGGGTCTGCGGAATCCGGGAGCCCCCTTTAATAAGGGGGCCCCCAGATCCCGGCCCCCCCACCCTTTGTGAATGAGTATGGGGTACATCGTACCCCTACCCATTCACCTGGTGGAAAAAAAAGTCAATAAAAACACACACACAGCTTTTTAAAGTATTTTATTGCACAGCTCCGGGGGTCTTCCGACTTCGGGGGTCTCCGGTGTCGTCGCCGCGCTCTCCGGTTCTTTCTTCTGCCGGGCCACCGCTACCTTCTTCCAGCTCTTTTGCTAGCGGGGCGACGGGAATACCGGCCCCTCCACTAGCAAAAGAGCTGGACGAAGATAGTGGAGGGGCCGGCAGAAGGACAACGGAGAGCCGGACGAGACGACGGGAAGACCGGCCCCTCCACTAGCAAAAGAGCTGGAAGAAGATAGCGGAGGCCCGGCAGAAGAAAGAAAGAACCGGAGAGAAGGCAACGGAGAAGACCGGGCCTCGCTAGCAAAAGAGCTGGAAGAAGATAGCGGAGGCCCGGCAGAAGAAAGAACCGGAGAGCGCGGCGACGACACCGGAGACCCCCGAAGTCGGAAGAAGACCCCCGGAGCTGTGCAATAAAATACTTTAAAAAGCTGTGTGTGTGTTTTTATTGACATTTTTTTCCACCAGGTGAATGGGTAGGGGTACAATGTACCCCATACTCATTCACATAGGGTTGGGGGGGCAGGATCTGGGGGCCCCCTTATTAAAGGGGGCTCCCAGATTCCGATAAGCCCCCCGCCCGCAGACCATGACAACCAACGGCCAGGGTTGTCGGGAAGAGGCCCTGTCCTCATCAACATGTGGGCAGGGTGCTTTGGGGTTGGGGGGCCGCAGGTCGCCCCCCTGCCCCAGAGCACCAAACCCCCCATGTTGAGGGCATGTGGCCTGGTATGGTTCAGGAGGGAGGGGGGGCGCTCTCTCGTCCCCCCCTCTTCCCCTGCGGCCTGCCAGGTTGCGTGCTCGGATAAGGGTCTGGTTTGGATTTTGAGGGGGACCCCCACGCCGTTTTTTCTTTAAAAATGTGCGTGGAGTTCCCGCTCAGGATTCATACCAAACGCAGTGCCTGGTATTGGCGGGAATCCACGTCGGATCTCCGTCTACCGGCAATGCGTGTCGCTCATCGTGAAAGGAACATTTTTTCCATTCCCGATGACGAGACAGCTCGGCACCTGCTCCCGCGACGGAGCTCATAGGGTGTCAATCTCGCCGCTAGAAGCGGCGAGATTGACACAATATCGGCGGCACCTACTGTACCTGAAAAGCAAGCATGATAAAACATTGCAGAAAAGAATACAGTAAGAAAGGAGCAGAACAATAGAGAGAGAAAGAGAGAACAATAAAACAATAACTTATTTTTTTTTTATATATATATATATTTTTTTTTTTTTTTTTTTTACGTTTTTTTTTTTTTTTACACTTTTCTTTTACACAACTGTAACGGTTCAGGTCTCTCAAAATGTGATGGCATCTTGGAAGACCCTGTGTAAGTGTGTCCTAGTCTGTGAAATGCTGTACCCTATGCTAAAACTTCACTTGTGTGTGGTAGCGTTCAAAACATTTACCAGGCTTGTCAGGAAAGAGTGGACAAAAATAACGGGTGTCACGCCTAAATCCGCGCTTGCTAAAAACACAACAGCTTTTTTGGGGGGCTCGTTGGGTAGGGGTACTCTTGAGGACATAAGGAAAATGCCTCTCGTGCAGTCGGCTTACTGCATTTGGTAGGGGATGGTGAGGTGCAGAACCGCCTGGCTACTGGAGTTCTGTGACTATCTCATCCTGGAATTTTAGGAGAGGTATAGTCCCGCCTGAAGCTCTGTATAGCACAAGAGCGTTCAGCAAAGCCAATTGGAATAAGGATAGAGACGCTTTTTTGCACCAGCGTCTCGCCTTACGGCAATATGATACGGTGCCAACTTCTGGTCGTTGAGGTCCACCCCTTCCATATTTTGGTTATATTCGTGGACACAGAGGGGTTTCTCCACAACACCAGTCGCCGTACGAATTTTGACTGTCGTGTCTGCATGAAGGGAGGTAAGAAGGAAAACATTCTTATTATCCCTCCACTTCACAGCGAGCAAATTATTACACTTCAAGCAGGCTCTCTCCCCCAGCCTAAGACGTGAATCTAAAAGCCCCTGGGGAAAGCCCCGGCGATTAGGTTGCACGGTGCCACCTGCTCCAATCTGATGATCAAACAAGTGACTAAACAGTGGCACGCTCGTGTAATAATTGTCCACATACAACTGGTACCCCTTTCCAAATAAGGGTGACACCAAGTTCCACACTATCTTGCCATAATTTGAAAAAGGTGTGACGGAAAGGGTATGGGTTGATGATTGGGAGCATATTTTAAAACCACAGTTACATCTGTGTTCATAATAAAACCCGTTAAGATTAGATACCGACCATCTGGGTCCTTGATTTCTGAGTGCATTGTAAATGGTGTGGTTCGGTGAAACGCTATTAGGGTGTCCCATTTCTTAGTAGGAGTGGATGCTGTATACACTTGTGGATAAGAGGTATTAAAGAATTTAGGAGTTGTAGTCGGGGTAAAATGCGTTTCCTGCAGGCATATAATGCATGCTTTTTTGGCCTGAAACAATCAAAATGCTTTTGTATGTTTCTGGGGCACATTAACACCTTGTACATTGAGAGATAAAACATTCAAATGAGCCATGGCAACCAAATCAACAAGTCACGCTTACCGGTAGTCTCGGTGCTGCGGCAGCTTCCCGGCCCAACCCATACGGACAAAAGAGAGAAAAGATAAACAGGGGATCCATAACAGTCTACCTTAAAGAGGAAATGGAAAATAATAAAAGTTATTAAACATCTGAATACCATAAGAAAATCATAATGTTTGGAGTTTACCCGTGGCGAGGGACATGATCCCCCATCAGGGGCAGAGTTGCCCTCGTCAAATTCCCACATATTTTTGTGGGAATCCAAGGAGAGCAAAGTGAGGTACATGGGTTGTCTGTTCGTTGGAGAACCGTCCAAAATATGAAAAAAAATGTGCACCACTTAGGGTGCTAAAATGTTCGCCCTAACTAGATATGAAGAAGTCGTCAATATATTTAATAGATATTTTCAAAAAAAAGAACAAGAAATAAGGGAACAAGTACAACTAAACTATCCAGATAATATTTTCATAGGAGTAAACTTGGGAAAACTATTCTATAATAATGGGATGATAACCAAGGTTTAATTTAAACTTTAGGTTTTTCACTGCATTAAGACTATGTATTATGGCATAACGAGCCAAAATGCTTACACAGTGATTGTAACTTTTCCTTAACTGTGCTAATGATATATTAATAACAAATAAATTGCTTTTAGGTAAACAGCCTTTGTATATTGAAGGTCCGTTTAGTGAGCTTGACAAAAGCATAGTGCAGCATTGCCTTATAACACTAACTTGTTTTGCTTTTCTCACAGAATTATTTCAAAAGTGTCAGATAATAAAGTAGCAAATTAATTCTGTGGGTTTAAGTGTTTACCATTAGTGATGGGTTTACCAAAAATTTTCTAATGTCTTGGATATTTTAAGCTGCTCATCTAAGAGCAGAGTAAAGAAAAAAAAAATATGGAAAATTAAAAAATTAAAATGTTCATTATTTCCTAGGGGAAATAAGTCATTACATTAACTGCACCACAGTTTTCCCAAAAGGTGCTATTAAAGCAGAATTAGTGAGGTAAATGTCTTAGAGATGGTCAATCAATCCATGGAATCTTCTTGGTCCTGGGGTGGGAATACAAATCAACCTATTTTATGCGAGTGATGAGTTCCATTTTTCTTTTCAGAGTGAGGTGGGTTGTTGTGGGAAGAAGCAGAGGCTGCTCTCCTGCGTGAAGAGGTTGCTCTGACTGCCCCTTCAATTAAATTGAGGTCTCGTAGTGCTTGCTGAAGTTGTTCAGGTGTTCTGCAAGAAATGTTGGTTCCTTGGTGGGTGAAACATAGGGAAAAAGGGAATCCCAACTGATATTTGATATTGTGGCGTTGAAGTTCCAATAATTGGGGTTTCATTGCACACCTCTTGGATATAGTTAGTTGGGAGAGGTCCGCAAAGATCTGGTAATTATGTCCTTGAAAAAGTAGGTTGTTCTTTTCTCTGGCTGCTTCCAAAAGTTGTTCTTTTGTTCTGTAAAAATGGAATTTAGCAATAATGTCTCTTGGATGACCTTCAGCTTTTTTGGGCATAAGAGCCCTATGGACTCTGTCCATTTCCAGCTGTTCCATTGGAATTCATGTCTGCAGTTCCTGACATAAGGCATAGTTGTTTGGATGTCTATGACTGACTCAGGAATGCCTCTGAATCTCAGGTTGGACCTTCTGGCATGATTTTCATAATCTACCAGCATATTTTGTAATGTGATATTTTCCTCCTTTTAGTGAGTCTATTTCAGTCAGGTATTCTTGGGTAAAGTTTTCAATTTCCTCCACTTTCTGTTCTAGTGCTTCTGTGCGATGTCCCAGCTCTCTAATCTCCCTTGTGAGGTTAGTAGTAATCTGTTCTGATGTCTGCTTTAAGGCTTTATGTAGCATTTTTTCAAATTGTTTTAATATACTTGAGGCAATATCAGAGTCTTGTAATGCTGTATGTGACATGGTATTTTCAATTTCAGAGTCCCCAGGGGATATGATGGGTCTTAGTTGTTTTAGCTTTTTTTTTTTTTTTCCACAATTAGTTTTATTAGCAAGAAAAAAGAATATGGTTGTACAAACATTATGTAAAATATTCCATCTGCAAATGGAACCATCGCACTTCAACATGCAACGAACATTTTATGCGGTAATACAGCATTAGGTAGCAAAAAGTAAGACAACATGGAATAGTACAAGTTTATTCACGACAAAGCCTATGTAATATTGAAGATCGACCGCATCTCCTTCTAGCAGGTTCAGGTATCTGGATGCCCCGCGGGCACCCTGTTCATGAAAGCATAGGCCCCGTAGACCCCTATCATCCGGTCTAATCACGGCCAATAAGGTTATAATATACCTGGTGGCTCGGAGGGTAGATGTGATGCATGGAGCCCCAGCCGGGACCCCGGCAAGTATTAGGTGAGTTGCGGCCGTGTGGTGATGAACCTATGGGGTGGATGAGAAAAGGAAGGGGGGAGGGGGGAAAGGTAGTCAGGGTAGAAGGAAGAAGGAGGGGGTAAGGGGTCTGAATGTTAGAGGGGGAGGGGAGGAGGGAGCAGGGAGGGGGGTCACTCCACCTCTCAGGGCCCCCGACCCCCCACCGGGACACCGGGTTTGGGTATTGGGTGGGTTTAGGATCTCAGTGTTGAGAAGAAAAATGGGATTTGAACTGGTCAGTGGTTTTAAAATGAATCCAACAGGCCCAGGTTAGTGTAAATTTCTGAATGCGGTCTTGTGCAACCGAGATTAATTCCTCCATCTCTTCTATTCTGACTATTCTAAGTAACCATTCCCTAATGGAGGGGATATTCGTCTAGCGCCAGTGGGCAGGGATGCACAGTCTGGCAGCATTCACCATATGCATGGCTAGCGACCTATGGTAGGTGCGCTTCGCTAAGGTAGAGTGATGCAGGAGAAATTGTCCTGGTCCAAAGTCTAAGGTAAGGGTGGTAACCTGCTCTATAATGGAGTGAACCATGCTCCAAAAGGAACGGAGCAAGGCACACTCCCACCAGATGTGAATCATGGATCCGTCGCCTATGTTACATCGCCAGCAAATGTTCGGAATCTGGGGTGCAAATCTGTGTAAACGGGCTGGGGTTCTATACCATTTTGTAATGATTTTATATCCGTTTTCTTGGATCGCCACATTCAACGAACCCGTGTGCGCCATAGTGTAGACAGACTCCCACTCCTTGTCTGTGAAAGAGACTTGCAAATCTCTCTCCCAAGACGATCGGACCGCCTGTGTCGCTGAAATACCAGGGAACTCCAGTAACATAGCATATATAGCGGAAATAAGGTGTCGTTGCGGGGAATTGCGTGAGCATAGGGTTTCAAAGGGAGTAAGTTGTCTACTCCAAATATCTGTGGGGCCATTAGAGATAAAAAAATGTGACAACTGTCTATACGACCAAAAAGGGAAGGAATTGGTGCTAGAATCCTCCACCAACTCCTCATACAATCGCCGTCGGCCTCCGCGGAAGAAGTGACGTGCCTGGATCTCCTCTCGTGACCATTCCCTGCGTAAGAAGGTTTTGGATTCTCCCGGAGGGAACTCAGGGTTACCCCGCAATGTGGTCAGGGGGCCTGGTCGAGAGGAGATGTGAAAGAGGGCTACCGCCTTCCCAAAGGCCAACAGCGAGGGCATGATCAGAGGATGCAGTTTAATATCCTGGAGGTAAGATCGTGGAACTAGCCACGGAAGTGTGCAAGTCGGTGTTGATGTAAGTGCGTTTTCCAATGTGACCCAGGCTTTCCCCGCTTTGTGAATATTCCAGTCCACCACTCTAGTCAAGTGACAGGCCAGGTGATACTTTTGGAGGTCCGGTAGACCAATACCTCCAGTCTTCTTGGAGCAGGTCAGGCTCGAATATTTAATACGTGGGGCTAAGCCTTTCCAGAGAAAGATTGTGCATGCTTTCTTATATGACGAGAAGAAGGAGGGGGGAAGGTGTGTAGGGATCGCTTGCATTAGATACAGTAGGCGCGGGAGGACAACCATCTTAATAAGTGCCGCTCGGCCAAACCAGGACACATTCAGGCTAGCCCACTCCTTCAAATCCGCTTGTATTCTGGAGAGTGCGCAAAGGAAATTAAGGCTATACAGATCTGAAAGTTTCGTAGGTATCTGAATCCCTAGATATGTGATAGCGTCTTTTTTCCATAGGAATGGAAAAGTGTCTTGGCAGTGAGAAACTTCCTGAGGAGTTAGAGATATGTTCAAGGCGTGGGACTTGGAGAAGTTAATTTTAAGGTACGACAGCTCACCAAAATATTTAATGTCGCTCAAAAGGTTAGGCAAGGATACTCGAGGGGACTGTAGGGTCAACAAAATATCGCCCGCGAATGCCGCGACTTTGTACTCCCTATGTTGTATGGGAATCCCTTTAATGTTGGGATTGGCGCGCAATCTATTTAATAACGGTTCAAGAGACAAGACGAAAATCAATGGAGAGAGTGGGCAGCCCTGGCGCGTCCCATTGCTTATGGAGAAGGCGTCCGACAGGAGACCATTGGCTTTCACCCTTGCCTCTGGGTTGGCATAAAGGGCGTTTATGAGCGTTAACATCCGGGGTAATAGGCCTATGCCCTTCAGAACCCCCTACATATAGTCCCAAGCCACCCTGTCGAACGCCTTCTCAGCGTCAAGGGAGAGGAGAAAGCCCTGGCTATTTGAAGAGGATAGCCAATGATGTATGTTCAATGTGCGTATGGTATTGTCCCTTGCCGCCCTTCCCGAGACAAAGCCCACCTGGTCGTATGATATAAGTTCGGGTATCAGAGGTACTAGTCTATTAGCTAACATTTTTGCATAGCGCTTGATGTCTACATTGAGGAGGGATATCGGTCTGTAACTGGATACCAATGAGGGGTCTTTATCTGTCTTAGGGATAACAGTTATATGTGCCTCTAAAAGCCTACC
Source organism: Rana muscosa (assembly GCA_029206835.1). Lineage (NCBI taxonomy): Eukaryota > Metazoa > Chordata > Amphibia > Anura > Ranidae > Rana > Rana muscosa. The sequence goes on from CM055122.1 coordinate 1,207,766,169, forward strand.
AGGGGACGCGCGAGGGCTTGCAAGTGAGTTAAAGGTTTGAAGCATCTGAGGAGTCAGTTCCTCCCGAAAGCATTTGTAATACACCAGCGGGAGGCCGTCGGGTCCCGGGCTCTTACCAACAGGCATTTGTTTAATTGCTACGCTGAGTTCATCCATGGAGAGCAGGCTCTCCAAGGCTTCGGCCTGCTGAGTGGTGAGAGGTTTGGGGCAATATTCTGTTAAAAATTCTGCTAATTGGGAAGAACGGTTGACCGGGGTCAACGGTCCTACCGTCTCAGGCGACAGGTTATAGAGTCTCCTGTAGAAGTTTTCAAATTGTTTGGCTATGTCTTCATTTTTAGTGTGAAGTACACCCTGTCCGTCTCTAATATGGTGTATCACTGATGTGGTCTTAGCTGCTTGTATCGTCCGTGCTAGTAGTCTCCCACTCTTGTTCCCGTGTTCGTAGAATACTTTCTGACCAAGTACATACCGTCTCCTAACGTGTTTTCCCAGTTCCTCCCTTAGGGCAGAGCGAGCTTTCAAAAGATCCTGTAAGGTGGCTTGCAAGGCCGAGCGTTTATGAGCTAGTTCCAGCTTATTAATTGTTACAATAAGGGATTTGATGAGTTCTTGCTGTCTCTTCTTGGCCATCGTTGCCAAAGAAATCAGCTTCCCTCGTAACACACATTTGTGCGCTTCCCAAATTGTGACAGGTGTCACATCTGGGGTGGAATTTTCTTGAAAGTATAACTTAATTTGTTCTCTTATCTGCCTGAGGTTTTCTGGGTCCTTCAGTAGGGAGGGGTTCAGTCTCCAGGATTTTGTCCTTTTGTTCGAATCTGGGAACGTGAGGGTAGTTGTTATGGGGTGATGGTCAGAGAGAAACATTGGTTCGATGGTAGCATGAGTAAGGAGGGCTAGGTCAGGTTGCGAAAGAAATAAGTAATCTAGTCTGGAATATTTATTATGAGGGGGAGAGAAGAAGGTGTAATCCCTAACCGTAGGGAACATAGTACGCCACGTGTCATGGAGTGTTAGATTTTGGAGTTCTTTTTTGATCTGACGCAGGGCACGATACGGGAGATTCGATGCACCTGTTGAGGAATCAAGAGGCGGGTTCAGTGGGACGTTAAAGTCTCCTCCCAGGATTACTATTCCTTCCTGGAAGGATGCCAACTCCATACAGGTAGATCTAAAGAAGGATACTTGGCGTTCATTGGGGCAGTACACATTTGCCAGTGTAATCGGCTTGGCCGCATATGTGCCCTTAATGAAGACGTATCTGCCTTTGGGGTCGATCAGTGAATCTGTCATGGTAAAGTCTGCGTGCTTAGAGATAAGTATAGACACACCCTTAGTTTTGGATTCTGGGTTCGTGGAGTGCACTGCCTTTTTGTATACATGGTTCCCCATTCTCGGGATAGCGTCAGACCGAAAATGGGTCTCTTGCAGCAGAAGGAAGTGGGCCTTGTGTTTGGTTAGTGCCGAAAGCACCTGGGCTCTTTTCTCTGGCAGGTTCAGGCCCTTGACATTAAGAGAAAGACATTTTAGAGAAACCTGTTGCCTGGTCGTTGAGCCTTTCTGCATCTTGCACGTATGTGGGGGTCAAGAAATGTGAACAAGTGTAAGAGGTATTTGTGGGGGTTCCAGAAAATTGTTGGGGAACCGGCGGAGTACCGAAAGGCTCCCCTTAGGGGAGAGAGCGAGGAGTGACCCCCACCAATATAGGGGTACAAGAAGGGGGGGTGTGATGAGGGATAGGGAAAGAGAAGGGGAAGGTAGAGGGTAGGGAAAGGAGTCTAAGAGAAAAGAGGGGGGGAAGAGGTCAGGGGAACAGTATTCCGCTCCCAGAGGGGCGGAGGGGGTGTAGATGAGGTATATAGGTCTTGTATGTACGTGGGGTTCTTTGGCCACTAGTACAAGGCTTGTACCGGAGGTAGCTGAGAGCACTCCCAGCCACCTGAGGGGGGGGGGGTTCCGGAGGATCAGCAATTACCCAATAGGGCAGCTGATGGGGGACAATAAACTAGGACTACAACTCGAGAATACGCAACAAGGAGGACGAAAAAGGTTATAAACAGAGAAACACCTTTTAAGGGTAACTGAACAATTAACTTAGTGGGTCATGACCAGAAATTAGCAGACGTATGTAAAATATATCTAATAAAGACAAAGAGAACCATAACAGGTGCAAATATAGATCCCAATTGTGTCCAGGCGGGTACTCGTATTCAGTCTATATTCGCGTAACACAAGCTAGGTAGTTGTGGAATACTTGCACCCAAGGCTAGATGAAATTCAGGGCTGTCTTAAACTACAACTAACACCTTCTCAATGCCGTCTGCCAGTTGAGTTGCAAGAATTGACAGATAGAATAGTCATCCGTCTGATAGCCTAAGGTTACCAGCATCTAGGGAGGTTAGTACCTACACGAGACTTCGGACATCCGCTCCCCCTCCCGTCCATGAATAGTGGGGCAGAGGGGGAGAAGAAAGGAGTCTCTGGACTACAGCTCCGGTCCTCTGCTATATTGGCACAAACCCTCCCAGATGAGGAACAACATAAGCAAATGTTACAGAGGGGTATTTTAAACTCTAAGTACCCAAACACTAGTCAACCACTTCATATAAGCTTGTTAGCAGCATTCACAAGTTAGAAGACAATATCACCTGAATGCAGTGTATAGCGTGGGCTTAGGAGAAAAGAATGGGATCCATGGGGAAGGAAGAAAGCTAAGTGATCCGCTTGACTTGAAATATCCATGAGGGATCGCCTGCAAAGGAAGTTCAACAAGAAACTATTGGTACCTGGGGTGAGTCGATCAGAGCGTCCTACAAGTCACCAAGAACGAACTTCGGTCAGGACCCTCAAAACAAAGAATACGCAGGTCCGATATCGATAGAGAAGCAGAGTAGATGCTGATATACTTGTGAGGTAGAGAGGAGTTTCCTGGGAGAGAAGAGAAAAAAAAAAAAAAAAAAAGAAAAGGGGTAGGGGAAGACGAAAGCGTCTCTCAGCCGCTCTTGTATAATAGCATGGAGAGAGTGACATTCAATCCTCCTGGCAACTCCTTCGGGGGGTGTCCGCCCTCTCCCGGTCGTGTGAGGGATGATCCCGTCTCACGTTGCGATCGTTCGGTGAAGTGGGATCCAGCCTGCGGCGTCTGGATCGTTGTCGTTGAGCCTTTGGAGAGGAGCTGTGGGAAACCGGTTTCCACGGTTCCGCGGGGAAGTAGAAGGAATACCAGTCGGGCAGCTCGATCGGTGGAATGTCTACCTGCTCACAAAATGTCGGTAGGTCTTCAGGCGTTCTGAGAAGGGCTGTGCGCCCTCTGTAGGTAGCAGATAAACAAAATGGGAACTTCCATCTATATTGTATGTTGCGTGACCGCAAGACGTCCAGCAGGGGGCGAAGTGAGCGTCTATTCTGCAGGGTGATCTGCGATAGATCCTGAAAAAGTTTAATGTCAGCTCCATTGAACACAATACGTCCCCTGTCTCTGGCCTTCCTGAGGATCTCCTCTTTAAGCGGGTAGTTCACAATGCAGCACACAGTGTCTCTGGGGGGCTCGGAGTCCCGGGGTAGGGGTCTTAAGGCACGGTGAAGCCTCTCCATTTCAATTGGAGTATCTGCCGGCCGGCCGAGCAGGTCATTAAAAATGGCGCATATAGTCTGCATCAGGGTTGTCTGGTCTACGTTTTCAGGGACCCCCCTCACCCTGATATTGTGTCTACGCCCCCTATTGTCCAAATCTTCCACATGCCTGTGGAGTTCGAACATGTGTGGCAGTTGTATGTCGTAGGCCTTCTGCACTTGCCTGATTGCAGCTGCTTGCAGATGCGACGTGTCCTCCACTTCAGCCACGCGGCGATTGATCCCCAGGAGCTCCGATTTGAGCTCTGATATGGAGGACATCATGGTGGATTTGATGTCTAGCGCCACCTTTTGTAGGTCCCTCTGGAGGTCCAACAGGGTCGGGTTGGGAGCTGCGGCGCCGTCGTCGTCTGTCAGCGGTTCCTCCGCAGTATTAATTGAGGCCGGGGATGCGGCCTGCGCGTCCGCGTGTTGTCCCTGCGGCCTGTTCCGGAACATCTCCGGGATGTTGTTCGGCTGGGACCCGGTATCTTTCAGCGTGCGGGGTGTTGACGAGCTCCTGGTCGATTTCCCCATGTTTGTAGGCTGATGTACCCGTATCTGAGCTTCGTTTTCGTCCTCGTTGTGCGGGAGCTCTTGCCTTAAGCTGCCATCTCGGGTCCCGTCCAGGCCACGCCCCCTCCAGTTGTTTTAGCTTTTTCTTCTTCACTGAGGAGAGTGTGACTGAAGGGGCTGGCGCCTTTTTTGCAGTGTTTCTCGCCAGCTGACCGCCGCTATTAGGGTTAGTTGTTGGCTTGTTCCGTGTGCCTCCCAGCACCATTTTATATTTAAATGGTCCCCCTCACCTCTCAGGCTTGTTAGTCCACAAATTATGTTGTTTCCGGGATGACGGGCTGCCTGTTTTACACAACTATTTCTCCCCCACAGAGCGGAGCTCTAGCCTGACATGTCTGTCGAGCTAGCCTCCGCGCATGCGCTCTCAGCCTGCTGTTTTTTTTTTTTTTTTTCTGTGTGTGTGATTGTTGCCAGTGACTATAGCCACAAGCAGTGATCAATGTATTCTGACAGCTGGGAAACCTTTCACTGTCAGAGGGATTCCCCCCTCAACACTAAATATGTTGATGGGGTAATCAAGCAATTTTCTTTCCTTCAAATGCCTGTATAAGCAGCATTTTCTTTATGCATAGTGGGCTTAAGACCTTACAGTGCTAAAGTTACCAGGCTGCCATTGAGGTATGAAGGAGAAAATTGCAGGTATGAAGGAGAAAAGACACTGTCCTTGTAGATTTAACTCTTTTGTGTCTTCCTGGCTGCAGAGTTTGTTCTGTCACCTCTCCAGCTTTTTCTTCCTCCCTGATCTGTGTTCCCTCTGTACAATATGTGTCATTTCTGTTGCTTTCTTCCTTTAGCAACAATCTTAAAGAATTTGTAAAGTTTCAGGGTTTTAAAAACAAAAACAAACATGTCAAAATTACCTCTGCTGTTCAGCTGGTTTTCCCCGATCCTCCTCTTCTGAGGTCCCCTCAGCAGTGCTCCTGGCTCCTCCTCTTCTAGAGTCCCCCATCAAAGAAGCACTCTTCTTCGTGGACACTCGTGCATGTACGCTCCCGTGTCCTGCTTCTACATCTGTTCACACAGAAAGCAAGACTCGGCCCTGGCACCCACGTCATTGGATTTGATGGCAGCGAAAGTCAATGGCTGCGCTGCTATCACACTATCCGATCAGGACACGAGACACAGGCCGGAGCTGGTGAACCACAGGGCTCTGGTTAGTATAACGGGGGCTTGGGGGGAGGGGGGCTGAGTGACGGAAGGTTTTTCACCTTAATGCATAGAATGCATTAAAGTGAAAATACACAAGGGTTTACACCCTTTAAACTGAAAAAAAAAAAAAAAAACACAGGAGGGTGCAAACACCTAGTGCATTAGCACCATACATCTTTATTTAATGCTAAAAGACAATTGCATACTCACATATGTGACAGCAGTCTTATCTTATTGAATTTCCCTTGAAACGCATCAACCTTCCCAATGTATAGATGACATCACCTATGGCTGGAGTTTCTGTATGATAAGCCTTTTGTCACTTCTGTCTGTTAGTATACAATTGTCTTTTAGCATTAAAGCGAAGGTTCCACCATTTTTTTTTTTTTTTTTTTTTTTTAAAGCCAGCAGCTACAAATACTGCAGCTGATGGCTTTAAAAAAAATGGACACTTTCCTGTCCAGTGTGCCCGCGATGTCGGCAGACAAGGTCGAGCAGTCGCTTGGTCCTCGGATGCTGCCGCCCCCATTCTCAGTGAGGGAATCAGGAAGTGAAGCCTTGCCCGGTTCCCTACTGCGCATGCACGAGTAGCGCGGTGCGCCGTCACTGGTCCTCACTCTCTCCTGGGAACAGTGTGTTTCCCAGAAGACAGCGGGGGAGTGCGGGTAGGGACATGTCTCCCGCAGGAGTGTATTCCCGGAAGTGGGTGCAAATACCTGTCTTAGACAGGTATCTGCACCCCCCTCCCCCTGAAAGGTGCCAAATGTGACACCGGAGGGGGGAGAGGGTTCCGAAAAGCGGAAGTTCTATTTTTGGGTGGAACTCTGCTTTAAATAAAGTTGTATGGTGGTAATGCACTAGGCCTTTGCACCCTCCTCTATATGTTTAGTGTTGTTTGAAGATTACTCGATCTGAGGAGGGCCACACTGGATTGAGCATTACACTTGACCACCATTTAGGAGTACCTTTCCACTTGAGCACCCAAATGTAATTGTATCTTTGGAACAATGCATCTTAAGGCTGTAGCTGATCCGCTTCTAGTGAAGGGGGTCTCAAATTGGCGGCCCTCTAGCTATTGCAAAACTGCAAATCCCATCATGCTTCTGCGAGTCATGCTTGTAACTGTCTGCCTTGCAATGCCTCATGGGACTTGTAGTTTTGCAACAGCTGGAGGGCCGCCAGTTTGAGAACCCTGTTCTAGTGGTTCTGATTTTAGGCACAGTGCTTAAAATAGAAATCAACTCAGCATGTACAGAGCAGGATGAGACAGTGCATTAGTGGATTTAAATCAGTATAGGCACTTTTACAGTATGTTTAATGTTTTTGATAGCTATAACTGCAGATAGGGCCAGCCTGAAGTGATCTATTAAGACTTACTTTTCTAACTAAAGTTCCTCTTTAATAAGATATTATTTTATGCAAAACCTTGGGTATAATTTCTTATAACAACTTAAGTGCATTACTGACTTCAGTACACATATTTACTAACATAAGTTATAACTACAGCTGCTGGCACCATGTAAGAAGTCTCACCAGTCTCACCAGTGTGCAAAATGTTCAAGATACATTTGATATATATAACAAAAATCTAATACCGGTAATTGCTAATAAAAACCCCTTTTATTGACGCTTACTGATATTTATTAACACTTACTGATATTGAATATTTTCATGGCATTAAACTTTTGTACATCTTGCACACTTGAACACTTTGATAAGTAATATGCATTTTAGGTAGTGCTTAACTTGTTAATTGTTAATATTACATAGTTACATAGTAGGTGAGGTTATGTTAACTGTTAATAATGTTGATTGTTAAAAAGGAAGTAAACCCTCTTAAAAAAAATTCTGAAAAAAAATTCTGAAAAAAACATGCAAGAGAAAGGCACAATGAGCTAGTATGCATAGCATACTAGCTCATTATGTATTACTTACCCGAGATCAAAGCCCCCACAGCGGTGCTCGTTCCTCTCCTCCATCGCCACCATCTCTCCCTGAGTGTTTTCCTCGTGTCGCGGCTCCAGCGCTATGACTGGCCGGAGCCACAATACGTTACTCCCGCGCATGCCGCCACTAACACCGTTAGTAACGGCACGCTCAGTGCGCCTGCGCGCCTGCGCGCCTTTGTGTACGGCACATGCACCGTAGACATCGGTGCATGTCTTTTGCAAATATCTCCTAAACCATGTAGGTTTAGGAGATATTTCTTGCACCTACAGGTAAACCTTAATCTAGGCTTACCTGTAGGCCTAAGTGGTCTGTAATTGTACAACTGAAATGTTTACATTTTTGTCGTCCATTCATAAAGCTCTATCTTATCTATCATTTGCCTCAATGAAAGTATAGCTGTAGAGCAGTGGCGGCTGGTGGGCCTTTCTTCTGGAGGGTCGTCAAACAACCAGCACTACCCCTCCCCCCTCCGGATGGCGCAACATTGATGCACCCCCTGCACCAGTGGTGGCCGCAGGACTCACAACACTGTCAGCCAGCTAGTGCAGCCCCACCCCACCCCCCCCAGGTCCGTCACTTACTATGTGACGAGCGAGCTGGCTGTGTCGTCCTCTCCTTGCTGGCTGTGTCCTCTGGGCAGCGGTGGGTCTGGCTTCAGTGTCTCCTCTTCCACAACGCTAGGCATCCAATAGGATCACCTGGTGCTTTGGCCAATTGGGAAACGTGTCACTGACCTGCCTCCTAATTGGCGGGGAGGGACTGTAGTGTGAAAACAGCAAAAATGTATTTGCTATGGTCACACAATTGGGTGGGATCAGGGCACACTCTCTGCGCCCCGAGCCCACCCTATTTTGAAGCCTATTAGAGCCTCTGGGTCTAATCGGGTGCTTCAAAAAAAGACTCCCCCCCGCCATATGAATCCATGTGTCCGGCGTCTTGAAAGGGGCCAGGCACATGGTGCCCGTGAGCCCACAATGCACGTGCCACCACTGCTGTAGAGGTAAATGACGGGGGCTACTTTTTAAATTATGTACATTTTTTATTAGTTTTTCATTAAAAAATAGAAACATTTCCAACAAAGGAATAACAACAAGAAACACATAAATAAGGTTTCTGCAAAACATAATTAAAGAGAAGTAGAAAAAAAACATAAATAATAAGTAATATTGTACATTCCAGCATAGTTTTATTCACTTCACTTATATCGCTTATAAAAGCGATAAACCCAGCAGAGAAGGTTGACACCCTCGTAAACCGGATGGCCAGTCAAAGAAACAAAATAGAAATGCAACAAACAGACCCAAGGCGCTCAACCATAGAATGAGCTAGCAGTTATGTATGGTAGTAACATGCATCCTATTGACCCAGTCTTTTGCTGCATGCAATCCACTGGAGGAATGGAGATTTCCAAAACAGAAACACAAAGGCTATATGCTGCACACTGGTAAAGTCAAGGTATCCATGAGAAACACATAGATAAATTCTCCGTCTAATCATATAATGCATTTCAAAGCCCCTGGCTTTTTTGTCAAATCTAGTTTGGTGAGGGGGCAAGGGGAATAAATAGTGGTTAGATGTCACAGGTAGGGGGTGGGGGAACTGGCTCATATTTTAGCTTAACCCTTGAGTCACAACCTCAAGTGCTGTTCGCAAAGATTAATAAACACTTATCTAAAAATGGTTTGGAAGCAATATAATTGTATAACATGTGGCAGAGCGAGGCTCTGTCCCAATGAAAGTGAAGATAGGGACACAGGGTTTGCATATCTGCAGACTGCAGGACTACAGAGTGTAGAATTTAAATGGAGGAAAATGCTCTGTCAGTTTTCTCCAGGTTTTCCTACTTTAGTATGGGACTCAGTAGTTTGGAGATCCCTAAGAGACTTGGGTGGGACGGGGTCTCCAACCCTGTGTCCGGGTCTTGTGGACAGGTGCACACAACCAATATAATGAGGGGCTGGTGAGAGCAGAGGATGGTGGAGAGTGAGCAGCTTGCTAACTGCAGTGGCTGCTTGTGAGTGTCTTTGTGTGAGGATAAACGCTGTGTGCGTTGAAGGGCGTTAAAGCTGTGTGCGTCCAAGGAGCCAGAAGCTGTGTGCATTAAGGGACTTCAAGCTGTATGCATTTAAGAAGCCCAAAGCTGTGTGCATCCAAGACTGTGAGACTGGAAGATCTAGTGGTTTAAGGTATCAGTACCTAAAGCAAGCAGAGGAACTGCTAACAAGAGAGCCAGGTGGCTTGGTATGTTTTCCTTATTTTTGGACTGCTAAATGAAGTTAAACCCATGCGTGGGAATCCTGAATGGACATTTTGCTTTTGTTTTTCTGTTTAAATAAACGTGGGCTACCAGGCCCTTAACTAGAATGCCTGTCTGATATGGACTCACTGCATAAAAATGCATCTATACACTTGAGCTAAAACACCCCAATATCACAAACAGTATATATTACTATCAATAGTATATACCGTTATACAATTACAATGCCTTGAAAAAGTATTCATGTCCCTTGAAATTTTACAGATTTTTTCATGTTACAACCAAAAATGTAAATGTATTTTATTGGGATTCTATGTAATAGGCCAACACAAAGTGGCACATAATTGTGAAGTGGAAGGAAAATGATAAATTGTTTTCAATTTTTTTTACAAATACATATCTGAAAAGTGTAGTATGCATTTGTATTCAGCCCCCCTGAATCAATACTTTGTAGAACCACCTTTCGCTGCAGTTGCAGCTACAAGTCTTTTTGGGTATGTCTCTACCAACTTTGCACATCTAGAGAGTGACATTTTTGCTCATGCTTCTTTGCAAAATAGCTCAAGCTCTGTCAGATTGAATGGAGAGCGTCTGAGAACAGAAATTTCCAAGTCTTGCCATAGATTCTCAATTGGATTTAGGTCTGGACTTGGACTGCTTTGATCTAAACCATTCCATTGTAGCTCTGGCTGTATGTTTAGGGCCAATGTCCTGCTGGAAGGTGAACCTCTGCCCCAATCTCAAGTATTTTGCAGGCTCCAACAGGTTTTCTTCTGAGATTGACCTGTATTTGGCTCTATCCATCTTCCCATCAACTCTGACCAGCTTCCCTGTGGGTATGGTGTGTTCAGGGTGATGTGCAGTGTTAGTTTTTCGCCACACACCACATTTTTGCTTTTAGCCCAAAAAGCTAAATTTTGGTCTCATCTGATCAGGGCACCTTCTTCCACATGTTTGCTCTGGCTTCCCGCAAACTGCAAATGGGACTTCTTAGGGCTTTCTCTCAACATTGCCTTTTTTCGTTCCACTCTTCCATAAAGGCCATATTTGTGGAGTACACGACCAATAGTTGTCCTGTGGACAGATTCTCCCACCTGAGCTTTGGATCTCTGCAGCTCCTCCAGAGTTACCATGGGCCTCTTGACTGCTTCTCTGATTAATGCACTCCTTGCCCGGCCTGTCGGTTTAGGTGAATGTCCATGTTTTGGTAGGTTTGCAGTTGTGCTATACTCTTTCCTTTTTAGATGATGGATTGAACAGTGCTCCGTGAGATGTTCAAAGCTTGGAATTTTTTTATTCTGACCTAACCCTGCTTTAAACTTCCTCACAACTTTATCCCTGACCTGTCTGGTGTGTTCCTTGGCCTTCATGATGTTGTTTGTTCATTAAGGTTCTCTAATAAATCTCTGAGGGCTTCACAGAAGAGATATATTTATACCGAGATTAAATTACACACAGGTGGACTCTATTTACAAATTAGGTGACTTCTGAAGGCAATTGGTTCCACTAGATTTTAGTTGGGTGTATCAGATTAAAGGGGGCTGAATACAAATGCATGCCACACTTTTCAGATATTTATTTGTAAATATTTGGAATACCGTATATCATTTTCCTTCCACGTCAGTTATGTGCCACTTTGTGTTGGTCTTTCACATACAATCTCAATAAAATACATTTCAATTTTTGGTTGTAACATGACAAAATGTGGAAACTTTCAAGGGGTATGAATGATTTTTCAAGGCACTGTATATTGCTTCCAAACCATTTTTAGATATGTGTTTATTAATCTTTGTGAACAGCACTCAAGGTGATGACTAAAGGGTTAAGGAAACATATCAGCCGGTTCCCCCGCCCCCTGCATGTGACCGCTAACAAATAATTATTCTCCTTACTCCCTCACCAAACTAGATTTGACAAATAAATCAGGAGCTTTGAAACACGTTATCTGATTGGAGAAGGAGCCCTGCAGTCCCTCCCCTTCCTCTGACGCTCCCCTTCCTCTGCTGGATTGGCCATGTCATCTCCCTTAGCCTGCCACATTGTCTCCATCCTGTGAGCGCTCTTTTTCTTGGTGGGCTCCAGCTTTACCATACACCACACTAAAGTGTGCCTTCCCTGCGTGATACAAACAGCTGATCCCAGCAAGCCTTCCAGCTGGGGTGTGAACTTTGAGCCTGTTTCCATCACACATGCTGGGCCCTCCATTTAGTGTTTGAGGCTGGATGAGACTTGGGCTTTTACCTTTTAAAGTAAACTGTGTCGTTCACACATAATTGTGTTTTTATCTGGACTGTGTACTTTATCTATGGCCACATTGAATTCTAGAGTGGTGAGGTTTCCGTTTTTATTCCCTAAATAGGGTGTCTATGGTTATAAATATACGTTGTGGAAACCATACTGAACAATTATGCAACATGTAAAGTAGCTGCAACATCCATTTAATCCTAATTAACGTGCACCAAGTTCTCCTTGTCTGTCTAAGCCTAAGGAGAAGTTCTATATTCTGGACTTGATAATCTGACTCACAAGGTGAAACCTGTACCCCTAAGTACTTAAAAGATGATACAACAAAGATTAATGTTTCCACAGGTGCCAGATCAGCCTCTAAAGAGTCCAGGGGCATCAAGACCAACTTGTCCTAGTTAATGGTGATTCCAGAAAAGGAGCCATACTGTCACGTACATGGTGAAGATCGAGCAGTAGAGAGGGCTTCTCTTGCACCTCCTGTCCAACACCCCTGGTAGAGATGACAGGGAGTGAAGGACACAGAGTGGCACAAGGGCCAATGTAGTAGATGGCTCCGGCTGGGCCTTGGCAGAGACCTGATGGCTGGAGATCACTGGGTAGGTACTGAAGACAGGAACTCCTTGTTGCTGGAACAGCCGGCAGAGGCGTAGCCGGAACAGAAGCCAGGTGGTCATCAACAGCTGAGCAGAGCAGATATCGAGACGTGAGGCAGAGACTAAGTCAGGATACAGGCCGGGTCTGGTACCCAGTCGGGCAGCGAGGTACAGGAACATAAGACAGGAGCAGAGTCAACACAAGCCAAGGTCACAGGTAGGCAGGCAGAGATCCAAGCCAGGTACAGGTGAAGCCAGGTCAGACACAAGGAACAGATCTGGTAACTGTAAACAAGCTGAAAGACCACTCAGCAAAGTGTGCATGTTATTGTTTGGTTTAAATAGGCACACTGGCGCCAATGCATGCCCTTTGTTATGCACATCCTGGTATGCCCGTGTCTGTGCACCAGTTCACGCTTGTTACCCAGGTTTCTCTTACATTGCCCCCCCCCCATATGGGCAACCTCCTGATGCCCAATCATGGCATGTTTCAGGGTGGGTCTGGAAGAAAGTCTGCATTAACCTCTTGGCATGGAGATTAGATTCTGGCTCCCAGGAATTGTCTTCAGGTCCATAGCCTTTCCATTTAATTAGATACTGGATAGTGCTCCCTTGTTTCCTGCAATCTACAATTGTCTCAAATTTATATTCTTTGTTGCCGTTTATTAAGGTAGGTGCAGGTGGACCTGACTCACGACCAGGAAATGGGTCTAACCTTGCAACTTTTGGTAAAAACACATGAAAGACACAATGGATCTTGTAAGTTGCTGGGAGTACGAGTTTGTAGGCTGCCGGATTGATTTGTCTCTTAACTGTGAATGGACCAATATATCTAGATGGACAGGATAATTTTAGGTTGGCAGTAGACAACCATACCTTGTCTCCTACTTGAAATTTCAGGTCTCCTCTCCTCCTTTTTATCAAAGAATATTTTATTATCTCGTTGAGCCCTGGAAATGGCATATTGTAGTACCTTGTAATTTGATTGAAGGACACTTACTTTTTCCTGGACTGCGGGGACCGAGGAATCAGGCAAGATGTCCGTTATAAAGGCTGGAAAATTTTCATAATTTGGAAAGAACGGGGCTTCTCCTGTGGCTGAATGAACTGTGTCATTGTATGTGAAATCTGTCAGAGGTAACAGTGATGCCCAGTCATCTTGGGCAAAGGATGAGAAGCACCGAAGGTACTGCTCTAGAGTTTGATTTGTTCGCTCAGTTTGGCCATTCGTCTGAGGATGGTAGGCTGACAAGAAGCAGGTTTCGATCTTAAGAACCCTGCAAAGATCTTTCCAGAATCTGGACGTGAATTGCACCCCTCTATCTGAAATGATGCTGCTAGGCACCCCATGAAGCCAAACCACTTCCTTGATAAAGGTATGGGCAATTTATGTTGCTGAGGGGGTTTCCAACATGAGAATGAAGTGAGCCATCTTTGTGAGTCTGTCAATGACCACAAAGATGGTAGTGAACATCTCAGATGGGGGGAGTTCACCAATAAAATCCATATTAATCATTTCCCAGGGCCTCTTGGGAATAGGCAACGGTCTTAATAGACCCCAAGACTTGGTTTTGTCCTTGTTTCGGATGCAGACTCCACAGGTACCCACATAGTCCTTGCAGGCGGTTCTTAAACCTGGCCACCAAAAATAACATTGCACAAGCTCTGTTGTTTTGGTTACCCCAAAGTGTCCTGCCAAAGGGTGATCGTGGCACTGGCTGAGGATCTTGGGACACAGACTTGGAGGAACAAACACCTTTTGGTTGAGCCAAAATAACCCCTCTTGCTCCTGGAGGCAAACACTTGGTGGCAGAACGCCCCTTGTGGAAGCTTGCTTGAGCTGGGTAGTCAAGTCTGTATTAGTAAGAAACTATGGGCTGGTAGAATTGTGTCTGCCTGATGGTGTGCTTCCCTTCCTCTGGGTATATGCGGGATAACACATCAGGTTTGACGTTCTTGGTACCTGGTCTATAGGTTATATGGAAGGAGAAGCAGGAAAAAAATTGTGCCCACCTGGCTTGCTGGTGTCTTAGTCGTTTGACAGTTCTGAGATATTCAAGGTTCTTATGATCAGTAAAGATCAAGATGGGGTGAGCTGTTCCTTCCAAAAGGTAACACCATTCCTCTAGGGCTGTCTTAATGGCCAGTAATTCCCGATCTCCCACGTCATAATTTCTTTCTGCAGGGCTGAGTTTCCTGGAAAAGAAGGCAACGGGGGTGTAACAGAGACTTTGTTCCCTGGCGTTGTGACAGGATAGAACCCACAGCATTTTCTGAGGCATCTACCTCGAGGACATATGGGGATGCAGGGTCTGCATGTTACAGGATAGGTGCTGTAGTAAACCGAGTCTTTAATTGGTGGAATGCTGTTTGAGCTGCAGGTGTCCACTGAAAACTGGTATTCTGCTTCATCAGCTGGGTGACAGGAGAAATGATAGCAGAGACATTTTTAATAAACTTGCGGTAGAAGTTGGCAAATCCGATAAACCTCTGTGTGCTTTTCCTCTCTGTAGGAGTGGGCCACTCAAGGATAGACCTGACTTTCTGATGATCCATGGAGATGCCTGACATAGAAATAATGAGTCCCAGGAACTGAATTGTCTTTCTCAAATTCA
This sequence comes from Rana muscosa, assembly GCA_029206835.1. NCBI lineage: Eukaryota > Metazoa > Chordata > Amphibia > Anura > Ranidae > Rana > Rana muscosa. Next base: position 1,207,781,171 of record CM055122.1, read on the forward strand.
CATTTCTTTCTCGTACATCACGGGACACAGAGCGACATAGTCATTACTATGTGGGTTATATAGATACCTCCAGGTGCTGGCACTGGCAACTTCCAAAACCGGAAGTACCCTCCCCTATATAAGCCCCTCCCATCCGGGAGTACCTCAGTTTTTTGCCAGTGTCTAAGGTGTTGGCCAAGAAGTAACATGTGTTTTTCACTGAGCTTGCGTACAGGTTCTTTTGGGCCTCAGTAAGCTATTCCGGATCCGACCAAAAAAGCTTCATAGCTAAACGGTCGGTACCCGGGCCTTGCAAGAGAAGAGCAAGGTTTTGCCTGTAATGCCTCTCTTAGGAGGGCTGGACCCTGGGATCCAGAGCTCTGGTCATACCCACGACCAAGATGTTTTCTGTGCAGGGTGCTATACAGGTCCAGGGGAGTGGAATCCTTGGGAACCCGGTCCCTGAAGGTTTAATTACAATGCCTGCCGTGATAGGTGAAGTTTGGGCTTCTGTGGACCAAACAGAGTCCTGCGGCGGGGAAAAGGTAAGTGGGGGCCCCTCAGGAACTTGGTTCTATTGAGGGGACCCCCAAGCCTAATATGTCTTTCTGCCTGTTACCGAAGGTATTCCCGCTAATATTCTGTGCATGCCTGTTACTACTAAGAAAATGTAAAAAAAATTAATAGTAGGCAAGAAAAAAAAAAAAAAAAAATGGTAAGACCGCAGTACCTGTGTTAAACACTAGAGGCCGCTATGGTTCTTTTTTCTTGTAATGTGGATTTTTTTCTTCCAAAGTCAAATCCAGGCAGTTGGTAAGTTCTCTGCTGGGAAGCTGTCTCCTCTGCCCTGTTGCTGCGCTCATCCATCCCTGGGCCCTGCGGCAGGGACCCTGGCTCCCATCTAGCTCCTTATTTTTTCAAAAAAGAGCGCCGAAGGCGCACGTGCCTCTATATATAGAGGCAATCTGGAAAAAGGGGCGGAGCTGGTGGATGACGCTCGGTGTGCGCCGCGGCGCTACTGCGCATGTGCGGGCGTCCAGCGTGTTTAAAGGCACAATCACAGCTGGCTATTGAAGTGCACAGACAGAGCTAGCAACAGTAAATAAGGCACACAGAGGCGGTTGATGCAGGCATCCCCTAGAAAGGCACTTTAGTAGACACCAACTGTTATATAGCAGCAATTGTGCTAGACTATTATCAGTAAAAGTGGTGTATTACGGCTGGAATACCTCAGCTTTGGGCTTAGGAATATGCCGTCCAGAAGCTCCGGAACTAAATCTTCCAGGAAGCGAAGGGGGTCTCCATCGGGCTCTGAGGATCTTGGGCATGCTTCTGCTGCACCAGTCTCCCCTGAAAATTCAGAGGTTAGTGACCGTAGAGACCCCGCAGGAGTACCTGGTACTGTGGCTGTCCTCAGTTCACCTGCTCCTGTGTATGTAACAGAGGAGGTTTTTTCCTCAGCTCTGGGAGGATTAGAAGAGAGATTGTCAACATTGATCGCTGCCTCCCTGTCACAGGGAAAGCACGCCCGATCTCCGTCTCCTCCTTCAGAGTACCTGTTAGCGGAGCAACAGTCCCATACAGGGATCGACCTGCCTGAAGGGGATCAGGATGAGGTTGATTCTGTTATAGAGGAATCAGCAGTGGAGGAACCTTTCTCAGCATCTCAAGCTGAAAGATTATGGGTTCAGTCCCTGACTAAAATGGTCCAATCAGCATTTAAAATGCACCTTGCGGAACCATCAACCACTACTGTCTCCTCGCTGGGGTCGCTAAAAGCTCCCCAGACTGTCTGTTCCTTTCCACTTCACCCTTTACTGGAAGGGCTCATTTACCAGGATTGGGAACATCCTGATAAAATATTTACTCCCCCCAAGAGATTTCCGGTGGTCTATCCCATGGAGGATAAGTTCATCAAAAAATGGAGGGTCCCTACAGTGGACGCAGCCATCTCTTGTGTGAATAAATCACTGACATGTCCAGTGGATAATGTCCAAATGTTCAAGGACCCAATAGATAAAAAATTGGAGTCCTTATTAAAATCTGCTTTTTCTACAGCAAGCTTGGTGACACAACCAGCAGTGGCAGCTATTGGGGTATGCCAAGCAGTGAAGGATCAGTTGAAACAGGTCTTAAGGGACTTGCCAGATCAGCAGGCCCTTGCCCTAGCTGATCTACCTAGAGCCTTATGCTTTGCGGTTGATGCCATAAAGGATTCAATCCATCAGGCCTCCCGCCTTACGCTGTCTGTAGTACATATGCGCAGGCTTCTATGGCTCAAAAACTGGTCTGCTGAAGCTCCCTGTAAAAAAATTGCTGGTTAGCTTCCCATTTCATGGTGAACGCTTATTCGGGGAAGACCTGGACAAATATATCCAGAAAATTTCCAGCGGTAAAAGTACACTCTTGCCGGTTAAAAACAGAGTTAGAGGTCCCTCTTTTAAGAGGCCTGCTTCTCCAGTCCCTGGGGCATCGGCTGTGAAACAGTTCCGGCGGCCTCCTCGGTCAAATCCCGGGGGTAAAAATCAGGGACAATCGCAGGGTAATAAGAAACCCTGGGTCAGGAGAGGTACAAAACCTCCCCCAAAGTCAAATTCATGAAGGGTTGCCCCCACTCAATCGGGTGGGGGGAAGACTCCAGTTGTTCGCAGAGACCTGGCGGGACACGATCAGAGACAGATGGGTGCTCTCCGCAGTAAGTCTGGGATACAGATTGGAGTTAAAAGACTCTCCTCCTTCCCATTTTATGAGGTCAAACGTGCCAAGGGATCCCCGGAAGAGAGAGTCCCTCCTGTTGGCACTAGAACAACTATTGCTCCAAGGAGTATTTATGGAGGTTTCCCTGGAAGAATGGGGGTTCGGGTTTTACTCAAACCTCTTTACAGTCCCGAAGCCAAACGGGGACGTGAGGCCCATATTAAATCTAAAAGGGCTAAACAAATTCCTACATATCAGGACTTTCCGGATGGAGTCGATCCGATCGGTGGCCACTGCCCTACAAGGGGAGGAATAGTTAGCCTTGATCGACATCAAAGATGATTATTTGCACATTCCCATCTTTCCAGTCCACCAAAAATTTCTACGCTTTGCAGTAGAAGGGCGCCATTTTCAGTTCAGAGCCTTACCCTTCGGTCTGGCCACAGCACCACGAGTGTTTACAAAAATTCTGGCCCCATTATTGGCCAATCTAAGAACACAAGGTGTAACGATAATGGCATATCTAGACGACTTGTTGCTGATAGACCACTCAGTGAAAAAAATAGAAGTGGTCGTTCACAAGACAATCAAGTATCTGGAATCTCACGGTTGGATTATCAACCGAGACAAGTCAGCCCTAAAACCAGTCAAAAGTCTGGAATACTTGGGGCTAAGGCTGGATTCAGGCCAGAGAAAAATATTCTTGCCTCGAGAAAAGGTGTTGTCTTTGAGAGATTTGATCCACCTAGTGGGTACAAAAACACAGCCGTCCATATGCCTGTGCATGAGGCTGCTGGGAAAAATGGTGGCATCATTCGAAGCAGTACCCTACAGTCAATTCAATTCAAGGAATTTGCAAAGGGCCATACTGTCAGCCTGGAACAAAAAAGTTCAGGCCCTAGACTTACCAATGTCCTTGTCCCCTTCCGTTCGCAAGAGCCTCCGTTGGTGGTTGGTTCTCCAGAATCTGGAAAAAGGGAAATCCTTCAGTCCGATTTCTTGGAAGGTGGTCACTACAGATGCCAGCCTTATAGGCTGGGGAGCAGTACTGGAGCAATGGTCTCTCCAGGGCAGATGGTCGGATGCAGAAAAGGCCCTGCCCATCAATCTCTTAGAGATACCAGCAGCCCGGTATGCCCTAGTAGCATGGACATCCAAACTCCAAGGGTCCCCTGTCAGAATTCAATCAGACAATGCCACAGCAGTGGCATATATCAATCATCAGGGTGGCACCAGGAGTTGTGCAGCCCAGAGGGAAGTAAATTACATCCTGAAATGGGCAGAAAGATATGTCCCAGCCATATCCGCGGTATTCATTCCAGGAGTGGAGAATTGGAAGGCGGACTTTCTAAGTCGCCAGCAATTATGCCCAGGGGAATGGTCCCTTCACCCCGAGGTTTTCCGGACAATATGTCAGCGGTGGGGAACACCGGATGTAGATCTTCTAGCATCCAGATTCAACGCAAAGGTGGACAGGTTTGTCTCTCGGACAAGGGATCCCCTAGCTTGCGGCTCGGATGCCTTAGTGTTCCCTTGGAATCAGTTCAAGCTGATATATGCATTTCCACCGCCACAATTGTTACCTCGATTACTCCGCAGAATCAGGGTAGAAAAGAAACCAGTGATTCTGGTGGCTCCAGCGTGGCCCCGAAGAGCATGGTACGCGGAGATTGTAAAAATGTCAGTGGGGAGTCCTTGGACTCTCCCACATCGTCCGGACCTGCTTTCGCAAGGACCGATATACCACCCTTCCTTACCAGCCCTAGGTTTGACGGCCTGGCTATTGAAGCCCACATTCTAAAAAAGAGAGGTCTCTCTAATCCTGTGGTAGCTACCATGATCAATGCCAGGAAGCCGGTATCCAGGCAGATCTACTATAGAATCTGGAAGGCGTACATCGCTTGGTGTGAGGCCAGGAAATGGCATCCGCGTAAGTACGTAATAGGTAGGATTCTGGACTTCCTACAGTGGGCTGTAGATAGGAAGCTTGCCTTGAGTACTATCAAGGGTCAGATTTCGGCCTTGTCAATATTTCTTCAAAGGCCCTTGGCTTTGCATTCACTAGTCAAAGCTTTTATACAAGGAGTGATGCGTATTAGCCCTCCGGTTAATATTCCCATATGTCCATGGGACTTAAACCTGGTTCTGTCGGTTCTACAGAAGCAACCATTTGAACCATTACAGCACATTTCCTTGGTTCTCACCAGGAAATTGATTTTTCTAGTAGCCATTTGTTCGGCTAAAAGAGTGTCGGAATTAGCCGCTATGTCCTGTAAAGAGCCATATCTGGTTATCCATAAGGACAGAGTAGTGTTACGTCCTCATCCAGCCTTTCTTCCTAAGGTGGTATCGAGGTTTCATTTGAACCAAGATGTGGTTCTTCCTTCCTTTTTCCCCAAACCTAGTTCGGTAGAGGAAAAGTTATTACATTCTTTGGATGTAGTAGGAGCAGTTAAAGCTTATCTAAAAGCCACTGCTCAGATTCGTAGAACGGATACTTTGTTTATTCTGCCGGAAGGCCCCAGAAGGGGTCAGGCAGCGTCAAAATCTACTTTAGCCAAGTGGATTCGACAGGTCATAATGCAAGCCTATGGCTTGAGAAGGAGACCGCCTCCGTTCAAAGTTAGGGCACAATCCACGAGAGCAGTTGGAACTTCATGGGCAGTGCATCACCAGGTCTCCCTGGCTCAGATCTGTAAGGCCGCAACATGGTCTTCAGTACACACGTTTACTAGGTTCTACCAGGTGGACGTTAGAAGTCAGGAGGATGTCGCCTTTGGGCGCAGTGTGTTGCAGGCCGCAAAAGATCCTCATGCCTGATAGCGCTCAGCTTATGTATGGTGTATCCCCCCCCTCATTGGGCATTGCTTTGGGACGTCCCACATAGTAATGACTATGTCGCTCTGTGTCCCGTGATGTACGAGAAAGAAAAAAGGATTTTTATAAAAGCTTACCTGTAAAATCCTTTTCTTGGAGTACATCACGGGACACAGAGCTCCCACCCCTCTTTTGGGGACACTTATTGCTTTGCTACAAAACTGAGGTACTCCCGGATGGGAGGGGCTTATATAGGGGAGGGTACTTCCGGTTTTGGAAGTTGCCAGTGCCAGCACCTGAAGGTATCTATATAACCCACATAGTAATGACTATGTCGCTCTGTGTCCCGTGATGTACTCCAAGAAAAGGATTTTACAGGTAAGCTGTTATAAAAATCCTATTTTCTCGGCCTTGGCGTACAGTCCATGATCTCTTAGCCGGCCGAGAACATTTTTTTACGTGCTCACAGTGTGTTGTGATGGAGGGGGAGAAGATCAGGATATTGTCTAGATAAATGATCAGGAGCAAGTCTAGGAAGTCTCTGAAAATATTGTTAATAAAATGCTGAAATGTGGCTGGAGCATTACACAACCCAAAGGGCATAACGAGGTACACGTTATTGTAGGCACCTCATAAGTCAAACTTTGTAAAGATGGTAGAGGTCTTGAAGCGTTGACATAGTTCCGGGACCAGGGGTAAAGGATATCTGTACCTAACAGTAATTTTATGTAATTCCCGGTAATCAACACAGGGACGCAGGGTATGATCTTTCTTTTCCACAAAAAAGATTCCAGCGCCCGCAGGGGACGTGGACGGCCAGATAAAAGCCTTCTCCAAGTTGTCGTCAATGTACTGACAATAGCGCCTTAAGCTCCACTTCAGAAAGAGGAAAGATGCACCCGAAAGGTATTTCAGCGCCTGATAAGAGTTCAATTGGGCAGTCATATGGACAGTGAGGTTTCAGGATGTCTGCCTTCTGTTTATCAAAGACGTCCAGGAATTTGTGATATGCTGCAGGTATGAGCTGTGATACAGAAGAGTCAGTATGAACGTCCGGAAGGGGTGCAGGTCTCATAGAAGTGGGATGAAGGCAGGATTGCTGGCAGTAGGTAGACAAATTCATTTTCCCTGTTGTCCAGTTTATCTGCGGATTGTGGGCTTGCAGCCAGGGAATACCCAAAATAATGGGGAATAGAGGAGATGGAATAATGTCCAGGCGTAAATATTCCTAATGACCATTGTCAGATACAGCCAGCAACAGGTGAGTCTCATGTGTAATAGGCCCAGAGCTGAGGCGGGATCCATCGGCCAGATGGGTGGCTAGCTGGTGTGTCTTTGCTTGCAAAGGATTTTGGTGGAGTAGGGCAAAGTCTCTATCCATGAAGCAACTGCAAGCTCCCGAATCTACAATGGCAGGTACTTGAATGTCTCCTCCGGGGAACTGAAGTGATAGGAACAGAGTGATATGAGCAAATCCCCTGCCCACTGAACAGTTGGCCAGGTACGTAGAAGGGATGAACTTGGTCTTTGTGGGCCGCACAGGGCATTTTTGGAGATAATGTCCTGCCACCCCACAGTATAAGCATAGGCCCTTCTGTCGTCTTCGCAGTTTTTCTTCACTGGAAAGTGGAGAACGGAGAAGTCCCAGTTGCATGGGCCTTGCCTGCATATTTATTGAAGCTGTGGTGGTGCCAGCCTTTTCTGTTCTCCTTTCTCTAAACCTGCGATCAAGTTGGATAGCAAGACTAATGAGGTTGTTGAGGGAACTGGGGACCCCAACTCAAGCAAGTTCGTCTTTGAGGCCCTCAGACAGGCCAAGGCGGAACTGATGCTGCAAGGCTGCATCATTCCAACCTGTATCAGAGGCCCACAGGCGGAATTCTGCAGTATAGTCCTCAGCGAGTCGATGACCCTGTCGTAGGGTATGGAGAGCTAATTCTGCAGTAGCTGTACGCTGAGGGTCGTCATAGAGCTGGGCCATCGCTTCAAAGAAGGAGGCAAGAGAGTTCAGGGTTGTAGTGTTCTGTTCTAGGAGCTGATGGGCCCATGACTGTGAATCTCCCAGAAGCAGGGATATGGTGAAACCCACCTTGGTGGTCTCGAGTGAGAAAGTTCTCGGCTGCAGGACAAAATAAAGTTCACAAGAGTTCTTGAAAGCACAGAACTTGAGTCGGTCGCCTGTAAATCGCTCAGGTGCAGGAACTCGGGGCTCCAGTGGTGGCATAACTCCTGTGAATGAAGAGGCAGTCTGTTCAGATGTGAAGCAGCTAGGTGCGGTAGCAGGTGCACAGTCTTCAGAGTTGGGAACCATGGATTGAATGCAATTTTCCAGCTGCTGGTAGCTCTTGAAAAGTTCTGATTGCCTGGGTCAGCGAGGTAAGTTGCTGGCAAAGCGACCCCCGAGGTGAAGCCCCTCCCTCAATCTCTGGCTGAGTGGTACCGTCACATACCTGGTGGAGATCGAGCCTTAGAGAGGGCTTCTCTTGCACCTCCTGTCCAACGCCCCTGGTAGAGATGACAGGGAGTGAAGGACAGAGTGGCATGAGGGCCGATGTAGTAGACCTGGCAGACACCTGATGGCTGAAGATCACTGGGTAGGTACTGAAGACATGAACTCCTTGTTGCTGGAACAGCAGGCAGAGGCGTAGCCGGAACGGAAGCCAGGGGGTCATCAACAGCCGAGCAGAGCAGGTACCGAGACGTGAGGCAGAGACTAAGTCAGGATACAGGCCAGGTCTGGTACACAGTCGGGCCCCAAGATACGGGAACATAAGGCAGGAGCAGAGTCAACACAAGCAGAGGTCACAGGTAGGCAGGCGGAGATCCAAGACGAGTACAGGTGAAGCCGGGTCAGACACAAGGAACAGGAACAGATTTGGTAACTGGAAACAAACTGAAAGACCACTCAGCAAAGTGTGCATGTTATTGCTTGGTTTAAATAGGCACACTGGTGCCAATGCGCGTACTCACGCTCACATGTGCGCGCACGCTCATACATGCACCGATGCATGCCCTTTCTTGTGCACATCCTGGTATGCCCGTGCATGTGCACCAGTGCACACTTGTTACCCAGGTTTTTCTTACACATACTGGGAAATAAGGGACATAGCCATCAATAAAGTGGTGTCCCCCAAAAATAATATATCAGCATATAGGACAATTTTATCCTCCCCAGTACTCCTACACATGCCCACTATCTCTGTGGATTGCCCAATTGCTGCAGCCAGCCGTGCCAAGGAAAATAGGGGTGATAAAGGACACCCGTACCTCGATGAAGTGCAAAGAGATACAACACATGGGGGGCCCAGAAAGACGTTGCGTATGACGAAACATGTAGGGCAGTGCTACGACGTGCTGACACCATTACGCCCCATGTGACCCCGGTACACAGGCGTTCGTTTTTTGCTTTTTAAGCTTGCCGGCTACTTTTTACTTTCAATTTTTTTTATTCGTTTACAGATAGACAAACATGAACTACAAAATATTCACGAGGCAATAAACAACTCTCACTAAAAAGAAAGGAAAAAAAAAAACCACGACAGACACAATAAGGCTAATAATCCTAGCGTGGTACCCTTATCATGGCCGAAAACTCATGCCACTACTAAACCAGAACCAGGATCCCGATGAGACCGCCCCAGCACCCCAAATGGGAACATATTGCGCCAGAACAGGCACTCCTGGGAACCTGGAGAGTGACTGTTATTATGGACCGTCCATGAGCTTTTCGATTGTAAAAGTGTTTTAGGTACCTAGCCTATATACCTAGAGAAGGGGGCCCATTAAACCTGATTACCATAAGGTAACTAGACTACAAGTTCACTTCGGTTGTAGTGGGGGGCCAAATTACATAGAGGAGGAGGGGAGGGAAACAGAACAGAAAAGGGAAGAAAGGAAGAAGAAGAGCCAATCGGCAGGACGCGAACCGGCCATACAGAGTAATTGTGTGTTATGCCAGAATACCCGGGCGGAGGGCAATACCCACATGATGGGCCCAGGGCTCCCAGGTGGATTCAAACCGATCTTTAGAATCAAGCAAAATGCTAGTCAATTTTTCCTGGGACATGATCCAGGAGATTTTGCGTTTGGCGGCTAAAAAGGAAACCCTGGGCTGTTTCCAAGCCTTGGCTATTGTCAGCTTGGCACCTAACTAGATGAGATGAAGTGGATTAAATTGTGGGTGAATTTGTGAGTCTTGGGGATGAAAGCATTAAGGGGGGCTACAGCGGGGGTTCTTGGGATCTGGAGGTCTGTCACTTTTAGGATTAAGTTGAACATTCTTTTGCAGAAAGGTCTAATTTTGGGACATTGCCACCAGATGTGGGCCATAGATCCCACCATTGTGCAGCCTCTGAAGCAGAGCGGGTTCACAGAGAGATACATGAGTGCTAATTTGGCGGGGTGAGGTACCATCTGGTCATCACTTTGAGGTTGGCCTCAATTAGGGTAATATTCCTTATCCCCTTGTAGGTTCTAGAAAAGTATGGCAACCATGTTTCCAAATCCCATTGTATTTGGAGATCATTTTCCCAAGCCGTCATAAATGGGGCTTTGCAAACCCGCTGGGCAAGTGACTGATAGATAACAGCGATTCCACCCCTCTGTCTTGTGGCCTTGTCCGCACCTTGGCTCGTAAGCTGTGAAGCACGGTGGAATGAGTTTCCCTTTCCAAATTTTGTGAGGAAAGTGCTGTATCTGGCTAAACCTGAAGTGTTCCGATGTCAGGATCTCTAACTGCCGCTCACAGAATTTCAGAGTTATTAGTCCTGAGGCCGTAAAAAATATCCGCTTGTCCAACCACCATTGGAAGGATTTGATGTCTCGACCCGGGGTAAAGTTTGGGTTGTTGAAGATGTGGGCTAGGGGATGGCATTCAGAGGTCAGAGAAGTCTCAGTTTTCAGCCTGTCCCATAGGGAGAGGGATTGCGAGAGGATAGGAGAGAGTATGGGGTGTCGTTCCCTGGAGGAGACCCATAGTAAGAAATGTCAGCTTGTCTCTCTATTTGTATCCAGTCCGGTTTTTCTAATTTGGAGTACACCGTAGAGAATTGGGCAAGTCGTGCCGCCTGGAAATACCAAAGCAGTCTTGGTAGGCCCAGCCCCCCCCTTCTTTTTTAGTCTGAAGAGCGTATTGAGGGGTAACCTATGCCCCGCACCCCCCAAATGAACTGGGTCACTTTCATCTGAAGGGATTGCAGGTGGTCTTTCCTGATGTTAATCTGGATAGCTCTAAACAAATATAGCAGTCAGAAGGAATGTAATTTTTATGGAATGTATTCTACCTAGCCAGGATAGTTTGCCCTTAGCCCAATTTTTCAGGTCTGACTCAAGCTTCTTATAAGTAGGTGGAAAGTTTGCAGAATATAGATGATCTATTTAAGCGGTAAGATTGATCCCCAAGTACTCTATGGAGGTGTCCTTCCACCCAAAATCACTCTGTAGTGATACTTCTGTGTCAGGTTTTAGTGAGATGTTGAGGGCGTGGGACTTTGCATAATTTACTCTAAGGCTGGATTCACACCTATGCATTTTTAGTGCTTTTTGCATTTTGTAGATTTGCATTACAGTCCATTTACCATGGTTTTCTATGGAACACGTTCTGTAGTGCAAATCTGCAAAAAAGGGATTTTTATAACAGCTTACCTGTAAAATCCTTTTCTTGGAGTACATCACGGGACACAGAGCGACTTAGTCATTACTAATGGGTTATATAGATTACCTTCAGGTGTTGGCACTGGCCAATTCCAAACTGGAAGTACCCTCCCCTATATAAGCCCCTCCCATCCGGGAGCACCTCAGTTTTGTAGCCAAGCAATAAGTGTCCCAAAAAGAGGGGTGGGAGCTCTGTGTCCCGTGATGTACTCCAAGAAAAGGATTTTACAGGTAAGCTGTTATAAAAATCCCTTTTTCTTTTTCGTACATCACGGGACACAGAGCGACTTAGTCATTACTAATGGGACGTCCCAAAGCAATGCCAAATGAGGGGAGGGATACATAAGCTGGGCGCCATCAGGCATGAGGATCTTTTGCGGCCTGCAATACACTGCGCCCAAAGGCGACATCCTCCTGACTTCTAACGTCTACCTGGTAGAATCTAGTAAACGTGTGTACCGAAGACCATGTTGCGGCCTTACATACTTGAGCCAGGGAGGCCTGGTGATGCACTGCCCATGAAGTTCCAACTGCTCTTGTGGAGTGCGCCCTAACTTTGAACGGAGGCGGTCTCTTTCTCAAGCCATAGGCTTGTATTATGACCTGTCGAATCCACTTGGCTAAAGTGGATTTTGATGCTGCCTGACCCTTTTTAGGGCCTTCCGGCAGAATAAACAAAGTATCCGTTCTGCGAATCTGAGCAGTGGCTTTTAGATAAGCTTTAACTGCTCTTACTACATCCAAGGAATGTAATAACTTTTCCTCTACCGAGCTAGGTTTGGGGAAAAAAGAAGGAAGAACCACATCTTGGTTCAAATGAAACCTCGATACCACCTTAGGAAGAAAGGCTGGATGAGGACGTAATACTACTCTGTCCTTATGGACAACCAGATATGGCTCCTTACAGGACAAGGCGGCTAATTCCGATACTCTTTTAGCCGACCAAACGGCTACTAAGAAAATCAATTTCCTGGTGAGAAGAACCAAGGAAATGTGTTGCAATGGTTCAAACGGTTGTTTCTGTAGAACTGCCAGAACCAGGTTTAAGTCCCAAGGACATATGGGAATACTAACCGGAGGGCTAATACGCATCACTCCTTGTATGAAAGCTTTGACTAGTGAATGCGAAGCCAAGGGCCTTTGAAAAAATATTGACAAGGCCGAAATCTGACCCTTGATAGTACTCAAGGCCAGCTTCCTATCTACAGCCCACTGTAGGAAGTCCAAAATCCTCCCTATCACGTACTTACGTGGATGCCATTTCTTGGCCTCACACCACGTAATGTACGCTTTCCAGATCCTATAATAGATCTGCCTGGATACCGGCTTCCTGGCATTGATCATGGTAGATACCACAGAATTAGAGAGCCCTCTCTTTTTCAGAATGTGGGCTTCAATAGCCAGGCCGTCAAACCTAGGGCTGGTAAGGAAGGGTGGTATATCGGTCCTTGCGAAAGCAGGTCCGGACGATGTGGGAGGGTCCAAGGACTCCTTACTGACATTTTTACAATCTCCGCGTACCATGCCCTTCGGGGCCACGCTGGAGCCACCAGAATCACTGGTTTCTTTTCTACCCTGATTCTGCGGAGTAATCGCAGTAACAATTGTGGCGGTGGGAATGCATATATCAGCTTAAACTGATCCCAAGGGAACACTAGGGCATCCGAGCCGCAAGCTAGAGGATCCCTTGTGCGAGACACAAATCTGTCCACCTTTGCGTTGAATCTGGATGCTAGCAGATCTACATCCGGTGTTCCCCACCGCTGGCATATTGCCTGGAAAACCTCGGGGTGAAGAGACCATTCCCCCGGGCATAATTGTTGGCGACTTAAAAAGTCCGCTCTCCAATTTTCCACTCCTGGGATGAAAACCGCGGATATGGCTGGGACATATTTTTCTGCCCACTCCAGGATGCAATTTGCTTCCCTCTGGGCTGCACGACTCCTGGTGCCACCCTGGTGATTGATATATGCCACTGCTGTGGCATTGTCCGATTGAATTCTGACAGGGGACCCTTGGAGTTTGGATGTCCATGCTACTAGGGCATACCGGGCTGCTCGTATCTCTAAGAGATTGATGGGCAGGGCCTTTTCTGCTTCTGACCACTTGCCCTGGAGAGACCATTGCTCCAGTACTGCCCCCCAGCCTATGAGGCTGGCATCTGTAGTGACTACCTTCCAAGAAACCGGACTGAAGGGTTTCCCTTTTTCCAGATTCTGGGGCACCAACCACCAATGGAGGCTCTTGCGAACGGAAGGGGACAGGGACATTGGTAAGTCTAAAGCCTGAACTTTTTTGTTCCAGGCTGACAGTATGGCCCTTTGCAAATTCCTTGAATGGAATTGACCGTAGGGTACCGCTTCGAATGAAGCCACCATTTTTCCCAGCAGCCTCATGCAGAGGCGTATGGATGGTTTTCTTTTTGTACCCACTAAGTGGGTCAAATCTTTTAAAGACGACACCTTCTCTGGAGATAAGAAAATCTTTCTCTGATTTGAATCCAGCCTTAGCCCTAAGTATTCCAGACTTTTGACTGGTCTTAGAGCTGACTTGTCCCGGTTGATAATCCAACCGTGATATTCCAGATACTTGATTGTCTTGTGAATAGCTACTTCCAGCTTTTCCACTGAGTGGTCTATTAGTAGCAGGTCGTCTAGATATGCCATTATCGTTACACCCTGTGTTCTTAGATTGGCCAATAATGGGGCCAGAATTTTTGTGAACACTCGTGGTGCTGTGGCCAGACCGAAAGGTAAGGCTCTGAACTGAAAATGGCGCCCTTCTACTGCAAAGCGTAGAAATTTCTGGTGGGCCGGAAAGATGGGAATATGCAGATAAGCATCCTTTATGTCGATCGAGGCTAACCATTCCTGCCCTTGTAGGGCGGTGGCCACCGATCGGATCGACTCCATCCGAAAAGTCCTGATATTTAGGAACTTGTTTAGCCCTTTTAGATTTAATATGGGCCTCACGTCCCCATTTGGTTTGGGGACTGTGAAAAGGTTCGAGTAAAACCCGAATCCACTTTCTTCCAGGGGAACCTTCATGATTACACCTTGGAGCAATAGTTGTTCTAGTGCCAGAAGGAGGGATCCTCTCTTCTGGGGATCTCTTGGCACGTTTGACCTCATAAATTGGGCAGGAGGAGTGCCTTTTAACTCCAGCTTGTATCCCAGACTTACTGCGGAGAGCACCCATCTGTCTCTGATGGTGTCCCGCCAGGTCTCTGTGAACAACTGAAGTCTTCCCCCCACCCGACTGAGTGGGGGCAACGCTTCATGCCTTGGGGGGAGGTTTTGTACCTCTCTTGATCCAGGGCTTCTTGTTACCCTGTGATTGTCCCTGATTTCTGCCCCCTGAATTGGACCGCGGAGGCCGTCGGAACTGCTTCACAGCCGATGTGCCCGGGACTGGAGAAGTAGGCCTCTTAAAAGAAGGACTTCTACCCTTGTTCTTAACCGGTAAGAGTGAACTTTTACCGGCAGAAATTTTCTGGATATATTTGTCCAGATCTTCTCCAAATAAGCGTTCTCCATGAAATGGGAAGCTAACCAGCAGTTTTTTACAGGGAGCTTCAGCAGACCAGTTTTTGAGCCACAGAAGCCTACGCATATGTACTATAGACAGCGTAAAGCGGGAGGCCTGTTGGATTGTATCCTTTATGGCGTCCACCGCAAAACACAAGGCTCTAGGCAGGTCAGCTAGGGCAAGAGCCTGCTGATCTGGTAAGTCCCTTAAGACTTGTTTCAACTGATCTTTCACTGCTTGGCAGACTCCAATCGCTGCTACCGCAGGTTGTGTCACCATGCTTGCTGTAGAGAAAGCAGATTTTAGTAAAGACTCCAATTTTTTATCTATTGGGTCTTTGAACATTGGAACATTATCTACTGGACATGTCAGTGATTTGTTAACAGAAGAGATGGCTGCGTCCACTGTAGGGACCCTCCATTTTTTTATAAACTTATCCTCCATGGGATAGATCACCGGAAATCTCTTGGGGGGAGCAAATATTTTATCAGGATGCTCCCAATCCTGGTAAATAAGCCCTTCTAATAAAGGGTGGAT
This sequence comes from Rana muscosa, assembly GCA_029206835.1. Classification (NCBI taxonomy): domain Eukaryota; kingdom Metazoa; phylum Chordata; class Amphibia; order Anura; family Ranidae; genus Rana; species Rana muscosa. The sequence continues at coordinate 1,207,796,381 of CM055122.1, forward strand.
TGGGAAGGAACAGACAGCCTGGGGAGCTTTTAGCGACCCCAGCGAGGAAACCGTAGTGGATGGTGGTTCCGCCAGAGGCATTTTAAATGCTGATCGGACCATGTTAGTCAGAGACTGAACCCATAATCTTTCAGCCTGAGATGCTGAGAAAGGTTCTTCCACTGTTGTTTCCTCCATAACTGAATCAACCTCATCCTGATCCCCTTCAGGTAGGTCGATCTCTGTGTGGGACTGTTCCTCCACTAACAGGCACTCTGAAGGAGGAGACGGAGATCGGACGCGCTTTTCCTGTGACAGGGAAGCAGCGATCAATGCTGTTAATCTCTCTTCCAATCCTCCCAGAGTTGAGGATAAAACCTCCTCTGTTATATATACAGGAGCAGGTGGACTGGGGACAGCCGCAGCACCAGGCACTCCTGCGGGGTTTCTACGGCTACTGACCTCTGAATTCTCAGGGGAGATTGGTGCAGTACAAGCATGCCCAATATCCTCAGAGCCCGATGGAGACCCCTTTGGCTTCCTGGAAGACCTATTTCCGGAGCGTCTGGACGACATATCCTTTAAGCACAAAGCTGAGGTATTCCCGTCGTCATACACCAATTTTTGCTGGTAATAGTCTAACACAGTTGCTGCTATATACCAGCTGGTGTCCACTAAAGTGCCTTTCTATGGGGATGCCTGCATCAACCGCCTCTGTGTGCCACGGTTTGTTGCTAGCTCTGTTTGCATCCAGCTGACACTTGTACTGTGTCTTTTATCCATGCTATGACGCCTGCACATGCGCAGAAGTGCCGCGGGCGCATCGAGCGTCATCCACCCGCCCCGCCCCTTTTTTTTCATAGGAGGCGCGTGCCCGCGCCCGTGCGCCATTGGCGCCCTTTTCGAAATCAAACAGGGACTAGGAGCCAGGGCCCTTTTTGCCGGAGGGCCTGTGCGGTGGATGAGCGCAGCAACAGGGCAGAGGAAGTGGATTCCCACAGAGAAACTTACCAACTGCCTGGATCTTTTGACTTGAGAAAACCAAAGATCCACATGACAAGAAAAATGGACTACAGCGGCCTCTAGTGGTTTAACACAGGTACCGCGGTCCCTTTTTTTTTTTTTCTTGACTACTATTAAAATTTTAGATTTTCAGTAGTTACAGGCATACACAGATATTTAGCGGGAATACCGTTAGGTAACAGACAGAAAGACAAATTAGGCTTGGGGGTCCCCCAATAGAACCAAGTTCCTGGGGGCCCCCACTTACCTGATCCCCGCCGCAGGACTTTGTTTGGTCCACAGAAGTCCAAACTTCACCTATCACGGCAGGCATTGTAATTAAACCTTCAGGGACCGGGTTCCCAAGGATTCCACTCCCCTGGACCTGTATAGCACCCTGCACAGACAACATCTTGGTCGTGGGTATGACCAGAGCTCTGGATCCCAGGGTCCAGCCCTCCTAAGAGAGGCATTACAGGCAAAACCTTGCTCTTCTGCTGCAAGGCCCGGGTACCGACCGTTTAGCTATGAAGCTTTTTTGGTGGGATCCGGAACAGCTTACTAAGGCCCAAGCCCAGTGAAAACACATGTTACTCTTTGGCCAACACCTTAGACACTGGCAAAAAACTGAGGTGCTCCCGGATGGGAGGGGCTTATATAGGGGAGGGTACTTCCGGTTTGGAATTGGCCAGTGCCAACACCTGAAGGTAATCTATATAACCCATTAGTAATGACTAAGTCGCTCTGTGTCCCGTGATGTACGAAAAAGAAATGCAAAAAGCACTAAAAATGCATAGGTGTGAATCCAGCTTAAGACCTGAAGCCTTTGTGAAATATTTTAGTGTTTTGCAGAGGTTGGGGAGAGATGTAATGGGAGAAGTTATGAAGAGCAGCATGTTGTCTGCCAATAGCCACATTTATGGGTCTGGGTTCCACACGAGACACCATGGATGTTGGGATTGGAGCGTATAGCTATCGCCAAAGTCTCAATAGTGATGGCAAAAATTAAGGTGGGAGGGGGGAACCCTGTCTGATGCCCCTGGAGATGTTAAACGGTGGCAAGTAATGTCCTTGGAGGCGAATAATCGCTTTCGGGGTGGAGTAGAGGAAGTGTAGGATGCCTAAGAAACAATGACCAAAACCCCATTGTTCCATAAGAGAGTATATGTAGGGCCATTCGATGGAGTCAACTGTCTTGTGTAAATCAAGTGATAAAAGCATCCCTTCTTGTTTGGGACCTCCATCCCAACCCGATTGAAGTAGGTCAGGCCCCTGTCGACCCTTCTGATTTGGTCAGGCCCCTGTCGACCCGGGATAAACCCTACTTGATCCTTATGGATGCATCTTCCAATGAAGGAGGCTAGCCGATTGGCAAAAATTTTGGACAATATCTTAAGGTCATTGTTTATGAGGGAAATGGGTTTATAGTTCTCAACCTCCTCCGGGTTCTTATTCAGTTTAGGGATTACTGTTATGTAGGCCGTGTTGAGTTGAGGATCTAAAGGAGAACCCTTATCTTTTATGTTAAAAACTTTTGCCATAAATGGTGCCAATGTGTCTGCAAAGGCCTTGTAGTATGGCACACAAAAGCCATTAGGTCCAGGGGCTGAACCTGTCCTGAGGTTCTTTATGACCTCCTTTTATTTCCCCAACCAAAAAGTCTGCCTCCAGGATGTCCTTATGGTCAGGCAAGAGTGTTGGGATGGGGAGATCCTGGAGGAAGCCAGAAACCTCTGGGCTTTTGTCTGAGTGGGTCGAGCTATAGAGTTTGGAGTAAAACTCTTGGAAGGCTTCAAGTATCTTATTGGGGTTGGCTGAGGGGGTCCGTCCTGCAATATTGATCTTGGGTATGGAGTGGGTGCGAATTTGCGGTAGCTAACATGGAGCCAATTTTGTCTTTTTGGTGGTAGAATTTTGCTCCACTCCAGTGGATATCTTTTCTCTGCTTTCGCTGTGAGAGCCAAGTTAAGTTCCAACCTGGTAGCATCCAATTGTTCTGCTAGGGCTTTGGAAGGGAACTTCTTGTGTTGGGTTTTCAATTTGTTTTCCAAGTTTTTGATGTCCATTAGCCTCTCTTTTTTGAGACGGGTCGCAATGCCGATTATTTTGCCCCTGATAGCTACTTTATGGGCAGCCCAGAGTACTTTGGGGGAGATATTATCTACATTGTTAAGAAGGAAGTATTCCTTTAGGGAATTCTCTATGTCTGTGGTATTGATGGGGTCACTCAGGATGGATTCATTGAGACACCAGTGTGTCCCTGACGACCTAGTGAGGGTATTTCGCAAGGTGAGGCAGACAAGAGAATGGTCTGACCAGGCCGTGTCAATGATGGTTGCTTTGTGTGTTGAAGGGATAAGGTTGGGTGGCACAAGGATGTGATCTATCCTGGCATAGGACTGGTGGGAGGCGGGATAGTGCGTGTAATCCCTATTCAAGGGGTTCAACTCTCTCCAAATGTCGACTAGGCTGTGGGCATGAAGGGTCCTTGCTATGTTCAAGCTGGCCTTAGTAGGGCGTGTCAGCTGGGTCTTAGGGGGTCTAGACTTGTCAAGCCCCCAATCAAAGGCCACATTTGAGTCCCCTCCAAAGATAACATTATCCTCTACAAGGGGAACAGGGTTTTAAGAAGAGCTTGAAAAAAAAATAGTTTGACCTTTTATTGGGGGCATACAGTCATGGCCAAAATTGTTGGCACCCCAGAAATTTTTCCAGAAAATCAAGTATTTCTCACAGAAAAATATTGCAGTAACACATGTTTTGCTATACACATGTTTATTCCCTTTGTGTGTATTGGAACAAAAAGAAAATTGGACATAATGTCACACAAAACTCCAAAAATGGGCTGGTCAAAACTCTTGGCACCCTTAACTTAATATTTGGTTGCACATCCTATGGAAAAAATAACTGAAATCAGTCGCTTCCTATAACCATCAATAAGCTTCTTACACCTCTCACCCGGAATTTTGGACCACTCTTCCTTTGCAAACTGCTCCAGGTCTCTCTTATTGGAAGGGCACCTTTTACCAACAGCAATTTTAAGATCTCTCCACAGGTGTTCAATGGGATTTAGATCTGGACTCATTGCTGGCCACTTTAGAACTCTCCAGCGCTTTGTTGCCATCCATTTCTGGGTGCTTTTTGACGTATGTTTGGGGTCATTGTACTGCTGGAAGACCCAAGATCTCGGATGCAAACACAGCTTTCTGACACTGGGCTCTACAGTGCGACCCAAAATCCTTTGGTAATCCTCAGATTTCATGATGCCTTGCACACATTCAATGCACCCAGTGCCAGAGGCAGCAAAACAACCCCAAAACATCATTGAACCTCCACCATATTTCACTGTAGGTACTGTGTTCTTTTCTTTGTAGGCCTCATTCTGTTTCCAGTAAACAGTAGAATGATGTGCTTTACCAACAAGCTCTATCTTGGTCTCATCTGTAGACAAGACCTTTTCCCAGAAGGATTTTGGCTTACTCAAGTACATTTTGGCAAACTGTAGTCTTGCTTTTTTATGTCTCTGTGTAAGCAGTGGGGTCCTCCTGGGTCTCCTGCCATAGCGTTTCATTTCATTTAAATGTCGACGGATAGTTGGCGCTGACACTGATGCTCCCTGAGCCTGCAGAACAGCTTGAATTTCTTTGGAACTTGTTTGGGGCTGCTTATCCACCATCCGGACTATCCTGGGTTGCAACCTTTCATCAATTTTTCTCTTCTGTCCACGCCCAGAGAGATTAGCTACAGTGCCATGGATTGCAAACTTCTTGATAATGTTGCACACTGTGGACAAAGGCAAATCTAGATCTCTGGAGATGGACTTGTAACCTTGAGATTGTTGATATTTTTCTCAAGTCGTCTTCCAGGACGGCACAATGAGAGATGACTGGCTCCACCTGACAGGAAACACAATCAATTCAAAGAGGTTAAAGCACCCGCCCCTCCCCGTGCTCCTCAGTTCTTGATTGTGTTTCCCCACAGCGAAACCGTTTATTTTTTTCCCACAGACTGAAGGCCTGGGGCTGGAAGTCCCCCCCCGGGAGCTGAGCCGAATGCCTGGGAAGCCTCTGGGCCTAGCAGGACTCTATTGTCCGTCCTGGGGGGGTATCCCATTTCTCTTCTCAGGGAGGGCAGTAGAAGAGCCTCCCTGAGCACTGAAGGACCCTAGGTGCTGGGCTGTACCTGGGACTTCAGGGGCCATCTATCCTCCTTCCTCCCCCCTACCTGTCTGGGCGTCCTTTCTGGAGGGGGGGCTGGCAGGTCCCTCCGGTAATCCCCGCTCGCGCGGGCCGCTCGTTCTATGGCGCCGCTCTATGCAGGAGCGTATGATTGCGGCGCCATCTTCCCGGAGTCTGGGACATTCGTCCTCTAGCTTCAGGGATGACACCATCACGCGTCGCGTCATTTCCGGTCTCCGGCAAAATGTCGACGGCCGGCGTCTGCTTACCGGCATTCGGAGGGACGCCAGGAAGAGAGGCGCCCTTTTTTACTCCTCCAGTGCCTCTGCAGTGACTTGCTCATCACACCTAAGCGGCATGGAACATGAGGAGAGGCCGACCACGGCCGCGGCTACAGAGGAGACCACAGGGGGTGAGTCAACCCAGCCAGCAGGGGTCATGATGGGGGAGGGTACCCCGACTCTTTCCCCTTGCCTGTCACAGGGTTCTTTCTAAATGCATTCCTGTGTACTCTTACATTGCAGGTGAGGACGTCACTGCCCAAGGGGTTGCTAGTCGTTCCTCTAGAGCCCCTGCCCGCTCCAAAAGATGCGGCAACTGTAATGAGAAATTACCTCCAAGCCCTTCTGCTTCAAGTGATCCAGAAGCTGGCGGGGAAGGAAACATCTCAGGTTATGAGAGACTTTCTCTCTGTCCAAACCCAGATGCTTGCCACCCTTAAGGATTTTCAAACCTCCCTTAAGGCTAAAGAGCCAGAGGAGTTCCTCCTCAACCAGATTAGGGAGAGGACACCCAAAAGCCTACGGCCACATCACCCTGAAAGTGCCCGATCTCGTCTGATCTCGGAGGCTAAGCAGGGTCGGGCCTGGTTAGTACCTGGATGGGAGACCGCCTGGGAATACCAGGTGCTGTAGGCTTAGGAATCCCTGAGATCCCTCCTGTCTCAGGACTCAGAGTCAGAAGAAGACTCGGAGATCCCTGATCAGGGACTTTCCGATGAGGGCCTGGTAGATAGTCCGGCTGAGGAGGAGGAAGAGGGCTCTAGGTCAGGAAGACACATCTTCTCAGCTGACAACATGTAAGGCCTCCTTGGTGCAATCTACGCCTCTGAAGAAATTCAGGAGCCGATGGAGCAGGTATCTGCACAGGATAGATTGTACCGAGGCCTGGTAAGGGCCCAACCCAGAGCCATTCCGGTTCATCAGACTCTCAAAGATGTGATCCTTTGAGAGTGAAAGGAACCTGAGAGGAAGCTTCTGAAGTATAAAACTTGGAAGCGTAGCTGTCCTTTTAAGGGGGAGGATGAGGAGAAATTCTTTAAAGTTCCCAGATTGGATGCCTCTTTGGCACAGGTGTCAAAGCAATCCGACCTCTCCTTTTGAGGATGCGGGTAATATCAAGGAGAGGTTCCATGGTGTAATGGTTAGCACTCTGGACTCTGAATCCAGCGATCCGAGTTCAGATCTCGGTAGGACCTTTCTTTGATGGATCGCCGTACTGAGACGACCTTGCGTAGAGCCTGGGAAGCCAATGCGGCAGCAATGAGCCCCGCGTTGGCTTCAGCTTGTATAGCTAGGAACGCGGATACATGGATAGCCAAGCTAATAGGACATGTTTCCCGTGTGTCCAAGTCCAGGGGAGTCCTAGACTCTCTACAGGTGATAGGTAGCGCAGTTCCAGGACCCGCTTATGTGGACTCCCATTGGAGGGCTCCCTCCTTTTTGGTACAGGGCTTGATCAAGCTCTGTCAAGATCTACTGAAAAGGGCAAGAAGTTTCCCACCAAACCTAAAAGGGACCAAAAAAAAAGTTTTCGAGGCCCTCAGGGTAGAAACCGCTTCTCAAGCAAGAAGCCTGCCGGTAATAGGAAGTGGGGCGTTGGGAAGGATAAGCCGAAGGGAAGTATCCTCTTTTCCAACCAAAAATCAAATGAAAAGGACTTTAAGTGACGTGAGGGTAGGCGGGAAGACTTTCCCAATTCCTTTCCAGGTGGGAGAGTATTACTCAGAGCCCTCATATTCTCAACATTATAAGAGAGGGTTACAGGCTGGAGTTTCTTCACCCCCCCCCCTCAAAGTTCCTATTAACATTTCTCCCCAGGGACCCCCTCAAGAAGGCAGGTCTTCTGCAAAACATCTCAGACCTAGCTGAACAGGGAGTGGTAGTTCCGGTACCTGCGGGTCAACGCGGAATGGGGGTCTACTCCCATATCTTCGTTGTCCCAAAATCCTCAGGCAAATACCGTTTGAGTAATAAACCTGAGACCCCTGAATACCTCTCTGCGTCATAAGAAATTTCGCATGGAGAGCATATACACCCTCAGAAAATTCTTTCTGAAGGAGGTATACATGGTAACGATCGACTTAAAGGACGCCTACCTACATGTCCCGTTCTTTCCAGGACATCAGGCCTTCCTTAGACTTTCAGTCAAGTCTCCTCAAGGGATTCAACACTGGCAGTTTGCTGCCCTCCCCTTTGGACTGGCTTCCAGCCCAAGGGTGTTTACAAAAATCGTAGCAGAGGTGGTCGCCTTCCTACACTTGCAGGGTATATCAATAGTCCCTTATCTCGACGATCTTCTACTCTACAACCAGAGTTGAGATCTCCTCCTCGCAGACCTGGCAAGGTTGTGAGTACCCTGGAATCCCTAGGTTGGATCATAAACAGGGAGAAGTCCTCTGATCCCGGACCAAAGAAAAGTTTACCTGGGTTTCCTGATAGACTCCCTACAGAGGAGGCTCTTCTTGCCCCAGGAGAAGGCCTAGGGCCTCATGGCAGCGGTCTGGTCTCTGTTGGAGCCAGGAGAGTTCTCTTTCAGAGACATCATGAGGGTACTGGGTCTAATGACCTCTTGTATTCCTGTGGTCCCGTGGACTCAGCTCCACTCCAGACCTCTCCAACAATTCCTCTTTTCCTCCTGGGACGGAACAAGAGGGACTTTAGACCACAGAATCTCCATCCCAGAGGTAGTAAAGGACTCTCTGAGCTGGTGGCTTCTTCCTCAGAAGTTGCAGGTGGGTCATCTATGGACTCAGACAGACCCCCTCAGGATAACGACGGACGCAAGCTCCTGGGGTTGGGGGGCCCACTTAGGCGAACTCCGAGCCCAGGGTTCCTGGAATCAGGATCAGTGACACGCCTCCTCAAACTTCCGGGAATTATTGGCGGTTGGGGAGGCCCTAAAAGCGTTCAAGGAAAGGATCCGAGACCGGGAGGTCCAGATCCTCTCCGACAATGCGACCACGGTGGCCTTCCTAAATCATCAGGGGGGAACCAGGTCTCCCTCCCTGCTGACCTTGTCTCTAGGAATTCTGGGCTGGGCAGAGCTGAACCCAGAGGTGTTCAACCTGGTGTGCCAACATTTTGGAAGGCCAGAAATAGACCTCTTTGCCCGCAAGGAGAACAGGAGAGTAAGAAGATTCTTTTCCCTGTCCCGGGAGTGGGGCTCAGGGGGGGTGGATGCACTGGCTCAGGTATGGAGTTTTCACCTGGCTTATGCTTTTCCCCCTCTGAGTCTCATTCCAAGAGTCCTACAAAAACTAGGTCTCTCAGAGACCAGACTCATTCTAATTGCTCCTTGGTGGCCCAAGAGAGCCTGGTTTCCCGCTCTACAGAACTGGTCTGTAGCACCTCCCCTCCATCTACCAGTTTGGGTGGACCTTCTCGGCAGGGACCAGTCTTTCACCCAGATCCCAGCTTCTTCAAGCTGACGGCCTGGTGCTTGAGAGGCAGAACCTGCGGGAGAGGGGATGTTCCGAGAGAGTGATTGATTAACACTCTCCTCTCAAGTAGAAAAGAGGTCACCAGACGTATCTACAGGAAGGTGTGGGGAGTCTTCTCTCACTGGTGTCTAGTGAGAAAGGTATCCCAGCAAGAAACCTCGGTCATCCTGGACTTTCTCCAGGATGGCGCCGACTTAGGTCTCGCTACCAAGACTCTAAGAGTACAGGTAGCAGCCTTATCGTATTTTTTGGACAAAAAGTTATCACTGGACCCTCTAGTTAAAGGATTTCTAATGGCCAGGGATAGATTGTCCCCGGTTCAGATCTCTAGAGTCCCGCCCTGGGACCTTACGTTAGTTTTGGAACAATTAACTAAGGCTCCGTTTGAGCCACTAGAAGATATTTCAGTTAAATTACTGACATTTAAGTTTGCTTTTCTTCTGGCAATTACTACAGCCAGAAGAATAGGCGACATGCAGGCTCTGACGATTAAAGAGCCTTTCTTTAGTTATTCGAGGACAGAGTTATTCTTAGGCAGGACCCCCTGTACCTCCCTAGGGTAGTGTCAAAGTTTCATAGATCACAAGAAATTATTCTTCCTTCCTTTTGTTCAAATCCACAAAATGAAAGAGAGGCCTCCTTTCATTGTCTAGATGTCAGACGGTGTCTGCTAGCTTATCTGGATAGAGTGGGTGAATTTAGGAAATCCAGCCATTTACTAATTAATTTTTTCGGACAGAAAAAAGGCCAACAGGCATCTAGAGCATCCATATCTAGATGGATCAGACAGACAATCTCCATAGCTTATGACCAGGCTGGTAAGACAGCCCCGAAAGTTAAAGCTCATTCTACTCGCTCTTTGGCAACCTCCTGGGCAGAAAGAGCCGGAGCTTCGGTGGAACAGATCTGTAAAGCTACGACTTGGTCAAGCCAGAATACATTCCTAAGGCATTACAGAGTGGAGTTGCTGTCACCTCAGGACCTGTCCTTTGGTAGAGAGGTCCTGCAAGCAGTCGTCCCACCCTAAGGTAGGCCTGAAGCTACTTGCTTCTCTCTCATTGTGCCGTCCTGGAAGACGACTTGAGAAAGTGACCAGTTACACTTACCGGTAACGGTGTTTCTGGGAAGTCTTCCAGGACGGCAGGCCTACTTCCCACCGCTTTGGTTGATACATTGGTTTGTATAGAGTTATTTGGGTGTGTGTTTTCTCTCTCGTGCACTGGTGTGGGTCTGTACTTTATCATAACTGAGGAGCACGGGGAGGGGCGGGTGCTTTAACCTCTTTGAATTGATTATGTTTCCTGTCAGGTGGAGCCAGTCATCTCTCATTGTGCCGTCCTGGAAGACTTCCCAGAAACACCGTTACCGGTAAGTGTAACTGGTCACTTTCCACAATTTTGGTTCTCAAGTCCTCAGACAGTTCTCGTCTCCTCTTTCTGTTGTCCATGCTTAGTGTGGCACACACAGACACACAATGCAAAGACTAAGTGAACTTCTTTCCTTTTTATCTGCTTTCAGGTGTGATTTTTATATTGCCCACACCTGTTACTTGCCCCAGGTGAGTTTAAAGGAGAATCACATGCTTGAAACAATCTTATTTATCCACAATTTTGAAAGGGTGCCAAGAATTTTGACCAGCCCATTTTCTTTATCGCACATCACGGGACACAGAGCGGCATAGTAATTACTATGTGGGTTATAGAGCTTACCTTCAGGTGATGGACACTGGCACACCTAAGACAGGAAGTCCCCTCCCTATATAACCACCTCCCATATCGGGAGTACCTCAGTTTTCTTGCCAGTGTCTAAAGGTGTTGGTCACGGTTAAGCATGTATTCAAGTTAGCTCTGCGTATGGTCTTTGAGGCCTAAAGGCGAGCTATTCCGGATCCGTCCAAAGTGCTTCAATGCCAAAATGGACGGTACCTGGGCCTCGGGGAAGAAGATGTGGACCATCTACGAGGTTTGGCCTGTAATGCCTCTCTTAGGAGGGCTGGACCCTGGGATCCAGTACTCTGGTCAGACCCAATACCAAGAGGTTTTCTGGCAGGATGCTGTACAGGTCCAGGGGAGTGGTGTTCCTTTCAGTAGGACCCCGGTCCCTGAAGGTCAAATGACCTTGCCCGCCAAAGGGGCAAAGTTTGGGCTGTCTGTTCCTAACAGAGTCCTGCAGCGGGGACAGGTAAGTGAGGGTCCCTGATGAACTTGGTCCAGCAGGGACCCTTCAAGACTAATGTGTTTGCCTGTATTTTACCTACATGGCATATTTCCCACTGTACCTGATGCCTAAAATATATTTGATAAACCTGAAATGTATTTTCTTATGGTTCTATTGGACATTACGTAGTACCCCCTGTTTGGCCACAGGAGGGAGATACTTGAGAATGTCTATATAGCTGGGCATACCTTCTATAAGTGTAATGCCTAGACAGATGGAGGAGCATTCTTCTATGTACAAGCTCTGCAGTACTCATCTGTAAAAATGTTACCATACCTGCTAGGGGGACCTGGAAACAGCGTTCTTAGACATGGCGCTGTGGTCTCCCTCTATAGTGTCAGCTAGGCTCCAATGTAAAACTGCAGCTCCCAGTGGGAAGCCTATGGAAGAAAAGTTCCTCCTGCTCCTCTCCCCATTCCTTCCAGGGAGCGTTTCTGGCGTGCACATTGACACGTGCAATGGCGCATGCGCGTGCACATTGACACACACGCACTGGCGCGCACGCATTGGCGCACGCGTGCTTCTGCGTATGTGCGGGCGTCCTCTGCTTTAAAAAGACAGCCTCTGCGAGACATGCTGTAAGAGGACGGACACATCAGCAGAGCTCCTTGGTGACATTTATTTTTGATATTATATTGGCACGCTACAGGTGGTGATACAGGCATCCCCAAGGCACATTAGTTTAGTCACCTGACTAGCTCTGATAGAAAGCTTGTACGCTAGACTATAGCTAGTAGTGGGTGCATTTTTGGCTGTAAGTCCTTAGCTTGAGCTAGGACTATGCCTTCCAAGGGCTCTGGGAGTAAAAATCCTAGGAGGCTAAAGGGTTCGCCATCGGGCTCTGAGGATCTGGGGCTTGCTCCTACTAATATAGCCTCCCCTGATAAATCAGAGGTAGTTACCCGAGGGGAGCCATCAGGAATGCTAGGTGCTGCGGCTGCCCTCAGTTCACCTGCTCCGGTATATGTGACAGAGGAGGCTTTTACCTCTGCTCTGGGAGGATTAGAACAAAGATTGGCAGCATTAATCGCTTCCTCCCTGCCGGGAAAAAAGTGTGCCAGATCTCCATCTCCACTGTTAGAATATCTAACAGCAGAGCAATTGTCTCAGGATGAAATTGATTTTCCTGCAGGGGATCAGGAGGATGATGCAGCCTTGGAGGAATCTACTTTAGAGGAACCGTTTTCAGCCTCTCAGGCTGAAAGATTGTTAGTTCAGTCTTTAACAGACATGGTTCGGTCAGCTTTCAAGCTGCGCCTTTCTGAACCAGCAACTACATCAGTTTCTTCATTGGGCTCTTTGAAAGCCCTGCAGGCTAATGGTTCCTTTCCAATGCATCCATTGCTAGAAAATCTCATCTATAAGGATTGGGAACATCCTGATAAACTGTTCCTTCCTCCCAAAAAGTTTTCTGTGGTATATCCTATGGAGGAAAAGTTCACCAAAAAATGGAGCCTTCCTACTGTGGACGCTGCCATCTCCTCTGTGAACAAATCCCTGACATGTCCAGTGGACAATGCACAGATGTTTAAAGATCCAACAGATAAAACGTTGGAAACCCTATTAAAGACTGCTTTTTCTACAGCTGGTGCTGTAACTCAGCCTGCAGTGGCAGCCATTGGCATCTGTCAGGCCTTGAAAGACCAGATGAAGCTGGCTTTAAAAGACATGCCAGTTCAGCAGGCGCAGGATTTAGCAGATCTACCTAGGGCTTTATGTTTTGCGGTTGACGCCATTAAAGATTCAATTCATCAGGCCTCCCGCCTTACGCTGGTGTTGGTACACATGCGTAGACTCCTATGGCTGAAAAACTGGTCAGCCGAGACGCCCTGTAAAAAGCCCCTGGCTGGATTTCCATTCCATGGGGAGCGGTTATTTGGCGAGGACTTGGATAAATACATCCAGAAAATCTCCAGTGGGAAGAGTACCCTTTTACCTGTTAAAAGGAAATTCAGGGGTCCTGCCTTCAAGCGACCCACCTCGCCAGTCCCAGGAACTTCAGCCTCTAAGCAGTTCCGACAACCTCCCCGATCCAATCCTGGAGGGAGAGCTCAGGGACAGCCACAGGGTAATAAAAAAAACCTGGAACCGAAGGAATACTAAACCAGCCCCCAAGTCGGCCTTATGAAGGGTCGCCCCCACTCAGACGAGTGGGGGGGAAGACCTGTTGTTTTCAGGGGCTTGGCGAGAGATGATCCGGGACATATGGGCTCTCTCCACGGTATCCCTGGGATACAAGTTGGAGTTACAGGAATTTCCTCCTCCTCGGTTTATAACATCGAACATCTCAAAAGACCCAGTAAGGAGAAGATCTCTCCTTTCGGCGTTAGACCGACTATTATCCCAAGGGGTAATTGTGGAGGTTCCGGTAAAGGAACAGAGCTTGGGATTTTACTCAAACCTCTTTACCGTTCCAAAGCCCAATGGAGATGTAAGACCCATACTAGATCTCAAAGGTCTAAACAAATTCCTAATCGTCAAATTGTTCCGTATGGAATCAATTCGGTCAATAGCCGCCTCTACAAGCGGAGAATGGTTGGCGTCCATCGATATCAGGGACGCTTATTTGCATGTTCCTATATTCCCCAGTCATCAAAAGCTTCTACGCTTTGCGGTGGAACAGCGCCATTATCAGTTTGTGGCGCTACCCTTCGGGTTGGCCACGGCTCCAAGAGTGTTCACAAAGATCGTGGCCCCTCTGTTGGCCGTCTTAAGAACTCGGGGAATATCTATAAGGGCCTACCTGGACGATCTATTAATAATAGATCAGTCGGCTTCCAACCTAAGGGTTGCTGTACACAACACGGTACAATACCTGGAATCCCGGGGCTGGGTCCTAAAACTGGGCAAGTCGGCCTTGCAGCCAGCAAGAAGACTCAAATATTTAGGCTTACTCATAGACACAGACCAAAGAAAGGTTTTTCTGCCTCACGCAAAAATCTCTTCCTTAAGAGAGCTAATTCAAGCGATCTGTGCAAAGAGACAGCCATCCATTCGTCTTTGCATGCGGTTGCTGGGAAAGATGGTGGCCTCATTCGAAGCAGTTCCGTATGCTCAATTCCATTCAAGGAAATTGCAGAACGCCATCCTATCCGCCTGGAACAAAATGGTTCAAGCCCTAGACTTCCCAATGTCCCTGGCGTCGTCAGTACGCAGGAGTCTATGTTGGTGGTTGGTACCCCAAAATTTACAAAAGGGAAAGTCGTTCATTCCAATCTCTTGGAGGGTAGTAACTACGGATGCCATTCTTCTAGGCTGGGGGGCAGTACTGGAGCAATGTTCACTCCAGGGAAAGTGGTCGAATATCGAGAAGACCTTGCCCATCAACCTGCTGGAAATTCGGGCGGCACAGTTGGCCCTGGAAGCATGGACTTCCAAGCTACATGGGTCTCCTGTCAGGATCCAATCAGACAATGCCACAGCTGTGGCATACATCAATCACCAAGGGGGCACCTAGAGCGGTGCGGCCCAGAAGGAGGTGAATCATATCCTGATATGGGCAGAAAAACATGTCCCATGCATATCCGCTATCTTTATTCCAGGAATAGAGAATTGGAAAGCAGACTTCCTGAGTCGGCAGCAGTTATCCCCAGGGGAATGGTCTCTTCACCCCGACATCTTTCAGACAATATGTCAGAGATGGGGGTCACCAGATGTAGATCTATTGGCATCCAGGTTCAACGCGAAATTGAACAGCTTTGTGTCCAGGATGAGAGACCCGCTCGCTTGTGGATCGGATGCACTGGTGTTCCCGTGGGATCAGTTCGCACTAATATATGCGTTTTCTCCGCTGCAGCTTCTACCTCGACTCCTCCGCAGAGTCAGGATGGAAAGGAGGCCGGTGATTCTGGTAGCCCCAGCATGGCCTCGGAGATCCTGGTACGTGGAAATTGTAAGAATGTCTGTAGGCAAGCCTTGGACCCTTCCGCTTTGGCCAGACCTGCTCACGCAGGGTCCGATATACCACCCTTCTTTACAAACTCTAAATTTAACGGTCTGGCTATTGAATCCCACATTCTAAGAGAGAGAGGTCTCTCTAACACAGTGGTGTTTACGATAATCAATGCTAGAAGGCCAGTATCTAGACATATATATTATAGAGTTTGGAAGGCGTATGTGGCATGGTGTGAAGCCAAGAAATGGCATCCTCAGAAGTACGTCATAGGCAGAATACTTGACTTCCTACAGTGGGCTGTTGTCAAAAACCTAGCCTTAAGTACTATTAAGGGACAGGTTTCGGCCTTATCGATATTTTTTCAAAGACCACTAGCTACACATTCGCTAGTAAAAACCTTCTTGCAGGGTGTGACTCGTATCAACCCACCAGTGAGGTCTCCCATATGTCCATGGAACTTAAACTTGGTTCTATCAGTTCTTCAAAGACAACCTTTTGAACCATTACTCCACATTCCTTTAGTGCTCCTCACCAACAAATTAGTGTTCTTGGTAGCTATATCCTCAGCCAGGAGGGTATCGGAATTAGCAGCTTTATCTTGCAAGGAGCCATATTTGATTATCCATAAGGATAGAGTGGTTTTACGTACACATCCAGCCTTTCTTCCGAAGGTCGTGTCAAGTTTTCATTTGAACCAAGATATGGTTCTTCCTTCCTTTTTTCCCAAACCTAGTTCGGTGGAAGAGAAATTATTACATTCTTTGGATGTAGTAAGAGCAGTTAAAGCCTATCTTGAAGCTACTGCTATGATTCGAAAAAACTGATGTTTTATTTATTCTGCCAGAAGGCCCCAGATGGGGCCAGGCAGTGTTGAAATCTACTATTTCTAAGTGGATTCAGGAGGTTATTATTCAAGCCTATGGTCTGAGAAAGAAGGTGCCTCCATTTAAAATTACAGCACACTCTACTAGAGCGGTTGGTGCTTCTTGGGCTGTGCATCACCAGACCTCCTTGGCTCAAATCTGTAAGTCCGCAACTTGATCTTCAGTCCACACATTCACACAATTTTATAAGGTGGATGTAAGAGGTCATGAGGATATCGCCTTTGGGCGTAGTGTGCTGCAGGCTGCAGTATAGATCCTCATGCCTGATGGCACCCAGCTTGTTATGGTGTCTCCCTCCCCTCATTGTGGCATTGCTTTGGGACATCCCACATAGTAATTAATATGCCGCTCTGTGTCCCGTGATGTACGATAAAGAAAATGGGATTTTTATAACAGCTTACCTGTAAAATCCTTTTCTTGGAGTACATCACAGGACACAGAGCTCCCACCCCTCTTTTGGGGACACTTATTGCTTTGCTACAAAACTGAGGTACTCCCGATATGGGAGGGGTTATATAGGGAGGGGACTTCCTGTCTTGGGTGTGCCAGTGTCCATCACCTGAAGGTAAGCTCTATAACCCACATAGTAATTACTATGCCGCTCTGTGTCCCGTGATGTACTCCAAGAAAAGGATTTTACAGGTAAGCTGTTATAAAAATCCTATTTTTGGAGTTTTGTGTGACACTATGTCCAATTTGCTTTTTGTTCCTCCCTTTTTTTTTGTTTTGTTCCAATACACACAAAGGGAATAAACATGTGTATAGCAAAACATGTGTTACTGCAATACTTTTCTTTGAGAAATACTTGATTTTCTGGAGAAAAAAAATCTGGGGTGCCAACAATTTCGGCCATGACTGTAGTAGGAGATTGAGTAGATGTTGCCTTTGAGCGAGCCCTTGACAAGGATATAACTGCCCTCAGGGTCCCTGTGTGTGGAGATGTGGATGAATTTGCAGTTCTTAGAGAAAAGAACAGCGACTCCCTTAGTCTTGTTTTCTGCATTCGCTATATAAAATGTTGGGTAATGTGATTGGAGGAATTTGGGGTTGTATCAAATCGAAAAATGCGTCACCTGGAGCAAGACAGTATCTAATCTAAGGGAGCAATGGTATTCAAAAGCTAATCTCCATTTCTGGGGGAAGTTCAGCCCCTGGACGTTGTGTGTGAGGTCCTTTCCAGGCTGGTTTAGGTCAGTCATTGGGACAGAGGGGTTGAAAGCTACTGGAAAAACTGTCACTTGCCCTTCGATGTCTTCTCCCGTCGGGGCCAGAGAAGAGAATATGGATGGTCTCGGACCGGGAACATAGGCCGTGCACGTCCTGCCGATTGGCTCAAGAGAAAAAGGTGAGAAAAGGGGGAACAAACAATACACTAAACAACATCTTCCAAGAAGATCAAAGACATCTGGTGAGGAAAAATCCAGCCAGAGACCTGTCAAAAGGCGTCCGAGATCTCTTAGTGAGGGCCGGCGTCCCATTCCACAGAGGCGAAAACCCGCTTCTGAGTGATGGGTGGAGGCGCAAAGGTGTCATGCATATCAGTGGATCAGAAATATAAACTGACACAGCTAACAACATTTGGAAAAAAATAAATAACAAGTAATAGTGCATATATGAATTTAGGGAAGTATGAATTTAGGGAAGTTCCTGGAAGTAAAAATTTCAAGAAACCTCCAGCCTAGATGGCTTGCAGTTACTTGGTTTCTCCGGTGGAGTTCTTGAAGAGCGTCGGGGTGCCCGCCGAATGGGACTGAGAAGCTGGCATGGAGTTTTTAGGCGTATCATGATGTCCCTTTAGGGAGAACTCCGGCAAGTCCTTCAGGGCGCTTGTGAGCCTTGAGAAAGGAGAACCATCCCAAGAAACAGAAAAACCTGGAGAAAATGTAAAAAAAAAAACTATAGGCAAAAAAGTGCCAACCTGGCAGCGGTTTAGTGTAGAAGCTCCATCTACAGCGGAGACAAAAGTCCCTGAATGGGGTGCCCAAGTGGGGGCAGAGAGGAGGACAAACTGGAACAACCGTCTTATGGAGGCCTGCCGTCTTTGGATTTTTTGGTCTTCCCATTGTTCCAAAGGGGGGAGACTGGACTTGTCGGGATGGTCACTTTGCGGAGCTCGCTGAGACCGCAGAGAAATCCATGGGTGCTTCCTTGGATCTCAACTTGCATAAGCTTTGCCCTGGATGGAAAATTTTACTGCAAAGGGGAAGGCCCAACGGTACTTGATGTCCTGTTGAGAGAGAACTTCCACCATCCAAAAGAGCTTGCCTCTTTTGGATGGTGGAAGGAGACAAGTCAGCAAAGATTTGTATTTGGTGACCACAGCAAGTAACTTGCTGCTTGAGGCGGGATTGTCTCATGACTTCCTCTTTAATGGAAGCATAGTTTTACAATTATATCCCTTGGGGAGCCATCCTTTCTGGGGGGTCCCAGGGCCCTGTGAGCTCTGTCCAACTCTAGGAGGTGTGCTAGGTAAGATCTCTTTAATGAGGTCTTGTACCACGGCGGGGATATCCGTGATGGTCTCAGGGAGTCCACGGATCCTAAGGTTGTACCCCCTGGACCTATTTTCGAGGTCGTCGATCCTGGACAGAGCAGTGTCAAGTTGGTCTTGGAGGTCCTAGATATGAGCTGCATTTTGATTAGTACGGGAAACAATAATGTCTAGTTTACTTTCTATAGCCTCCATTCTGGTGCCCAGGTTGGCAAAGTCAGATTTAATGTCTCTTGTGATTTGGGCAGCTGTGTTGGCAAGTCCTCTCTCCAGGAGGGCTGAAAGTTTGAGGAAAATATCTCCCTGTGGGGAGTATGGGTCCTGATCAGGCAGGCTGGGGAAGGGTGTAACGTGCTGGAATGGAGGAGTAGGCCCGGCTTGGGGACAGGGCATAGTCATCCATGGTGCTGCCTAAAAGGGATTCAGTGGAGGCCGGAGAAGGAGCCTGGGGGTAATGTGGAAGTCCCTGGGTCACCTGGGAGTATGTAAGAATCGCGGGGGCTATCACTTGCCTTTGTTCTGGCTTTCCTGCCCCGGAGGCCGCATGTGGCTGTGTGGAGGCGGTGGATGCCATCTTGGTACACCCATCCTTGCTGGAGTTATTGAATTCCGACCCAAGATCGCGTCTGGCGGCCGGTCCCGACATCCAGGGTTATTCTTGGAGGGTTCCCTGTGGCGAAGGTGGGGGAGCAGGTCGGTGTCGGGCGGCACTGTGCCCGCTGTGATGATCGTGGGACAGGGGTGATGCAGAGCTCCCGGCTCAAGCGGCCATTACTGAGCTCCCACGCATGTGCACTCTGCCGGCTACTTTTTAATGTACTCTACGGTTGTTTCCGCTTGCTAAATTTTAAAGCAATAGAGGCTTTTTTTACCTACTTTATTACACTATTGGAGTTCCTTGTCTTTTTACACTCACAGCCTTTCAGGTCAGAGAGTGACACCCCCAGATTGAAGTCCCAGCTTCTCTTTTATTGAGCACCACGGGGATCTGAATACAACACGGAGATTCCGGTGATACAGGAGATCCATATGTCCCTGCAGAGGGATGAATCTGCTTGCGCTTAAGACCTTGCTATTCAGGGGGTCCACCGTTTCTGGTAAGGGCACTCACTTAGAGTGGGATTGATCTTCAATCGGGGGACTCTCTTACATCTCCTCTTCCACCTCCTTTTTTCCTTGGTGAAAGTGGACGAACCCTGGATCTCGTCTTCTCATTGGACTTATTTCCTTCCATCAGTGTTTTTTCTTAATTTGTGTATGGACTCAATTTATTTTGTTTTCTCACCTAATCAAGTTTTCCCTATTACTTTGATGTCACTTTTATAGAGTATATTACAAGCACAACTTTGTTTTTTTACAATTTTGGTTCACCATAGAGATATTTGATGGTTTTTGTTGCAGCTGTTTTTAGTTTTTGATTTTTAATTTCAATAGTTTTTTATTAAAATATTTTCCACAAACAAGGTCGAAGCAATAAGTATACAGAAAGAAACAAAAAAGCAAAATACAAAAGGCATTGTGAAAGGATATTTGACAATGTCAATGTACTCAATTCTGGCAGTAGTATTGTTAAATGTTCTGGGTTATTCTAGGGTGACAATAGTGTGTACACTTCTGAAAAATTATAGCCTATACATCTAGTGTTCTTGTATTGGATTTCAATTTCTATGTATGGAAGTCCCAACCCTCCCCCCCACACACCCCTAAAGGGAACACACTGTGTCGCCAGGGAGAAGGCCACAACCCCCCCTAACCTTCTGATTCTTATACCACATATGCTATAAAGCTTCCGGGGAATCCCAAGGGACTGCATGCCATGTAACGCCATAACAGAGATATGCCAGTGCATGTAGATTTCACCAAAATAATAGATAGAAAACAAAACTTAGATAAAAGAAACAAAAACACTGCAGTTAGTC
The DNA here is from genome assembly GCA_029206835.1 of Rana muscosa. NCBI lineage: Eukaryota > Metazoa > Chordata > Amphibia > Anura > Ranidae > Rana > Rana muscosa. The sequence goes on from CM055122.1 coordinate 1,207,816,667, forward strand.
TATTTAAACATTCATCAATTGAACTGTTAGCCATCATATAGAGCAATCTGAAGCTCAAGTAAAGCCATGCCTGGCTATATTGTTATACCATTTGTTCCAAGGTTCCCAGACCTTATTGGCTGTAAGGTGTCTACCTGCCCCAGAAGCATAGAGTGTTTTGTATGTGCTGTGGGTATTAATTATTTGTATTACTTCAAGGAGAGTAGGATGCATTATGTCTTTCCAGTGTCTAACCAGAGCAAGTCTAGCCGATAAAATAATGTGAGATAATAAAGATCTCAGGTGAGGAGGGATTAGGTCCATCCTCAGAGAGAGCAACACCATCCCAGGAGTAGGTTCAATTTGAATTTTAAGTGTCTGTAGGATGAGGTTATAAATTAATTTCCAGTAGTGTGATATATTAGGACACGACCATAATATGTGGAATAGTGTACCTGTTCCCCCACATTGTCTCCAGCATTGGGAGGATACCCCTTGTACAAATTTAGACAATCTACATGGACTGAGATACCATCTTAGTAAAATCTTTTGGAAAAGCTCCTAGAGATTAGCACATTTAGTAGAAGGTTATGTTGTATTCAAGGCCATTTGCCATTGATCCTCTGAATATACTCTACTAAAGTCTTTCTCCCAGGTCTGCATATCTAGGGATTTCATTAAAAAAATAATTATTTTGGAGATGGGAGTAGAACAACAAGATGCCCTTAATGTTTGCAGTTTTTGACAAGTAATATTGGGATATTTGCCAAGGGAGGGGAGTGGATAATCTGATTGGTTGTTTTAATAAGTGTGAAACCTGTAGGTATCTGTAGTAGTCAGCTGGAGGGATAGAGAATTCCAACTGGAGAGCCCTAAATGTTTTGAGAGCAGATCCCACTAAGAGGTCTTCCACTTCAAGATCCCTATTGAATCTCCAATGAGCCAGAGAGATACCTGGTATTAAGAGGGATAATGCAGATAAAGGTAATTTCAGTAGAGTAAGTTTTGCCCTGGGGAAATTCTGTGTTAATGTCCGCCAAGCTTCAAGAGAAGCTCGAATGGTCGGTCCCACATCAGTGGGTGGTGTAGGCAGGAAAGGGCTTGAGATCAGATAATTATATAGGTTCCGGCCTGGAATTTGATGTTGTTCAAGAAGAGCCCACAAGGTGGGTGTAGAGGGACAGAACCAACTCTTTAGTTGGGCCAATGTAGCGGCTGTATAATAGTCTCTAATGCGTGTATGGCCTATTCCACCCATCTTCCTATTCCTATGTTTGATAAGTTTACTAAATGCACAGCAAGCTTTTTTACCCCCCCCCCAAAGATATTTATTAATGGTGGATTGTGCAGATGAAAAGACGGAGGTAGGAACCGGGATGGGAAGGGTTCTAAAGATATATATTAGTTGTGGGAGAATTTTCATTTTAAAGGCCCCCAATCTCCTCGACCAGGATAATTCAAATTTTGTTAAGTTTGGTATGAAGTGACTGAAGCAATGGGGTGTCGTTTTCTTTAACTAGGTCTGAAATGTTAGGGGTGAGTGTGATACCCAGATATGAAATACCCTTTTCTTTCCATATGTATGGAAACCTGTTACTAAGTGCATGTTTAATTCTGGCAGGAATTCCCAAGCCTAAAACATACAATTTGGTATCATTAACTTTATAGTAAGACACCACTGGGAATAATTGTAGTGCTTGATGAACCGAAGCTAAGGAGTCTTCAACATTGGTGAGCATTAGGATGATATCATCCGCAAAGAGGCTAATGGTGTGTGTTGTGTCTCTGGTTTTAAATCCACTTATTTGGGGGTGGGAACTGATATAGGTTGTCTGTGTAGGCAGCTGAGTACTTAAAAAGTGTCCAAGGTTGCCATGTATTGTGGAATTTGTCCACAATGTCATTCGTTTGAGTCAGGGTCTCCTCCATTTTATGCATTTCTGAGACCCTGTTCAGCCAATCCGCAACGGATGGAACCCTCTGGGACCTCCAGTGTAGTGGGATAAGGGACTTGGCCGCGTTCAGTAGATGTCTCGTCAAGGATCCCTTATAGGTCCCCATCGAGACATCAGTGATGTGGAGCAGGCAGGCAGCAGCATTCAGGGTGATTCTGGTGTCAGTGATGTGCTTAATCAGAGAAACCACTTTGTCCCAAAATCCAGTAATTAGTGGGCACTGCCACCAAATGTGGAATAGAGTGCCCCATCTCCCTGGCATCGCCAGCAAGTGTCAGGTATCGAGGGGTTCCAGCCGTGTATCTTGGCTGGGGTATTGTACCAATGCGTCATGAGTTTGTAGGCCGTTTCCTGTGTTTTAGTGCTTATGGAGCATTTATGTGCCAGGGTACATGCCTGTCTCCATTGTTTAGTAGTGATCTCCATCTGTAGCTCCTCTGACCACCTCACTCTGAGTCCATCCGATTCCCGACCCCCGGAGTCCTGCAGCCACCCATAAGCCATGGAGGTGGTTTTAAGACAACGCGTGCCCTCCAAACAAATAGATTCCAGAGCCTGTAAAGGGTGTCCCTATCAGTCTGTCTCCCCAGGTAACTGCGTATTTGGAAGTAGGTCCAAAAGGGTAAGTGTAAATCGCTAATTTGGTTCCTGAGAGTAGACCAGCCCATTACCCTCCCGTCAGATAAACAGTCTCTCACCAGAAGCGGGCCCGGGTGGTTCCCAGATTGAAGGCTACGATTACGCATACCGGGTGTAAAGTCTGGGTTGTCTCTCAGTGGCGTCAGGGGGCCTGGTTGGGAAGAGATATTCGTGGACCTTGAGAGTTTGTGGAAGATTTCTAGCGTACACCCAGTTATGTGTTGCCGTCTAAGGCTGGATGGGTGACTCCCCCAAGGAATCCAGGGGGCAAACCTCAGGGGGATTGGGCTCATAGCTTCCTCTAGAAAGACCCAGTCTTTTGCTGTGCCATGGCAGTGCCAGTCCACTATTCTGGTCAGGTGGGTAGCTTGATAATAGGCTTTAAAGTCTGGTATCCCCATACCTCCTAGTTCCTTAGGCTTCATCAAGAGGGAATATCTAATCCTGGGTTTTTGTTCGTTCCAAAGGAACTTAAGTAGGATTGATTTAAGCGTAGTGAAAAAGGATGCAGGGATTTTACTGGGAAGAGCATGTAGTAGGTAAAGCAATCTAGGTAGAAGTGTCATTTTGATTATGGCTGCACGGCCGAACCAGGAAAAATAGCCTGAACGCCACCTGGCCAGGTCCTCCCTGACAGTCGTGGGGAATCTGGGGAAGTTGCAAGCGAATATATCTGAAAGTCTCGGTGTGAGCCAAACTCCCAGGTACGTTAAGGCCTTAGGCTCCCATCTAAATGAAGTGGTCACTTTAACCTGGTCAAGAAGTGTCTCCGGCAAAGAGACATTCAGGGCTTCCGACTTGGTGTAGTTTATCTTTAGGTTAGACATATAACCATAAAGGTCAAATTCCCTCATCAGGTTGGGTAATGAGATAATTGGGTTAGTCAGGAAAAAAAGCAAGTCATCTGCATAAGCAGCAACTTTGTATTCCTTGTTTGATACCATGAAGCCCCGAATGTCTGTGTTCGCCTTGACAATCCTAATGAAGGGTTCCAGGGACAGGATGAACAGGAGGGGGGACAGGGGACATCCCTGTCTCGTGCCATTGGCTATCAGGACCTTTTCCGATAGTGTACCATTAATCTTTAGGTTCGCTGTGGGTGACTGGTATAGTGCGGATATCCTGGCTAACATGTGCAGACCCAATCCCACCTTGGCGCAGACAGCCATCATGTAGTCCCATGCCACCCTGTCGAAGGCCTTCTCTGCATCCGTGGAGAGGAGAAGGCCTTCCAAGTTCCCCATGTTAGCCGCCTGAGTCAGCAACAAGGCCTTTATGACATTATCCTTAGCTTCACGACCCGGCATAAAACCTACCTGGTCCGGTCCGATCAGGTCCGACAACAAGGGACTCAATCTGGACGCCAGTATCTTAGCATAGATCTTGGCGTCCAGGTTCAATAGGGAGATGGGGCGGTAACTGGCGAAATCAGCGGGGTATTTTCCCGCTTTGTGTATTACCGTAATATGAGCAGACAGAAAGTCTGGGGTGACCTTCCTGGGTACTGACATGGAATCCAATGCAGCTCTGAGGGGGTCTGCCAGAATGTGGGCAAATGTCTTATAATAGATGGAGGTATAACCATCGGGGCCTGGGCTCTTCCCAGATTTGAGTTGTTTAATGGCCAATTTAATTTCTGCACTAGTCAACGGTTCCTCCAGAAGCGAAGCGTCTGAGTCCGACAGGGCAGGCAAACCACTTCTGTTAAGGTAGTCCCGTATGATCTGCAACCTCTCACCTCCCATATCCGCCAACTTGTGACGGGGTGGAAGGTTATAGAGTTTTGTGTAAAATTCATGGAAATGTTTAGAAATTGCTTCTACCGAGACCTCTATCTTGCCATCTGCCCCCCTGATGCCATGAATAAAATTTTTTGCCGACTGTTCCTTCAGGGCCCTGGCTAGTAGTTTACCAGTCTTATTGCCGGATTCATAATAAATCCTTTTCTTAAAAAACAAAAGCCTCCTTGATTTATCCTCAAAGAGCTGTTGAAGGGCCTTCCTTTTTTCTATAAGTTCAGTTGCCGTTTGAACGCTGAGGGATTGTTTATGTAGGTTTTCTAGGTATCTTATTCGTTCCGAAAGGTTTTTAATATTTTTGTCCCTTTCCCTCTTGTGACGGGCACCCATTCTGATAAGTTCTCCCCTCAATGTACATTTATGTGCCTCCCAAGTTGCCATAGGGTCTACATCTGGGGCCGTGTGGCGTTGGAAGAAGTCGGTCAGGGAGGAGGTCAAGGTGGGCAGCAGTACGGGATCAGTCAGGAGTGACGCATTCAGTCTCCAGGATCCAGTGTAAGATCTAGGAGGGGTGACTTTCAGGGATAGGGAGATCGGGGCGTGGTCCGAGAAGGATTGTATGCCTATGTGAGTCTCAGTAACAAACGTCAGGTCTCGTTGCGAGATAAATAGGTAGTCAATGCGGGAGTGCCTGTTATGTGGAGGTGAGAAGAAAGTATAGTCTCGGCCCTCAGGGTGTTTGAACCGCCATGTATCTATCACTTGCAGGGAGTGGAGCATGGATTTAAGTTTTTTCAGTATCCTATACGACAGGCAAGTCTGCCCATTAGAAGTATCAGCTATGGGGTTTAGGGGTACGTTGAAGTCCCCCCCAAGGATCAGGCATCCTGATGCGAAACCCATTAATTCCTGAGTCATACGTTGGCAGAAGGATATGTGGGCTCTATTGGGAAAGTAGACGTTGGCCAATGTCAGTGGGGTATCATGGTACATGCCTTTCAGAAAAACAAATCTGCCCTTAGGATCTAAAAGTTTCTCCTGCAGAACAAAAGGAGCGTCTTTGCTGATTAAAGTGGACACCCCCCTAGCTCTAGAATCATCACAGGTTGCATGGTGGGCCTCTGTAAAGAAGGCGTCTGTCAACTTAGGTACGTGGTGTGTCTTAAAGTGGGTTTCCTGTAGGAACACAAAGTGCGGCCTACCTTTTTTTAATTCTCTCAACAGCGTTGAGCGTCTTTCAGGTACGTTCAGACCCCTGACATTATGGGAGATCACGGAGGGACCCCGGCCGAGGTCTGAATAAGCCATGGTAAGGACTCAGAGTGAGATGATCCAGAGGGCACCTATAAAACAAAACTGTTCAAAGGACGTGAGAATCAAATCGACTACAACCACAGGAGGGCACTCGAGAATATAAAGAGAAAAAGATAGGTAAAGATAAAGGGTAAATGATAACGGAGACAACAATAGAAATCCCTTACCAGGTACAACTATTTATCCTGGTTAAGGAGTAGTTCCGTGCATCCACCCCCAATGAATAGGGACAGATGCACTAATCGGTGGGGGTAGAGGGAGGCGACTAACAACCGGTAAACAGATAGTCACTAGCCTCTTCTAAATGTAATTAGTAGTGAAGTGCAACACAGCACACACACAGCCAGCACTCGGAAGCTTATGTAATCTGAACAGATAGACATCCTAACTTATATTAACTCGTAAGTAGGCCCCTGATGTACAATTACTATGATAGACATGACCTTTTCTTCTACAGGAAGGGTATCTCCCTTCCCCTCCAGATCCCTGTTTAGGAGGTACGGGAGGAAAATCCTCCAACCAGCGCATGTTCCCAACCTCTCATAATAACATCTCATAATAACATGTCCCTCATTCAGAGTCCATTCTCTTGGTGGGATTTTTATCACACTTTCGTCTACGCCCTCCAATGCTTCCACTGTCCAATGCTGTTGAGAGCTAAGAGGCACATTTTGTAAAAGCTAATCAACCGCCATAAAGTCTTGGGGAGGATATTCAGTCGCATGGTATGCCCTGAGTGCGCCAAAAAAGTGGAAGGATGGGAAGGAGAGCTGAGGAGAGTGGATCTCTCATCTAGGGTCATAGAAACCTCCTTTAGATCATTAGGGCTGAAAGAGGGGTGGGGGGAAGGGGGGGGAGTGGAAAGGGAGGGGGGGAGGCAAGACAGGAAGGTGGGGGGGGATGAGACGGGATAGGGAGGTGGAATGGGAAAGGTGGAGGGGAGTACGGGTAAGTAGGGGGGAAAGGAAAGGTGGGGGAGTGGGGGGAAGGGGGGGTTGTGTAACGGCGAACATGGGTGACCCCGGTTCACAGCAGAGTTGGAGCGATATGGCCCCAAAGATCCTGTCATAACTATCACAGACCCAAACCAAAACTGATCGGGCCTAACAGGTCATTTAAAAAAAAAAAACATAAACGGAACCAAAAATGGATAGTAAAAAAAAATGCAACAGTTAAGTCAGCAACTTAGCCGGTCTTTTTAGATCCAGGTCAATCTGCAGCTGGTCCTCTGCGGTCATCTCTGGCGGATCGTGGTGTTCCCACTTTTGAACCTCCTGCGCGGTACGGCTTTTGTTTCTTGGAAAGTCTTTTATCAGGAGTGGAGAAAGGGGAATCCGGGGGCGATCCATCTCTCGGTGGGTCTTGGAATTCTGCGTACCAATCCGGAACAAGAACATGCTCAAGGTCTAGGGCATCACAGAAGTCTGGAAGATCATCAGGTTCACGCAGTACGTGCTGGCGTCCGTTGTGTGTCACCGTCAGCACAAAGGGGAATCTCCAGGTGTATCGCAGCTCCCTTTCCCTTAGTTTGTCCAGCAGGGGGCGCAAGGCCCTGCGATTCTTCAATGTGATTTGGGAAAGATCCTGAAAGAGCATAATGATAGCTCCATTAAAAACAATCTGATCGTTACCCCTTGCTCTGCGCATAATGTCTTCCTTGAGTGGGAAGCTCTGAAGGCAGCATATAATGTCCCGTGGGGGTGCATTGTCGGGTCCCTTTGGTCTGAGTGCTCTATGAGCCCTGACAAATTCTATCTCCATATCCTCCGGTCTCTCAAGTAGGGTGTTAAACAGCCTCCTCAGGGCCGGGATGATCTGGACGGGCTCGACCGACTCAGGGATACCCCTCACACGTATATTATTCCTCCTCCCCCTGTTATCCAAATCTTCCAGACTTCGATTCACTTCAATAAAGTGGCGGCTATGCGACACACTTGCAGTCTCGAGTCTGCGGATGGCTTTATCCCTATTCCTGCCCGCTGCCTCTGTCACCGCCATCTTTTCATTAAGGGCCAGCAGATTAGATTTTAGGTCCGTAATGGCGGTGGAGAACGTGGATTTAATGTCCGCCGCTATCACCGACATGTCCGCAAATGTAAGGGGATGGTCAGCTCGGTCTTTCCCCTTACCTGAGTCCTCCGGGGCAGATTGGGAGTCCTCGCTGTATTCCTCCTCGTGGTGTATCGGCGCCATCTTGGATTTCTCCCCGCTGCCGCGGCTTCCAGATTTAGTGTTAAAGAGGTCAGCTATATTCCTCGAGGAGGCAGCAATGGATCCTCTCCTCGTACGCGGGTGTGGGGTGTTATATAGCCGTTTGCCCGGCATCTGAGATCGCTGAGTCGGATGTTTAGGCAGGTGCAGGCCGTGTGTGTCTCAGAGCTCACTCAGTAAGCGTCCATACTCGTTGCGCGCCAAGCCACGCCCCCCAGACTTGTTTTTATGCAATAAATCATCTGGTTTTACCTATGGCGGCACATCTTTGTTTTTTCCCCACGGTTACACACATCTATTGAGACCATTCTCCCTGCCACTTTCCATTCGCTGGACCCAGCAGTTGATTACCAACCATCTAGCGTGTCAGCTGACACTGACAGATTGGGACTGCCAGATTGTCCAGGCTGGAACTTCAGGAACATCAGATTTGTGAGCCGTTTGCAGCAGCAGGAGATACCGACTACCCAGGATTGGGTGACAAGCCTTTTTTGCTTGAAAGCTGGTAAGCCTTCATTTCGAATGGTGGTGGATTCACATTGTGCCTTGTCTTATGAAGATTTGTCACAGGGTGTTGCTACGATTTTCACTATGCTGAATTTTTGCTGACAGTGACTGTTTTTCTCTGCCAGAACCATCAGCACCCTTGGCTCTCTGTATTTCTATTTGTTTAGTTCACAGTGTTCACTTATTATCAATATGCCAATTTAGGTGTGACACTTATACTTATTGCACTTCTTTTGATGTGCATCCATTTAATGTAATATATTTACTGTGTGCTCTTTTTATTGCATTTTTTATTATTATTCTTTTCACTAATGCAGCTCCTTTTTGTTTATTATTCTTATTACATAGTTACATAGTTGGTGAGTTTGAAAAAAGACACAAGTCCATTGCCATTGCTGAGCCTGTCATCTGCTAGGTCCCCCAGGCTCTTTTCCATCCTAGATTCCCACAGAGGTTCTCCCCCTAGTGAGTCAATTACATTCATATTTTTGGAACCCAAATGCATTATTTTTAAGTTTTCTACATTAAACCTAATTTGCCATGCAGTTGCCCACCACATTAATTTGTTCAGATCTTCTTGCAAGGTTTCCACATCCTGCAGAGACATGATTGCCCTGCTTAGCTTTGTATTGTCCGCAAATAGAGATTGAGCTGTTTATCCCATCCTCCAGGTCGTTTATGAATAAATTAAATAGGATTGGTCCCAGGACAGAAACCTGGGGGACCCCACTTTCCACACCAGACCATTCCGAGTACTCCCCATTTATCACTACCCTCTGAACTCACCCCTGTAGCCATTTTTCAATCCATATACTCACCCTTTGGGGAATGCCGACAGACCTTAGTTTGTACAGTAAACGTTTATGGGGAACTGTATCAAATGCCTTTGCAAAATCCAGATACACACGTCTACGGTCCTTCCTTTATCTAGCTGGCAGCTCACCTCCTCATAGAAGGTTACTAGGTTGGTTTGGCAAGAACAGTTCTTCATGAATCCATGCTGATTACTGCTAATGATACTATTTTCTTTACTAAAACCTTGTTTATAAATGTAACTATGCTCCGTTGCTCTCCACAGTTAGAATAGACCTGAAGCGGTGGGATAGAACTGCATTTTCGTGGATGGGCCGAGTCAGTGTGCTTAAAATGAATGTGCTACCCCGTATCCTGTTTTTCCTGCAGATGGTGCCGATCACTTTGCCTAAGACGTTCTTCTCAACCCTCAATAGCCTGTTTGTACAATATATCTGGAGTGGGAAATGCCCCAGGTTAGCTCTTCGCACTATCCAGCGCCCTAAGAATAGGGGAGATATGGGAGTCCCAGTAATCCGCAGGTACTTTGAAGCTATAGCCCTGCAGCGTATTCTAGACTGGTACCACAATGTCCGGTACAAACTCTGGGTACCCCTAGACACATTTTTAGTGGGTCGTAACTTGTCACACGCCCCATGGGTTCCTCGGGAGGTTAGGGGGTCTCTCGGCGCTGGTTTCCCCATTTGCTGCCCGCGCTTTGGCGACCTGGGACAGGTTGAATAAACAGGGGTTACTTGCACCCCTGACTTCTCCTTTGGCGCCCCTGGGAGGCTTCCCCTGGTTCGCTTCGGGGGAACACTCTTCCTTCTTTCGGACGTGGGCGGTGGATGGTGAGTCCAGATGCGCCAGATTTGTTCAGGGCCAAGGCCTATTGCCACTAGCCACTCTACGGAACCAATATGGCCCCTTCCCCATGGATGAGTGGCGTTACAGGCAGCTTCAGCATTTTATTACTAGCTTGCCCCAGGGGGTTCTATCCCCCACTTTGGCTTCTCCCTTTGAACGCTTATGCATGTCCGACTCCGCTGTTCCCCATGCCATCTCGGTGCTATATGATTTGCTGCAATCCATGCATACTGAAGGGAAACCGGGATTTATTGGTGAGTGGGAGAGAGACCTCCAGCGCACCTTTACTGAACCTCAACTGGATCACCTGTATAGCTTAACATACTCGAGCACAGTGGACACTAAAATGCAGGAGAATAGCTACAAGGTTCTGACTAGGTGGTATAGAGTGCCATCCAAGCTTGCTAAGATTTACCCCTCTCTCTCAGATGATTGTTGGAGGGGTTGTGGCCTCAGAGGCTCGTTCCTTCACATCTGGTGGGAATGCCCCAAGCTGAAGCCCTTCTGGCTTGATGTCCATGCACAGATTAAATTATTTTAGGATTTGGAGCTCCCCAATTCCCCATTAGAATCCTTGTTGCACTTTCCCACCATTCCCCTCAGCCTCTATTACAAATCCATCCTGCCCCATCTGCTTAATGTGACCCGGCGGCTGATCCCGATTCATTGGAAGACACCTCAGGTACCTTCCCATGCGGAATGGGTAAATTTAGTTAATAATATCATGGCTGCTGAGGAATGGATGGCTAAGTGTAAAGATCAGTACAAGCAATTCTATTCCATATGGGCTGCTTGGATAAACTATGCAAGCCCACCTGTGTTATGCTCCCCGGGTCCCTCTCCGGCCGTGGCCTCACCAATGCAATGGGGTCGGGTTGGCGGGGGGGGGGGGGCAGGTGGGCTGCAGGTTGGTCACTGAAGAGACAGATGAGCTTTTACAAACCTACAGGAGCTCGAAGTGCTGTATTACACTGGCTGGTGTTACTTTTCCCCCTGGTTTTCTGTTTTTTGTTTTATTAGCTTATTACTCTTATGCTTTGGGCCTGGTAACTGTGGACCCAGTCTGATCCTACCCTTTACGAGTGGGATGGTTTCCCTGTTAGTGGTGTACCAGACGGGGTCGAATGGGGTGATTCATGCATGCTTGAATTCATATCACAGTGGTCACATGTTGATTATTATTCCCCCAGATATGGTTGTTGAACTGTATGCTCCCCTGATTGACTTTTTCACTGACTGATTGTACGCGGTGAAGGGCTCCTCATATATTGCTGTATTTAGCAAGCTTTTCTATGTCAATTGTCAATTGTTTCTATGTTTGTCCTCTGAATATATCTTTTAAAATAAAGATTACATAAACAGAAAAAAAAAAAGAAAAACCTTGTTTATAGTCCCTTATCATCCCCTCCAAGAGCTTGCATACCATTGTAAAATATTGGTGCTACATTGGCTTTTCTCCAATTTGCTGGTACCATTCCAGTCTGTAGACTGTTTGTAAAAATTAGGAACAATGGTCTGGCAATTACTTGACCGAGTTCCTTAAGGACCCTCAGGTGCAAGCCATCTGGTCCCGGTGACTTATTAATGTTAAAGGGATTTTTAAGGTCTTTGTGCCTTAATGTTTGTTCATTACTAATATATGTCTGCCTGAGAGCCCTTACCATACCCCTCATGTATTTAATGCCTAAATGCTCCCCGTGCTATGCCTGTTAGTAATGAGAATCATGTTCTGCAGTTTGTTTAGCATGATTACCATAGACACTGCTTATTACTGTTTGCATGTCCCTGCTGGCTGCTACGATACCAACCGTTAACCATCTTCATGAAAAATGGCACATGCTTACCATCTTCATGAACACTGGTTATTGCTCTTAATATTATCACACCTTGCCATCCTTATTTAGGTGTTATTGTACCTATGCACTCTGCATAATCCACTTTTGATGTGGGGAATGGACCCCTGTGCCATGGTACACTGTGCCGTTTTTAAAAGGCATGATTGGCGGTGTCAGGGTAAATCTCTGTCCCTAATAACCACCAAGATACCTTCCTCATTAAAACGCTTGAGCACCTAATGGGTTTTTCTGAGGGACAGCTGATTTTAGGGGGTGACTTTAACCACTGCAGCCCTGGAAGATTTGGCTGCTCAATGACCAGAGCACTTTTTACAATTTGGCACTTCGCTGCTTTAACTGATAATTGTGCGGCTATGCAATGCTGTACCCAAACAGAATATACGTCTTTTTTCCCCCACAAATCAAGCTTTCTTTTGATGGTATTTGAGTGCCTCTATATACAATTTATTTTATTTTTTTAAATAATAAAATTGGAACCCCACTGTGACGGATCTCGGATACCCCAGGTGGGCACATCCACCAGACCTGTTTCTCCTGTTCTCCAAACGCACCCACAGCCTGCAGATTCGCCATAACCAGCCCTTAACCCCTCAATCACGAGACAATCCACACAGGTGTTGAGGGTTAAACATGCAGAGCATCAACAGTTTATTAAATACAAAACATACACTTTTACACACAGTTAGGAACACTCCCCTTGTCATAGAGGGGGGTAGGGGACAAGGAAGAACCAATGGGAACTGAACATTGAAACAGAGACTACAGTTAAACATAAAGGGATTATGGTAAGCAGGCAGCCCTTCAATACACATCCCCTGCAGAGAGATGTCTGCAGTCCAGACCATTGTCTATGTGCCATGAACCAACACAATTAAGCACAGCAACAAGAGGGGGGGATGGGGGAGAAGGGATGTAGCATTACATTACATTATCTCAATGCCAGAATTAGCAGTACTCACCAAAAATATTTATATATCATGGGGTGTAATTAATAATTAGACTCAATCAAAAAGAAAAAAAAAAGTTTGCCCTTGCTCTCTTCAATATATGAGGGGTGGCATTGCTTTTTACATAGATCATCTGTTTCATCGTTTTGGGGAGGTTTTAGACCATTAAGGAACTCCCTTTTTGGGACTTCCTTCTTGGCCTATACATAAAGGATCAGGGGAGTTTTTGCTATTACCTTTTTGTATTTTGCTCTTTTAAGCAATACCATTTTACTGTAGTTTAACACGTTAGGGTGTGTGTGTATATACTGTATTGGCGAATAACACTCACTTTTTCACACTGCAAATCGGTTGCAAATAGTGTTTGGGTGTTGTACTGCAGTTTGGGCTGCCTCGGAGAGAGGCGAGACAAACACCATCAGATTACATACAGAGAGAATCTCCTGTTTACTCAGCAGCCTCTGTAATAGGAAGTCCCATCTCCTGGGCCGGCATTGGACCGGTGTTCTGTCTATCACAGGAGGCGGGACTTTGAATTAAAGAGGCCCGCCAAGTAAACAGGAGATTCTCGCTGTATGTAATCTGACAGCGCTCATCCCGCCCCCCCCCCCTCCCTGAGATGGGCATTGATCAGGCTGCATTCATGTCAATGGGGAGGCTGCAGATGGGCATTAATCAAGCTGCATTGATGGGCAATTTTGAGGCTGCATTGATGAGCACGGGCCCTTCGTTTGCTGCAAAGTTCTTTGTTTAAAATGTAAGTTTTTTTTCCTGAAACCTCCCTCTTAAAATGAAGGTGCATGTTATACGCCTGTGCATGTTATATGCCCATAAATACAATATCTCCTTTTTTGTTATTATTATTTTTTTATTATTTTTTTTGATTCCTTTGAGTGCCTCTGCAACTTTTTATTTTTTTTATTTTTTTTGCGATATAAACAGAAAAAGGCCACATTTAAAAAAAAAAAAAAAATTATAAAAAAATAAAATACATTTTAGTCATACATTTCGGACACAATCTATTTAGCCACATGTCTTTGGTAAAAAAAAAAAAAAAATGTCAATAAGCGTATATTTATTGGTTTGTGCTAAAGTTATAGCGTCTACAAACTAGGGTACATTTTCTGGAATTTACGCAGCTTTTAGTTTTTGAGGTGCTAAAATGGCAGAACAGTACAACCCCCCCCCCCATTTTGGAAAGTAGACACCCCAAGGAAATTGCTGAGCGGCATGTTGAGCCCATTGAATATTTTTCTTTTTTGTCATGATTAAAAAATGACCAAAAAAAAAAAATATACACAAAGTTGTCACTAAATTATATATTGCTCACACGTGCCACACATGCCATAGTTATACGTGGAATTACACCCCAAAATACATTCTGCTGCTTCTGAGTACGGGGATACCAACTTGTGTGGGACTTTTTGGGAGCCTAGCTGCGTACAGGACCCCGAAATCGCAGCACCGCCTTCAGGCTATCTAAGGGCGTAAATTTTTGATTTCACTCCTCACTACCTATCACAGTTTCAAAAGCCAGAAAATGCCAAGATGGCACAAAACCCCCCAAATGACCCCATTTTGGAAAGTAGACACCCCAAGCTATTTGCTGAGAGGCATGTTGAGTCCATGGAATGTTTTATATTTTGCCACAAGTTGTGGGAAAATGGCAAACGTTTTTTTGTTTTGTTTTGTTTTTTGTACAAAGTTGTCATTAAATAATTTATTGCTCAAACATGCCATGGGCATATGTGAAATTACACCCCAAAAGACATTCTGCTGCTTCTCCTGATAGCGGGCACGGGATAATGCGCACCACCCCTCTAGATGTTGCGGCTTGGGACAGAGATCTGGCTGCCACTGGCCACAGGACGGTGGAATGTGTGCCCGGGTTTCCAGTGGATGGAAACCCGGGCACATGTCAAAACCGGACAGGTGGAAACCCTAACTGTATGATTATGCTAAAATGATTTTACTCTTTTGTTCATGGACCGACAGCTTCCTATTGACATAGTGGGTATTATCCATTATTTAGGAGTGACTAGGCAGAAAAACTTGTAAAAAGTGTTGCATCACACCTTCTACAGCACCGCCCAGGGGGCGGACCCTCGGGGTATAATCCCTCTCTCTGCACCTCGCAGATCAGTTTTTTTTTCTGTCTAGCAAGGAGTAGGACATGGCTCCCTTCGGGTCCATTGGTCCGGGGATTTTTTTTTTTTCTACAATTTGTTTTTGTTTCCTGCGATCATCGATCAACTGCCGACTGGGTGACAGGCTGGGTCCTCGATCCTTGTAGTCCCCCCAGTTTGGGCCATCGAGCGTGTGCCGAGCCTAGCTACGTGCTGGGTTTTCCACGACATGCCTGTCGCTCTACGGGTGGCCGGTGAGCCTACGCTCCAGGGATTGCATCGGACCGCTCATCTTCGGCTGAC
Source organism: Rana muscosa (assembly GCA_029206835.1). Classification (NCBI taxonomy): domain Eukaryota; kingdom Metazoa; phylum Chordata; class Amphibia; order Anura; family Ranidae; genus Rana; species Rana muscosa. The sequence goes on from CM055122.1 coordinate 1,207,831,902, forward strand.
CTTACGGCCGAGTCGCAGCAGCCTGGCCGGTGAGCTTACGCTCCAGGGATTGCATCGGACCGCTCATCTTCGGCTGACCTTACGGCCGAGTCGCAGCAGCCTGGCCGGTGAGCTTACGCTCCAGGGCTTGCATCGGACCGCTCAGCTTCGACTAACCTTACAGCCGAGTCGCAGCAGCCTGGCCAGTGGGCTTACGCTCCAGGGCTTGCATCAGACCGCTCAGCTTTGGCTGACCTTACGGCCGAGTCGCAGTAGCCTGTCCAGTGAGCTAGCGCTCCAGGGCATGCATATGATTGTTCCCTAGGGCTCAATCACAGCATGCCTGGCCGACAGTCACCTTCCGTGTGCGGATGATGATCTGTCTGGAATGTCTTCCAGCATGAGACACGCAGGATAGGTAAGTAGCTCCCCTGCTTCGGCAGGGTGACTTGGCTGGACATTCCTGGAGAGATCAAGTAAGTGGTTGTGGCCTCTTTCTTTCCTCTATCCCTGCCTTCCCTCCTTCCTGGGCTCTGAGCTAAGGGTGCTGGGGCCTGGAGCGGGGCTGGCTGTAGCTATCATTTAAAAAAAAAATAAAAAAAATTCTGCTTACCTGTGTGTGCTTTTCCCCCTCCATGCTGTCGGCGGCCATTTTGCGGTGGTCCATGCCTATTTCGGCCTCTAGTGACTGTCCAGTGGCCATTTTCTCGTGGTTTCATGCCTATATGTATATCGCCCCTCGGCGGCCATTTTCTTGTGGTTCACACCCACTTTGGCCTCTATCGAATGTTCGACGGCCATGTTTCCTAGGATTCACGCTGTATGTATAGACCATTTTTTTGTGGTCTGCGGACAATTTTGCCTCTATAGTCGGCTCGGCGGCCATTTTCTTAGAGCCCATATTGTTAACATACAGCCGCTTGGTGGCCATTTTGCGATAGTCTCCGGCCTCTAGGGTGCATTTGCACTGGCACAAATTCACACAGGAAACGCTGATAAGAATCAGACGGACACAGGCAGCGGTGGGATAGCATCCCAGGCGGAGCACACGGCAGCACAGCGGTACCGTTCCAAGGGTGGTGAGTCCTCTGGGAGACCCTGCATCTCTGTATCAGCTAGGAGGGTGGCCTATTGATACCTTGCCTGGAGCCCTGTGGGTGTCAGCCCGTGGGTCAGCATGGTGTCTGAAGCAGACACGTTTTTGCCCTGAAACACCTGATTGGCAGCTGGTGCCCCTGATGTATCTGGGGACACTAGGTCTGTTGCCAGGGTGGAAGCGGCACACGGGAACACAGGGGGTAGTAAAATGCCCCGTACCCTGCAGCCTTCCCGGGATAATTCTGATGTAGAACCAGGCCCAGCTATGGCTCATGGCCCTGATTCTGATGCATCAGAGACTGCAGACCTTGACCGATCGGACAGTGAGAAGGCTCCAAGTCCAGGTCAGCACGTGGAAAGGCTTTGGTATCTGACCTGTTTACTGCAGTGCGGAACACGCTAAAGATAGAGAATGCTGCAGAAGCAGCAGAAACACCGGTCCCCTTTGGGGTTCCGTAAGCCCGCCCGCACTGCTAAGGTGTTTCCTTGTGTGTCTTTTTTTGATAAGCTCTTGTACAAGGAGTGGGAAAACCCACTGAGGGTTTTTTTGCAGCCCCAAAAAATGAATTTTATTTTTTATTTTTTTGGGCAGTCCGGTACCCCTTGAGGAAAGTTCCTGAAAGGAGGGACCTCTCCTCCGATAGTTGACCCCCCTGTGTCCAGGCTTAACAAGTTACCACAATTCCAGTGGAAGGGGTTCCTGTCTTCAGGGACACTCACTACCTATACACAGTGGGGGGCTCAGAAGTACGTCCAGCATTGGCTGGGGTATGTCTGACGCCTCAGACACTTACTGAGTAGGCAAAGATGCTACTCCGAGAGTTAAAAGCACGGGGGGCTCCTCCGTAAGAGGTAGCTCTGGCCGACCAGTTAGTACAGGGCCTTGAGTCTGCGAGTCAGACTTGGATTCTATCCCCTTGCTGTCTTGGACCCCGGGTTATGCGGTGGCGCTATGCCACCTGATTTGGCTAAAGTACCAGTCTGCGGACCAATCTTCAAAGAAGGCCCTGTTGGATCTGTCCTTTAAAGGCAACATACTTTTTGGGGCCTCTCTGGATGACATCATTTAAGATGCCACAGGAGGTAAGAGCACATTGCTTCTGCAATCCAAAAGAGGTAAGGCGCCACGCCATAGGCTAGGGCCCTCATTCACCGCGCACAAGCGGTCCCTTCGCCCGCCTAGTGCGGCGGGTAAACTACCCCAGGCTGATAAAGCGCCTGCTGAGGGATGGAAGCGCCCCTGGGTTTGCAAGCCCAATCTTGCTTGCCTACCAAACATATTTTTTTTTCCTCTAACTGCCAGCTTCAGCCGACTAGTCGGGAAGCCCTACATGGGGCGGTCCAAGACCTGCTGAGACACAGGGTAGGCCTTCCTGTCTTAGTACAGGAACAGGTTCAGGGGTTCTACTCAAATCTGTTAGTAGCGCTGAAGAGGTAGGGTGTTTTCGGCCTCTCTTGGATATCAGGACCCTCAACTGCTTTGAAAAGACGCAAGTGTTACAAAAGGTAACTCTGTCCTGAAGGGTCAAGTGCCCTTCATCCCTGGATTATCAGATCCGGGTGAGCCACCTAAGCAGGGCCTCCCTAGTTGGTGGCTGACAGCACCAGCAGTTCTGTTGGGGAAACTGTGCCTTCCTGTTTACTGGATGGTGGTCACAGCGGACACCTGTCTTCCTGGTTGCAGAGGAGTCTGAAAAGCTCAGTCAACCTGGGTCGCTGGACTCCAGAGGAATCCCATGCAGATCATGGCCTGAAATCCAGGCGATCTGGCTTTGCCTCTCCACATGGTCTCAGAGGCTACAAGGGCATCCAGTCGGACAAACACCACATTAGTGGCGTATGTCAATCATCAAGGAGGAACAAGCAGCTCTGCTGCAGCATCGGAGGTCGCTCACCTCCTAAAGGGCTCCCCTACCAGAGGGGAAGCACGCCAGTCGTATATCTCCTGACTTCTCGACTCAATCGGAAGGTATTGAGGTTTGTGGCCAGGTCAAGAGACCCATGGGCAAACACGACAGATGCGTTGATGGCACTGTAGAGTCAGTATCGACTAATCTATGCCTTTCCTCCTCGGAAGCTCCTTCCTCATCTGCTTCACAGACTGGAGGCAGAGAGGATTACAATGGTCCCAATTGCTCTGAATTGGCCTCAGCGGCCCTGGTACGCCGATCTAGTGCGTCTGGTAGCAGACACCTTTTGGTATCTACCGTTTAGAAGGACCTGCTGTCGCTAGATCCCAGACACCATCCTGTTTTTACAGTCACTGGCTTGAGGGCATGGCTTGAGAGCCAGGTGCTAAGAGACCGGGACCTGTCAAACTCTGTGATCTCTACCATGAGGAGTGCTCGGAAATCATCCCCTAGGAACATTACCATCGCACTTGAAAGACCTGCCTATGCAATTGTGGGAAATGAGGTGGCATCCGCGTACTTATTTCCTGCTGTTTTTCAGTAGAGAACGGGCCAAAAATTTTACTCAAGTACAATTAGGGGTCAGGTATCTGCCCTGGCTGTCTTTTCAACGACCCCTGGTGGCTCATTCTCTAGTGAGAAGGTTTGTACAGCGGGTTCGACAGGCGGCCCCTCCGGTCCACCCTCCACTACCTCCGTGGGGCTTTTGTAGCAGACGCCCTTTTGGCGTCTACCACTACGAGAGGACCTGCTGGCGCAGGGTCCCAGATGCCCTCCTGCTTGCATGCTATGGCTTCAACGGCAGGGCCTCTAAGTGTCTTAGAAACCACTGTTTGAGAACATCAGGGAGATTCCCTTGTTGACACTTTATCAGAAGGTGGTCCTTTTGGTGGTGGCTACGCCAGCTAAGACGGGTTTCTGAGCGGGCAGCCTTGTCATGCAAGCCTCCCTATCTGAGCTTCCACAAGGTTAAGGTGGTGCTGTGTCCGCAGTATTCTTTGCTTCCTAGAAGTAGAGTTAGACTTTCCATCTCAAGGAAGACATTGTACTGCCATCCTTGTGTCCCCATCCGTCAACTCCTAAGTAGACGACACTGCATTCCTTGGACGTTGTCCGAACTCTGAGAGAAGGCTTGTCTGGTACTGCTACGTTCCAGAGTCCAGGCTCACTGTTTGTTTCAGTGGCTGGTCCCTAGTAGGGCCCAAGAGTCTCGTCGGCCACCATCTCTAGGTGGATCCGACAGATTGTGAAAAGGCTTACGCCATGAAGGGTCAGGCGCCTTCCTTTCCCTGCACATTCGACCAGGGCAAGAGATGCCTCTTGGTTTACATCAGTTAAGACGGTTTTCTGAGCCGGCAGCCTTGTCATGCAAGGCTCCTTATCTGATCTTCCACAAGGATAGTTGGTGCTGCGTCCGCAGTCTTTCTTTCTTCTTAGGGTCTTTCGACCTTCCATCAAGGAAGGGATTGTACTGCCATCCTTGTGTAATTAGCCGTTGAATCCTAAGGAAACAACATTGTACTTCTTGGATGCTGTCCGAGCTCTGAGAGCATCAAGCATCTGTTTTCACCAGGTGTGTAAGGCGGCAACATGCTCGTCCGTTCACACTTTCACTAAACTTTACAAGTTGATGTGTGTGCATCTTCAGATCCTTCTTTCGGCCGCAAGATATTGCAGGCAGTCATTTAGAGTTGCAACTCCTCCATGGAAGAGCTCTGTTTTATTTGGGGTGAAGTTTTAATGTTGTTCCCACCCCTCGTTTTTTTTACACTGCTTTGGGACGTCCCACTATGTCAATAGGAAGCTAATGTTACATATATTGGTACAATAGTAGTGCAAAATGGCTAACTTATACCAATATACAGGTTTTATAAGATAAATAAATTGAAATGATGAATTACAGTAATGTATAAATACTAGAACCATAAAACCAATAATTAAAATATGAATATATATATAATCCGTAAAGTAAATAAATAAATAAATAAATATAAATAAACCTGTGAATAAATACCAAAGTAAACGTTGCTGTGCAAATATGCTATGACAGTGCATAAACGAAAAAGACCTGCAAATTGCAGTTTAGTAATAAGTGCACAGATGTGACTGCTAATGGGCAGAGTGCAGTAAAGTGCTACAGTGAAAAGTAAAAGTGAAAAAAATAATATATAGGTGAAAAAATGTCCAATAAGCAATGGGACACAAATGAGATATTGAACTCCAAAAGTTCATAAGAAGAGAACAATGAAATTGACAAGTGGTGCCCGTGCTGATTGTTTTTAACAATTTCTTCTAGGTGACAATCCTGCAACTTCACATATATAAGTGGTGCTGTGGTGAAGGGATGTGTGAATCTTGACTTCTGGTGTCACACACTAGGGTAATAGGTGGCCTCTTACCTTGCGGTAATGAGGTAACCGCTTTTGTTTAATAGGGGTCAGTGAATCCTCTGTCGCGATCCTGGCGTCACATGGGGAAGCCTTTGTATCAAACCGCTGTTGTTCCTCACATGTGGAATAAACCTATGTTGGATCCTAGGGGTTGCTCACATCTCCCAATAATGGCAGGGTTAGAAAGAAAAAATGGGGTCTCGATCGTGAAGTACGTTTTTAAAAACCAAATGGTATGTATTTAATGATGCATAAGGTTGTACATATATTGCTTACATAAACTCACATAAAAAACAATTGTGAAGAACTTATCTCCTGGACGAGCGGCGAGCTCGTGTGCCTCCGTCTGTCTGATTGCCTCTCCGTCCCTGAACGAAAGAGTAAATAGGATTTTTTACTCACCATAAAATCCTTTTCTCTGAGTTCATGGACCGACACAGCACCCACCCCTCCTTTTAAGTTTGTACTGCTTTTTGACGAACTGATCTGCGAGATGCAGACTGAGAGGTTATACCCTGAGGGTCCGCCCCCTGGGCGGTACTGTAGAAGGTGTGATGCAACACTTTTTACAAGTTTTTCTGCCTAGTCACTCCTAATTAACGGATAATACCCACTTTGTCAATAGAGAAGCTGTATCGGTCCATGGACTCGGAGAAAAGGATTTTACGGTGAGTAAAAAATCCTATTTTTACTTTTTGCTATAATAAATACCCATTTTTTTTTTTTTTAAATAACATTTTCCTCAGTTTAGGCCGATACATATTCTTCTACATATTTTTGGTAAAAAAAAAAAAAAAAAATCACAATAAGCGTGTATTGATTGGTTTGTGCAAAAGTTATAGTGTCTACAAAATAGGGGATAGATTTATAGCATTTTTTTTTTTTTTAGTAATGGCGGCGATCTGCGATTTTTATTGTGACTGCAATATTACGGCGGACACATCGGACACTTTTGACACATTTTTGGGACCATTCACATTTATACAGCGATCCCTGCTATAAAAATGCATTGATTACTGTATAAATGTAATTGTCAGGGAAGGGGTTAACCTCTAGGGGGCGGGAAGGGGTTAAATATGTTCCCTCAATGTGTTCTTACTGTGGGGGGAGGGGACTGACTGGGGGAGGTGACCGATGGTTGTCCCTATGTACAAGGGACACACCATCGGTCCCCTCTCCCTCACAGGACGTGGATCTCTGTGTTTACACACAGAGATCCACTTTCCTGCTCGTTTCCCGGGCAATCGCGGGTGCCCGGCGGCAATCGCGGCCGCCGGGCACGGGCATCGGGGCCTTGTGAACGCGGCGGCGCGCGCGCCTCCTAGCTTGTTTTAAAGGGAGGACGTCATATGACGTCCTCCCAGAACGAGAGTGTCCTCCGCCCGCCGTCAATTGACAGTGGGTGGGGGACAAGTGGTTAACAAGACATTTTAAGTTCTTATATCCGTGCTAGTTTGAAGACAAGTAACACAAATGACTATTGCTTAAAATATTATATATATTTATTAACTAAAGTACAGTGCAAATTAAAATCAGGTACAAGTTGTGATAAAACAAATGAATGGATATACTTCTACAATCAGAGATAAATGATGATTAAGGTTCAGATAATATTTACATACATTTCTATGCAAGCTCTATGTAGCGATACCTTCAACTAAGGAGGCCGCAGAATTTGATTTGGGCCCTGAGTGCAGCTCCGCCAACCCCCGGCAATAGGCTCTACCCCCTTCTGGCACAGCTAGTACTAACAATCAATGATATGTCCTATGCAATAGAATAACTAAGCAAGGACACAGTAATGAATTGTAATAGATAGAGTGTTTTACTCATTAATTCTCAATATGAATAAAGGGGGTAACAATAATCACAGTTCTAGACAATCACTCCTAAGGGCAGCGTCCTGCCACTCTAACACACTATATAGTAACACATGCTACAGGTGCGCCCTACGGGCGACCGTTAACTAAGTGCCCTATGGCGCAGTAATCAAACACGCTAGAATCCCCACCAGGCCTGGTTCTAATATTTAGCTTAGTCCTTCTTTCTTCACCGGCAGGTCTGTAATGGTGGTGCACTTTAAACAGAGTATAACTTTGTAATCCAAGGGGTATGAAAATAACTTGTAGGCCACGGCAGTCTATAGGCCTATACACAGCAACAGTATCTTAGCTGGGCTTATGCCCTCTCACCCGCCGGACTACGGATCCAGTCCGGGAAAACCTCCACCGGCCGTGTCACACACACTCGATCTCTCCAACGATCGGGCCCCCGATCCGACAAGGCTGTAGCTCACAAAGTCAGATGCCACCCAGGCTCGCAGAGGGGAGGATGGAAGGCTCTTTGGTGCAGAGCAAGGCCTCAGGCTTCAGGCCTTGCCCCTCCGACACATCCGCACAGGAGGATCCGTCTGTGAAGTCTGGTGTCCCCAAAGAGGCCGAGCCCGGCCTCGCCTCCTCCTTTTATAACCCCTCCCATGAGTCTCTGCGGTGGAACATCACAAGAATGGGGTTATGGGTAATGTAGTTTCTTCCCAATATAGGGGAATACCCCGCTACATCTATATGACAACAATATGAATATTTCACAGTTGAATACTTAAATGATACTTGTACATTTAAGACTTGGTAGCTCTTGAAATGTAACCTTCCGTGACTTCAGGGCTTTAGACAAACACACTTGTTTACATTATGTTATCTTTCTCAAGACAAACAGATCTCCTAATTACACTTCTTGAACCTACAGACAATATGTTGTCCTGTGGACAATTCTTGGTAATTTAGCCAAGAATGTCTATTTAAACACAAGGCTATCTCTAATGCATCACTTGTTTAAACAGATCCCAACATCAGGCCATTCACTAAGGTTCACAATAATACTGTGATATATATAAATATGTATTTATATATGTTTCTTCTTTAATTGCCTCTGTCAGATTCTATACTGCAGTTATAAAATCTCCCAGATTCAATTAACACTTACTAACATAATAGAGTGGCCATATTCGGTATCTGTTCAAACCATCTATTGCATGTAGGATAAAAGATTTATACGTTACCAATAACTGAGAGTTCTGTCTGTTTGAGAAGCGAAGTCCCAAGAGAGACTACTTTCACCATGGCTACATGTTTGCGTTAAGATCACCCCCTCCAGCTTCAGAGAGTCAGTGCCTTCAGAGATCAACTCTTCTTCAGCTCCCTCCGAACTTCAGCTCAAGGGTCTCTCTGCGATCTCCAGCTCAAGGGTCCTCTCCCTGCGATCTCCATCTTTTATCTCAGCTGCTACTTTTATCTCACTCCCCAAAGTGGGTGTGTACCTTACATTACTACGTAACTGAGACGTCAAATGATGATGTGATTGGGTAGGTTGTCACAGTAACCAAACATCACATCATCTTGAACGATTAAGTGTTTTTACCACCAGAGGGCAGTAGCGTATTACAGATGATTTCTAATGTTATTTTCATATAGGCAAAGATAATTTACAACTACCTTTTGACCTAGCTTAGTAAAACACACTTAATTGTCTAAGGGTGTCAAAACACATGTCTTGTATCCCTGCTATCTTGGCGTCACTTCAGATTTACAGGTGTGAATGTTTATTATCAACACTGACTCCGGCCATTTGTTAATGTTTTGGGAAGTTCCTGAAGCTAACCACTGGAATGTATGTTTAAGCAGTTTCTAATGCTACCCCACTAATATAGTAGCATGTATACAACTCCTTAATACTAATCTATATATAGGCATACATGGGTTTATACATGTATTACTAGTATAGATACTTTGTGAAGATACTTAAAAATAAACCTTATTTAACCACTTAAGCCCCGGACCATTTGGTAGCTAAAGGACCAGAGGTGAATTCAGAATTTTGCACTGCGCTGCTTTAACTGTAAATTGTGCGGACATGCAATGTTGTACCCAAACAAAATTTGCGTCCTTTTCTTCCCACAAATAGAGCTTTCTTTTAATGGTATTTGATTGCCTCTGCGATTTTTATTTTTTGCGATATAAACGGAAAAAGACAGAAAATGTTGAAAAAAAATTATATTTTCTACTTTTTGTTATAAGAAAAATCGAATAAACTCAATTTTAGTCATACATTTAGGCCAAAATGTATTCAGCCACATGTCTTTAGTAAAAAAAATGTCAATGAGCGTATATTTATTGGTTTGCGCAAAAGTTATAGCGTTTACAAACTAGGGTACATTTTCTGGAATTTACACAGCTTTAAATTTATGACTGCCTATCTCATTTCTTGAGGTGCTAAAATGGCAGGGCAGTACAAAACCCCCCCAAATGACCCCATTTTAGAAAGTAGACACCCCAAGGAAATTGCTGAGAGGCATGTTGAGCCCATTGAATATTTTTTTTGTCCCAAGTGATTAAATAATGACAAAAAAAAAAAAAATTACAAAAAGTTGTCACTAAATGATATATTGCTCACACATGCCATGGTTATATGTGGAATTGCACCCCAAACATTTTTTGCTGCTTCTCCTGAGTACGGGGATACCACATGTGTGGGACTTTTTAGGAGCCTAGCCGCGTACGGGACCCCGAAAACCAATCACCGCCTTCAGGATTTCTAGCACAAATTTTTGATTTGACTCCTCACTACCTATCACAGTTTCGAAGGCCATAAAATGCCAAAATAGCACAAAACCCCCCCAAATGACCCCATTTTGGAAAGTAGACACCCCAAGCTGTTTGCTGAGAGGCATGGTGAGTATTTTACAGCTCTCATTTGTTTTTGAAAATGAAGAAAGAACATTTTTTTTTTTTCTTTTTTTTTTCAATTTTCAAAACTTTGTGACAAAAAGCGAGATCTGCAAAATACTCGCAATACCTCTCAGCAAATAGCTTGGGGTGTCTACTTTCCAAAATGGGGTCATTTGGGGGGGGTTTTGTGCCATCTGGGCATTCCATGGCCTCCGAAACTGTGATAGGCAGTGAGAAGTGAAATCAAAAATTTACACCCTTAGAAAGCCTGAAGGCGGTGATTGGTTTTTGGGGTCCCGTACGCGGCTAGGCTCCCAAAAAGTCTCACACATGTGGTATCCCCGTACTCAGGAGAAGCAACAGAATGTATTTTGGGGTGTAATTCCACATATGCCCATGGCATGTTTGAGCAATATATCATTTAGTGACAACTTTGTGCAAAAAAAAAAAAAAATTGTCTTTTTTCTGCAACTTGTGTCAACATATAAAATATTCCATGGACTCGACATGCCTCTCAGTATACAGCTTGGGGTGTCTACTTTCCAAAATGGGGTCATTTGGGGGGGTTTTGAACTGTTCTGGCATTTTATACACAACATTAGGAAGCTTACATCCACTCTTCTAACCACTTGAAGACAAAGCCCTTTTTGACACTTTTTGTTTACATGAAAACATATTTTTTTTTGCAAGAAAATTATGTTGAACCCCCAAACATTATATATATTTTTAAAGCAAAGGCCCTACAGAATAAAATGGTGGGTGTTGCATTTTTTTTTCTACACAGTATATGCGCAGCGATTTTTCAAACGCATTTTTTGGGGAAAAAATACACTTTTTTTAATTTTAATGCACTAAAACACACTATATTGCCCAAATGTTTGATGAAATAAAAAAGATGATCTTAGGCCGAGAACATAGATACCAAACACGACATGCTTTTAAATTTCGCACAAACGCGCATTGGCGACAAACTACATACATTTTTAAAAGCCTTTAAAAGCCTTTACAGGTTACCCCGTTAGATTTACAGAGGAGGTCTACTGCTAAAATTACTGCCCTCGATCTGACCTTCGCGGTGATACCCTCACATGCATGGTGCAATTGCTGTTTACATATGACGCCAGACCGACGCTTGCGTTCGCCATTGGGCAAGAGCAGGGCAGGACAGGGGTGCTTTTTTTTTTTTTTTTTTTTTTTTTTTATTATTAATTTTGCTTTTTTATTTTATTTTTAAACTGTTGCTGCCATATTTTTTTATTTATTTTTTAAATCATTTTTATTGTTATCTCAGGGAATGTAAATATCCCCTATGATAGCTATAGGTAATGACAGGTACTCTTTTTTGAAAAAAACTGGGGTCTATTGGACCCTAGATCTTTCCTCTGCCCTCAAAGCATCTGACCACACCAAGATCGGTGTGATAAAATGCTTTCCCAATTTCCCAATGGCGCTTTTTATATCCGGGGGGGGGGACATTCCCTCCCACTGCTTGTAAAAGCAGTCCAGAGGCTAATTAGCCACTAGGATTGCTTTTACATGAAAGCCGGCCGCTGGCTGAAAAGAATGATACCAAGATGATACCTAAACCCGCAGGCATCATTCTGGTATAAACATTCAAAGTCCAGCAACATACCAGTACGTTGCTGGTCCTTGTTGGACATGTATTGTAATTTTTTTTTTCATGCAGTCTGTTGGCTGAACGAAAAAAAACGATTGATCGGTGGGTATGCCCACCATTAGAATACCGCCCTTCATCCACCCACTTCTAATGATGGGCATACATGCACCATTTATATATGCCGAAGCATGGGGGCATCTTCCCGCAAAAGTTATGCCGCGTACACATGGTCAGACTTTTCCACGGGCAAGCCTCCGTCGGAATTTCGACCGTATGTACGCGGCATTAGGAGCAAAATCGCTCCTCCGCCCCTGCTGCCCCAATGCTTCGGCATAGATGCTTTTTTTTTTTTTAACTGTGGTAGCGAAATCACCTCCTACAGCACTGGAGTCGCAGGGATCAGGCCTGTCTCTGCGAACGCTGCAGTTATGTGTGTTGGGTTTTGCAAGTGACAGTGATCGATCGATACTGCACTTGGGTGGCCTGGGCTGGACGGAGGGGCAAAACGCAGGTGCTAGCAGGTATCTGGGCTGATCCCGCTAACACTGCGTTTTTGGGAACCCTAAACTGCTGAAGACGCTAGTATAGATCTGATCAGATATTGATCTGTTCAGATACTATACCACTAAGGGGGGTCTATGCTTCACGCGTGGGTGTTAGCGTTACTGGCACTAACCTGACGCTGCCTGGGGTGTGACGCAGACCCTCTCTGACGCTAAAACCTAATTGATATCACCCGCCGGGCGATCAGGGGGTTAAACCTTTATTGGGTTATATACGGCGGGTGCCCTGACACTATAAAAAGCAAACTAACTAACCAGCGTCACCCGTAACACTTATATGATGATCACTGGTGAAAGGGTTAACTAGGGGCAATTAGGGGGTTAAAACCTTTATTAGGTAATATATGGGGGTACCTGACGCTATATAAAAACCTGACGGCGAACCTAAAAAAAAATTACTGGCTACCGATCTGCATCACCGACACTAAGACAACGATCATAAAAACGATCGCTTAGCGACAGTGGTGATAGGGGGTGAAAGGGTTACCTGGGGGGCGATCAGGGGGTTAAACCTTTATTAGATAATATATGGGGGTACCTGACGCTATAAAAACCTGCGGCGAACCTAAAAAAAATTACTGGCTACCGATCTGCATCACCGACGCTAAGACAGCGATCAGAAAAATGATCGCTTAGTGACAGTGGTGATAGGGGGTGAAAGGGTTACCTGGGGGGCGATCAAGGGGGTTAAACCTTTATTAGGTAATATATGGGGGTACCCGACGCTATAAAAACCTGCGGCGAACCTAAAAAAAAATTACTGGCTACCGATCAGCATCGCCGACGCTAAAACATCGATCAGAAAAATTATCGCTTAGTGACAGTGGTGATAGGGGGTGAAAGGGTTACCTGGGGGGCGATCAAGGGGGTTAAACCTTTATTAGGTAATATATGGGGGTACCCGACGCTATAAAAACCTGTGGCGAACCTAAAAAAAAATTACTGGCTACCGATCAGCATCACCGACGCTAAGACATCGATCAGAAAAATGATCGCTTAGCGACGGCGGTGCTAGGGGGTGAAAGGGTTATCTGGGGGTGATCAGGGGGTTAAACCTTTATTAGGGGGGGTTAGGGGGCTACACTGGACCTAAAACTGAATGTACTGACACTTTTACAGTCACAAATGTCACTGATTGCAGTGATCACTAAATAAATGGTCACTGCAATCAGTGACACTGTGACTGGGGGCTGGGGGGGTGATTTATGTGCCTATGTGTCCTGGTGTCAGTGTAGTGTTGTGTGCACTAACCTGCATCTTCTCCTGTACGGCGCTCGGTATATGTGAGCGCCGCAGGAGAGATGACATCACTTCCTCCAGCCTGTGTAAACAGTACACAGGCAGGGGAAGCTCTCATTCGCCAGGAGCGATTGAGAGGGGGTGGCCGGAATCGAACGGCCCTCCCCTCATGCCGGATCGCTCCCGAAGGTAAAACGACCGCTCACTGTAAAGAAGGGGGGTCCGATCGGACCCCCCAACTATACAAAGGCAATCACGTACATATACGTGATTCTGCCTGTCGGTGCCATTCTGCCGACGTATATTTACAGTGGGCGGTCGTTAAGTGGTTAAGATATGCAGTACACAGCCTATTTATGAATAGCCCTTTGATCATGTTATGTCAATACAATAATACACAGTTTGTGTTAGCCCTTATCCATACCCCCCCCCCCCCCCATGTGTCTAAGTGTCAAACCTTTGAATTACCACCCGGGGAGGCTGGTATATTTATCTTAAATGTTCAAAAGCTTTGAGTTTATGGTCTGGGAACGAGATACAGAAAAACAATGCCTTCTTGTGAGACAGGAAATAACTTTAAACATAGCAAATGTGGGTTAACCTCTTAAAGGGAAAGTAGAATCTAAAGTGTTGTTCATAGCATCTCGTGAGCTCTTTTAAACTTTAGAGACAAGATGGTCTCCCTCTTGTTCATAATATACATGAATATGAACAATATGAAAAATGCGTAATATGCATAATATAAAGGCCTATATGTAATTATTTTTAACCCCAAATGTTCTGACAGTACCGCTTCAAGCTGCTAGACTCCAATAATTGCTTCCGCCCTGTTGCACTGACAGGTGCTGGCTATTCACTGGTCCGTAGGAAAAGGAAGATGTTCTGGACTGCCACCCATCATAACTTGATGCTTACTCATAGTGACAATTAGGGAGCAGGTATCTGCCCTGGCTATGAGTGAGCATCAAGTTATGATGTGAAATGCGTTAGCCGTTAGCCCCTGCATGTCCACCATCTGTTTTGGTTTGCTTTTGGCATTTATGGATTAATTTTTGGATTTGACCTTTTTGAAAATATTTTTCAATAAATCGTTTTACTGAGTTCGGAAGTCCAGGACCTCTTCCTTTTCCATATTGGAGTACAGATCAGGACACAGGCCACTCCTTCTGTTCCTTTGTTCTGCATTGCTTGCTTGCTAGAAAAAAATGAGGCACATGCAGTAGGGAAGCGTTAAAATGGCATATCCTCCAAAACCTTTATAAAAGTAAAAGAAAAAAAGTTCTACACTAAAAAAAAGTCCTGCCTTCTACACCCAGTAACTCATACTGCTACTCCTGATGTTGCAGTAATAATTACTATCACTTCCGGTTTCCACCGGAACCGGAAGTGCCACTGGAACCGGAAGCAACACAATTACCATCTCTCCACATGAGAGATCATCGTAAGATCACTTCCTGTATCCACAGGAAGTGCTCAAGACACCATCTAATGCTCAAAGTAAGACTTTACACCCTCTGTTGATACTACTTAATGTACCATCACTTCCTGTGTACACAGGAAGTGTAAAACCCAAACATTGAGTTTACTCAGTATGTTATATGTTCTATCTGTAGTTGTTTTGCTGTTTACCAACACTGGCCATGTGTGGACAATTCTAATACTGGGACTATGTAATCACTAAATACTACTTTACATAATGGTTCCTTGTTTACAGTTGGTTATACATAATTTCTAATTGCAACAGTTATTATTCTAGTACATATTAGATTAGTTATACAACATTATACAATAAAATATATATATATATATATATTTGTAAAACTAAATAAAATAAAAATAAATAGAAACATGAGATGGAAATTAAATAAAAAAAAATGCTAATAAAGCAGTTAACATCAAAGTCCATGTTTAACCCTTTAGGCATTAGTGACTGTAATTGGTTTAGACAAGCCTGTGAAATAGTGGGGGACTATAGTCTGGTCAGATGAGACCAAAATTTAACTGTTTGGATGCCATAATACACACCATGTTTGGAGGTCAAATGGCACTGCACATCACCCCAAAAACACTATACCAACAGTGAAGTTTGGGGATGGGAACATTATGGTGTGGGGTTGTTTTTCAGCAGTGCTGGCAAAACTTCATATCATTGAAGGAAAGATGAATGGAAAAACATCAAGACATTCTTGATAAAAATCTACTGCCATCTACCAGGATGATGAAGATGAAATAAGTGTGGACATTTCAGCAAGACAATGATCCCAAACACAAAGCCAAGGGAACCTCAATTGGTTTCAAAGAAAGAAAATAAAGCTGCTAGAATGGTCCAGCCAATCACTTGACTTAAATCCAATAGAAAATCTCTGGAAAAAATGAATGATCAGAGTTCATAGAAGAGGCCCACAGAATTTTTAAGATTTGAAGACTGTGTGGAAGAATGGGCCAAAATCACACCTGAGCAATGCATGCAACTCCATAAAGAATGCCTCTTAAAGCTGTCATTACCAACCAAAGGATTTTGTACAATTTATTAAATAAATTTCAGTTAGCATGTTCAATACTTTTTCCTTGTGTCATTCCATTTTATTACATGTAACTTAATCTCTGAACTTATTTGTTTTGGTCTCTTTGTATATATGGATTTCATGAGTTGTTGCCGACATGTGTTGAAAGTTCCATGTCAACAGCACCTTTTAGAAATATATTTACCTAGAAAAATGGTGACCTGTTCAATACTTTTCCCACTGTGTTTGTGTGTGTGTGTGTGTGTATATATATATATATATATATATATATGTGTGCGTGTGAGTGTGTAAAAGTTGGTCAGGGCAGCACACACCCAGAAACAAGATCCTTCAGGTGCACAGCAGACACAAGTGACCACCCAAACTACAATGCATAGATTGCATAGAAGAAAAAAAAAAAAAAAGTCCAATCTGCAGCACCTTGTGAATTTATTAAGAGCATTAAAAATTTATAAAGTTACAACTGCTTCGGATCTGTCAGGATTCTTTATTAGGTATAACAAGCATGAAAGTCGAAACTTAAATATACACTCTATATAACAAATCTTTCCTAGACTGGAAATTAACAACACCTGAATAACTTCTGCTAGGATGCAATGCAATCAAACACAGCAGCTCATGATCACTTCCCTCTCTCAGTTTTAACTCTGTTTCCTCCTCTCCTCCATGGGATGTGATCAATTACCATAATTCTAAGCTGAGGGACAGTATGCCCGCATTGTCTAAAATGTTTAGCAACTGGTAATTTAGATTGTGGAAAGTGAATCGTTTATACTATTTTTGAACATGCAATGTTTTGTCACATGGGGTTGTTTGGTTTAGATTTAATTAATGATATTTATTTTTCCCATATGGGGGGGAGGGGGGGCATAGAGTCTTTAAGAGCATTTGATTAATATTTAATATAATACCAGGATTACAGTTCAATATGTATTCCAGTGAGGAATTGGCCCCATTCCTGGGTGTTGAGGTATATAAGCAAAACAGTAAAATTGAGACATGATTATACATTAAGGCTGGGTTCACACTAGTGCGACACAACATCTGTCCTACTTTGGATCCGACTTTGCCCTGCGACATGAAGCCGACATATGTCCGACTTTCAATGAACGGGGATCCGACTTGGATCCCCGCCAATACCAGGCACTGTGTTTGGTATGAATCTTGAGGGGGAACTCCTGGCCAAATTTTAAATAAAAAAACGGCGTGGGTTCCCCTCCAGAGGCATACCAGGCCCTTGGGTCTGGTCTGGATTTGAACGGGCGCCCCTACGCCGAAAAAACGGCGTGGGGGTCCCCCCAAAATCCAAACCAGACCCTTATCCGAGCACACAACCTGGCAGGCCGCAGGGAAAGAGGGGGGGACGAGAGAGCGGCCCCCCCTCCCTCCTGAACCGTACCAGGCCGCATGCCCTCAACATGGGGGGTTTGGTGCTCTGGGGCAGGGGGGCGACCTGCGGCCCCCCCACCCCAGAGCACCCTGCCCCCATGTTGATGAGGACAGGGCCTCTTCCTGACAACCCTGGCCGTTGGTTGTCGGGGTCTGCGGGCGGGGGGCTTATCGGAATCCAGGAGCCCCCTTCAATAAGGGGGCCCCCGGATCCCGGCCCCCCCACCCTATGTGAATGAGTATGGGGTACATCGTACCCCTACCCATTCACCTGGTGGAAAAAAATTGCAATAAAAAAAAACACACAGCTTTTTAAAGTATTTTATTGCACAGCTCCGGGGGTCTTCTTCCGACTTCGGGGGTCTCCGGTGTCGTCGCCGCGCTCTCCGGTTCTTTCTTCCGCCGGGCCTCCGCTAACTTCTTTTTAGCTCTTTTGCTAACGGAGGCCCGGTCTTCTGCGTCGTCTCGTCCGGCTCTCCGTCGTCCTTCTGCCGGCCCCTCCACTAACTTCTTGGTAGCTCTTTCGCTAGTGGAGGGGCGCGGTCTTCCCGTCGTCGCCGTCAGCGTCTTCTTCCCTCTTCTCCTCCTCGATGTTGACACGTCGCTTCCTCCCGCTGTAATACTGGCTCTCCGCTCCGCATTAATATAGGCTTCTCATGACGTCACAGTCACATGTTCCGGGGCACATGGCCCCGGAGCATGTGACTGTGACGTCATGGGAAGCCTATATTAATGCGGAGCAGAGCGGAGAGCCAGTATTACAGCGGGAGGAAGCGAACCGCTTCTCCTGTGAACCTAAAAAAAAAAACTGGCTACCGATCGGCATCACCGACACTAAAACAGCGATCAGAAAAACGATCGCTTGGTGACGGCGGTGCTAGGGGGTGAAAGGGTTATCTGGGGGGGGGGGTGATCAGGGGGTTAACCCTTTATTAGGTTAGGGTTAGGGGGCTACACTGGACCTAAACTAACTGTAGTGACACTTTTACAGTCACAAATGTCACTGATTGCAGTGATCAGTAAATAAATGGTCACTGCAATCAGTGACACTGTGGCTGGGGGGTGATCTGGGGGGGGGCGATTTATGTTCCTATGTGTCCTGGTGTCAGTGTACTGTTTGTGCACTAACCTGTGTGTCTTCCCTTGTACGGCGCTCGGTATATGTGAGCGCCGCATGAGAGATGACATCACTTCCTCTGCCTGTGTAAACACTACACAGCAGAGGAAGCTTTCTCATTCGCCGGGAGCGATCGCGGGGGGGGGTGGCCGGAATCGAACGGCCGTCCCCTCATCCCGGATCGCTCCCCAATGGATAACGACCGCTCCCTGTATAGAAGGGGGGTCCGATGGGACCCCCCAACTATACAAAGGCAATCACGTACACTGTACGTGATTGTGCCTGTCGGTGCCATTCTGCCGACGTATATATACAGTGAGTGGTCGTTAAGTGGTTAAAGAGTTTTTTACATGTCAGACTACATATATAATTTATATCTCGAAATGTCCATGTGGATTATATTATGTGGAGAGACCACTCAGCAAATTAAGGATAGGATATCCCAGCACATATTTTCTATTCACTCTATGCAATCTAAATTACCAGTTGCTAAAAATTTTAGACCATGTGGGCAAACTATAGCCCAGCTTAGATTTATGGTAATTTATCACATCCGGAGGTGGAAACAGAGAGTTAAAATTGATAGAGAAAAGTGAAAAAAAAAAAAAAAAAGTGCTCTTCACGATTAGATACTATTTATCCCAAGAGGTTGAACAACGATTATGATTTGCATTTGTTCTTGTAAATATTAGTATAAGATGATGATTTTATTTTTTATAGGCATCTATATAAAATAACCAGAAACACTGTTAAATAATTTGTCCTCTGAACATTAGCTCATGTTTGATTACATTGCATCCTAATTGAAGTGATTCAGGTTTTGCTAATTTCCAGTCTAGAAGAGATTTGTTCTATAAAGAGTATATTTAAGTTTGACTTTTATGCTTGTTATACCTGATGAAGGATGCTGACAAATCCAAAACTGTTGTAACTTTGAGTTTTTAACTCTCTTAGTAAATTTACAAGGTCATGCATGCACTTTTTGTGTGTGTGTGTGCGTATATATATATATATATATATATATATATATATTGTGATGGTATGCAAGGTGAGGCCATCGATAATCTGTATATTTCACCTTGCATTTGTTCCATTGTAAGAGACTGAACCGGAATCCAGCCTCTGTGGCAGGCTTGGTTCCGGTCCGGGTGTTCTGGTCCACTTGAGTCCACACTCAGGTGGCCTTTAAATGAACAGGGAGAGAGCACAGCATGGCTCTGGCCTGAGACTCAGAGAGGAGCTCTGTTTGGATTGAAAAAGGAAGGTTTGCTTTACCTCATGTTTTGTGGGTGATGGGGACCCGCCCTGCACCGCATAGAGGGAAGTTTACTGTTTTTTTTTTTTTTTTAACAAGAAAGGGAAGTTTACTGTTTAGTTTAGCGCCAGACGGCAAGGATTTGATTTACTGTTTGTTTATTTTTATGACTTTGCAAACCACTTGTAAATAAAGCCAGCAACCTGCCAGATTTTAAAGAAACCACCTGCACGCTGACCTTAATTCCCGGAAAAGGTGATCCCCACGAGCTAATCTCCCACAATAAATATACTACTGACGTTTAACATGGGAGTCTATGGAAGTGTTGCCCGGCTTTGAAAAATTGTTGCTCCCCGGCCATAGGTCCCCCAGACAACAAACTTTTCACACTTGTAGAGAAAGAGTGGGGCTACATGTGTGCCAAGTTTAGGGTCCAGGAGACCTATGGCCGGCACCAGGTCCCCAAAGTCCGGGAGATCAGGCGCAAAAAGGTGACTCAAGTATAAGCCAAGGGGGGCATTTTCAGCACAAAAAAATGTGCTGAAAAACTCGGCTTGTACTCGAGTATATACGGTAATAATGACTATATGGGTTATATGCCACCTATAGGTGAATGGACACTGGCAGATAGTCAAACAGGAAGTCCTCCCCTATATAACCTCTTTGAGGTCTGGACGGTTCTATTTAGAATCATGGACTTCATTCAGATCCATTCAAAAGAGCGGTCAGCCAAAATGGATGGTACTCAAGCCTCATTGGAAGGCAAGAAGATTCCTTAAGGTTTTCCTGTAATGCAGCCTTATGGCGCTGGACCCTGCGTAATGGAACCCTGCACAGTGTTTGTTCTGACCAAGGTGCTTTCCTGCAGGGTGCTATACGGGTCCAGGGGAGTGGACCCCACATTAAGGGGGACACAGTCCCTGAAGGTCTTTTATGACCAAGCTCGCTGTGATGGGTGAAAATTGTAAGTCTGCATTTGTTTGCAGTTTCACGTTTAAAAAAGGTTCTATCCGGAAAAGCCTCTGCAGGGGCATATATATCGACCACCAGGGTGGCACCAGGAGTCATGCGGCTCAGGAAGCTGAACCACATTCTGTCTGGGACAGCACAAGTGCTGTCTCTATCTTCAGTGCATATTCCAGGTATAGAATAGTGGCAGGGGGAATTCTGCAGGTGAAACTACTAGATTCCAAGTTCTGACAGGTTGTGTCCTGGACCAGTTCTCCCTTATTTGACAGTTTCCCTCTGTTTCAACTTCTGCCACATCTTTTGCAAATAATCCGCAAGCGGATAACACTGATAATAATGTTAGCCAAATTAGCCCAGGAGGGCTTGGTACACTGACATAGCGAATCTTGCAGGGCAAATGGTCTTGAGTCCTGTATGACAGCACTGATGAGCCCCTGGAAGCCGGCTTTGGGGAACTTCAATTACAGGGCTTGGATTTTTTTTATTTTTTGCCTGGGATGAAGCCAGGAAGTGGCACCCACCGAAATATGAGTGGGATATTTTATTTTTCTTTCCCCAATCGGTAGGGGAAAGGAGATTGACCTTAAGTACTCTTAAGTGTCAGAGTTTGTGCCTATCCATTTTTTTCCAGAGGCCGTTGTTTCTCACTCAATTTATACTTCATACAGCGGGTATCGTAGACAGTCCCGCCTGTCAGGCTTGTCCTTGCAGAGGTCACTTTTTGAAACACTTGTGGGATTCTGTTGATCCTTTATCTCGGAAGTTGGCTTCTTTGGTGGCTATCGCTTCACTAGGTGGAGTGTCGGAGTTGGCAGCTCTTTCATGCAAGGAGCCATTCTTGGTCTCACATCATAAAGTGATTGTGTGTCCTCATCCATTTTTTGTCTAGAATGGTGTCTAGTTTGCACTTGAATGAAGACCATGTCTTGACTTCTTTTCTGATTCTCAGTTGGCAGGATTTAGAACACTGCATACTCTGGAGGTAGTTCTGGCGGTCAGAATTACTTGATTTGTCTGTACTGGTCAGGAATCCTGGTTTGTGCTGCCAGTAGAGCCCAGGATGGGCAGGAGGCATCCAAGTTAACTGTTTTCATTGGAATTGCCAGTTAATTATTCAAGTCTATGGCTTAAAAGGGCAATGCCCCCCATACTTTTTTTTTTACAAAAGCGCTTGCTACCAGCTGTGTGCGAGGGCATCTTGGGCCATCCAAGTGTTAGTGGCTCGGGATTTAAGGCCATTACATGGTCTTTTGTTCATACATTTACATACTTTAACCAGATATCAAAGCCACAGAGGATACTGCTTTGGCCACAGTATGTTTTGGGCAGCAGAAAGAGTCCTTCTCAGGTGGCAGTTTGATTTTCTCCCTCCCCTCAAGTGTATTGCTTTAGGACATCCCATATAATCATTATTATGATTGCTCTGTGTCCCGTGATGTACAATAAAGAAAATATGATTTGTTTGTCATACTTACCTGTAAAATCCTGTAAAATCATTTTCTTGAAGTACATCACAGGACACAGAGGTACCTCCCGTCTTTTTTTTTTTCTTCAATATTCATTGCTTTGCTACAAAACTGAGATTATTCCTGTGTAGGAGGGGTTATGTAGGGGAGGACATCCTGTTTGACTATCTGCCAGTGTCCATTCACCTATAGGTGGTGTATAACCCATATTAGGATTTTACCTGTAAACAGATTTTATAGGTAAGTATGACAAACAAATCCTATTATTTGATCCACTACCAACCAACAATTTTGGCTCCCACAGAATGGCTACAGTATGCCAATTTAAGAAGGTTCTTCTAACGACAACTCATTATGTGTATAAAATACACCTGTCCACAGAATCTTTCTTCCATTCAAACCTCATGATCATGGGCAAGACCAAATAACTGTCAAAGTACATCAGGGACAAGATTGTAGACCTGCAGAAGGCTGGAATGGGCTACAAGATCATCAGAAACAAGCTTGGTGAAAAGGAGACAACTGTTGGAACGATTATTCGCAAATGGAAGAAATACAAAATAACCATCAATCGCCCTCGGTCTGGAGCTCCATGCAAGATGTTGCCTCATAGGGTAAGGATGATCATGAGAAAAAAAAAAAGGATCAGCCCAGAACTACACAGGAGGAACTTGTGAATGATCTCGACACAGTTGGGACCACAGTCGCCAAACAAACCATTGGTAACACAATGCGCTGCATGGATTGAAATCCTGCAGCACCCACAAGGTCCCCCTCCTCAAGATACAGCCTGACTTTGCCGCATTGAGAGGCCAATTGACAGTGCCATATATTGTAAAATTTTGAATCGTGAGCCTTCTTCCCCCAGCCATAACAGTGAAGATGGGTCGTGGATGGGTCTTCCAGCATGACAATGACCCAAAACATATACCACCAGGGCAACAAAGGAGTGGCTCAAGAAGAAGCACATTGAGATCATGGAGTGCCCCAGCCAGTCTCCAGACCTTAATCCTATATAAAATTTATGGAAGGAGCTGAAACACAGCTGAGTTGCCAAGTGACAGCCAAGAGACCTTAAGTATTTAGAGAATATCTGTAAAGCGTGGACCAAAATCCCTCCTGAAATGTGTGCAAACCTGGCAACAAACTGCAAGAAATGTCTTACCTCTGTGTTTGCCAACAGGGGTTTCTCCACCAAGTACTAAGTCATGTTTTGCTTGGGAATCAAATACTTATTTTACAGACTGAACTGCAACTCAATTTTTTTAACATTTGTATCATGTGTGTTTTTCTGGATTTTTGGTTGATATTCTGTCTCTCTCATTTAAAATACAAGAAGAGGGGGGCGTGTCCAAGATGGCGACGGGAGCGGACGTGTATTAGCTCCGCTCCGCCGTCCGGATCTTTTCTCCTTCCCTGCGGTGCTGGGAGCCCGTCCACCGGCTCGTTCGCTTGCTTTCTGCCCCGGGCAACCCCCGCTCATGCCCGGCTATCGGAGAGGGGGATCCGCGCGCCAGCAGAGCCAGAAGAAGTGCGGGGCCGCGCGCCATACTGTAGGGGAGGCCGCAGCAGTCTCCCCCATCATGTCGGCTCAGGAAGAGGAGGAGGTGAGTCATGGGGCTGCAGCTCCCCGAACCTCCCCTGAACACACAGCCCTCATGGAGGCCATTAATGGCTGTAAAACAGCCCTTACAGAGAAGATTGACAGCATGTATATTGAACTGGGCCTGATTAGGAGAGATATTGACGCTTTTAAAGGCAGGGTGTCAGAGGTGGAGCAGCGTGTGTCTGCGGCTGAGGATGTGCAAATGGAACACACTGCTGACCTCCATACCCTCAAAATTAGAGTCAAGCACCTGGAGTTCCGTGCTGAAGATTCCGAGAACCGCAATAGACGCAACAATTTGCGCATCATAGGGCTGCCCGAGGGGTCTGAGGGGAACAACACCACCACGTTTACGGAGCAGTTGCTGCGCACCCTCCTACCCCGTGCCTCTTTCTCCCCTCACTTCGTGGTGGAGAGGGCTCATAGGATAACCGCCGCTAGGGGCCCACCGGGAAACCCCCCACGCACGTTCATCTTCAAGCTGCTGAACTACCGGGATCAGGACCTTGTCCTCAGAGAGGCTAGAGGTGTGGGTGACCTGAAGTATGAGAACGCTAAGCTCCTTATATTCCCTGACTATTCTATTGAAACGCAGAAGCAGAGGAAGTCGTTTGACCAGGTCCGCTCCCGCCTCCGCGCCAAAAATCTGAAATACAGTATGCTATTTCCCGCCAGGCTCAGGGTCCAAGATGGCGAACGAGTGAGATTCTTCACATCACCTGAGGAGGCGTCTTCCTGGCTTGATACGATCCGTGCGGGATAAAGCAAGTATACGAACTACACTTCCTTGTTGCCTTGAAGTTCTTCATCCTCCATGCATAAATGTGGCCCTCTGGCAATCTTCCTTCCTCTTGCCTTGCGGTTTGACTGTGGTCTTCCCCCTTTGCCATTGTGATACCTTGACATTTCCCCTTTGGTTTTTGCTTTTTATTCTTTATTGGTGTGTTTTTTTTTTCCCCTACCTGTTATCCTGCTGAGAGACAAGGGGTCGCACTACACTGTGCTCCCCACGGTAGGAAGGCCCGGAAGACATGCTTATCTGTGCCCCCATTATGTTGCCCTTTCCCTGTTTCTTTACTACAGGGGACCTTTGCTAAAGCCGGGGGCCCATGTGGTTTCTTCTGAGGAAGGCATGTAATAGCACCAAGTTTTGTACCCCCAGCCTACTGGGAGACTGGCACCATTTTTTATTATCCGGACGACCCTAGCAGTTATGGGTCTGTAGACTTATGTTCAGTAAGCCTCTTGCAGACGTTACCTCCAATGCATGGCGGCTTGCCGTGCTGTTTTTGGGAAGAGGAGCCACCCACTGTTTCGGGGGGGTTGGCGGGGAGGGGGGGTTGTTTTGTTGTTGGTTTTGTTTTTGTTTTTCTTTCTGTTTTACTGTTTATTTTATGGTTGAATATGTGATACAGTCAATTGGGCCTACATTTTTACTACCCTTCATGGGATACTCTTTGTGTACTATTGGGTTGCTTGCTTCCACTCCATCCGGGTCGGGCCTGTCCTCTGAGTACTCTCCATTACTGATGCGCCTGCTTGTAGAATGGCGTCGCTGACACTTGTCTCTTGGAACACCAGGGGCCTTAACTCCCCTGTGAAGCGGTCACTGGTGTTCCAATTCCTGAAGACCTACAACCCTCATATATGTGTCCTTCAGGAAACTCACCTCATGGGGAGGAAAACCCTTAGTCTAAAAAAACCCTGGGTTGGTCACCACTACCACTCCACCTATTCTAATTTTGCTAGGGGTGTTAGTATACTGGTGCGCAAGTCCCTGCCGTTTAGGCTCTTGGGGCTCGTGCTCGACCCGGATGGACGGTTCATAATATTACATGCAATGGTGGAGGCCCTCGAGATGGTGCTGGTGGGTGTCTATTTACCCCCCTCCTGCGTCGGTCAAGGTACTTCACAAACTGGGCCCCCTCATTGCCAACTATAGTACTGACAACGTGATGATTGTAGGGGATTTTAACATGCCGCCTAACCCTGGGCTGGATCGTCTTGGCTCAGTGGGGGGTTCCACTTCGGACCTCTCGGTCTGGGCGGAGACCTACGGCCTGACGGACCTGTGGAGGTGGCGTCACCCCTCCGATAGGTCCTTTACCTGTCACTCGGCCACCCATATGACTCTCTCACGCATAGACCTGATGTATGCGGGGAGACCTCTATTGTCTAGGGTCCAACAGATCTCCATTCTTCCAAGAGGTATATCCGACCATGCCCCACTCCTCCTTAAATTGTCCCTGGAAGGCTCCCCCACGGATAAACTGTGGCGGCTGTCGAGATTCTGGATCTCTGACCCTGGGGTGGATTCTGGGTTTCGCCTGCATATGACCACTTACTGGGCTCTTAATCCGGGGTCGGCCCCGGCGGCGGTGGTCTGAGATGCCTTTAAAGCCTCCTCCAGGGGCCAGTAGCAATCGCTTATTGGCAGTACTCGTAGACAACTGAAGGCTGATTTGGTTGAGGCGGAGGATAAGGCCGCCTCCCTGGAGCACCAATATGCCCAGTCAGGTGATCCACTGATCCATACTAAGCTTCAGGAGGGCACCAGAGAGGTTATGCTGCTTCGCACTGCCCTGACTAAAAAGAAGTTGCTCCAACAGTCCCAGAGGATCTTTGAGGAGGGCAAGCGGGGGGGTAGGTTGCTGGCGTGGTTGGTCAGGGAGCAGTCTGCCTCCATGAGCGTTCCCACCTTGATTGACAGTGCCGGGGTCAGACAGACTTCATCTAGGGCGATCAATGAGTGTTTTGCGTCCTATTACTCTGACCTCTATTCTACCCGGGTTGACTACTCGTCGGACGACCTCCATATCTACCTGTTGGACGTTGACTTCCCAGTCCTGACCGATACTTAGAGACCAACTTGACTCCCCTATTGCCCTTGAGGAGGTCCAGCGAGCTATCTCCTCACTTCTGGCTGGGAAGACACCGGGCCCTGACGGGTTCCCCACGGAATTCTACAGGACTTACGCTGAGGATCTGGCCCCTAAGTTTCACTCCATGCTTCTGACCTCACTGGAGGATGGGGCCTTGCCGGCCTCCATGTCAGAGGCGGTCATAGTGGTTATTCCAAAACCGGGTAAGGACCCCGAACTGTGCAAGTCCTATCGCCCGATCTCCCTGATCGACGTGGATACCAAGTTGCTGGCCAAAATACTGGCAACGCGATTGAATAGAGTGATCACAGCTCTGGTCCACCCGGATCAGTCCGGCTTCATGCCAGGCAGAGGCACGGATATCAATATCCGTAGGCTGTATACCCACGTCAATTTGGCTGGTGAGGGCGATGCTGGGGTGGTGGCGGCGCTTGATGCCGAAAAGGCATTGGACTCGGTCGAGTGGCTTTTCCTCTGGAAGGTGCTGGAGAATTTTGGTTTTGGGCCTAGGTTTATCTCCTGGATTCAACTGCTCTACAGGGACCCAACCGCCCGGGTCAGGGTCAATGGCCTGCTGTCCCCTCCCTTTAGTCTACATAGGGGCACCAGGCAGGGATGCCCCCTTTCTCCGGGGCTTTTTGCCCTGGCGATTGAACCCCTGGCAATCTTAATCCGGCAGGATCAGAGGGTGAGGGGCATTCGGGTCGGGACACTTCAGGAGAAAATTTCACTGTATGCCGACGACACCCTGCTGTACTTGGCTGATGCGGGACCCTCTCTCACCTCGGCACTTGAGATAATAGACCAATTCAGGAAATATTCTGGGGTTCGTGTCAACTAGGACAAGTCAGTCCTTTTTTCCCTTCACCCTTCGGGCTCCGGGGCGGTCACAGACACGCCACTCCAATGGGTGGACAAATTTAAATATCTTGGGGTGGTGGTCCGGGGGTCCCCTCAGGCGTATATCGATGACAACTTTCTTCCCCTGTTGACCCAGTTCGGTAGGAAATGCCAACTCTGGAAAACATTGCCCCTATCCCCGGTGGGTAGGGTGAATTTAGTAAAAATGGTTTATCTCCCCAAATTTTTGTATTTTTATAGGAACACTCCCTGCCCACTCCCTAAGTCCTTTTTTCAAAAGATTGACTCCATTGTCTCCACATTTGTCTGGGCTGGCAGGATCCCGCGACTGGCGAGGAGGACACTCCAGCTCCCCCTGTCACAGGGGGGCCTGGCACTGCCCCACTTCCTGCTCTACTATTGGGCTGCAGTCCTGGTCACGGTCCGGTGGTGGTTTGATCAGCCCAGGCAGAACCCGGCGGTGACCCTCGAGGCTGCCATCTTGGGGTCTTATGCGACATTGACTAATTTACCCTATAGAGGGCCTAGGGCCCACCCCCAGGTCACAACTTTAATGCGCACAACCATTTTGGTGTGGCAGAGAGCCAGATCGGTCTACAGATCGGACTCGGTCATCTCTCCCCATACTCCCCTATGGGGTAACCCATTGTTGACGCACATCTATGGGCTCCCAGAGCCACAGTTGTGGGCGGCTAGAGGGGTAGTCACCATCAAGCATGTATACACCGACGGCTCCTTCTCTTCCTTTGAGATGCTGAAAGCTAAGTTCCATCCCCCTGCCTCCATGAGGTTCAAATATTATCAGCTCAGGCATGCGATGCTGGCACAGTTCCCTGATCCTCTGACCCTCCAGACTGATGCGGTTGAACGACTACTCATATCAAAATTCATGGATAAGCCCCTGTCCTCCCTCTACTTTTACATCCCTGCTGCTCATGTGTCGCCCCTGACGACCGTCTGCGACAAATGGAGGGCGGACATCCCAGACCTGACCGACGAGACCTGGGGGGACGTGGTGTCTGACTATATTACTAAAATGATTTCAGCTAAAGATCACTTCATCTAACTGAAATTCCTGCACAGGGCATACTATACCCCTGCTAGATTAGCGAACATATACCCCGGAACGAGTGCTCGATGCTCTAGATGCGGTCCGTCTCCAGGCACGTTCTTTCATATGGTGTGGTCATGTCCTGTACTGCGTCCCTACTGGGAGGGGGTGTTGGGTGTCCTGGGAACGTTTGGCGACTGGTCCCTTACCTTGGACCCGGCCCTGGCGTTGCTTGGGGTCATGGAGGGTGTGGAGGTGTCCAGGCATGAGAAACTGTTTTTGTTCTATGCCCTATACTACGCTAGGCGGGAGATTCTTCTTAAGTGGAAGCAGCCCGGCCCTCCCACACTTCAAGCGTGGACGGCCACGATAAACTCTGTCCTACCTTTGTACAAGCTAACATACGAGAGTAGAAACTGCCCCAAAAAATTTGATAAGGTCTGGTCCCAATGGATAGATGCACATGGAAAGGAGCTTTAGGGCTCGTGGGTTAATCCTATTTGTTATTGCTGTTCTCTATTTTGTCTCCTGGTTGTGACTAGAAACCTTGTTCTATCATATGTCTTTTATGTCCCCTCCCCTCTCCCCTTCCCTTTCCCTGCCCCCCCACTTCCTTCCCCCCCTTTCCTCCCCCCCTTTTTTTCCCTTCTCTCTTCTGCCCACCCCCCCCTTTCCCCCCTTTCTTTCACTCCTCCCTCCCTGCTTTTCTTTCCCTTCTATAGCTACTATTGATATTAGCACTAGTTCACAACTATGCACTATATGCTATAGACTACTGATATTTTGAGACAACAATTTGTGATTTTCATTGATCTGTTTCCTTAGACCTCTGTGACCTTACGCTTATGTTTGTACTCGATGTCCATATTCTGTATCATTGTCAACTTTGATTCTTTTCAATAAAAAACCATTCACTGTTAAAAAACAAAAAAAACAAATACAAGAAGAGAAAAACCTTCTAAGGCACCAAACAAACATCAATTAGATAAAAAAAAAAAAAAAAAAGTCATTTATTGGTGCAAAATAATAAAATCTTATAGGACATAGAGCATCAAGCAAGTGAAGTACAAATAAATCATAAAAAAGTAAATGAACTCAAACGTGTTTTGATGAATCGTCAGCGTTGTCAGAAACACAATGATACAGCTATTTGTTACAGTCACAGAGCTTGCATCACATATGCATGTCACTATATTTCAAAACCAGGATTGAGAAGCCGCAACATTGCACCCCAGTGGTAGCCAGAGGGCACCAGGATAATTCAGAATCTATTGTGAAGGTAACTAGAAAGCAAAACCCAATATTGACTATGGCAATTGTAGAGGATCGTGGAAACTCCTATACGAGTATACTGCACCAGACTGCAGATCTTAATTCCTATGTTAATCTACCTACAGGACATCCGAACGACATTATATATATATATATATATATATAATCAGCCATAGCATTATATTTGCTGACGGGTAAAGTAAATATCATTTGTTCTTTCCTTAACCAGTTAACGACCCCTTCACGCCGCTATACGTCGGCAGAATGGCTCGTACAGGCACAATCACGTACCTGTACGTGGCCCTTTAACTGTCTATGTTGGGGTCGTGCGTGCGCTGGCGGCGCGCTCGCGACCCCCCTGCCTTCCCCGTGAGTGGGACTGTGGGTCCCGCGGACTCGATCGCCGCGGGGATCCCCGCGATCGTCTCACAGAGGCTCGAAGCGGGGAGATGTGTGTGTAAACACAACATCTCCCCGCTCCTCTACTGACAATGTCAGCGATCTCCGCTCTGTGTAATTAGAGCGGAGATCGGTAACATGTCAGTCGTAGCCACGCCCCCCCCCCCCTCAGTTAGTAACACGCCCCTAGGCACACTTAACCCCTCCAGCGCCCCTAGTGGTTAACCCCATTCATTGCCAGTGTCATTTTCACAGTAACCAGTGTATTTTTATTTGCTGTGAAAACGACAATGGTCCCAAAAATGTGTCAAAAGTGTCCGATGTGTCCGCCATAATGTCGCAGTCGCAAAAAAATCGCTGATTGCCGCCATTACTAGTAAAAAAAATAAAAAATATAATAAAAACGCCTTAAAGCTATACCCTATTTGGTAAACGCTATAATTTTTGCGCAAACCAATCAATAAACGCCGGTTGCGATTTTTTTTTATACCAAAAATATGTAGAAGAATACATATCGGTATAAACTGAGGAAAAAAAAAATTGTTTTTTAATATATTTTTTGGGGATATTTATTATAGCAAAAAGTAAAAAATATGTATTTTTTCTTAAATTTTTTGTTTATAGCGCAAAAAATAAAAACCGCAGAGGTGATCAAATACCACCAAAAGAAAGCTCTATTTGTGGGGAAAAAAAAGGACATGATTTTGTTTGGGAGCCACGTCGCACGACCGCGCAATTGTCAGTTAAAGTGACGCAGTGCCGAATCGCAAAAAGGGGCCTGGTCATAATGGCCCGTATTGATCCGGGGGTTAAGTGGTTAACCAGCTGTCCACTGTCAAATGACGGCGGGCAGAAGACACTATCGTTCTGATAGGACGTCATATGACGTCGGCCCTTTAAACAGGGATTGTGCGCGATTGCGTGCGCGCATCCCTGTACTGTCGGTGGCGGCAAGTTACAGCTGATCACGGATGGTAATGCCCCATTTGACACGCCGCATGCGCGCGAGCGTGCAGCGCGTGTCCGTCGGTGGCAGCGTGTTCCCGGGAACACTGCTCGTCACCGACAATCGCACACAGCCATTGGCCAGGGCTGTGTACCATGTGATCCATTCACAGCCTGATCACTAAATGTAAACAAATGATTTGTAACTAACTGTTGCCAGCTCTTCTCTCCTCACACACCGTTTCCAGTGTGAGGAGAGAAGAGCCAGGAGCAGTGAGTTACAAATCTATGTTTAGTAGTGTCTGCACTAACACCACACCTGTCCCATCGCCCCCCCCCCCCCCCATCCAATTGTCATCTGTCACCCAACAGTCACTCCATAAGTGCACCTGTCACATAAGAGACTGCCATCAGTGACCATCAGTGGTGCAACCGTCACCCATCAATGATTGTGCCCTGTCACCCATCAGTGACCGTACCCTGTCACCCATCAGTGACCGTACCCTGTCACCCGTCACCCATCAGTGACCGTACCCTGTCACCCATCAGTGACCATACCTTGTCACACATCATCTGTGACATAAGAGACTGCCATCAGTGACGATCAGCGGTGCAACCGTCACCCATCAGTGACCGTGCCCTGTCACCCATCAGTGACTGTGCCCTGTCACCCATCTGTGACCATCACCTGTCACCGTCCGTGGCCTGTCACCCATCAGTGACCATCCCCCGTCACACCATCATCACCTATCAGTGAACGTCACCTGCCACCCATCGCAAAGCCCATCAGTGATCGTCCCCTGCCACCCATCTGTCACCTGTCACACAGCTACCTGCCACACAGCCATGTCCAAAAGAGTCTATACCAGTGAGGAGGCGTTCTAGATCCT
This sequence comes from Rana muscosa, assembly GCA_029206835.1. Lineage (NCBI taxonomy): Eukaryota > Metazoa > Chordata > Amphibia > Anura > Ranidae > Rana > Rana muscosa. The sequence continues at coordinate 1,207,864,050 of CM055122.1, forward strand.
CTCCATGACTGGTGAGAGCACCGGGAAGTTCTCATCAGATTCCAATTCTGATTCCAAATCAAATTCAGAATTTGAACCGATCAGATATACTAACGATTCGGATGAAGAATGGGTCCCTCCTAAAAGGGCACGGCACTCTGGAAACCAGGCAGCCGCCAGCAACCAGGATTATATTCCCAGGCCCAGTACCAGCCCAGTACCAGCGCTGCCACCAGCAATAGGCCCCGGGAACAAAGGCCCAGTACCAGCACTGCCGCCAGCAATAGGCCCCAGGAACAAAGGCCCAGTACCAGTGCTGCCGCCAGCGAAAGGCCCCACGAACAAATGGCCAGGGCCAGTACCGGTGCTGCCACATCACACCCATATACCAGCACAGAAAATTTAACTCCCCCAACTACTGGAGTGTCACGTCCCACAAGAGCCAGGGCTACATACAAGCCAGATGGTCTTGCCAACCCAACATGGCTGCCTTCCAACTCGGGATAACCAATTATTCCCCCTTTCACAGCACAGCCAGGTGTGCAGGCCAACACCCAAAATTTCAGAGAGATTGATTATTTTCAACTTTTTTTTTCCCGACACTATTCTGCAGTTAATTGTGGACCAGACAGACTTATATGCCCAGCAGTATATTGCCAACAACCCCCAATCATCTTATGGCCGTCCATTTGAGTGGAGAGATTTGAATTTGGAGGAGTTAAAATTGTTTTTGGGCCTATTGGTCCATCAAACCCATCTACCACATGCCCATGTATTCTTACGTAATGCCCAGGACCCGATATGAGATAGTGAAATTATTTCATTTTAATGACAACACCCAGTGCCCTCCCCACAATCACCAGATTCCGATAAGCTGTATAAACTTTGCCCACTGATAAATTTCCTTTCTGATCGATTTTCAGAACTCTATGTCCCCGAGAAACATATATGTGTGGATGAGTCCCTGGTACCCTTTTCAGGCCGGCTAGGAATAAAACAATATATTCCTAGCAAAAAGGCCAAATATGGAGTAAAATTTTACAAACTATGTGAGAGAGCCACGGGATATCTTTATGCCTTCTGCATATATGAAGGAAGAGATTCCCAGCTCCAGCCTCCTGAGTGCCTGGCCTACATAGGCACAGCTGGAAAAATTGTATGGGACCTGGCTTACCCACTTCTAAAAAGGATATCATCTATACCAGCCTGTCCCTTTTCAGACACTTGTACCTCGAAAAAACCCTGGCCTGCGGAACCTCCAGGAAAAATAGGAAGGGCTTCCCACAATCAATTGTTTACAAAAAGCTGCAAAGGGGGGGAAAGAGCAACACTGAGGTGCGATGGAGTGCTGGACTTGAAGTGGAAGGATAACAGGGAGGTGCACATGATGTCCACCATTCATGATGACACTGCAGTTGTAGTTCAGCGAAGACGACAAGGTCCCATTGAAAAGCCGACATGTGTCCAGGACTATAATCTCTACATGGGGGGTGGGGGGTGGATTTCAATGACCAAATGATTCAGCCCTATTTGTCCATTAGGAGGTTTCCGATTCTGGTACAAGAAGGTAGCAATTTATCTGATCCATTTGGCCATTTATAATTCCTACATAGTCTACTCAAAATCCACAGACAACCCAGCCCCCTTCCTACTATTCTCAGAAGAATTAGTCACGTCCCTCATCTATCAACAAAGAACCCCCCAGAAAACCTTTGTTCTGATGCTGTTAGCAGACTTCATGAACGACACTTCCCGTACAGCATCCCACCATCCGAAGCAGGCCGAAGACGGCAAAAAAGATGTCGCATGTGCAGCAAAGGAGGACTTCAAAAATATACCAGCTACCATTGTCCCCGGTGTCCCTCCCAACCTGGCCTTTGCATTGGTGAATGCTTCAAATTTTATCACACATCCCTAAAATATTAGCCTATATTTTTAACCATTTGCCCCCCATTTTCATAATCTGTGCTGACCATTTCCCATGTTTCCCCAAATAACCATGCCGCTGCCTTCCACGTGAACTGACCCTTGCCTGCTTTTTCACTATGCCTCTGCCTACCGTTTGGACTGCTTCCACGTGAACTGACCCTGGCTTGTTTTGTGATTATGCCTCTGCCTACCATTTGGGCTGCTTCCACGTAAACTGACCCTGGCCTGTTTTGTGATTATGCCTCTGCCTAAAGTTTGGACTGCTTCCACGTGAACTGACCCTGGCCTGTTTTGTGACTATGCTTCTGCCTACCGATTGGACTGCTTGCACGTGAACTGACCCTGGCCTGTTTTATGGACTATGCTTTTGCCTACAGCTTGGACTGATCTGTTGCCCTGCTACTGTAGTACACAGGGGTCTCACAGATGTGAGGGGCTCCAGAATAGTATTTCCGGATGGAGAAAACAATTTGTTTTGTTTTCTCCAGGTTTAATTTCCGGATTAGGGTCTAGAGTCCGGAGGCTTTATAGAGATTTGGGTGGGTCGAAGCCTCTACCCCTGTGCCACTGTGCGCAGGTCTTACCCGATTGCCGCCCTCAGCCTGCTGTTGACTTACTGCTATCATGCCTTTGCCTGCCGCATGAATGGACCACACCACTGCCTGCTACCTGGACTATGCAAATAATTAGCTGTAGCAAGAGGCAGTATGTTTATGAAGGGCTGGAGAGCGGTACAATAATGAGTGTCTGCAGGTAATGGTGAACCAGGACCAATAATATGGCTGTGCTGGCTGTCTCTGCTTGGACAATTTCTATGGACAAATGCTTTGGCTGTGCTGACAATATCCTTGTGCTGACCATAGACAATATTCCTGCCTGCTGCCTGGATAATTACTATTGCTGTCGCTAAGCACATCCCTGACTGCTGCTTGCACCAGTGCTCTCTTCTGTGGACACTACTAAAAGCACAGGTAATACTTTTTTTTTTTACCCTTTCCGCAATAGAATTTATTTTGGATTGTAATTCTTGGTATGTACATGCTATGTGTTAGAAATATGAAGGGCCTTCAAAAATAATGGTTGCCAGGAAATGATATATGTAATGTATGCTCCTAGAACGCCTGATGGTGCTACTTGAATGTTGGGCCTTTGTATGTGGTCAAGCTGTGTAAAAGTCTCACATGTGGTATCCCCATACTCAGGAGGAGTAGCAGAATGTATTTTGGGGTGTCATTTTTGCTATGTATTTGCTATGTGTTGGAAATATCTTATAAACTGACAACTTTGTGTAAATAAAATGTGTTTTTATTTTTTCCCACATTTTCCAAAAACTTCTGGGAAAAAAAAAATAACTGTTCAAAAGACTCATTGAGGCTCATAGATTATACAATGGGGTGTTAGCTTTCCAAAATAGGGTAATTTTGTGGGCAATTCCATTGTCCTGGTGCTCCAGGGCCTTCAAAAGTGTAATAGGTGGTTGAGAAATGAGATGTGCAATTTATGCTCGTAGATCGCCTGATGGTGCTACTTCAATGTTGGGCCTTTGTATGTGGCCAGGCTGTGTAAAAGTCCCACACATGTGGTATCCCCATACTCAGGAGGAGTAGCAGAATGTATATTGGGGTGTAATTTGTTGTATGCATATGCTCTGTGAGAGAAATAACCAGTTAATATGACAATTTTGTAAAAAAAAAAAAAAATATTCGTTTTGCAAAGAATTGTGGGAAAAAAATACAACTTAAAAACACTCACCATGCTACTTACTTAATACCTTGAAATGTCTTCTTTCTAAAAAGGGGTCATTTGGGGGGTATTTGTACTTTTATGACTTGTTAGTATCTCAAGAAATTAGATAGGCTGTCAGTACTTCAGGTGTGATCAGATTGATCAATTTTCAGGGATTGGCACCATAGTTAGTAGACTCTATAACTTTCACAAAGACCAAGTAATATACACTAATTTGGGTTATTTTTACCAAAGATATGTAGCAGTATAAATTTTGGCCAAAATTTATGAAGAAAAATTACAAATTTGCTAGCTTTTATGACAGAAACAAAGAAAAGGGCAAATGTTCTCAACATTTACGGTCTTTTTTTTTTTATTTATAGCACAAAAAAAAAACAAAAAACTAGTGATTAAATACCACGAAAAGAAAGCTCTATTTGTGTGAAAAAAAGGACACACATTTTATTTGGGTACAGTGTTGCATGACTGAGTAATTGTCAGTCAAACTGTGAGAGCACCGAAAGCTGAAAATTGGTCTGGGTAAGAAGGGGGTTTTAGTGCACAGTAGAGAAGTGGTTAAAATGACATCTGGAATTGGTGGGACATATTAGGCAGCGAGTGAGCATGGTGTCCATGACATTGATGTGTTTAAATGCAGAACAATGGGTAAGCATAAGGCTTTGACAAGGGCCAAATTGTAATGGCTAGTCTACTGGGTCAGAACATCTCCAAAACTGCATTTTTTGTCGGATGTTCCCAGGCTGCGGGTGCCAGGACCTACCAAAACTGGTCCAAAGAAAGAAAACCGTTGACAGGTTAATTGACGACCAAAGCTCATTGATGCACGGGTTGGTGAGGTGGCCTGATCGTATGAATGCAAGGATGGTTTGGACCATCTGGGTAGTTTATGTTGTCATTATGATTTAAAAAGAGTAAACACGTTTGATAATAAATGGCTTCAGCCCAAAAAATTCTACCAGGGTATGTAAACCTATGAGCACCACTGTGTATGTATATATGTGTGTGTGTGTATGTATGTGTGTATATATATATATATATATATATATATATATATATATATATATATATTAGGGTGCAACGGATCAAAAAACTCACGGATCAGATCGATCCTCGGATCAGAGCATTTTCGGATCGTCAAAAAAATTAATAAAAATAATAATGTTACACCCACCGGAGTTTTCGATTTCACAGTTATTTTTAACACAAAACGGAGCTTATATGCTTAAATACCACATTTAACTAAATGTTAAATGTGAAAATCAGAGGTGTTCCGTCACATTAGCAAGCATGTAAGGTTTGCTGCTGCTTTTAAAATGTAAACAGTCTGTTGGATTTTCAAATAATGTATTTAAGCAGATAAGCATATAAAATACCTGAAATCTGTTTGGTGTAACAAGATGTCCGCTTGGCCCCTTCACAGTAATGAGAGTGAGGAGTGTGGGGTGGAGCAAGATGGCGGCGGCAAAATGTCATTATAGCGCCGCCGCCGGGTGTACAAAGATGGCCGCCGCTCCGGAGCTAGGCCGAAGCCGCGGCCTTTCCTATGGCCGAGGCTCCGGAGCGCTCCGCGGATCGCGTGGTGATCCGATCCGAACAAGGTGGCCCGTTCGGATCACGGATCACCACCGATCTGTTGCACCCCTAATAAATATATATATATATATATATATATATATATATATAGTGGAACCTTGGATTACAAGCATAATCCGTTCCAGGAGAATGCTCGTAATCCAAAGTACTCGCATATCACAGCGAGTTTCCCCATTGAAGTCAATGGAAACGAAAATAATTTGTTCCACATTGACTTCAATGGCATGCAATACCACATGTGGCCAGAGGGGGGCACCAGAGAGCCTCAGTAAGGCCAGAGGACAGTTCGGCTGACTCAGCAAACCTCGGAAAGACTCCATTCACGAGCCTTTCCGAGGTCAGCCGGACTGTCCTCAAGGCTTTCCGTGCATTTCCGAACGGTGACGATCAGTGCCGGAGCCCCCCCCCCCCCCACACACCTCTGTCCAAAAGCAGTACTGCACACTGAGAAAAAGGAATAAAACTGCGCTAAACAAGCTAATTTGAGAGAAAAGCCCCAGATGCTCAATCTAATAGCTTAGTGTATATTGGGAGCTGCGATTTAAATTGTGAACTACCATACAAGGTGAAATTAGAAAAAATTGGGGGAAAATCGCGCTGACCCGTGACCAAACACTATGACAGTGATGAAATGAAATGACCAAAAGAACATAAGATCTACTAAATAAACAATAAAATCAAATGTATACAAAAGAGATTAAATGATGTGCTGTGATCTATATCAAATAAGTATAATCCATATAGTATAAATTAGTCCATCACAAAGATCCTTAAATAAATCCTTATAAGTGACACCAGTGCTCCGTGAAAATTCATATAAGTTGTTGTGTCCGCATACATCTGTGACTTTCCACCACCAAATAGCAGGATTTCTCCTTACCAGCTGTATATGCCCCCCCCCCCTGACAGAGGGTCAATTTAGGCAGAAATCAAAATGTATCTCTCACGAATCACCGCAGCACACAACACATAGGATTCCTAGGATGGCGTCCTCCGATTTCCATTAATGGACACGTGAATATAAAAAAAATGGAACACACTCCACATAGTGCGTTAAACTTTCTAAAATTTATTCCATTAAAATAAAGATACACTTACAATTGTGCAGTTCAAAAATTCGCTTGTATTACGTCTGGTGTGCCGGCCGTAGCACATTCAACAGACACCCGTCCTTGTCGGAAGTGATAGAGGTGACGTCAGTGCGTCGCTCCGCCCTACGTCCGTTTCGTAAAACCTTACTTCTTCCAGGGGCACGGGCGGCGCACTGCGTCACCTCCATTTATACTGCAGAGCAACCAAGCCTCGTCTTGGATCCGCACCATCCACCGGACATGTGCAGCCTCTCTAAGCGTCACTAAATGTTTCTCTTATGTTCTTTTGGTCATTTCATTTCATCACTGTCATAGTGTTTGGTCACGGGTCAGCGCGATTTTCCCCCAATTTTTTCTAGTACTGCACACTGCTTTGGCCTGAATCCTGCTCGTTTTGCAAGACAACACTCGCAAACCGAGTTAGGATTTTTAGAAATACAGTGCTCGCATTGCGAAACGCTCGTTAACCAAGTTACTCGCAATATATATATATATATATATATATATAATATAGATAGATATTGTATATTATTTGTTTGTTCCATATACAGTGTTTCTTAATACATTTCTATTTTTTGCAGGTACACGCTTCTCATTTTGAAGGCCTTATAACTACCATAGTTGGGTATGTGCTGCTAGCAGTCACTTTAATTCTGAGTCATGTATCCTTTTTTTTTTTTTAGCAACAAATGTGCATGTTTTTGTCTGGTTCTTAGTTTGTAGTATACATGCAGTATTTGAAGTGAAATGTCTTAATTTACTATCTATATTTCTAGAATAGACAAGTACATACAGTGCCTTGAAAAATTATTCATACCCCCTGAACTTCATGTTACAGCCAAAAATGTAAATGTATTTTATTGGGATTTTATGTGATAGACCAAAACAAAGTGATGCAGAATTGTGAAGTGGAAGGAAAATGATAAATGTTTTTCATTTTTTTATTTTTTTACAAATGTTTGGAAAGTGTGGCATGCATTTGTATTCAGCCTCCCTGGGTGAATACTTTGTACAACAACCTTTTGCTGCAATTACAGCTGCAAATCTTTTTGGGTAGGTCTCTACCAGCTTTGCACAATCTAGAATCTAGGATTTTTTTCCCATTCTTCTTGAGCTCTGTCAGATTGGATGGAGAGCATCTGTAAACAGCAATTTTCAAGTCTTGCCACAAATTCTCAATTGGATGTAGGTCTGGGCTTTGACTGGGCCATTCTAACACATGAATATGCTTTTATCTAAATCATTCCATTGTGTCTCTAGCTGTATGTTTAGGGTTGTTGTCCTGCTGAAAGGTGAACCTCCACCACAGTCTTGTCATGTTTTTTTTTGTTTGTTTTTTTATACTTTAAGTCTTTATTCAGTTTTTAAAGATGTACAAAGTTTAACAAAGGAAATGTGACAGTACATTCTCAACATATAGTATGTATGCACATTGGTTTGTATGTATACATAGTTCACAAGGTAGAAGCTATAATTTTATATATACAATGTCTATTAGGAATAACAAAGTGTGGGGTAACAATACAAAACCTATAATTAAATCTAAATATAGTTCAAATGAAAGTTAGAACTAGCAGGTAAACATGTGTAAGTTTGATCTATCATGCTGGCTTTCTAAGTACTTAGTGCTGCAATATGTGTGCTACCAGAAAAGTATTGACAGATGAAATGGAAGAAACAAGAAGTGCTATATAACATTAAAGACCAGGGGATCAGTCCAGCTTTATGCTTCTGGGGTCATTGAGCCACAGATCCCAGGCAATGTAGGATGTCTCAGTGGTAAGTTTAGCTTTAAAAAAAAAAAAAAAAGTATTCCATTTTAAGATGGTCATTTAGAATTGTGATTACTTCTTTAATGTTCAGTGGATGCAGACATTTCCATTTTCTTGTCAATGTCAGGCATGCAGCATTAAAGGATGTGTGGGGCTATGGTTTGGAAGCGCCTGGGCCACGTGGGGATTGCCAAGCCAAATAGGAGATCTAGCAAATATTGGTGAGTTGTCAAGGGGATGATTAATTGGAGGGAAGTTAGTGTTTGATTCCAAAACTCTGATGACTGGGCATACCCGTCATATGTGAAAAAGAGTTTCTGGGAGACCACACTTTCTCCAGCATAAGTGAAAGGTGCCAGGATATATCTTGGCAAGTCTGGTAGGAGTGGAATACCTTTACTGAGATTTTTTTTTTGTAAAGACTCCCAGTGTGTGGTACAGTGGGGAAGTTGTGTGGGTAGTGAGAGTGCTTTCTACCACTTGTTTGTTGGTGGGGCAGACGGTAGGTGCGTTGACCATTGCTAAATTCTGGTTCTGCATGGTTTTCGCTGACAATTGTGAAAAAAAGACCAAAGATGTGTGAGATGCCCTTTAGTAGATTGTTGCTTGAGTTACAAAATTGTAGCAGGGGGTACAGAAGCTTGCCCTGTGTGACCCAGTGTGCTTTAGTAAGCAGAGATCTGATCCTGAGGTAGACATATAAAGTTCTTGGAGATAGACCATATGTGGTTTGGAGGTTTGCAAAACGTATTAAGCTTGATACCTGCATCAATCCAGAGTTGTAGTTGTAGGTCTGGGAGTAAAAGTACAATAATTTGGATTGGCAAATATGGCAGTATAGTGTGAGGCAAACCTTTCAACATCTGAGGAATAGTCCAGACTCTCAAGAAGGCTGTTCTTGCATCCAACGGGAAGTGCTTAGGAATGGGGGCTAGAAGTGATGCACCAAGGTACAGTTTTGGGTCTTTGGTCAGTACTACTAATTCTATTTGTTTCCAGTTGGAGTGAATAGATGGCATCCACCAGAAGCTTGATTTGTTCCAATAAGACTGCTCTGTAATAAGATTGTATATTAAGGTATCCTAAGTCTGCCCATTCGTGTTTGTGTCATCAGGTTGGTTTGTTTTATTCTGGGACATTTTTGTTGCCAAATAAAGGAGTTAAGGGTTTGGGAGAGTCCTTATTTGTGCAGGAAGGAATGACACTGACATTGTACGGAAGATATATAAAATGTGTGGAAGCATAAACATTTTAGTTAAAGCGACACTGCCAGCCCATGAGACAAAGGGATGATGCAAATCTTTGGACAGTCACTTTTCTACAAGGTCTACTAGGTTGGACATTAGAAGATGTTTACTGGGTGACATCAGACAAATTCCCAGGTAGGATGAGTCTTGTGTCCAGGCGAATGGTGATTGTTTTGAAAATATGTTGTGTAGTGTGTTTGTCTAAACCTATTGCTAGCATAACCAATTTGCTATGATTTACTTTTTATAAAGATTTAGCACTGAATTGTTCGAGAATGTGCTGTATCTCAGGGATTGTTTAGGATTTGTAAGGGCAATTATGGCATCTGTATAGAGGCTAATTTTATTTTCCGTGTCACCAATGGTTATACCTGTGACTTGGGATGCGGAACAAATCGATTGAGCCAGGGGTTTCATAAATATGGTGAAGATTAAGGGTGATAGTGGGCAGCCCTGCCTCGTGCCATTTGTAAAAATAAAATCACTAGATATTACACCCAATGTCCATACCTTTGAGCTTGGGGCCGAGTATAGGCTGAAAATTAAACCTATCTGACAAACCAAACTAATGCAAGACAGCCTCCAGGTAAGTCTAGTGTACTCTATCAATCGCCTTATCTGCATCCAAGGAGAGGAGCAGACAAGGTGTCCGTTTGTGGTTCCACCCATAGAATATCAATAAAGCTCCGGGTCCCATCCACGTTTTGTCCGCTGGGTATACAACCAACCTGATCTATAAGGATGAGGTGGGGCATAACCAAGGAGAGTCAAAGGGCTAGGAGTTTTGCATACAATTTTGTGTTTGTATTTAATAAGGATATGGACCTATAATTTGCTGGAGATTCTGTTGATTTACCTGGTTTGGGGAGGGTCACTATTAAAGCTTCCAGAGATTCTTTATGAATTTTCCCTGTTTTTTTTTTTTTTTTTTGTTATGCTATTGAAAAAGGTATGCAGATACATAAAATAAAACACTTAGAAAATAAATTGTTGAATTAACAGACAGAGAAGACAAATGCAAGGACTTTCCAATAACAGTAGGTATGGTTAGCAAATGACAATATCGGTCAGGGTCAGCGATAACTGAGAGGATAAACCAAAAAAAAAAAAAAAAAAGAGAATATAGCTGGGCCCTGAAATGAGTATGATTCTAGGCGAGTCCTTCGGTCAGCAAGATTCATAATAAAAACTGCTAGAGTAACCCAAACATTACAAATTTAACAACAGTTTAAGAGAAAATAAAGAGGGGGAAAGGAGAGAAAAGAGGAAGAAGCAAGAAAGGAGAGGGAGGGGGATGGGAGGTAGGGAGAAAGGGTCAGGTAGGTGGCTGGCAGACATGGCAACACAAGTGAACGTAAAGCAATTAGTTTACTGAAACGTCAGAGGAGGGGTGGACCCTCTACTGTTAGTAAAAAATTAAATAACAGGTAAGGTGGAAGAGCAATTTAGGAAGCATGGGTATCCTTAGGGGGACGAAGAGATAATACCCTTGTAGCAAGGGGTGGTAAGGAACAAGGACCAAGGGGCCCAGGTTAAAGTATATTGTTTAGTAGTGTCTCTTGCAATATGGGTAAGTTCTTCCATGAGGCTTTCATTCAAATACTTTTTGTAGGCAAGACTTCATGGTTGGAGTTGTAGGCTGACCCCAGAGGGTAGGAATAAGAGCCCTGGCTGTATTTAGGAGGTGTGGAATGAGTGAATGTTTATATCTTCCTATGGGGATTGAGGTAGCATGAAAGAGGGTCCATGGATCAAAAGGTAGATTAACTTTGGTAATCTGATGGATCAGGTCTATCACTTTAGACCAGGAAGGACGAATGAGAGGGCAGAACCACCAGACGTGGGCACGTGTGGTGTCATGTCCACAATTCCTCCAACATAGCGGGGAGTTGATAGGGAACATATAGTGAAGTTTAACGGGTGTATGGTGCCATCTGGTGAGACGTTTAAAATTTGTTTCTGCCATAGAAGAAGCCAGTGAAGATATATGTGTAAGTTGGAGAGCTTTTGTCCTTTTTCTTGTCTGTGATGGTAGCACCCAGGTCAAGATCCCACCTGGTTGGATAAGTAGGGCTTTGCTATTCGATAAGAGCTTTGTAAAACTGGGAAATACAGTGTAAAGGGGGATCCTTATGAAGGAACACACATTCAATTCCATTGAGATCTTGGATGCCCTGTAATGGTTGAGGCAGTGTTTGAAGAAAGCAATTCAGTTGGTTGTACCTTCATTTGCCCATAAATGTGATTGGTCTTGAACCCAATATTTCAGACAAGGTTTAAATGTATTGGAACATAAGACATGATGCAAGAGGAGAGGGCCTTCAGGTGACAGGATTGGAAGCCTGGGTCCATGGATCCTGGCATAAAATAGGTATGATGCAGAAGAGGAGTTAGTGGGGAGTCATAAGACCATGCAAGTTTCTTATGTAGTCCATCCCAAACATCCAAAGAAGATATGGTAAGGGGCGAGGTATTGTGAGAGAGGTTTCTAGAAGAGCGTGGTATCCAAGGAGCAGTGGAGAGATCCAAATCAAATAAAGAGTGTTCCAATTGTACCCATAATTTAGAAGCATTGGCATATTTCCAGTCTGATATATGTGCTAGTACTTCAGCATGGTAATGAGCTTTAACCACTTAAGGACCAGCCACTGTGTATATACGTCAGCAGAAGGGCACCTGGAGGCACAATCACGTACCTGTACGTGGCCCTTTAACTTCTGACGTCGGGGTCGCGCGCGACCCCCCTGCCTTCCCCGTGAGTCAGGTCGCGGGTCCCGAGGACTCGATCGCCGTGGGGATCTCCGCGATCGTCTCACGGAGGCATGGAGCGGAGAGGTGTGTGTGTAAACACAACATCTCCCCGCTCCGCTACTGAGACTGTCAGCGATCTCCGCTCTGTGTAATCAGAGTGGAGATCGGTGACGTGTCACTCGTAGCCACGCCCCCACACAGTAGTAATCACTCCCCTAGGCACACTTAATCCCTCCAGCGCCCCTAGTGGTTAACCCCTTCACTGCCAGTGTCATTTTAACAGTAAACAGTGCATTTTTATTGCACTGACCGCTGTGAAAATGACAATGGCCCCAAAAATGTGTCAAAAGTGTCTGATGTGTCCGCCATAATGTCACAGTCACAAAAAAATCGCTAATCACCGCCATTACTAGCATAAAAAAAAATAAAAAAAAATAGGGTTGTCCCGATACCACTTTTTTAAGACCGAGTACAAGTACCGATACTTTTTTCCAAGTACTCGCCGATACCGATTACCGATACTTTTTTTCAATGTCATGTGACAGTTTGAAAGATGGGGACTGATAGGTGGCACTGACAGGTGGCTGGCACTGATAGGCGGCACTTATGGGCACTGACTGGTGACTGGCGCTGATGGGCACTAATAGGTGGATGGCACTGATAGATGGCACTAATAGGTGGCACTTATGGGCACTGATAGATGGCAATGGTAGATGGCATTGATAGGTGGCACTTATGGGCACTGATAGATGGCACTGATAGGTGGCACTTATGGGCACTTGTGGGCACTGACAGGTGGCACTGATTGCACTGATAGGTGGCACTTGTGGGCACTGATTGCACCGATAGGTGGCACTTGTGGGCACTGATAGGTGGCACTTGTGGGCACTGATAGATGGCACTGATAGATGGCACTTGTGGGCCCTGATAGGTGGCACTGATAGATGGCACTTGTGGGCACTGATAGATGGCACTGATAGGTGGCACTTATAGCACTGAAAGGTGGCACTTATAGCACTGAAAGGTGGCACTTGTGGGCACTGAAAGATGGCACTGATTGCACTGATAGGTGGCACTTGTGGGCACTGAAAGATGGCACTGATTGCACTGATAGGTGGCACTTGTGGGCACTGATAGATGGCACTGATTGCACCATTAGTGCAATCAGTGCCATCTATCAGTGCCCAAAAGTGCCACCTTTCAGTGCAATCAGTGCCACCTATCAGTACCCATAAGTGCCACCTATCAGTGCAATTAGTGCCATCTACCAGTGCCACCTGATAGGTGGCACTGGTAAATGGCACTGATAGGTAGCACTTGTGGGCACTGATAGGTGGCTGGCACTGAAATGCTGCAAAAAATGACACAGGATTTATAAAAAAAAACTGATGCAACGTCCATCTTGGTACACTCTGCACTCGGCTGCAGTAAGCAGCAGCGGACATCTTGTTACACCCAGCCCATATAGCTCGGGCTGGGTGTAACAAGATGTCTGCTGCTGCTTACTGCAGCCGAGTGCAGGGTGTACCAAGATGGACGTTCAGCCGCTGACAGTGACCGAATGTGACAGCACCGGTCACCAATCCTGAGGCGACTACGCCCTGCACCCCTGCCAGCTTACCACGTTCAACTTCAGGTGAGGGACTCGCTCTCCCCCCGCCGACTCGGTCCACTGACTGTGCCCACCCTCCCCAGCCAGACTCCGCCCACCCCAGCCAGACTCCGCCCACATTTCCTTCAAAGACTCTGCCCGCCCCATCTCCAGCCAAACTCCGCCTGCACTCTCTGTCCACAGGCTCTGTCCGCCCTCTCCAGCCAGACTCCGCCCGCACTCCCCAGCCCTCCCCAGCCACTGACTCCTCCCGCCCTCTCCGGCCACTCTACACTGAAAGAAAAAAAAAAGTATCGGGTGAAGCATCGGTAGCATTTGCGCGAGTACAAGTACTCACGCAAATGCTCGGTATCGGTCCCGATACCGATACTAGTATCGGTATCGGGACAACCCTAAAAAAAATAATAAAAATGCCATAAAACTACCCCCTATTTTGTAAACACTATAACTTTTGCGCAAACCAATCAACGCCGATTGCAATTTTTTTTTTACCAAAAATTTGTAGAATAATACGTATCGGCCTAAACTGAGGAAAAAAATGTTTTTTTATATATTTTTTGGGGATATTTATTATAGCAAAATGTAAAAAATATTGCATTTTTTTCAAAATTGTCGCTCTATTTTTGTTTATAGCGCAAAAATAAAAACCACAGAGGTGATCAAATACCACCAAAAGAAAGCTCTATTTGTGGGAAAAAAAGGACGTAAATTTTGTTTGGGAGCCACATCGCACGACCGCGCAATTGTCAGTTAAAGCGACGCCGTGCCAAATTGTGAAAACACCTCTGGTCATTATGGTCCGTATTGGTCCGGTCCTTAAGTGGTTAAATTTGGGTAGAGACAGCCCCCCAGAGTGTTTGGCTCAGAAGAGAACCTCTCTGGAGTCTCTGGGGTGACCGTCTTTCCATATAAAACGGACAATCCTGGTCTGTAGTAAAGTAAATAAACCGATGGGAGTCAAGAATGTGAATGCAGGGGAGTGTGTTCATCTTGATTATATTCACCTTGCCCAGCCATGAGTGTGACAGGGGTGATTCAAGGTCAGCTTGAATGTTGTTTAGGAGAGGGATATAATTATGCCTAAAAAAAGAATGAACATATATATAAAGGAATATATAAAGGAAAAAACTGTGCTAGGACTGATGAGAATCAATTACATAAAAAAGGCAGCAGCAATAATGTGATAAACATATGCAAATTTAGATTGAAAAAGACTGCACCAAAAAAATGTGGCACAGTCTTTTTCGATCTAAATGGGGGGTAATATACCAAGTATTTCATACGTGTAGTTTCCCAGCGAAAGGGGAATAGAGGTTTTAAATGGTCAGCTACTGGTTGGGGGACCGTAATATTTAAAATTTCAGATTTTGACAGATTAATTTTGAAGTTAGATATCGTTTGGAAGGTAGAAAATTCAGACGTTAAGTTTGGTAATGAAATGCATGGTTGTTGAATGAAAAACAGAATGTTGTCAGCGTAAGCTGCATATTTGTGGAGTCTATGTCCAATTTGGATGCCATGGATATTCCTATTGTGTCTAATTGTGGCCAGAAAACATTCAAGGGAGATGGCAAAAAGGGGGGACAAAGGGCAGCCCTGTCTGGTTCCATTATGTAGTGTAAAGGGGTCGCTTAAATAGCCATTTATACGGATTTGCTCGGTGGGGTTTAAGTAGAGAGAGGAAATGCAGTGATACATTTTGGGGCCAAGGCCAAAATAGCAGATTGTTTTGAGATAGTCCCAGTCTACCCTATCAAACACCTTCTCAGCATTTGTGGAAAGGAGGAGGGTGGACTGGGAGCACCTACGAACATAGTGGATCAGGGACAGAGTGCAAAGAGAGTTGTCTCTGGTCTCCCTATTAGGTATAAATCTGGTTTGGTTAGCTGTAATCCACTGGGGTAAAAAGGGGGAGCAGTCTATTTGCCATAACCTTGGCATAGAGCTTGGTGTCAATATTAAGGAGCAAGATGGGCTTATAGCTACCACACAGGGTAGGGTCCTTGTCAGGTTTAGGAATGACGGTGATGTGGGCGGAAAGGGATTGCGGGCTAAGACCAGATTTGTGGGAGATGCAATTTGCATATGCTGTGAGATGGGAGAGCAAAATGTTGCTAAAGGTTTTATAATACAAAATGGTAAGACCATCAGGGCCAGGGGCTTTAGGAGAGAATTTTAATGCACATTGAAATTCCTCTATGGAAAAATCAGCTTCCAGGTCGTTAAGGGCTGTCTTTGACAATTTTGGAAGGTTGGCCTCTTTAAGATAGGTGAGTATATGTTTGCGTTTTTCTGTCAACAGTAAAGTTGCAAGGCCGCCCTCCACATTATATAAGTCAGCGTAAAACTCCCCGAAAGCCTTAGAAATTTGGGGGGTGGCGTGTACTCATTCCCCTGATGGCAATTTTATTTTAGGTATAAAAGATAGTTTTTTTTTAGCTGTGAGGGATCTAGCTAATTGTTTACCTGGCTTGTTTCCCCATTCATAGACTTTCTGAGATATGTAGTGGAATTTCCGTTTAGTGTCGAGGTCAAGGAGAGATTTGATTTCTTCTCTCTTAAGGGTGAGAGCTTCAAGGTGTGAGACGTGTAGCGAGAGTTTGTGTCTTTTATCTATATCAGCGATTTGTTGTAGAGCCTGTTTAAACTGCTGATCATGCTCTTTCTCCTCACACCCAATTTAATGAGACTACCCCTCATTGAAGCTTTAGGTGCTTCCCATAAAAAAGAGGGAGAGGTATCTGAAGATGCGTTTCCTTTAAAGTATTGGGATAGAGTAGTAGATAGCATGAAAACCTTTGTTCGATTGGAAATGAGAGAATCATTAAGCCTCAAATTATTGGGACGATTAGGTAAGTGGGCACGGTCAAGCATATGGAAACAGGTGCATGAAAGAAAGAGTAGCAACACCTATGCAGTTCGACCGTAGGAGAGGGAGGTGAAAGTGATCTAGAAAAATGTTGTCTATTCTAGAGTAGGAATTGCGTATTTTAGAAAAGTGAGAGTAATCTTTTCCTTTAGGATGGAGGAGGCACCAAGCATCCATAAGTTGAAGATCTAGGAGTCTTTTTTTGACCTGTGCTAATCTTTTGAATGGGATATTAGAGCGGCCTTAGTGGGTTCTAAAGGCATATTTATATCCCCCGCCAGGACTATCAAGCCCTCAGCAAATTGTGAAAGTTTTGTAAGGCTCCTTTCACACTGAGGCGTTTTAGCACTAAACATAGCACTGTAAAAACGCCTGAAATAATCCTGCCCCAGCATTCTCATTGTGAAAGCCCTGAGGGCTTTCACACTGAGGCATTGTGCTGGCTGTGCGTTGGAAAAAATCCCGCAAACAGCTTTTTTGGAGCATCCTTGGGGCGAATAAAATAGCGCTGTAAAAACGCCTATCCCCATTGAAATGGATGTCGGCACCAAGCCACGCCCCGGCTGACTGTCTTTTTATGCTCCTGAGCTATGAATTTAATAAGGAGACCTGCTAGAAATGCTTTATGGGCTAACCATACCATAGACTGATCACTGATAGATTCACAGTTAGTCTTGAAAAAGTTCCTACGCTCAGATTTAATTAGATTTTCATATTGTGGGTCAGCTAAGAGAAGAGTTCAGCCTCCATAGAGAGTGATTGGTCAGGTGAGATGTAGGGGCATGGTCTGACTAGGTAATGTGACCTATGTGGGATTATGAGGTTGCCAACATGTGTTTTTTGTTTGTAAGAAAAAGGTCAATTCTAGAGTAGAAACCATTGGCATGAGAGTAGAAGGTATAATTGTGCTCAACATCATGCATGCACCTCCAGGGATCATATAGGGTCTTCATTATCAATACATGAAGAAAGATCTGATGATCTGCATCTGTCAGGGTTGGTGGAGTCCAGAGTGGGATCTGGAATGTCATTAAAGTCTCCACATATGACCAATGGTGTATTTTGGTAGGGGTCCAACCTATTCCTAAGTTTGTTTGTAAAATTTTCTTTGGGCCGTATTGGGTGCATAGACATTCACTAGGATCAGGGGGTGATTATCAATAGTGGCAGATACCATCATACATCTGCCTTCTTCACCTGCATCTACCCGGTGTAGGACAAAATATACTTTTGGCACTTATGGCCATCCGTTATTCCACATTTTTTTTTTTTTTTTTTTGGTGGCGCTGGCAAAGAACAAGTGGGAATATTCCTTGTGTGTGCAGGATGGGTATTTAATGCTGGAAACATTTGTCTCTTGGACTAATATAATGTCTGCATTTTGGGAACATGGTTCCTTCCAGAAAAGATGTCTCTTAAGTGGAGAATTGAGACACTATTGGCATTAATAAAAGTAATATTGAGGGACGTATTTTTAGGTTCTGGTCTGTTGAAGTAGAGCAGGACAATAGCACAGAGTACAACACAATAATGTAAAAACAGAGTATCAAACTGTTGTAATGAGAACTAAAATATATGAACAGATAAAACTGTACATTAGAGAAACACTTATTACACTTTAGTATGTGACTCAATTATTATATTATATGAATGTATGACAAAAACACCTCACACAAATCAAGAAAACAAGCAGGAAAAAAAAAAAAATAACCTTGTCCCCAGCATGGAACCAATTTAGGGCCAATTTATACAGGATCTGTATAACCTACCAGCATGTCTTTAGAGTGTGGGAGGAAACTGGAGCACCCGGAGGAAACCCACGCAGGCACAGGGAGAACATGCAAACTCCAGGCGGATGGTGTTGTGGTCTGGATTTGAACCAACAACACTTTTTGCTGCTAGGTGAAAGTGCTATCCACTACACCACTGTGCCACCCTTACATTTTTGTTTGGTTTTGCGATTCTATGTGCCCGGTCGATGAGCATGTCACAGGGAGAGATTAGGGATTAGAGTGGCAAAAAGCTGTTGTAGCTTTTTTTTTTTTTTTTTTTTTTTTTTAAGTTCATTAGGAGGTACTGACTCTGGAAGGCCTCCTACATTTTTATTCCAATATGTCTTTATTGCTATATAAAGTAATGACAATACAAAAACAAAGAAGGACATTTGAAAAATTCAGACAGGGTACAATTCAAATATGAAGGTACACATACAGAGTTAGAAATTATTTGTTTTGATGTTACATGAGACCTCTTCTGGGTCTTTGTTTTCTATCTACATATATCCTTAACCTTAGCGTTAACAGTTAGGGTTGGGGTATAAAAATAAAATAAAAAACTTTTTGTAACAAGATTGTACTACAATACAACAGAACAACAAAGTAAAACAGCACAGTCACTAGGTTTGAGTCTAGTTTCTGACTAGGTAAGGAACAAATTTAGTCAATAGAGGATATTTTGTACCTATCAAACCATATTTTCTGAGAGTTAGTTTTTTGATGCCTACCCTACGTAGAGGCAAACAACATCTCATATGTGGCATGCGTGTGGGTTGTCATTATGACCTCTCGAATAGA
This sequence comes from Rana muscosa, assembly GCA_029206835.1. Classification (NCBI taxonomy): domain Eukaryota; kingdom Metazoa; phylum Chordata; class Amphibia; order Anura; family Ranidae; genus Rana; species Rana muscosa. Next base: position 1,207,883,212 of record CM055122.1, read on the forward strand.
GGGAGCTACCTGGTCTCTCCAATGGCGTACTGACACTAATCTTGCACTTAAAGCGGAGGTCCACCCTGAAAAAATGTTTACATTAAAAATCCAAAAATAAATAAATAATAGAACAAAAAAATATATACTCACCCTAAATGCCTGTTGCTATGCGGAAGCCCCCTAATCTGCCTCTGATGTGCCTCTTCTCATCCGCGGTGGGTCTCCTTCCACTTCCTCTTCTTGTGAATGGGTCGCGCTGCCTTCTGGGAACTGAGTGTATCCCAGGAGGCAAGCCGCCCATTCACAAAGCGCTGTGCGAGTGGCGCATGCGCAGTAGGAAACGGGCAGTGAAGCCGTAGGCTTCACTGCCTGTTTCCCTTAGTCAAGATGGAGGAGCTGGGACCTAACAGCAGCGATTGATCGCCATGGCGGGACCGACATCGCAGGCGAGTAGGACAGGTAAGTGTCCTTATTAAAAGTCAGCAGCTACACTGTTAGTAGCTGCTGACTTTAAAAAAAAAAAAAATGACTGCACCTCCGCTTTAAGAGAATGTGAACGGCTATTTCTCTGACTTCTATTGGTATTGATTCTATGTCTAGTGATAAAAGTGGCAAGCCTGGCAATAGAGGTTTTTTTATCTTCAAAATTTGCGTGAGAAGTTGAAATATTGCTTTCCAGTAAGTAGCTATGACTGGGCAAGTCCAAAGTATATGATATAATGTACCAACTGCCCCACAATTCCTCCAGCACGTATGTGAAGGAAATTTGGCGATCCTAGTACCATCCAAGTATTTTTTTTTGTGTCAGTTTTCATAGGTTAATGCTTGTTGTCGCTGCGTAATCAATGTTGAACACCTTTTGCCATTGTACATGGGTATATTTTATATTCAGTTCTTTTTCCCATGCTTGTATATAGGAAGCTTTAGTGAATACATCTTTATTATGAAGCAGGTTGTGAAACAGAGATCTGCCCGTAATCTTAGTATTAGGCTTAGTGTAATATTGGGCTGCATTCCATGGCGATGATATGACAGTATTTAGATTGGAACACAAGTGGTTTATCTGTAGGTAAGTGTAATAGTCAGAGTTGGACAAGCCATACTCTATCTGTAGGGATCTAAAGGTTTTGGGTGCTGGTCCTGTCATCAAGTCATCTATTCCCTTTGGAAACAAATGTTTCATACCGCGCTCAACACAGACATCAAATACAAATCATATAAATAAACAATAGGAATAATATAACAATTGTGCAATGTCTATACACCACCACCAAAATATGTTCAAACAAGTGATGGTGATATCTTCTTAACAATTAATCCAAGTGTGTAATCACGAGTGCTTTCTTCCACTAGCCCCTAGGCAATCATTCTACTCACCAAAGGTATATGACACCCATGACAGGTAGTCATAACCAGCATGTCAGGCAGAAAATCTCCAGGGTACTGGATCACAAAGTAGCAACCCACCATTTAGTAGTATGGTAAACCATAGGTTCAAAAATAAACAAAGGAAGTACACATAGTCACAAACAGAAAAAAACTGTGCTGACTCTAAATAGGTTTAAGATAAGTGCTAAGGCAGCAGCTTGAGTGAGATAAACACAATAGCAATAGAACGGATTAAGAAGCTGTGCCAAAATTTTAAAATCAAGTGTCCTTTAACGCAAAACAAATGAAGAAAGTTCCAATTGATGGGACATAAAACAGTCTATGGTTGTATCCTGGTTCATAGAATATTTTTTCTCACCACTGTGACTCTATAGACATTCTATAGTGCGAAGCCCACCACCAAATGTAATGGCCTTTTACCAGAGGGCAAGCTCAATTGCGTAATCGGCTATAGCCCAGCCACGGCCTTTCACCTCCAGGGGAAGAAACATCAAGATGAATATCAATGGGGTGGAAGTTCCGGGTCTCAAACACCTTCTGTACTCATTCCATCATATGACATGTATGTGCAGAGAGGAAAGGGACCATAGCGTAACTCTGTCATAAACAATATTTATTTAAAAAAGTAAGATTGTACTTACAAATTATCAGATAAAAAAAACAGTGTTTTGATAAAGAGATGCCGGCCGGCATACAAAGAACCCTTCCTCCTCACATCAGCGTGGTGATGTCACTGCATGTCCTTCCATACGCGTCATCAACAGATGTTATCAATTACGTTACTACAACATAGTGTAGTAAGTTATTAAAATTTTATGTAAACGGCTAAAATTGCACTTACGGCAAAGTAGATCAAGATGGGCTTATAGAAAAAAAAAATAGCAGGGACGCCGATCACGTTCCACCTGCGCTCCAAGGAATGGCGGAAGTGATGACACATTACCCAATCAAACACATTTCGTCAGCAGCGTCTGACGTCATCAGGGGTCATGATATACACAACCTCCAAACAAGGAGATCCAATCTGCTACAATCCTCACAATCGGCTGATAATCCGGACTAAAAACATCACTTTAGTGGCCCTGCTTTTTTTTCTATGAGCACATCTTGAGCTACTTTGTCAGTCTAATTCTAGCTGTTAACATTAAATTTTCCCTCCCCGTCTTTCAGGACAGCCACAATGAGAAACCGTGTCTCCTCCCCTTCCTTCGGAAACACTGCGCCAGCCCATACATTTTCACATCCCCCTGCCAGACCTCAGTTATTTGTGTTTCCTCCGGTGGGGAGACACTGTGCTGGAACCAGGCCTAAAAACAGTCAGGGAGACTGGGGGCTATTCTGAAACCCTGCAAAGGAGGCAGGGGCTCTCCCAGGGTGGTGGCGTGGTACATACCAGCCGCATGGCTTGCCTCCCCAGCTTCGCTGCGTGCAGGTGGAAGACCAAGGGTCCACTATCACAGCCAGTGGGTTGTAGCAGGGAGGCAGCTCAGATCCCCTTGTATATGGTGGAGGCCGCAAATTGGAGCCAGGCAGGCCGGACGGCGGATTTCATTTTACGGCGGGGGGCAGATGCTTGCCTTTGACCCATGACTTCCGGGTCGCAAGGCTGATGGGGGGCCAGGCACAGGCTGGAGATGATTCGGAAACACAGCACACAGGCAGTGTGAAGACTCCACAGGCAGCACCACCAGCGCAGGCATGTCAGAAGCGGACACTCAGACAGCACACATCAATGCCAGCTCCAGCCATCCGAAGGTAATAGCATCCTGGGAAAGGGTTCTCTTTATCTAGGATTTTCCTCCTCCACAAGGGTTCCTGTAGTGGGGGGGGGACCCCTCTAGGTGGTCAGAGGGGGTTGGGAGACCCAGTTCCTTATTGGTTAAAGGGGCTAGTGTACTCCCCAGGGTTGCATCTCTTGTGGTGATGTTGTATTGTGATATTTATGTGCATCTTTGCATGTATTTCAGAAAGCTATTGAGGAAAAAAAAAACCACAAATAGCTCTAAAAGAAAGTGCACCACTTGTAGGGACACCCTAGTGCAGAGGTGCCCAACCTTTTGAAGAGCAAGGGCCACTTAAGCGACTTGGTAACCGGTCACGGGCCACAATGAGCAGAGCAGGTGGATGGTAGCCCACTCTACTCTATTGAGCCCACTCTACTTGTGATGGGGGCGGACTGACTGTGTGAAAGGGGCCAAACACTGCTTTCACACTGATACACTGTTGTTTTCCTGCACTGCGGATGCAGCACAGTTCACCTGTGGCTTTCCTCTGGGTTAGCTGCACTTTGCCATAAATTTTTATTTTATCCTATAGGTGTTGTGCACTTTAAGAAAGCACACCAAACTTGCAGGTAACAGAAGTCTGGCTCAGTACAGGTAACCTGCAGGTGCACTGCTCTGCACCTGCGGATCAGTTTGAAAGCAGCCCAGTAACCACTGCAGAACAGATATGCCCATAAATACAATGTGATTTTAGTAATAATTGTATGTGAAAAATCTGCGCTATCTCCCTAGGCGGTATCAATACCCAAGTGTTAACACACTACGCCAAAAAAATTAAATGATATAATTATGCAATGAAGTGAAAAAGTGATGGTGCTGCAAATACAAAAAAAGCTGGAATATGCAGCTAGAAAAATGTGCAAAAATAAATAATAAATGCGCAACCGTATAAGTGGCAACCAATGTGCCAAAAAGTGATATATGTATGAACTAACACACAAAAAAAAGTTTTTGATATTAAACAAAAACAAAAAATAATTGAACAAAAAATAATAATTAATTAATATATATAAAAATAATCAATTAATTAATATATATTCCCTACTAGGTAAGTATATAAACACACCAAGGAAGTCCATAAGCTTCAACTGCCTGACTCTCACGGCAGTAGGAGAAGCAGTAAAACATAAACAAACAAACAAAAGAAAAAGTCCATAGATAATGCAGAGCCAGCCAGCGTGTATCAAAATGATGACAGATCTTCAAAAAGTTGGAATAAACTTCAATCAAGATGTATAGATGGGAGGCTTACCAGACCAGGTGGGTCCCAATTACAGGGACCAAAAGGGCTCAGCAACTACACCGAATAAGATGTCAACGATGCAGTCCTCTGTGTCCTCACTCCACTCGTTGAAACTCCGGCTCCTGGTTTGCCTTGTGACTGCAGGCACGCTCATACAATGTAAAGGATACCTATAAACAGGTGTGCAGACATGTTTATAGGTATGAGGCAGTTGAAGCTTATGGACTTCCTTGGTGTGTTTATATACTTACCTAGTAGGGAATATATATTAATTAATTGATTATTTTTATATATATTAATTAATTATTATTTTTTGTTCAATTATTTTTTGTTTTTGTTTAATATCAAAAACTTTTTTTTGTGTGTTAGTTCATACATATATCACTTTTTGGCACATTGGTTGCCACTTATACGGTTGCGCATTTATTATCGGATTTTAGTAATAAACTTACCTTTAATAACAGTATTCTATTTTATTCCATCCCAGAGCAGGAGGTCACGGGCCACATCAGAGGGCTCTGCAGGCCACATGTGGCCCCCGGGCCACTGGTTGGGCACCCATGCCCTAGGAGAATCTTGGACAAAGGTGTTGTGTCGAGATTGTATTGATGTGCTGGTCAGAGAGAGGGCATCAGAGCAGGAGGCAGGGTTAGCGGCATCCGTTAAGGAGTTATCCTCAACTTTTCAGTCCTTTAAATCCTTGTTCAAGGGTTTACAATTTCCCGCTAATCCCTCCCCTGCATCACAGAGTACAACACCTTCACTTGCAGAGGGCTCTGCATCTTTCCAGCCTGTTGACACTGCCACGGCAGGTGGCACTGAGGGAGAGAACCGGGACAGGGAGTCCAGGAAACCCTCAAGATACAAACTGTCCCTAGACGAGTTAGAGGACCTCTTAGGGGAAGTCTATACCACCCTTAGAAATTAGGCGGACAAGAAAACCCTGACTCTCCACGACCAGATGTATAAGGGCTTGGGGGAACAGAAAAATAAAGTTTTCCCAGTTCACAAGGTCCTGGTAGAGACAGTAAAAAAGGAGTGGCAGGATCCTGAGCGGAAACCTTTTTTCTCCAGATTCTTGAAAAGAAGGTTCCCGGTTTCAGAGGACCCAGCGTCAGTCTGGAACAAAAACCCCAAACTGGACGCATAATTCTTGCAGGTCTCCAGACACACGGATTTGGCCTTTGTGGATATGAGGGCTGTGGCAGACATTATGGACAAGAGAATAGATTTCCTTCTAAAGAAGACCTGGGAATCAACTTTAGGCAATTTGAAGCCAGAAATGGCGGTCACAGTAGTGGCTCATAACCTGGAGCACTGGCTTAACCAGATTCAGGCTCATATTGCAGTAGGTACGGCTAAAGAGACTATTTTGTCATCCTTTCCAACTATTTTGTGAGGGGTAGCATATATAGCGGATGCATCTGCAGAGTCAGTTCACATGTCAGCCAGAACCCCAGCACTAGCCAACTCGGCCAGAAGGGCCCTCTGGCTCAGAACATGGCCAGGAAACAATGCTTTTAAGGTTAAATTATGCGGCATTCCGCTGACTGGGGATCTTCTGTTTGGCCCAGGTCTGGAAGCGGTGCTAGACCGTACAGCGGGCAAGAAGTCATTCCCAGTGAAACGAAAACCCACAATTCAAACCAAGAAGGGGTTTTGTCCGCAAAAAAAAAGAGGACCCCCCAACCAGAGGGGGGAAAGAAGACTTGGGGCCAAAAGGGCAGGGGCAGAGGATTGGCAATTTTTCGCCCTCCTGAACAGCCCCAAAAAGGCCAATGACCCGCCAGTCACAGTGGGTAGAAGACTGGGGGCCACAGTGGTAAGCAATTTCCCCCAATCAATTTATCCTGGGGATCGTAAGGAGGGGGGTACTGCCTAGAATTTACAGAACCCGCCCTTACGACAAAGCCTAGTCACACTTCTTCCAAGATGTACGACAAAGGCAGAGGCCCTACTGAGGGCATTAAGGGAACTAGAGGAACCAAACGTGGTTCACGGAGTTCCAAAAGGGGAAGAAGGAGAGGGGAGGGGGGCTTTTATTCACACATTTTCATAGTGTAAAAGCCCTCAGGAAGTTAGACTGATCCTAAACTTGAAACCCCTGAACCAATCGATTGCCTACAAGAGGTTCCATATGGAATCTACATTCACAGTCAGAACGTTACTACCCCAGAACTGTTGTATGGTGTCATTGGATCTGAAGGACGCCTACCTCCACGTCCCTATTGCAGAAACTTTTCAGAAGTTCCTGCACCTGGCAGTAAATGTAGATAGAAAAACTATTCATATGCAGTTTCAAGCACTGCCATTTGGCATATCCTCGTCACCCCAAATATTCACAAAAATCATGGCAGAAGCCATGGCCTTTCTGCGACTTATTTCTCAATTATTGCACATTTGGACGACTTACTCCTCTTCGCAGTGTCCCCAGATCAGTTAATCAGGTATCTGGAACTAACAGAGGAGACCCTGACAGAGCTGGGGTGGCTGCTGATTCTGGAAAAGTCCAGCTTGATTCCAGCTCAGCAAATTACCTATCTGGGGTACCTGCTGGACTCTACCCAGCTGAGAAAATATTGAAGGTGGACAGAACAATAGCATCTCTCCAAAACAACCAGCAGGTCTCAAAAAGAGCAGCGATGCCAACCCTGGGGTTACTGACCTCTGCCATTCCAGCGGTGCAATGGGCAGGCCTACATTTCTATCCTCTACAGGCCTCTGTTCTAAACGTGTGGGATCACAGCCTGGAGTCGTTAGACACCTTACTATCAGTTCCTCCTCGGGTAAAAAAAGATCCCTCTGGTGGTGGAGGAGGCTGGTAAAACTGTCACAAGGGCATCTGTGGCTCATTCCAGTTTCCAGGGTGATTACCACAGACGCAAGCGACAGAGGCTGGGGAGCACACTTGGGATCTCGGCTGGCACAGGGCACTTGGAAGGACAAGGAATTCAGGAGGTCATCCAACTGGAAAGAAAAAGCGGTCAGATTGGCACTCAAAGCCTTCACAGGGGAACTTCAGGGCCACCATATCCAGGTTCAATCAGACAACTCCTTGGTCGTTGCTTATATAAACAAGCAGGGTGGCACGAGGAGTGGAGTCCTGTTTGCCCTAGCAACGGAGGTCTTGAGCTGGGTAGAAACCAACACACTTTGCCTGTAAGCAGTATTTATAAAGGGGGAAGAGAACGTAGTGGCGGACTTCCTCAGCCAAAGGCAGCTGAGAGAGGGTGATTGGGTCCTCAACCAGGGGGTCTTTGACCTTATAGCCAGGAGATGGGGCCCCCCAGAGGTGGACCTATTTGCTTCAAGAGGCAACACAAAGACCCCCTGTTTTTTCTCACTAAACAGATGGGAAAACACTCTAGGGGTAGACACGCTGACACAGAGCTGGCATTTGAAGAGATGCTATGCCTTCCCACCCCCAGTTCTTCTTCTGGTTGTGCTAAGGAAATTTCAGTTTGAAAACACCTCTCTAATCTTAGTGGCTCCGCACTGGCCCAAAATAGCTTGGTTCTCAATCCTCAAGCAGTTAGCAGTGGAACCCCCCCTGGTTCCTTCCACTTCGAGAGGATCTCCTTTCACAAGGCCCAGTTCTCTGTCCCCAGGTACAACACTGGAACTTGGCGCCCTGGCTACTGAAGATGAAGTAGTAAAAACCAAGGGTTTTTCTGAAGAACTGGTAGCCACCCTCCTCAATAGCAGGAAGGAGGAAATGTGCCAAATCTACCAAAAAGTTTGGGGTCACTTTAGGCAGTGGTGTGTAGGGAACTCCTTTAAGGTGCAGAGCCCTATAGCAGTCTTGGAGTTTTTACAATGTGGGTCAGATAAGGGACTGGCCATCAGTACCCTTAAAAGCCAGGTCTCAGTGTTCAGCACATTTTTTGGAGAAGTCTCTGGCCACCAGCCCCTGGGTGGTCAGATTCTTCAAAACTCTAGCAAGACAGAGACCATTGCAGGGTCCACCCTTCCCTAAGTGGGACCTATCCCTGGTCTTACAGGCCCTAACCGAGCCTCCATTCCCATGTGAAAAGAAAATATATATTTTAAAAAACATTCTTAATATATTTTTCCCAAATATATTGACATATATTTGAAATACTACAGTTTTGGCCATATTCAATATATTTCAATATATTTGTGAATATATTATTGAATATATTTGTGAAATATGCTGCAAATATATTCAGAAATATATGTTAAATGTACTTCTGAATGCATTTAGCAATATATTTTTGCAGCCATCAATATATTTCAAAGTGCATTTTGGAATGCATTGTGAATATATTCAGAAATGTATGTTAAATGTACTTCTGAATGCATTTAGCAATATATTTCTGCAGCCATAAATATATTGCAAAGTGCATTTTGGAATGCATTGTGAAATATGCTGTGAATATATTCTGGAATGTATGTTAATAAGTGCCAGTTCACACTGCTGTGACTTGTAATGTGACTTGAGAGTTCAGACGCATGACAAGTCACACTCCATTAACAGCAATGGGACCGTTCTAGGGAGGAGGGATTCCACTCTAGGAAGGGTGTCTGGAAATGTAGCTCTCCTCAGAATAGGAACAACAGGTGCAAGCTAAGCTTGGGCAATTGGATGAAGAGAAAATTCTGGACATCCACACTCAAAATCAATGCTTTTATTAAAAAAAGGGGTAATAATCCCAAATAATTAAAACCACAGCAAACAGCAGAATACAGAAGCTGACACATTTGGGGGGCGTGGCTTGACCTTCACCGTGATGGTGCGGTGTAACTCCGGAGCGCCGGCACTCAGAAAGATAACACAGCGGCTAACAGCAGCACAGGGCTCTGAAACGCAGCCCACACAAGGCGGATTATCTCCCCCACACTTGGTCACCATGACCACAAGACGCCAGGCGGAACATCGCCCGAAAAAGCTGACCGTGTATTTCAACATGCCTCTACAGCCTCATGGGCAAGATGGCGCCGGCTCCTCATCCACCCCGCGGCTGGATCACAGAGATAGCCATAGCCATGATGATCAGGCTTATGGAAATGCCCAGCACACTAAGGGGACAACACAGGCTCCTTCACCTCTTAACAAAAGCCCAGCAAAGGCTCGCTTCAGGATGGATGATCAGGAATTGCAGCAGTGTGAGGTAAGGTCGAATGCAGACTCACAGGAGGACACCAGGGAACTCCCTGACTCCATAGTATACTTCCCCACACAGAGCCAGCCAGTTCTGGACACAACTTTAAAGGACATGCTCATCTCCCTGAGAAGCACTATCCATACTGACATGATGGCATGTATGAGGAAATTTAGCTCTGAACTCACAGCAATGGGAGATAGAGTAGATCATATTGAATCCAAAATGGGGGAATATGCAACAACAATTAATGACCTGGTTGATGCCCATGATACAGCAGAATAGGAACAAATGTGGGTCAAAGCAAAGCTGGCAGATTTAGAAGACAGGTCCAGAAGAAATAATGTAAAAATAAGAGGAATTCCAGAAACAATTCAGCCATCTGAGCTACGCTCTTATGCCACTGCAATGCTTTCAGCTTTAATGCCTGACCTCTCTCCCCTCGTTCATACCTGAACATGCACCAAGAGATGTTCTCTTTTGTATGCACTTTTACCAAACCAAAAAACGTTTGATGCAAATTACCCGTAAAAGGGAACACCGCACTACAGATTACTCTGACCTGCAGTTCTTTGCGGACCTTTCGCAGTTCACACTGCAACTTCACAAGAATCTAAACAACATCACAAAGGCGCTGAGAAATAACGTTAATTACAGGTGGGGATACCCGACCAAACTAATCAACACCAAAGATGGCTCCACGCATGTGATCACCTCTCCAACTAAGGGTCTCCGGCTTCTCCAAAAGTGGAAGATTATCCCAGATGAACCACCCTCAGATCCTACTGCAAACAGTCCTAATAGGATTTCTGCGGAGTGGCAGCAAGTCTCTAACCCCTGATGCTTTAATCATTCAATATAAGTCCCTGTTGCCTTCAAAAGTTGCCCTGTTACTGGGACTAGCTCATTGGAACTCCTTCTCACAATTCAAGCTCCCTTTTTCTTGAGCAGAGTAGCTCTGCACTTGGGTTTTAAATACCCTCCTTTTAAGTTTTTTGTTGTTTATTTTTCTAACTCGTTCCTTTTTCAGACTATGCTATTGACACCGGACTCGGAACTCTTCCTTCATGGTTCTTTTGGTACATACACCTCACAAACTGATTCTCGGAACAACTTCACTTTGGAGAAGCAGAATTCCACATTATACGAGACAACTACAACCTGTCATGCCTGTAAGTACATTCCACATTTGACACCCAGCATTCCATCTAAACTTTGTCATGCCTATTAAGATACTCTCTATCAATGCACATGGTCTGAACCATCCGGCCAAAAGGGCGTCCCTCTGGAGAGAAGCAGACTCTACTCACTGTGATGTCATATGCGTCCAAGAGACTTATTTTCACCACACTGCTCCACCTAGATGCATCCATAGGGGTTTCCAACATTATTTCTTCTCCAATATGGCGGCTAAAAAGTTCTTACCACATTCAAGGACTCAGTCTCCTTTCACCTACACAAGGAAATTTTTGACCCCACATGTCATTATCTCATTATCGTATGCAACATTAATGCTTCACGATACACTATGTTCCCAATAGACGTCAAGTAAAATTCTTGAATGGGTTGATGAAAAAGGTTCACAAGGTCAAGCAAGGATCTCTTATACTATGTGGGGACTTTAATATAACACCAAACCCTAGTATGGACTCCACATCTTCATCCTCTAAGAAAACACCCTCCCTGAGGCCCTTTTTACAGTCGCACGATCTGTATGATGCTTGGAGATGTACCCATGCTAGCGAAAGAAACTTCTCGTTTTACTCTCATAGGCACTGCACATACACAATGATTGATCTGTTTCTGATGGACACGTGGCTGCTACAAAAAGTGAATCATATCAAATTAAATAGTATAACATGGTCAGACTATGCTTCAGTTCTACTCACATTAGGGGACAAATACCCCGACAATAGTGCCTATATATGGCACTTTAACTCTTGCATAATCCAAAACCCTGCAACTAAGGAAATTCTGGAGGGCCACTTGTCTGATTATTTTCAGATCAACTCCTCTTCTACAGATAATCTGTTTGTGTTGTGGAACGCCCATAAGGCATACATAAGAGGGATGTTTATCCAATTAGGTACAAGGATCAAAAGGCAGAAGCAGCGGCGGCTTGACACCCTACTTTTAGAAATTAGTACCCTGGAAGCCCAAAACAAACTTAAACCTAGTTTATCACTTGGTGCAAAACTAACTTCCTTAAGACATGATCTTAGACTGACTCTGCTCCAATCCTTTGAACAATCAGAGAAGAAGATGAAAATGTCCTTCTATTCTTCAGGTAATAAGGCAGGGAAAACTCTAGGCCATAGACTTCAAGGCCAACACTTTAAAACTAAAATACCTCATATAATTAGCCCTAAAACTAAACAAAAGGTGCTTGACCCTCAGAGCATAGCTGATGCTTTTAGCGATTATTATGGATCCCTATACAATTTGAGCCAAGATCGCCTTACAACCGTCCACATTAGACATAGAAAAGTTTTTAAAGGACATTAATTTACCCCAAATCTCCCCCTCACAACTGAAAGAACTAAACTCCCCCTTCTCCCTAACTGAAGTCCTCAAAGTTATAGATACTCTCCCAAACAATAAATCCCCGGGACCGGATGGCCTAACAGGGGAATATTACAGAAACTTCAAGGCCCTACCAGGACCACACCTCTTAAAAGTGTTTGATGCTGCTGCTGCCTCTGCTTCCTTTCCTTCAGAAATGTTAGAAGCAATGATAGTAACATTGCCTAAACCAGGTAAGACACCAGATGTTCCACAACATTTCAGACCTATATCGTTGTTAAACAATGACTTAAAGCCATACGCCAAAATGAGAGCTTTAAGACTAGTGGACATTCTACCCAATCTTATTGAGCCAGATCAATCTGGCTTCACCAAAGGTAGGCAAACATCGGATGCAACCAGACGTCTGATAGATATAATCCATGTTGCCAGGAAGGGTCGAACGCCTTCTCTGCTTCTGGCTTTGGATGCGGAGAAGGCGTTTGTCATGGTGCATTGGCTGTACCTGTCAAAGGTGTTGGAGGGATTTGGCTTTAAAGGCCACCTACTCTCTGCAATATTGGCTCTCTACACCTCGCCATCAGCCCGAGTATATACATCAGGCATGCTGTCTAAGCCCTTCCGGATCACAAATGGCACTCGCCAGGGATGCCCACTATCTCCCCTTATTTTTAACCTACTTATGGAACCACTAGCGGCCAGTATCAGACAGAATCCAGATATTCAGGGCTTTATGATCAATAATCGTAAACACGTCATTAGCCTTAACAGAAGATGCCATGCAAGCCATACAGAATAATCCTCAAATGAATGGACAGTATGTGGGCATTGCCTTATTCACAGATCTCTCACAAGCCACTATACAGCATAGGAAGAAACTCCCTACGATCACTAAAGCCTTGCGCAGCCATAAAATTACTTATCGATGGGGGACCCCATCGAAGCTCACAGTGACTTATCAAGACAACATTTTTAATATACACTCATTGGAATTGGGCCTTTGTCTTCTTAACCACTTAACAACCACCTGCCGACAAATAACGGCGGCAGGGTGGTTGCTTAACTCTGGGAGGACGTTATATAACGTCCTCCCAAAATCGCGCTCCCGCGCGCCCCCTGGGGCGCGCACACGGGAAACTCCGTGGATCACGAATCGCGGTAAATCGCCGCTGATAGCGGCCGTTTACCACGTGATCGCTCCGTCAAATGACGGAGCAATCACTTGTAAACAGACCGGCGTCATTTGATGACGCCGGTTCCTCCCTCCCCTCTCTGTACCGATCGGTACAGTGTGAGAGGGGAGGGGGAGGGAGCGGATGGCAGCAGCAGCACTGTGGGCTGGATCTGTGACAATTGCAGTCACAGATCCATCCATCCATCCATCCCTGCTCAGCCATCCCTGTGCTATACCCTGCCAATACTCTGCAATACACCCTGCCAATACTCTGCAATACACCCTGCCAATACTCTGCAAAATACCCTGGTGCAATACTCTGCAATACCCTGGTGCAATACTCTGCAATACCCTGGTGCAATACTCTGCAATACCCTGCGAAATACTCTGCAATACCCTGCAATACTCTGCAATACCCTGGTGCAATACTCTGCAATACCCTGGTGCAATACTCTGCAATACCCTGGTGCAATACTCTGCAATACCCTGCAAAATACTCTGCAATACCCTGCACAATACTCTGCAATACCCTCCACAATACTCTGCAATACCCTCCACAATACTCTGCAATACCCTGCAAAATACTCTGCAATACCCTGCAAAATACTCTGCAATACCCTGCGCAATACTCTGCACAATACTCTGCAATACCCTGCACAATACTCTGCAATACCCTGCACAATACTCTGCAATACCCTGCACAATACTCTGCAATACCCTGCACAATACTCTGCAATACCCTGCACAATACTCTGCAATACCCGCCACAATACTCTGCAATACCCTCCACAATACTCTGCAATACCCTCCACAATACTCTGCAATACCCTCCACAATACTCTGCAATACCCTCCACAATACCCTGTGCAATACCCTCCACAATACCCTGTGCAATACCCTGCCATACACCGCAATACCCTGCCATACACCGCAATACCCTGCCATAGTCCGCAATACTCCGCAATGCCCGGCAATACTCCGCAATGCCCGGCAATACTCCGCAATGCCCAGCAATACTCCGCAATGCCCAGCAATACTCCGCAATGCCCAGCAATACTCCGCAATGCCCGGCAATACTCTGCAATAACCACTTCCCGCCCTCCGGCCGTCATATGACGTCCTTGACTTTGTGCGGGGATATCTGAATGATGGGAGCAGCTACAGGCATCATTCAGATATTAGCTTTTTCAGCCGGCGATTCCCTACACCATAAGAACAATCATAGCGGCTGTTCCGCCGCTTGATCATTCTTACGGGAGGCGAGAGGGGATGTGTGTGTGTGTCCCCCCCCCCCCCCCCCCCCCCGCCGCCCTCCGGTGCTTCTACCGACTCACCGCTACCATCAAAGCCAGGATTGTTGTTTTTTTTTTTTTGTTTTTTTTTCAGGCTTCCCAGCCTAGAGGTGAGATGTGGGGTCTTATTGACCCCCCCCCCCATATCTCACTGTAAAGAGGACCTGTCATGCCATATTCCTATTACAAGGGATGTTTACGTTCCTTGTAATAGGTATAAAAGTGATCAAAAAAATGTTTAGGGCGGAAAAACATGTCAAACTAAAATAAATAAAGTAAAATGAAGAATAAAATATTTTTTTTTTTTTAAAGCGCCCCTGTCCCCGTGAGCTCGCATACAGAAGCGAACGCATACGTAAGTCCCGCCCACATATGAAAACGGTTTTCAAACCACACATGTGAGGTATCTCTGCGAACGTTAGAGCGAGAGCAATCATTTTGGCCCTAGACCTCCTCTGTAACTCAAAACATGTAACCAGTAAAAATATTTAAAGCGTCGCCTATGGGGATTTTTTAAGTAGCGAAGTTTGGCGCCATTCCACGAGTGTGTGCAATTTTTAAGGGCGACATGTTAGGTATCTATTTACTCGGCGTAACTTCATCTTTCACATTATGCAAAAACATTGGGCTAACTTTACTGTTTTTTTTTTTTTTTTAAGCACAAAACATTTTTTTTCCGTAAAAAACGCGTTAAAAAAATTGCTGCGCAAATATCGTGCGAGATAAAAAGTTGCAACAACCACCATTATATTCTCTAAGGTCTTTGCTAAAAAAACATATATAATGTTTTGGGGTTCTATGTAATTTTCTAGCAAATAAATGATGATTTTTACATGTAGGAGAGAAATGTCAGAATTGGCCTTGGTGCTCCAGAACGCCTGAAGGTGCTCCCTGCATGTTGGGCCTCTGTATGTGGCCACGCTGTGTAAAAGTCTCACACATGTGGTATCGCCATACTCGGGAGTAATAGCAGAATGTGTTTTGGGGTGTAATTTGTGGAATGCATATGCTGTGTGTGAGAAATAACCTGCTAATATGAAAATTTTGTGAGAAAAAGAAAAGAGAAAAAAAAAATCTTGATTTTGCAAAGAATTGTGGGAAAAAATGACAACTTCAAAAAACTCACAATGCCTCTTTCTGAATACCTTGGAATGTCTTCTTTCCAAAAAGGGGTCATTTGGGGGGTATTTGTACTTTTCTGGCATGTTAGGGTCTCAAGAATTGAGATAGGCCGTCAGTACTTCAGGTGTGATCAATTTTCAGATATTGGCACCATAGCTTGTGGACTCTATAACTTTCACAAAGACCAAATAATATCCACCAATTTGTACTTATTTTTACCAAAGATATGTAGCAGTATAAATTTTGGCCAAAATTTATGAAGAAAAAATAGTAATTTGCAAAATTTTATAACAGAAACGAAAAAAAAATCATTTTTTTACAAAATTTTCAGTCTTTTTTCTCTTATAGCGCAAAAAATAAAAAACCCAACAGTGATTAAATACCACCAAAAGAAAGCTCTATTTGTGTGAAAAAAAGGACAAAAATTTCATATGGGTACAGTGTTGTATGACTGAGTAATTGTCATTCAAAATGTGAGAGCACCGAAAGCTGAAAATTGGTCTGGTTATTAAGGGGGTTTAAGTGCCCAGTGGTCAAGTGGTTAAAGAATGGGATATTCTTCCTGATGACGAACCGGCGGCTAGAAGACGTGAACCAAATAAACTTCAAAAAGACTGGTCCTAATCCCCAAATCAGGAAGTCAACAAGATAAGTACCTCACACAACGCTACTACTGCGGTTCATGGAGCCTTATAATCCATTTGAAATCCAGGAACATTTCCTTATCACCATGTAGGCGTAGAATGGTCACCCTCAGATAACAAGCAACTTAGACTGCCTCTGGATACCGGGGCAGGCTCCGGGCTCTTTTTTACTTTTTTTTTTGGGGGGTTTTTGTTTCTTTTTTTTTTTTCATATTGATAACCTCATCTTTTATGCTCGTGTTTTTTTTTTTTGAACTGTTGTTTTTCCTATGTCCTCAACTCAAGGACAGATATGATTATTCTACAGTTCCACCCGACTTACAACTTGTTGTTCGTAGCTATCATTGCCACTAGATGGCAACATTCCTTTGTCATTGACTTTACTGTTTGTAAGTATAGACCTGTTTTTGTAACTGATGAATCCTTGATCAGCACTGTTTACTTTAATTGTTTGTTTTCATACAAAGCATCAGTTGATCACATTCTAATTTCTGATGACTATTAAGTTTGTTTCTCTCAACGTTAAGGGATTGAATAGCCCTTTTAAACCTAAACTTATGTGGTCCGAAGCCTAAAAAATGAGAGGAGACATGTTGTGTATACAAAAAAACACATTTTTCGGCTACTAAATCTACAAAGTGCTCCCATAGACAGTATCCACATATTTGTCATTAACCACTTCTCTACTGTGCACAAAAACCCCCTTCCTGCCCAAGCCATTTTTCAGCTTTCAGCGCTGTCACACTTTGAATGACAATTGCGCGGTCGTGCGACGTGGCTCCCAAACGAAATTTGCGTCCTTTTTTTCCCACAAATCGAGCTTTCTTTTGGTGGTATTTGATCACCTCTGCGGTTTTTATTTTTTGCGCTATAAACAAAAGAAGAACGTCCAGTTTGGAAAAAAAACACTATTTTTTACTTTTTGCTATGATAAATACCTTTTTTTTTTTTTTTTTTTTTTTTTTAAATAAAATTTTCCTCAGTTTAGGCCGATACGTATTCTTCTACATATTTTTGGTAAAAAAATAAAAAAATCGCAATAAGCGCGTATTGATTGGTTTGCGCAAAAGTTATAGCGTCTACAAAATAGGGGATAGATTTATAGCATTTTTTTTTTATTAGTAATGGCGGCGATCTGCGATTTTTATTGTGACTGCGATATTGCGACGGACACATTTTTGGGACCATTCACATTTATACAGCGATCCCTGCTATAAAAAATGCATTGATTACTGTATAAATGTGACTGGCAGGGAAGGGGTTAACCACTAGGGGGCGGGAAGGGGTTAAATATGTTCCCTTAATGTGTTCTTACTGTGGGGGGAGGGGACTGACTGGGGGAGGTGACCGATGGTTGTCCCTATGTACAAGGGACACACCATCGGTCCCCTCTCCCTCACAGGACGTGGATCTCTGTGTTTACACACATAGATCCACTTTCCTGCTCGTTTCCCGGGCAATCGCGGGTGCCCGGCGGCAATCGCATTGGCGCGCGCCTCCTAGCTCATTTTAAAGGGAGGACGTCATATGACGTCCTCCCAGAACGAGAGTGTCCTCCGCCCGCCGTCAATTGACAGTGGGCGGGGGACAAGTGGTTAAGGATCCTCATGGGCAATATATAATTTTAATATGCACCATGAATAATGTTATGTATACTAACCAAGGACAAATAACCTTCCTGAGGACCCTTCTCAAAAAGGTTAAGTCCATATGTAAAGGAAACCTCCTCTTGTTAGGCAACTTTAACTCGGTGATTGATTCCCATATTGATTGCTCACCTCCTAAATTGCACCACAAATCTATTCTACATTCCACTATCCATAAAGAATCTTTATATGATGTTTGGAGATGTCATCATCCAGAAGAAGAGGACTTTACATTCTTCTCCAATCCACATAGATCATATTCCAGAATTGAACTAATACTTACAGATTTATCATCCCTATACAAAACTAAACTGTCAACTATTGAAACCATCACATGGTCAGACCATGCACCCATAACAATTGAACTAGAAGAGCAACTTAATGTAACCCCTACAACTCTATGGCGTAACAACACACATATTTTCAACCACAAGGTTCACCGAGAAAAAGTCAAGGCACAGCTAGAGGAATTTTTCCAATTTAATGTCACAGAAGATACCTCAGCCTCCACTAACTGGTGTGCTCACAAGGCCTTCATTAGAGGCCTATTGTTACAAATTGCTGCAAGGCAAACGAAACAAAAACACAGACAATTAATTCCCTATTAACAAAAATACGCCACCTAGAAAAACTAAATAAAAAAAGATATGTCCCAAGATTTAATAGAAGAACTTAAAAAACGTAGGTTGGAACTTAAACGAGCATTAGTAGCCGATTATGAAAGAAAATCGAAACACCTAAAAGCTTCATTTTATTCTTCTGGAAATAAAGCAGGGAAACTCTTAGCCCAACTAATTAAAACTAAACAGGCTTAAACAAGAATTGCTCATCTAATAGATCCTAAAAGCAGTGCAAAAGTATCCCATCCTAAAGATATAGCATGTATGTTCAAAGAGTAGTATAAGAGTCTTTATAACCTCAGGCTAGACCCTACTACTACCCAGACATCCACAAAAAATATAGCAATTTTTTTTAGATTCGGTCAACATTCCGATACTTGATCCTCAAATGTTAGAATGACTTAATTCCCAAATTACTAATGATGAAGTCAAACTAGTCCTTAAATCCCTAGCTCTAAACAAATCCCCAGGACCAGATGGACTTTCAGCGGAATACTACCAAAACTTCTCAAACATACTAACCCCCGCATCTAGTCAAAGTTTTCAATGAGGCGATCTCCTCTGGATCGTTACCAGCAGAAATACTTAAAGCTATAATAGTCACATTGCCTAAGCCAGGGAAAGAGCCTCAAAATTTCAGACCAATTTCTATCCTTAAAGTTTATGCAAAGATTATTGCCAATAGAATAGCAGAAGTAACACCATCTTTGATAACCCTAGATTAAGTAGGATTTGGAAAAGGACGTCAAGCTCCTGATGGCACCCGTAGAATACTTACTCTCCTTCGTATAGCTGAAAGCCGTAAATTACCCACTGCCTTTATAGCTCTAGACGCTGAAAAGGCTTTTGATAGGGTAGCATGCAAATACCTCCAATGTACCCTATCAAAATTTGGTTTTACAGGTTCTATCTTATCAGCCATTTCAGCGTTATACACTAACCAATCGGCCCAAGTATATACGGAACAAGGCAGGGATGCCCACTTTCACCCTTAATATTCACATTGATTATGGAACCCTTTGCGGCTGCCATGAGGAACGCCACGATAATAAAAGGCATTACAGTAGCTGGCAATAATCATAAAATAGGATTATTCGCAGGTGATGTCATCTTGATGCTCTCGGATGTGACTACTTCTTTACCTGAAGTCTGCAACATAATTGAAACCTTTGGTGTCATATCTTACTATAAGATTAATATATCCAAATGTCAAGTCCTTACAATTAATCTTAATCATAAAATTTGTACGGAAATTAAACCTTTATTTTCTTGTAATTGGGGTAATAGTAAAATCCAATATCTAGGGATTTATCTAACTGCCAAATCTAGTCACCTTTATGAAGTCAATTATAAAAAAAAAAAAATGACTTCAAGCAGTTCAGACCAAACTTACACAACTGGCTAAATTTGAAATCTCCTGGATGGGTAGGATAGCATCATTGAAGATGATGGTGTCACCAAAAATTCTATATATCTTTAGGACAATACCATTACCCTTACCAGCTCTTTTCTTCAATAGACTTGATACTTCACTTTGATCCTTTATTTGGAAAGGAACTAGAGCAAGAATAGCTTTCTCAACTGTCACAAAACAGAGATCAAAAGGAGGTATGGGAGTTCCGGTTATTAAAGATTACTATAGAGCATCTCTCCTAGATCAGCTAAAAGCTTGGTTTGATCCATCCACAAAAAAAACAATGGGTTCTATTAGAACATAACTTAGTACAAAATACTAACCTGAAAGCCCTACTAATAGCAACGGCCACTAATAAACCACTGCACATAATAGAGCATCCCTCTATCTCTGCTTCGCTTAAGGCCTGGAAAGATCTTTTAAATAGAAGTCAAGAGTTCATACATATAGACTTGGTTGATATCCCGCTTCAATCTTTTACATTCTTAATACCAAACCTTTCAGTTCAACCTTGGATAAAAGCTGGATACCACACCTTAAAGGAAATTCCAGAAGAAGTCAAACTTAAAGATCGATTTACAATGCTGCAAATTAAACACTTTCTGCACACTTTTAAATCTAACACCGTAAATCTAAACAAAGAAGTGTGGGGATTTTATCACATAGACTACACCCAAAAGAAAGGCATTTCATTTCTTTACTCCCTGCTGGCAGCCCAATTCCCCAATAAAAAGCTCACCATCGATACTTAAATGGGAATTAGAACTAAATAGCTCATATTCTGCACAAGATTGGTCCCAAGCAACTAACTCTAGCTTAAAAGCCTCACATTGTGTATTACATTGGAAAAATGTTTATGAGATACTCTATAGATGGTACATGACACCAGTCTGTCTAGCTAAAATGTCCACAGGCCACTCTCCAGATTGTTGGCGTAACTGTGGGCAATCAGGGAACCTGCTCCATATATTATGGTATTGCAAGTCAATAACCAGCTTCTGGAAATCAATTTTCCAGTTGATCTCAAAGATTACAGGGATAAATAACTCATCCATCGCCAAATCTAGCATCACTAGGACTTTCTATAGGAAAATTTCCCCCAAATTTTAGAACATTGATTCTTCATATTCTAATCGCGGCGAGAATGTCAATAATGTGTCAATGCAAAAAAAAAAGATATAGCTCCTATGACTGCAGAAGTTATCTCTACAGTAACCTTACAGTGCTCATATGAATATTCATTTGCCAATACCCACAGAAATAGGGAAAACTTCAATAAACATTGGGAAATATGGATTAAAGCTTATAACCTGACCAATATCCTTTAAGGTATTAATGCGTACAGATAGGTAACTAAACAGCTAGCAAATTATAGATTATAAATACAAGATGAGAAATAACAATTGCAACTATTGGTTATTACGTTTGTAGTAACACAGCCTATTTTTTATTTTATTTTTTTGTTTCTGTTCAAAGTTATCCATTTGTTTATTCTCCAGTTTAGCTTACTCTTTTGTTAGATCTAGTTTATTTCTTTTAGAAGGTCATCATACACGTATCTAAATCAGACGGTTATCTTCTAAAACAAGTTTGTGTATGAGAATGACAGCATCCACATTTCTTGATTATGTCTTGGTCTGTATATGGTATGATTTTTATTTCTATGACCTTGTAAATGTTTAAAATCAATAAAAATTTTAAATTCAAAAACTAGGTATGAAAATGCCAATGACCACAAACTTGCAAAAATATGCACTGGGCGAAGAGTATCAATGTATTAACCACTTGCCGGCCAGCTCATGTACATATACGTCGGCACTTTAAAGATGGATATCTCGGTAACAGCAGCAGCTGCTGCCACAACCAAGATATCCATCTTTTCAGTGAGCGGTTCTGTAAACGATAATGGTGGTCTCTGCGGCAGATTCACCGCAAGATCACCGTTATCGGCGGCGGGATAGGCCCACCCCTCCCGCCGCTCTCCCGTGCCCTCCGTCGGTAGCAGCGGAGGCGATCAGGTCCTTCATGTTGCTGGGTATGGAGACAAGTGAGGAGAAGATGGCCCCCACCTGTCTCCATACCATAGCAGGGCGGAAGCAACATCAAAACGTCGGCTCCGCCCAATGCGTCTTAAAGGGACATTTTTTTGTTATTTTTTCAAATGACAATTTTTATTTATTTTTTATTGCATTTAAGTCTAAATATGAGATATGAGGTATTTTTGATGTTTACATTCCTTGTAATAGGAATAAAAGTGACCCATTTTTTTTTTTTTTTTAAACAGTGTAAAAATAAATAAAATCAAGTGAAATAAATAAGAAAACACAATTTCTTTTTTTTTTTTTTTTAAAGCACCCCGTCCCGACGAGCTCGCTCGCAGAAGCAAACACATACATGAGTAGCGCCCACATATGAAAACGGTGTTCAAACCACACAAGTGAGGTCTCGTTGGAGTGAGAGCAATAATTCTAGCCCTAGACCTCCTCTGTAACTCAAAAGATGCAACCTGTAGAATTTTTTAAACATTGCCTATGGAGATATTTAAGGGTAAAAGTTTGATGCCATTCCACAAGCGGGCACAATTTTGAAACGTGACATGTTGGGTATCAATTTATTTGGCGTAACATTATCCTTCACAATATAAAAAACAAATTGGGCTAACTTTACTGTTGTCTTATTTTTTTATTAAACAAAGTGATTTTTTTCCCAAAAAAAAGTGCGCTTGTAAGACCGCTGCACAAATACGGTGTGACAAAAAGTATTGCAATGACCACCATTTTATTCTCTAGGGTGCTAGAAAAAAAAAACAAAAAAAACAATATATAATGT
Organism: Rana muscosa; assembly: GCA_029206835.1. Taxonomy (NCBI): domain Eukaryota; kingdom Metazoa; phylum Chordata; class Amphibia; order Anura; family Ranidae; genus Rana; species Rana muscosa. Next base: position 1,207,905,997 of record CM055122.1, read on the forward strand.
TTGGGGGTTCTAAGTAATTTTCTAGTAAAAAAAAAAAAATGTTTTTAAACTTGTAAACACTGAGTCTGAAAAACAGGCTTGCTCCTTAAGTGGTTAAAGAAATCATGATGTCTCTGTCACCTATATAAAAATATACAGTACATGTATAGTGAACTTATTACTGAAAATTAGTATGGCTTATGCATATATAGGAATGGATGTGGCTTCTAGGTAGTGGTGCAACAGATCATCATTGATCCATGATCTGAACGGGTCAACATGTTAGGATCGGCACACCACACGATCCGCGGATTAAGCGCCGTTGCCTCTGTCATAGGAAAGGCCGCGGCTTCGGCCTAGCTCCGGCGCGGTGGCCATCTTGGTACACCCGGCATCGGCCTAGGTGAGCAGAGCAGTGTTAGTGTTACAGTGCAGAGGTGGAGGGTGGAACGCTGGGTGGGGCTCGCGGGCGGAGGGCAGCTTCTGGTTGGTTGTCGGTGGAGCCACTTCATTCAATCTCATGGACAAAACAGGAAGTGAATAGCCAGTGGAGGAGTATAAAATTGGTGATCAGCAATTGTTTACCTTTTCATTTGGCCCGTGTGTGTCTTCCTGCTCTCTTCGCCAGCTCTGCTAATAAGGAAACAGCCAGCTTCCTGGATGTCCCCTCTCAGCTCAGTAATTATCACTTCCTGCTTTATACAATGTGGCTTTAATGCTTCCAAGCAGCACCAGACAAGGACATGTTCATTGCCAGTACACCTGCTACACTGTCCTCTGTATATCTCTGTGAGGACACTGAATTGTCACGGTGGTAGATCCTGTTTGCTCCTACACATTTACAATTCTTTACTCTCACATTGTAGATCCTGTGTGCTCCTACACATTTACTATTCTTCACCCACACATTGTAGATCCTGTGTGCTCCTAGAGATTTACCATGGGAAGATGTGGATATTACAGTGGGGAAGATGTGGATATTAGTGGGGGAGATGTGGATATTACAGTGGGAGATATGTGGGTATTACTAATATCCACATCTCCCCCACTGATCCGAAAAATGATCCGAACCATGAGTTTTTTGATCCGTTGCACCCCTACTTCTAGGTATAGATTATTAGAAGATGGCTAATACATGTAATACAGTATCTAGTATTCTTTTTCCCTGTTTACATTTAATGAATGCTCCATCATATTTTGGGTTTTACTAGTAGCATTTTTTAAATTTTTACACACATCCATTTTTATTCATCAGAATACTTATTTTTGTTCTCACATTCAATCACACATGTTAGCCATACATATTAATTAACACACTTCACTCACCAATTAACGCTAATAATATTTGGTCACATGTCCATTATAGATCAGTGTATTTATTGCAGTTAATGTTTGTAGTTCTTTAGCTATGAATAAGCAATTTTGAAAGTGTGAAACACGTCAGCTCCTGTATTCCGCTGTTTGCTGTGGCTTGTATTTTATGGATTATTTCCTCTTGTTTTAAAAAAAGGCATTGATTTTGAGTGTGGCTGTCCAGAGTTTTCTCTTAATCCAATGGAACCACTCTAATCAGTGCAACTCAGAAAAAAGTTTACTACACTACTTTAGGGCGACTTCATCATGACTTGATTTTTGTTAATAAAGTCGCAAGCAAGCTGCAATGAAGTCGACCAGGCTGTCAAAGTCACGCAACTTTGAAGCCGCATAGATGTGAACCATAGTAAATGTACTTCTGAATGCAAAATAAAAAAAAAAAAATAATACATTCCTATTACATTCTGAAATGTATTTATATATTGTATTTTATATATTGTAGGCCTATAAAACCATCAAAATTTTCTGATAGTTTTTAAAATAAATTTCCAATGCATTTCAAATATAATCCAAATGTATACCCATTGAATTCCAAAATATTTTCTGGATGTGGAAAAAAAAAACAATAACTGTACAATACACACAAAACTTTATTATCATGTAAATATACAAAAAAAAAAAAAAAAAAACACAGAATAGAGAGTGGTGATAACTCTGGTAAAATACATTAACCACTTGCCGACTGCCCTATAGCCGAATGACGGCTACAGGGTGGTTTGTTAATTCTGGGAGGGCGTACATTGACGTCCTCCCAGAATCGCGCCCCCTGGGGCGAGCACACAGGAGTGTCCGTGACCGCCAGGTCCAGATAGCGGCCGTTTACTACGTGATCACTCTGTCAAATGACGGAGCGATCACTTGTAAACAAACCGGCGTCATGTCATGACACCGGTTCCTCTGTCCCCTCTGTGTACCAGTTGGTACAGTGTGAGAGGAGAGGGGGAGAGATTGATGGCAGCAGCGCTGTGGGCTGGATCTGTAGTGCCCACAGCGCTGCACTGTGACAATTGCAGTCACATCCAGCCATCCATGCTCTGCAATACCCTGCAATGCTCTGCCATACTCTGCCATACTCGCCGATACCCGGCCGTACTCGGTGATACCCGGCCGTACCCAGCCATGCTCGGCTGTACTCAGCCTCTGTATGTGGCCAGGCTGTGGAAGTCTCACACATGTGGTATCACCGTACTTAGGAGGAGTAGGAGAATCAATTTTGGGGTGCCATTTTTGGTATGTGCATGCTATGTGTTAGAAATATTGTATAAATGGACAACTTTGTGTTTTAAAAAAAAAATGCTTTTAACCACTTCCCGCCCGCTGGCCGTCATATGACATCCTCGACTTTGTGCGGGGATATCTGAATGATGCCTGCAGCTACAAACATCATTCAGATATCAGCTTTTTCAGCCGGCAATTCCCTACACCATAAGAATGATCATAGTGGCTGTTCCACCACTTGATCGTTTTTACGGGAGGCAAGAGGGGACTCCCAGCCTAGAGGTGAGATGTGAGGTCTTATTGACCCCATATCTCACTGTAAAGAGGACCTGTCATGCCATATTACTATATTACAAGGGATGTTTACATAGTAATAGGAATACAAGTGATCAAAAAATAGATTTTTGGGGGAAAATGTGTCAAACTAAAATAAATAAAGTAAAATGAACAATAAAAAAAAAAAAAACATATATAAAAAATTAAAGCGCCCCTGTCCCTGTGTGCTTGCATGCAGAAGCAAACACATACGCAAGTCCCGCCCACATCTGAAAACGACGTTCAAACCACACATGTGATTTATCGCTGCGAACGTTAGAGCAAGAGCAATAATTTTGGCCCCAGACCTCCTCTGTAACTCAAAACATGTAACCAGTAAAAAAATAAAATAAATAAGCATTGCCTATGAGGATTTTTAAGTAGCGAAGTTTGGCGCTATTCCACGAGTGTGTGCAATTTTGAAGGGTGACATGTTAGGTATCTATTTACTCAGTGTAACTTCATCTTTCACATTATGCAAAAACATTGGGCTAACTTTACTGTTTTTTTTTGTTGTAATTTCCTAGCAAATAAATGATGATTTTTACATGTAGGAGAGAAATGTCAGAATTGGCCTGGGTGCTCCAGAACACCTGAAGGTGCTCTCTGCATGTTGGGCCTCTGTATGTGGCCACAATGTGTAAAAGTCTCTCACATATGGTATCGCCATACTCAGGAGTAATAGCAGAATGTGTTTTGGGGTGTAATTTGTGGTATGCATATGCTGTGTGTGAGAATTAACCTGCTAATATGACAATTTTGTGGGGGGGTTTCTTGATTTTGCAAAGAATTGTGGGAAAAAAAGACAACTTAAAAAAAAAAAAAACTCACCATGCCTCTTTCTAAATACCTTGGAATGTCTTCTTTCCAAAAAAGGGGTCATTTGGGGGATATTTGTACTTTTCTGGCATGTTAGGGTCTCAAGAAATGAGATGGGCCATCAGTACTTCAGGTGTGATCAACTTTTAGATATTGGCACCATAGCTTGTGGACTCTATAACTTTCACAAAGATTAAATAATATACACCAATTTGTACTTATTTTTACCAAAGATATGTAGCAGTATAAATTTTGGCCAAAATGTATATTAAGAAAAATACTAATTTGCTAACTTTTATAACCGAAACAAAGAAAAATTATTATTTTTTTACAGAATTTTCAGTCTTTTTTTCTTTTATAGCGCAAAAAAACAATGGTGATTAAATATCACCAAAATAAAGCTCTATTTGTGTGAAAAAAGGGCAAAATTTTCATATAGGTACAGTGTTGTATGGCTGAGTAATTGTCATTCAAAATGTGAGAGCACCGAAAGCTGAAAATTAGTCTGGTTAGGAAGGGGGTTTAAGTGCCCAGTGGTCAAGTGGTTAATGACATAAAAGTTTATTTGTGGTATTCTGCTGAAGTTCCTGATGTTTCCTTCAGGCAATATTTCAGCACCGCAATTTTTTTCGTAACGGCATCACTGATCACACCTTTTGAAGTCCCATAAAACTTTGCCAAAGTAGCAGCTTTAAAAGTAAATGGAAAATATTAGACTTATTAGATTTTCCCTGTGAACCAAAAGCTATGTAAGACCCCTTTCACACTGCAGCACTGCTAAAGCTCCGGACATTTTTTTAGCGCTTTTCAGACGCTAGTGAGGCATTTTTTTTTTAAAAAGGAAAATGTCCAGTTTCTCTTGCCGTCCATGGACTGACACAGCCTCTTCATTCTTGACAAAGTGGGTTATGTTCCTGCTCATAGGAGAAGACTAGGCAGGATGTTAGAAGTTTTAACATACATTAATTTACCAGAGCTGTACAGCCCCACCCAGGGGGCTGTTCCTCCGGACATAACCCTCCTACCTGCAGCCAGCAGCCTCAGTTTTTTTCTGCTTAGCAGAGGAGAGGACGTGGCTCTCTTCAGAGCCAGTCTCTTGAATAAATATTTTATTATTTTAAAATTTGTATTTTATTTTTGAGATCTTCTATCAACAGCCGACTGGGCAACAGGTTGGGTAGTTTGCTATCCTCGTGGTCTTCCCAGTCCGCCCATCGAGCATGCTGATCCTCGCTCTGCGTGAGATCAGTCCATGACATACCCCACGACTCCTGGGGTGGCCGGTGAGCTTTTTGCTCCAGGGTCCACGTATGTCTGAACAGTTTTGCTGTATTTTTCACGGTGGACCGGGCCGACAGCTACTCAGTACTGCACTGTGATAGGTCTGTCAGGAACAGTGGATCCTCGCTGGACGCGTAAGTGTTGTTCTCCCTGCCTCAGCAGATGAGTACATGCTGTGTGTTCCTATGGTAGGGGGGTTTCCCTGTCCCCGCCTTGTTTTTTTGCTACTCTCTGTCACCTTCTCTAGCTATGTGCTGACTGGGGGTGTCTGGGGGTCACTCTGCCCCGGGAGGGGTCCGTGTGGGGTCTGCTTTATGTGTGGGGATGCCTCTGGCTCAGCCTGGGCCTTGTGTTTTTTTTCGGCGCTGCTGGGCGCCATGTTTACTGTGTGTTTCTATTACTATTGTAAACCACATTGGTGGCCATTTTGCCGTGGCCGCCCCATGGCACACTTATAATAGCGGCGGCCATTTTGTTGTAGTCACACACTTTTTGCTGCTAGTTTGGCCTCTACTGCTGACTGGGACGGCACAAATCTCCTCAGTCGTTTCACAGTTCTCTCACTCTAGGAGCGGTGCACAGGTAGCAGAGCTGAGCGGTCCTCTCTGGGTTGGTGAGTCCCCTGGGTAACCCCCCATAATCAGCGCAGCCAGAGGGTGGACTTTTATCTTTCTTTGACAAAGTCTCAGAGTGTGCTGGTTATTATGGAGTCAGTTTCACCTGCTTCCCCCTTCATGTCAGAGGCAACAGGCAGTGCTACTGCACCTGCGGTTCCTATTGACCAGTTGTCAGCAATCCTGGAATCATTTGTGGCCAGGATGGAAGCAGTGTGCGAGCGCCAGGGGGCTAAAAAGCGCCCTCTCCCCACACCATCTCCAGGGGAGTGCTCTGATTCAGAGATGGGCCTAGCTGCGGCACAGGACCCTAGCTCTGAATTTTTGGATATGTTTGACCAGGACATTCCTTGTGAGGAAGGCTCCTTATCTGGGTCAGTGCAGGACAGGGCGCTTGTTGGTGAACTCATTGATGCTGTGAGGGACACTCTCAAGCTGGGTGCTGTGGCTGAGGAACCTCTGGTGAAGGCAGTCTCCTTTGGTTCATTTAAAGCGCATCCTTCAAATAAATTTTTTCCCTATACACCCTTCTTTGACAAATTCATAGACCAGGTATGGGAAAAAACGCAGAAGACCTTTGCGGTCTCGCGGCATTTGGCGGTTAGGTACCCCTTTGAGGAGAACCTGGTTAAAAAATGGGCCTCTCCTCCGGTTGTCGACCCCCCCGGTCGCCCCACTGAATAAAGCCACGACTCTCCTGGTTGAAGGGGCTCCTGCCTTTAAGGACCCTACTGATAGGAGGTCGGAAGTGGTGAGCAGGGCCATGTTCACCATGTTGGGATCCGCGCTGCGTCCTATTTTAGCGGCGACCCTGGTGTCTCAGACACTCACGGAATGGGCGAAGATTCTGCACCAGACTGTGCAGGAGCATAATCTTCCTCCATATTGCATTGCACTGGCCGACCAAATGGTACAGGGCCTGGTGTATGTGTGTGATGCCACTTTGGACGCTGCCCCCCTAATCTCTGAGGCCTCAGTGTCGGCAGTGGTTTTGCATCGCCTGATCTGGTTACAATGCTGATCTGGCCTCTAAGAAGCTCCTGACGGATTTGCCTTTCAAGGGTGGAAGACTTTTTGGTGCTTCCCTGGATGACATTATTAAAAATGTCACGGGAGGTAAGAGCACCCTTCTTCCTCAGCCTACTAAGGCGAAGGAGCTGCGCCGTAAGCCGGGTCCTTCCTCTCCCACTTAGAAGAGGTATTTTCTTCAGTCAGATCCTGTGGGAAAATTCTCCCGCACTGACAAGGGTACAGATGGGGGACAGAAGCGTCCCTGGGTGCGTAAGTCAAACAAGCCCGCAAGCAAGCCCGCCACCGCATGAAGTCTTGCCCCCGCCCGACTCTGGGGTGGGGGGGACGACTTTGTAGGTTCACTGATCGGTGGACCTCCCGAATCTCCGACCGGTGGGTATGCGAGGTGGTCACCTCGGGGTACAGGATAGAGTTCCTTTCCTGGCCACCAGACATATTCTTTCCCTCAAATCTCTCTCTCCTTCCAGCGTGTCGGGCTGCCCTATTAGGGGGGTGCAGGACTTGCTGAGGTGCGGAGTGATTGTGCAGGTACCGTCAAAGGAGAGGTTTCAGGGATTTTATTCAAATCTGTTTGTGGTCCCAAAGAAGGACAGAGTCCGTCCAATTCTGGACCTCAAAGCCCTAATTGCCTTTGTGAAGGTTCGGAAATTCTGCATGGAATCCATTCACTTGGTGATTGCTGCACTTCACCTGGGGGGTTTTCTGGCATCCTTGGACATCAAGGATGCCTACTTGCATGTCCCAAACTGCGTGGGTCACCAGAAGTTTTTGTGCTTCGCGATAGGCGAATACCACTATCCGTCCCTTCGGTTTGGCGTCAGCACCACAGGTTTTCACCAATGTGCTTGCCCCGATTCTAGCTTTGCTGAGACAGTGAGGCATTGCTATCGTGGGCTATCTAGACGATCTTCTTCTGAGAGCAGACTCTGGCTCAGAATTAGAGGGAAGTGCGGTGATAGCCAGTCAGGCCCTCCGGGAATTCGGCTGGCTGCTGAACGTTCAGAAGTCGGTCCTGGTTCCGACTCAGCATCTGGAGTACATAGGCTTGATCCTGGACTCCTCGGAGGCGAGGGTCTTTCTATCCTTGGAAAGATTACAGACTCTTCAATCTGCAGTACGGGTGTTGGCGTCCCGCAAATGGTCGTCACTCCGTTTTTGCATGCAGGTCCTGGGACTCATGGTGGCTTCATTCGAGGCGGTGCCATATGCCCAATTCCACACTCAAGTCTTACAAAGGGAGATCCTATCTTGCTGGAACAAGTCTCCATTATCACTGGTCAGGGCATCCCTGACGTGATGGCTGAGATCCCCGGCCCTTCGGTCGGGGAAGTCGTTACTTCCTGTTCAGTGGACTGTGATCATGACGGACATCAGTCTTTCTGGCTGGGGCAGAGTCTGGGGAGTTCTGTCAGCTCAAGGGCTCTGGACTCCGGACAAATCCTGTCTACCGATCAATGTCCTGAAACTCCAGGCAATCAGACTGTGCCTCTCCCCGTGGTCAAGGAGAATGCAGGGACGCTCAGTCAGGATCCAGTTGGACAACGACACGGCAGTGGCTTATGTCAACCATCGGGGGGGACTCCGAGCTCAGCTGCAGCGTCCAAGGTCACTCACATCCTAGGATGGGTGGAAAGAAGCAGGCGGACTATCTGAGCCGCCAGATGTTGGACCAGGGGGGAATGGTCCTTGCATCCGGAGGTGTTTCACCTCCTTTGCCAGAGGTGGGGCACGCCGGATGTGGACCTATTGGCCTCTCGACTCAATCACAAGGTGTCGAGATTCATGGCCAGGTCCAGGGATCCCTGGGCAGACGCGTTGGTGGCACTGTTGCGTCGGTATCGGCTGATTTATGCCTATCCTCCACTGAAGTTGCTTCCTCGCCTTCTTCGCAGGGTGGAGGCCAAGGGGATTCCGATGATCCTCATCTCGCCAGATTGGCCTCGGCGTCCTTGGTACGCCGATCTTGTGCGCCTAGTTGCGGACGTTCCATAGCGACTACCTGTGCGGGAGGACCTTCTGTCTCAAGGTCCCATTCTTCATCCTGCTTTACAGTTGCTGGCTTTAAGGGCATGGCTATTGAAATCCAGGTGCTGAGAGATGGATTCGGTCATTTCGACCATGTTGAGGGCACAGAAATCTTCCTCCAGGAAGATATACCACCGTACCTGGAGGGCCTACATCGCTATGTGCGAGGAGCTGGATTGGCATCCACAGACATATTCCGTTCCCAGGATCCTGCTGTTCTTACGGCATGGTGTGACCCAAAAGCTTGCTTTAAGCACCATTAAGGGTCAGATTTCGGCTTTGGCTGCTCTTTCTTTTTCGTACATCACGGGACACAGAGCGACTTAGTCATTACTAATGGGTTATATAGATTACCTTCAGGTGTTGGCACTGGCCAATTCCAAACCGGAAGTACCCTCCCCTATATAAGCCCCTCCCATCCGGGAGCACCTCAGTTTTTTGCCAGTGTCTACGGTGTTGGCCAAAGAGTAACATGTGTTTTCACTGGGCTTGCGTACAGGTTCTTTTGGGCCTTAGTAAGCTGTTCCGGATCCCACCAAAAAAGCTTCATAGCTAAACGGTCGGTACCCGGGCCTTGCAGCAGAAGAGCAAGGTTTTGCCTGTAATGCCTCTCTTAGGAGGGCTGGACCCTGGGATCCAGAGCTCTGGTCATACCCACGACCAAGATGTTGTCTGTGCAGGGTGCTATACAGGTCCAGGGGAGTGGAATCCTTGGGAACCCGGTCCCTGAAGGTTTAATTACAATGCCTGCCGTGATAGGTGAAGTTTGGGCTTCTGTGGACCAAACAAAGTCCTGCGGCGGGGATCAGGTAAGTGGGGGCCCCCAGGAACTTGGTTCTATTGGGGGACCCCCAAGCCTAATTTGTCTTTCTGTCTGTTACCTAACGGTATCCCCGCTAATATCTGTGTATGCCTGTAACTACTGAAAATGTAAAATTTTAATAGTAGTCAAGAAAAAAAAAAAGGACCACGGTACCTGTGTTAAACCACTAGAGGCCGCTGTGGTCCATTTTTCTTGTCATGTGGATCTTTGGTTTTCTCAAGTCAAAAGATCCAGGCAGTTGGTAAGTTTCTCTGTGGGAATCCACTTCCTCTGCCCTGTTGCTGCGCTCATCCACCGCACAGGCCCTCCGGCAAAAAGGGCCCTGGCTCCTAGTCCCTGTTTGATTTTCGAAAAGGGCGCCAATGGTGCACGGGCGCGCGCGCGGGCGCGTGCACGCGCCTCCTATGAAAAAAAAAAAGGGGCGGGGCGGGTGGATGACGCTCGATGCGCGCCACGGCGCTTCTGTGCATGTGCAGGCGTCCCAGCTTGTATAAAGACACAGTACAAGTGTCAGCTGGATGCAAACAGAGCTAGCAACAAACAGTGGCACACAGAGGCGGTTGATGCAGGCATCCCCATAGAAAGGCACTTTAGTGGACACCAGCTGGTATATAGCAGCAACTGTGTTAGACTATTACCAGCAAAATTGGTGTATGACGACGGGAATACCTCAGCTTTGTGCTTATAGGATATGTCGTCCAGACGCTCTGGAAATAGATCTTCCAAGAAGCGAAAGGGGTCTCCGTCGGGCTCTGAGGATTTTTGGGCATGCTGTACTGCGCCAATCTCCCCTGAAATTTCAGAGGTCAGTAGCCGTAGAAACCCCGCAGGAGTACCTGGTACTGCGGCTGTCCCCAGTCCACCTGCTCCTGTATATATAACAGAGGAGGTTTTATCCTCAACTCTGGGAGGATTGGAAGAGAGATTAAAAGCATTGATCGCTGCTTCCCTGTCACAGGAAAAGCGCGTCCGATCTCCGTCTCCTCCTGCAGAGTGCCTGTTAGTGGAGGAACAGTCCCAGAGATCGACCTACCTGAAGGGGATCAGGTAAGGTTGATAAAGTTATAGAGGAATCAACAGTGGAAGAACCTTTCTCAGAATCTCAGGCTGAAAGATTATGGGTTCAGTCTCTGACTAACATGGTCCGAGCAGCATTTTAAATGCCTCTGGCGGAACCATCAACCACTACTGTCTCCTCGCTGGGGTCGCTGAAAGCTCCCCAGACTGTCTGTTCCTTCCCAATCCACCCTTTATTGGAAGGGTTTATTTACCAGGATTGGGAGCATCCTGTAAAATATTTACTCCCCCCAAGAGATTTCCAGTGATCTATCCCATGGAGGATAAGTTCATAAAAAAAAAAAAAATGGAGGGTCCCTACAGTGGACACAGCCATCTCTTGTGTAAATAAATCACTGACATGTCCAGTAGATAATGTTCCAATGTTCAAGGACCCAATAGATAAAAAATTGGAGTCTTTACTAAAATCTGCTTTCTCTACAGCAAGCATGGTGACACAACCTGCAGTAGCAGCGATTGGAGTCTGCCAAGCAATGAAAGACCAGTTGAAACAAGTCTTAAGGGACTTACCAGATCAGCAGGCTCTTGCCCTAGCTGACCTAGAGCCTTGTGTTGCGGTGGACGCCATAAAGGATACAATCCAACAGGCATCCCGCTTTACGCTGTCTGTAGACATATGCGTAGGCTTCTATGGCTCAAAAACTGGTCTGCTGAAGCTCCCTGTAAGAAATTGCTGATTAGCTTCCCATTTCATGGAGAACGCTTATCTGGAGATGATCTGGACAAATATATCCAGAAAACTTCTGCCGGTAAAAGTACACTCTTGCCGGTTAAGAACAAGGGTAGAAGTCCTTCTTTTAGGAGGCCTACTTCTCCAGTCCCTGGCACATCGGCTGTGAAACAGTTCTGACGGCCTCCGCGGTCAAATCCAGGGGGCAGAAATCAGGGACAATCACAGGGTAACAAGAAACCCTGGGTCAAGAGAGGTACAAAACCTCCCCCTAAGTCATGAAGGGTTGCCCCCACTCAATCGGGTGAGGGGAAGACTTCAGTTGTTCACAGAGACCTGGCGGGACACCATCAGAGATGGGTGATCTCCGCAGTAAGTCTGGGATACAGGCTGGAGTTAAAAGACATTCCTCCTGCCCATTTTATAAGGTCAAACGTGCCAAGCGATCCCCAGAAGAATGGATCCCTCCTTCTGGCACTAGAGCAACTATTGCCCCAAGGGTAATCATGAAGGTTCCCTTGGAAGAAAACGGGTTCGGGTTTTTACTCGAACCTTGTCACAGTCCCCAAACCAAATGGGGACATGAGGCCCATATTAAATATAAAAGGGCTAAACAAGTTCCTACATATCAGGACTTTTTCGGATGGAGTCGATCCGATCGGTGGCCACCGCCCTACAAGGGCAGGAATGGTTAGCCTCGATCGACATAAGGGATGCTTATTTGCATATTCCCATCTGTCCGGCCCACCAGAAATTTCTACGCCTTGCAGTAGAAGGGCGCCATTTTCAGTTCAGAGCCTTACCTTTCGGTCTGGCCACGGCACCACGAGTGTTCACAAAAATTCTGGCCCTACGATTGGCCAAACTAGGAACACAAGGTGTAACGATAATGGCATATCTAGACGACTTGTTGCTGATAGACCACTCAGTGAAAAAAACTAGAAGTGGTCGTTCACAAGACAATCAAGTATCTGGAATCTCACGGTTGCATTATCAACCGAGACAAGTCAGCCCTAAAACCAGTCAAAAGCCTGGAATACTTGGGGGCTAAGACTGGATTCAAATCAGAGAAAGATTTTCTTACCTCCAGAGAAGGTGTCGTCTTTGAAAGATTTGACCCACTTAGTGGGTACAAAAAAGAAAAACCATCCATACGCCTGTGTATAAGGCTGCTGGGAAAAATGGTGGCTTCATTCGAAGCGGTACCCTACGGTCAATTCCATTCAAGGAACTTGCAGAGGGCCATACTGTCAGCCTGGAACAAAAAAGTTCAGGCTTTAGATTTACCAATGTCCCTGTCCCCTTCCGTTCGCAAGAGCCTCCATTGGTGGTTGGTACCAGAATCTGGAAAAAGGGAAACCCTTCAGTCCGGTTTCTTGGAAGGTGGTCACTACAGATGCCAGCCTCATAGGCTGGGGGGGGCAGTACTGGAGCAATGGTCTCTCCAGGGCAAGTGGTCAGAAGCAGAGAAGGCCCTGCCCACCAATCTCTTAGAGATACGAGCAGCCCGGTATGCCCTAGTAGCATGGACATCCAAACTCCAAGGGTCACCTGTCAGAATTCAATCAGACAATGCCACAGCAGTGGCATATATCAATCACCAGGGTGGCACCAGGAGTCGTGCAGCCCAGAGGGAAGCGAATTGCATCCTGGAATGGGCAGAAAGGTATGTCACAGCCATATCCGCGGTTTTCATCCCAGGAGTGGAAAATTGGAGAGCGGACTTTTTAAGTCGCCAGCAATTATGCCCGGGGAATGGTCTCTTCACCCCGAGGTTTTCCAGGCAATATGCCAGCGGTGGGGAACACCGGATGTAGATCTGCTAGCATCCAGATTCAACGCAAAGGTGGACAGATTTGTGTCTCGCACAAAGGATCCCCTAGCTTAGTGTTCCCTTGGGATCAGTTCAAGCTGATATATGCATTCCCACCGCGATTAATCCGCAGAATCAGGGTAGAAAAGAAACCAGTGATTCTGGTGGCTCCAGCGTGGCCCCGAAGGGCATGGTACGCGGAGATTGTAAAAATGTCAGTGGGAAGTCCTTGGTCCCTCCCACATCGTCCGGACCTGCTTTCGCAAGGACCGATATACTACCCTTCCTTACCAGCCCTAGTTTTGACGGCCTGGCTATTGAAGCCCACATTCTAAAAAAGAGAGGGCTCTCTAATCCTGTGGTATCTACCATGATCAATGCCTGGAAGCCGGTATCCAGGCAGATCTATTATAGGATCTAGAAGGCGTACATCACGTGGTGTGAGGCCAGGAAATGGCATCCACGTAAGTACGTAATAGGTAGGATTCTGGACTTCCTACAGTGGGCTGTACATAGGAAGCTTGCCTTGAGTACTATCAAGGGTCAGACGGCCTTGTCAATATTTTTTTCAAAGGCCCTTGGCTTTGCATTCATTAGTCAAAGCTTTCATACAAGGAGTGATGCGTATTAGCCCTCCGGTTAGTATTCCCATATGTCCATGGGACTTAAACCTGGTTCTGTCGGTTCTACAGAAACAACCATTTGAACCATTGCGGCACGTTTCCTTGGTTCTTTTCACCAGGAAATTGATTTTCTTAGTAGCCATTTGTTCGGCTAAAAGAGTATCGGAATTAGCCGCCTTGTCCTGTAAGGAGCCATATCTGGTTATCCATAAGGACAGAGTAGTGTTACGTCCTCATCCAGCCTTCTTCCTAAGGTGGTATCGAGGTTTCATTTGAACCAAGATGTGGTTCTTCCTTCCTTTTTCCCCAAACCTAGTTCGGTAGAGGAAAAGTTATTGCATTCTTTGGATGTAGTAAGAGCAGTTAGAGCTGATCTTAAAGCCACTGCTCAGATTCGTAAAACGGATACTTTGTTTGTTCTGCCGGAAGGCCCCAGAAAGGGTCAGGCAGCATCAAAAATCTACTTTAGCCAAGTGGATTCGACAGGTCATAATACAAGCCTATGGCTTGAAAAGGAGACCGCCTCCGTTCAAAGTTAGGGCGCACTCCACAAGAGCAGTTGGAACTTCATGGGCAGTGCATCACCAAGCCTCCCTGGCTCAAGTCTGTCAGGCCACAACATGGTCCTTAGTACACACGTTTACTAGGTTCTACCAGGTAGACGTCAGAAGTCAGGAGGATGTCGCCTTTGGGCGCAGTGTGTTGCAGGCCGCAAAAGAGCCTCATGCCTGATGGCGCCCAGCTTATGTATCCCTCCCCTCATTTGGCATTGCTTTGGGACGTCCCATTAGTAATGACTAAGTCGCTCTGTGTCCCGTGATGTACGAAAAAGAAAAAGGGCTTTTTATAACAGCTTACCTCTAAAATCCTTTTCTTGGAGTACATCACGGGACACAGAGCTCCCACCCCTCTTTTTGGGACACTTATTGCTTTGCTACAAAACTGAGGTGCTCCCGGATGGGAGGGGCTTATATAGGGGAGGGTACTTCCGGTTTGGAAGTGGCCAGTGCCAGCACCTGAAGGTATTCTATATAACCCATTAGTAATGACTAAGTCGCTCTGTGTCCCGTGATGTACTCCAAGAAAAGGATTTTACAGGTAAGCTGTTATAAAAATCCCTTTTTCAACGGCCGCTAGCGGGCTATTCCTTGATTAGTACCTTCGTACAGGGTGTCCGCCATGTGCTCCCCCCTATTAAACCACCTCTTCCTCCATGGGATTTGAATTTGGTGCTCTCGGTTCTTCAAGAACCTCCTTTTGAAAACATCAGAGAGATTCCTCTCTTAACTTTGTCTCAGAAGGTGGCTTTTCTAGTAGCCATTACTTCTGTTTCTGAATTGGCGGCCTTGTCTTGCAAGCCGCCATACTTGGTCCTCCATGAGGATAAGGCGGTGCTACGCCGCAGCCTTCTTTTCTCCCGAAGGTGGTCTCGGCCTTCCACCTTAATGAGGACATTGTGCTTCCGTCTTTATGTCCTCGTCCATCACATCCCAGAGAGTTTGCGCTTCACACGTTAGACAAGATACATGCTTTATGGGTGTACCTATCTGCTATGGCTTCATTTAGGAAGTCTGACTCGCTGTTTGTGTCTGTGTCTGGTCCAAAACAGGGCCAAGCGGTTTTGTCTGCCACCATTTCTAGGTGGATCAGGCAGACTGTCATACAGGCCTATGCCCTTAAGGGGCGGGCGCCTCCCTTTCCGGTTACGGCACATTCAACCAGGGCAATTGGTGCTTCCTGGGCTTTCCAATATCAAGCGTCTGTTGCACAAGTGTGCAAGGCGGCTACCTGGTCGTCCGCACATACCTTTTCAAAGTTCTATAAGGTTGATGTGGCTGCATCTTCTGATGCTTCCTTTGGCCGCAAGGTTTTGCAGGCGGCTGTTTAATGTTAAATATACAAAAAGGTGTAGCGCTACACCTTTTTGTATATTTATATTTGTTGTACCTTATATCAAGGTTTTTTTTGGTGTTTAGCAGCAGGTTTTCCTTTAGGGATTTATTCATTTATTGCACTTTAATAATTTGCACCTAGCGCAAATTTTTCTTTTATAACCATAGGCTGTTTAATGTTGCAACTCCTCCGTTGGGGAGCTCTGCTTGTTTGGGGTAAAGTTTTTTTTGTTTCTTTTTTTCCCCTGATATGGTTCCCACCCCTCGTTCTTTTGCACTGCTTTGGGACGTCCCACTTTGTCAAGAATGAACAGGGTGTGTCAGTCCATGGACGGTAAGAGAAAATAGGATTTTGTACTCACCGTAAAATCAGTTTCTCTGATGTCCATGGACTGACACAGCACCCACCCCTCCTTTTTTAGAGTTTGTACTGCTTTGATATGAACTGAGACTGCTGGCTGCAGGCATGAGGGTTATGTCCGGAGGGACCGCCCCCTGGGCGGGGCTGTACAGCTCTGGTAAATGAATGTATGTTATAACATCTAACATTCTGCCTAGTCTTCTCCTATGAGCAGGGACATAACCCACTTTGTCAAGAATGAAGAGGTTGTGTCAGTCCATGGACGTTAGAGAAACGGATTTTACAGTGAGTACAAAAATCCTATTTTTGCTGCCTTTGTAAGGCGCTTTGGAAGCACTGCCCAATAATTTCAATAGGCCAGGGTGTTTTAGGAGCGCTCCCAAGCCGCTCCAAAGATGCTGCTTTCAGGACTTTTTCTAATGTTCCACAAGCGCACCACCCCAGTGTGAAAGTACTCATTGCACTGAAATGGATGCAGTTTCATGCCCTTTTTAGAGGCTATTTCTAGCACTAAAGCCCTGTACACACGATCGGATTTCCTATGGATTCTAGTCCAATGGATTTGTCCATCGGATATCCGATGAAACGGTTTTCCATCAGTCTTGCCCACACACCATCAGTCAAAAAACCGACCATTCCAAACGCGGTGACGTAAAACACTCCGATGAGCCGAGAAAAATGAAGTTTAATGCTTCTGAGCATGCGTCGACTTGATTCTGAGCATGCGTGTTTTTTTTATCCGATGGACTTGCCCATAGACGATCGGAATTTGCTATCAGTTTTGGATCCATCGGAAAAATTGAAAACATGTTCTATTTTTTAAAACCGATGGAAAAAAGACCGATGGGGCCCATACACGATCGGTTTGTCCGATGAAAAAAATCCATCGGACGGTTTTCATCGGTAAAACCGATCGTGTGTACAGGGCTTTAAACGCCTGAAAACTGTTTCAGGGTGAAAGGGATATAACAGATGCAACTGAGTAAATAAAACTAACACAATTAAGCATGTAAAAAACATCAAACTATTGTAGACTTTTCTAAAATCAGTATACAAATCAGCATCTTGCCTACAACTTGCCTTATTAATTCAGACTACTACCAGACTGAACAAGATATCTAATTTTGACACAAGAGTCAAATTGGCTTACAGGCTACATGTCAAAGCTGATGTTTTCATAGGGTCTAGATGCACCCGCTTCTATCCATCTGTCAGCCATTTGGAGGCACCGCCTTGAAAGTTACTTTTTATTAAAGTGGTTGTAAAGACACAAGGTTTTTTACCTTCATGTATTCTATGCATGAATGTAAAAAACCTTCTGTGTGCAGCAGCCCCCAATTCTTACATGAGTCCCCTCTCTATCCAGCGATGTCCACGAGAGCCTTGTCTCTCCGGGGACTTGCACTGCTGATTGGCTTTCTGTAGTGGTGGGATTTATTGGCTCCCGGTGCTGTCAATCACAGCCAGTGAGCCAATTAGGAGACAGGGCCAAGGCGCGGTTCAGTGTGCGATTGGACACACAGAGCTGTGGTTCAGGAGTGCCGGCATGGGACCTGAGAAGAGAAGGAACAGAGACAAGCCAAAGTTCTGGTAACGGGAAACAGGCAGGAAGAGATAACTATGGCAAAGTCCATGGAAGAAGCCGGGATCAGGTGGAGGAGAAGGCAACAAGTCGGTAAAACAAGCCAGGGGGTCAAACCAGGAGAGCAGATCAGACGGGTCAGGAACAAGCCGGGTCACAACGGGAGATCCAAACAGCAGTTGAACAGAGTCTCAGGAACACAGGAAGGCTGATGACTATCAAGCAATGAGATGGGCTCAGTGGCAGTCTTATATAGGCCAGCAAGTGGCTGCATCTGTTGTGTGCGCCGATTGATGCTCCCGCGCATGCGTGCGCCTATTGCCATTGCACATGTGCACACGCCTATTTGTGCCACTTGCGTCAGTATGCACAGGGATGTGCTGGAAGCGACCATTACTAGTACTGACACTATTGCCAGTTCTCCTACGGCTGTTTCCCTGACAGTTTCACACAAAGTAAAATTAAGGATGTTCCACAAAACAAAAATCTTACTTGTGCATATAGTATGTAGTTACCTCAGTGCACTCACTGATACTATAATGCATGTAGTACAGTAAACTCCCAGTTACCCAACGATCCCCATGGGTACTATTGTATATGGTTGCTTGAGAGCTAATAGTAACTCAAGAATCCACCTGCCATAGCATCCTGCCCCCCCCCCCTCCCTAGCAGCTAAAGGGGGTAGGGATTGGGGACAAGGTTTTACCACCCCCAAATTCACACGTGAATGAGCCTTAAAAGCACTATTGCCAAATACAACTAAGGGTGCATTCACAAGTGTGGTATGCTTTTGAAATGCTTCAAAAATTATGCAAACATGTTTGGCAGGTGGTGAGGAGGCAAAATGTTTACACCAATAATTGCAGTGAAAGGCACACAATTGCAGCACAATAGTATGGCAGTTATAGGTTTAAATCAGGTGTGAGGAGGCAACATTGGAGGACACTGTGCCCCATGGTCTGTCTCTTCTCCCATGTTGTTCAGGTAGATCTCCACCTCTCTAAGTTTGCCTACCTTTGCCTTAAAACACTGTAGAATGAAAGGGCAAATGATTGATCAAATTTGTCCATTTTTCACCTGCCTGGCTTTAAGAAATGTAACTACCTAGCTGAGAGTTAGATTATGTTGACTTGCCTGTAACAATTAATTGTCTCAGTTGATGTTTTTCTTCTACCAAGTGCTTATTCCGGTTTTGCATTTACCAGCTGGCAGTCTTGGTCAGGCGCTTTGACAGCGGCTGATGGCCCATCTGTCAGGATCCAAAAAAATTAATAAAAAAAATTCTGCTTTCCACCTCCACATCTCCACCCCACACCCTCCCCAGCAGACACCCCCCCACACCCTCCCCAGCAGACCCCCCCCCCCCCCCCAGCAGACACCACTAACCTCCTTCTGCACAATTCATTTGATGGCAGCTGAATGTAAAGAGCAATTAGTGGATTAACCATAGCCAGATTGCCATTAGCTGTTTCAAATTGTAATAGCCAAAATTAGTCTGAATATTGTGCCCCCTTCCCACTGCCTGCTGTCAATCAGCAGAGGACAACTTGAAGAAGAATGTTCTCCTTCAAATCCTCTCCTTTGCTGATTGACAGCAGGGCGGTGGGCGGGTGCAATAGCCCCCTAGCTATTGGCTACTGCAATTTTAAATAGTCAATAGCAACCAGGTTATTGATTCCCCTGCTATCTGCTCTTTTTTCCTGAATTCTGACAGTGGCCAGTGGCTGTCAGAATACAAAAAAAAAAAAGCTAGGGGCCAACTGATATCAGGCTACTTCTGGAGCAGCTGGATGTAAACAGAATATCAGTACCTCATATTGTTATCGGCCTGAAAGGTGGCCCATAATTGGTATCTGTATGGAAAAATCCATATCTGTTGACACCTAGTAGCAGGGCAGATAATAATATGCACAAGGAGAGGGAGACATAAAATATTGGTAGCACTGTGCACTGAGATTATGCTGCATTGTGACTGGATGTAGAATGGCAGCCATACATATTATATGCAGCAATGTGCACTGAGATTATGCTGCATTGTGAGTGGATGTAGAATGGAAGCCATACATATTATATGCAGCATGGTGACATACTGTGGAAGAGGAGCTATATAATATTACTTGTAGCACTGTGCACATACTGCATGGTAACTGGGAAGGTGAATGAATACAAAATGAGAACTATTCAGCAGGGAATAGGCAAATAAAACTTAACTCATGCACCATACTTTCACAATTCGAATGTTATTTGATAGGAGGCACTTACCTTTAGGAGAATACAGATAATTCTCTCCACCATGCTTTCCATTGGCCTTACCAGGAACAGGAAGTGAGAGGTGAAAGTTCACCCCTCTTGTTTCTACTGCCCACTTCCTCCCACAGACCTCCTTTACTCTGATTGCAATCTCTGCTACTCATCCTGTTTGAAGAGTCCCCCCCCCCCCCAGGGCTGCATTTACATTTTAGGAGATTGTAGGCACATAAATCAGACCCCATCCCAATAAAAGGAATGATACAAAAGAAATGGGAAAAAAATGTATACATGTAATGTAGCGGGGTGTCTGTAAAACAAGTTAAAATGATGGGAGAAGTGATTGATAGGATATGTTTTCCTCGACGGATGTTTAAATTTACAATCTAAGATAATACCAGCAAAGACTTTAGGATAAAGAAACATAGTTCTTTACCCTGTGTTGGTAAAGTTTGTTCCGGGGCTGGTTTTATTGGGAGCCTGATAGAGCTCTGAGTGGGACAGGCTCCCAGGTCAGTGGAGCCGCAGTTTGTTGGTTTCCTTCCAGGCCTTGATTAAGGCAGCTGGTCTCAGCTCTCAGAGAGAGAGAGTGTGCGTCTGAGTGAGGAGGCATACTGGAGCATGGCTGCTTATCCCTGATTTTGGATTCAAGTTTGTACAACTGTAAGGACACTTACTACCAAACCAAAGGACTGTTAAGACTATGGATACAGTAAGGCTCGGTAGAGCAGAAGTTTATTTTGTTTGATGGCAAGATGCCCTTTTTCTTCTGTTGGAAATATCCTGTGCATTAAACATGGTGTTTTTCTAAAGAGACTGTGAGTTGTCCCTGCCTTGAGTCTGATCCCCCTACAAATTGGTGGAGAATGCGGGCACAAGACCCAGACTCTTGCAGCTGCCTTTTTGTTTTTGTTTTTTGTTGAAAAAATAAATGAGAGCCAGCGCTCTTAAAGGGACAGTCCGCTAAGAAAATATTTTTGTTAGCACTGGTACCAGTAAACTGTTAAGAGAATGGAGGAAATAATCAAACAGCTGGTGCAAGCACGCAAAGACCAACAAGAAACAAACCGCTTGTTAACGGCTACCCAAGTGGCCATGCAGGAGCAGAAGGAGTTCAATAAGCTCATACAGACTCACGTAGAGTCCCTGACTGACAAGCTCCTATGCGTGGATAATGTTTCAGGTCTATGCAAGCGAGTGCAGGCTGCATTACAGAAAATAACGGCCGAGGATGATGTGGAGGCTTTCCTCACGGCTTTTGAGAGGGTGGCAGAGCATGAAGGGCTACCCCAGGACCAATGGGCTTAGGTCCTTGCCCCCTTTTTGACCGGGGACCCACAGAAGGCCTATTTTGATCTAAATGCTGCTGAGGCCTAGCAATATGAAACTTTGAAAACTGAGATTCTGGCCCGCCTTGGCGTAACGATGGCTGTGAGAGCCCAGCGCGTCCATGCTTGGCAATTTAAGATGGACCAACCTGCAAAGACCAAGATGTATGACCTCATCCACCTCACACGTATGTGGTTACAGCCAGAGGTTGCCACCCAAGCTCAAGTATTGGAGAAAGTTGTAGTAGACCGCTTTGTGAGAGCCCTCCAACCCCTATACAGCGGTTTGCCGGGAGAGCTGATCCTAAAAATGCCAATGAATTGGTGGCCCCCGTGGAGCGGTACTTGTGTACTGAGGATTTTCTTAGGGGTGTAGTACCCACATAATCCTTCTCCAAGAGACAGAAGCCCACCAACCCGGGAAAAAGTGATCCCACCCTAAAGTGGGGGAAAAAGGAAATAAATGCGATTGAGGTTCCTGAGGCGCAAAGAGTGAAGAGACTCAATCACCAAAGGGAGACCCGCCAGGACCGGGGTCCTATAGTGTGCTGGCGTTGCCAAGAACCAGGGCACCTGGCTGACAGTTGTCCGCTAAACCAAGAATCTATGGATTACAGTGTGACCCAGAAAGGCTTTTTTTTTTTACTACACCAGGTGACACCCCACAACAGCCCGGCGGCACTGAGAAACAGATTTGTGTCATTAAAGTGGACGGTTGCCAGATGACTGCCTTGCCGGATTCTGGCAGTTTAGTAACTTTAGTGCATACCAGCCTCGTGAACCCCCAAAAGTTGCAGTGACAGCTAATGGGCATGGTTTGTATTCATGGGGATACCAAGTGCTACCCCACGGCCGTGGTATCTATCGAGTCTCCCTGTGGCACTATGAACCATGAGGTTGGAGTAGCCCCAAATCTCATGTATAACACTGTCCTGGGATGAGACTTCCCTTTTTTCTGGGATCTATGGGATAACGCCAAGGGAGCAAGGCCCCCAGTGGGATCTGATTCCTACTGCCCAGAACCGCTGGAGGAACCGAACAAAGAGAGTCTTCCCATTTTCCCTTGGAGGTCCTTGCAGGGGACACAGAGAACCCCCATCCAGAGTTAAACCTGCCGGATCTACCCACAACCCGCAAAAAGTTTGGCACGGCCCAGCTTAGGGATCCCACTCTAGCTAGGGCAAGGGAACAGATAAAAGTGGTAAATGGGGTACCCCTAGAGCCAGGGGAGGAGGCCATATTCCCACATTTTGCTATGGAAAATGACCTGTTATACAGAGTTGATGAAGTACGAGGAGAGAGACTTGAACAGTTGCTAGTACCTCAACCTCATAGACACATGTTACTGGACCTGACACATTCTCATGTTCTTGGGGGACATTTGGGGGTGGTTAAAACTAAGGAAATAATATTGCAATGGTTTTATTGGCCAGGTTTACACAAAAAGGAGAAAGTGTACTGTGAATCCTGCCCAGTTTGTCAGCTCACTGCTCCGGTCTCACATTTCCGGAGTCCATTGGTACCTTTACCCATCATTGAGGTGCCCTTTGACAGGATTGCCATGGATATTGTAGGTCCCTTGGTTAAGTCCGCTAGGGGGCACCAGTATATTCTGGTTGTTTTGGACTATGCCACCCGGTACCCAGAGGCAATCCCACTAAGGAACCCCTCGGCTAAGAGTATTGCTAAAGAGCTTTCTCTTATATTTTCACGTGTCAGTATTCCTCGGGAGCTGCTAACAGACCAGGGCACACCCTTTATGTCAAAGATTACTAAAGAGTTATGCAAATTGTTTAAAATTAACCACTTACGCACTTCTGTGTACCACCCACAAACAGATGGTCTAGTGGAAAGGTTCAACACAACGCTGAAAGGAATGTTAAAGTGAGTGGTCGCGGCAGATGGTTGGGACTGGGACTGCCTCCTGCCCTATCTCATGTTTGCTGTACGGGAGGTACCCCAAGCCTCAACTGGCTTTTCCCCATTCAAATTGCTGTATGGCAGACACCCGAGGGGCTTATTCGATATATCAAAAGAGACCTGGGAACAAGAGGCAACCCCACTCAAAAGTGTAGTGGAACATATTGCCCAGATGCAAGACCGGATTGGTGAAGTCATGCCCATTGTTAAGTCCCACTTGCAACAGGCTCAGCAGGCTCAAGCTAGAGTCTATAACCGTTCAGCTAGGATCCAAACCTTTAACCCCAGTGACAGAGTTCTTGTGCTGGTACCTACAGTGGAGAGTAAATTTCTGGCGAAATGGCAAGGGCCATACAAGGTTGTAGAACAGGTGGGGGAAGTTTAACAGAGCCAGGGATGGGTCAGGAACTAAGGTATCATGGAGTAAGATGGAAGCTATTTGAAATATTGTCATCCAGAATTGTTGCACAATAGGGCAGGACCACCAGATATGGACATGAGTACCCCTCTCCCCACAGCCTCAGAAACATACAGGTGGGTAGAATGGCAGCAATTTTGAGATTCTTGCGGGGACAAGATACCACTGCATGAGAACCTTGTAATTTGCCTCCACTACATTCTGTGTAGAAGATTTTGTGCTGGCCTATATACTTGTCCAGTTGTCTACATCCAGTGCTATGTGTAGGTCTTTGGACCACTGTGCAGCATAAAGGGGAAGGTAAGCTGGTGGGGAAGTGAGGTGATTGTAGATATGTGATATGATACCTGGGGCATGTTGATCCGAGTTGCAGATACCTTCATAAAAACATAAACTGTCCAGGGAGGAACAAGTGCCTATCACTGTTCGGACAAAATGGGCTATTTGGAGGTAGCGGAAGCATTCATTAGGAGGTAATTTAGCTTGGGATTGGAGAACTGGGAATGTTTTAAGAGCTGTATAATTAACAAGGCCACAGATTTGGTTCAACCCTGCTTGGGACCAGAGCCAAAAGGAACCAGGTTCGGTAAAGGCAGGATAGGGTGGCCTATAAAAGAAAGTAAAGGGGGAGAAACCAAATTAAAGGGGCCATGCAGACTGTCCCAAAGCTATGATGTGGGACCAGATTAGATATAGGGCCTCAGGCTGATGGGGGCGACCACAGTAAGTTAGATATCGTTAAGGGGGAAATATCTATCACTTCCAGGCTGACCCATAATGGGATTTCAGTAGATGCATGAAGCAAAGTTATTTGGCCAGCTGAGCAGCGTCATAGTTAGGCAAAGTTAGGCAGTCTCAAGCCTCCACTAAGTTTATTACGAAGGAGGATGGACCTAGGTACACCTAGGTTTTATGGGGCCCCATATGTATTTAAACACCCGAGTCTGGATGATTCAATGAAAATAGGAGGGGCTTGCGATCGGGAGCACTCTGTAAAGATACAAAAGCTTAGGAAGTAGAGACATTTTAACGGCCGCAACCCGCCCGAGCCAAGAAACACATAGTGGTTTCCAGGTGTCTAGCATAGAGGACAGATGTGATCACATAGGAAGATAATTGGCCTGGTAAAGAGATGCTGGATCACTGGTTGGCTTTATACCTAAGTATGGTAAAGAGGTTGTGGACCAGAGGAAAGAAAAGTAATTGTGTAGGTGAGCGAATTCCTGGTGTGGGAGAGACACATTGAGAGCTCTGGACTTGGGTTGATTAACTTCTAAGCCTGATATATTTGCAAATTTTTCCAAGACCTGGATAAGGTTTGGAAGAGTTGTACGGGGAGAGGTTACGAACAGGAGTGCATCATCAGCAAACAGGCAGATTTTATGGGAGGTAGATGCAATTTCCAGTCCTTTAATATCCGGACTTGCCCTAATCAGGGCTGCTAGGGGCTCGATCGCTAGAGCAAAAATTAAGGGAGAAAGGGGACATCCCTGTCTAGTCCCTCTTTGTATGTGGAAGCTATCTGAACGGAACCCTGAATACTTGACATAAGCTTGTAGCTGGTTATATAGGGAACTAATCCATTGCAAAAAATGCGGACCAAAACCCCAACGACTGAGTATAAAGTTCAGATAGGGCCAGGAAACCGTATCAAATGCTTGACTGATGTCGAGGGACAGCAGGTGCATTGGAATATTACGAGTTCTGGCTATGTGTTGAAGTAGGGCAACCTGTCGGATTGTTGTCACTGGCTTGACGTTGTGGTATAAAACTCACTTGGTCTTTATTAGCGCCCTCCCCCCCCCAATAATGGGATTAAGGTATAGTGCCATAATTTTGGCCAGAAGCTTAAGGTCCAGATTGAGTAGGGAAATGGGCCTGAAGTTGGACCAGAGGGAGTTATCCATGTTGGGCTTAGGCATCATGGCTATTATGGCTGTCAATGTGTCTCGACCAAAGGAGTGGTGTTGGAGTAAAGCATTAAAAGTAATAGAGAGAAGTGGGGCTAAGGTAGCAGCAAATTTCTTGAAGTACTGGAGAGTCCATCAGGACCTGGTCACTTATGGGATATAAGAGTCTTGATGGCCAAGAGGACCTCTTCGGCCGTGACAGGCCTCTCCAGGGACTCACAATTAGAATTTGATAATGTGGATAAAGGAATATCCCGAAACAACGTTTCAACATGGGAGGAGGAAAAGGAAGATTTTGCTTTATATAATTCTGCCAGCCGCTTACAAAATTTGGACAGTACCTTAAGAGGATTGCTAGTATAGGTATTTTTGTCTATCCAAAGTCTAATGGGAATGTGATTCTGTTCCGGACAACAAAGGCGCATGACCAGAAAAGTATCCGGTTTGTTGGCCTTTGTGTAAATGGTATGGTTATACCTGCGGATGGCCTTATCAGCCGATTCAGCCAGCAGCAAGTCCAACTCGGCTTTGGACTTCTCCAAAGCTATTCTGTGAGGTGTGAGGTTCAGTAGGAGAAGACTGGAATTGAAGGAAACATTGGTGGAAATCCTGTTCTAATTTGGTTTTGTTTCAGGTGGGTGGATACCGAGATGCATGTGCCCCTAATTACCGGTTTATGTGCCTCCCAGAGAAGGACAAGAGAGATACCGGGGTAGAGTTGTGCTGCAAGTAGTCTTCAAGGGCAACTTGGATGTCAAGACAGTATGACTGATTAGTGAGGTGAGCTTCATTTATGCACCAGGTGCGATCTTTGGATTGTGGGATCAAGGAGGAGATTGTGGTGATTACTACACAGTGGTCTGACCAGGTAATAGGTCGGATAATAGAGCTAAGTAATATTGGGGAGGATGCAACCAAAACAAAGATATGATCAATTCTGGAAAAGGATTTGTGAGTGTATGAGTAGAATGTATAATTTTTCTTAGTCAGGTTGCATTCTCGCCAAGTGTCGAGCAGGGAGGCTTGTTGGATTTGTTTCCGAAAACGTATGGAGGGGGAGTACTGCTCAGGGGCATCTGGGGATTTATCCAGATGTGGTTGTATCACTAGGTTAGAGTCGCCACACATGATTAGTGTACCTTTGCAATGGGTGCACAAGAAAAAATTTTGAGAAAAAAGGGTTTGGATTGTTGTTTGGGGCATAGTAGGAAACAAGAGTGGTTTCTACATCCTGTAGTAAGCCCACAAGTGTAATATAGTGACCTTCTGGATCCTTAATTTAAGACGTTACCGAAAAGGGGAGGGTATGGTGCAGAGCTAACCAAATGTCTCGCTGTTTTGTGGAGGCAGAAGCAGTAAACACTTGGGGTTATTGAGGGCCAACATATTTTGGGGTCGCACGGATCGAAAAATAGGTTTTCTGAAGGGCCACTATACCAGCTTTCAGGGACGTGAATGATTGGAAGTCTTTGACCCTTTTATTGGGGGAGTTGAGGCCCTTAACATTTAATGAGAGTATGTTCAAAGGAGCCATCTGGGATCATATGGGAGAATATTAGAGGGTGCCTCCAGGGCCGTGAGATCCGACCGACTAGAAATGGAAAGAGAAAAAAACAGAGTGAGGAGAGAACAAGGAATAAGAAAAACATTGTAGGGCAAACAAATGGTCATGAAAAGGGAGAAGAGTTGGACTCTGTCGCCCGACCAAATAGTGCACAGACTCACCAGCCAGTTCGATAGTGGGTGCACCGTAGAAGGGGGGAGCAATGACAGCTCCCCGCTGCAAACAGGGTATGACAAACCTATCCATGAATGTACATTCTAAAGAGAATAACAGTCTACAATAACTGTCAGCTGGGACAGAAAATTTACTTACAGTATAAACAGTCACCGCTGTCATGTCAGCATAATACAAAGTAAAGAAAATATCTGGAGAAGGGGATTGATAAACAGGAAACATAAAAAATTCAAAAAGGTAAAGCAAGAGGGGAAAAAGGATAGGGGGATGGATGGGGGGAAAGGAAAGTGGAAGGGGCAGAAGGATGGGGAAAGGGAAGGAAGGGAAGGTAAGAGGGGGAGAAGAAGAAAAACAATCTTTCAAAATATCATGGTCCATGGTAGGTAAGTAAATAACTAAAGTGATAAGCACAAATCCCTCTAATGTTAAACAAATGTATTACCACAACAGTGCATCAGTGTGTGCAAATAGCTAAAGCATAGTGCATGTAATGTGAGAGAACTGATCTAAAATAAATATAATCAATACAAATGTGTTGACAGCTGTGTCATAAAAAGAATAATATGAAGCTGTGTGACCATAAAATCCTGTGTCCATAAAATCCAGTGTTCACATATGTGCAAAAAGGAGAAAAGGGTAAAAATCAATAAAAGGTATTATGAATTCCCACAGAATGTCATAATAATCTTCAGTCGATCTGGCTCCAGTCAGGAGCCATATCGACTGAAGATTATTAGGATTTTCTGACGATCCCTGGGGGGGAATGTTTGCACAGGGTGCAAGGCGTGTTTGACCCCTTGCAGGGTCGTTTAAAGGAGGTGAGCAAGCATTGCATGAGGTGGTGGGAGCACTCAGTTCATGGAGGTTGTCTGAAGACATCACACAAGCTTGTTTTTGTTTTGTTTTTTTGCACAACATGGATTTATGTTTATGTTTTTGGACTTTTTTCATATTATTGCATTATCAGTGTGTATCACCATAATTGCTAATTTTACCTTTACATCCCTGTCACACCTATATTGTTTTTACTGATTTCTGTGGGAGCACATTAGTGACAGCTGCAGTAAAAAGTTATCACTATTTATATGTTTGTTTTTTTTTGTTTTTTTAAGGTTCACATTTCATACCATATTAGCGCGCAACTACCTCAATTTTTATTACCTCATAACTAATATCCTCCAGACCCTTTATTAGCTTTGTTGCCCTTCTTTGTACTCTATCCATTTCCAGTACATCCTTCCTGAGGACTGGTGCCCAGAACTGGACAGCACACTCTAGGTGCGGCCAGACCAGAGTCTTGTAGAGCAGAAAAATCATTGTTTTATCTCTGGAGTTAATCCCTTTTTAATGCATGCCAATAGTCTGTTTGCTTTGTCATTACTGAGCCTACCATCTACTAGAACCCCCAGGTCCTTTTCCATCCTAGATTCCCCCAGAAGTTCTCCTTGTTTGGACTAATTTTGGTGGCATTGTATGGAGATTGCACATTTGTTGTACAATATATAATTTTTTTCACTATTATTCTTATTGATATGGTTTGCATTTGATGTTTGTGTTGAGCGCAGTATGAAGCCACAGTTTCCTTTTTATCAGGTATGCCATTTGAGCTTCATTTCCAGCTGGTTTATCACAGATTTATTTATAACACATTGTTTGAGGTGATTCAGGGTGCACAGGTTGAAGGGGTGTCTCTTATACTCTTATACATGTAAACAACCATGCCAGGCTCTCTTTATGCTCCTTTATACATGTATAGAGCCATGACAGATCCTCTTTATACTCCTATGCATGTATAGAGCCATGACAGGTCCGCTTTATAATCCTATACATGTACAGAGCCATGGCAGGTCCTCTTTAGTCTCCTACATACATGTATAGAGCCATACCAGGTCCCCTTTATACTACTATATACATGTATAGTGCCATGACAGGTCTGCTTTATATTCCTACATACATGTAGACCGCCATGACCGGTCCCCTTTAGTTATAATGATATAAAAGAATGAATGTGGGGGCCTTTTGGTGAGTGTGTTTTTTTTTTTTTAGGGAGAGGGGGGGGGGCATTTAATCCTTGGTTCCAGGCAGCACAATGTCTTGGGCCGGCCCTGGGACCACCTGTCCATTTCCATTGGATGCCATACGATCAGATCTGCTAGATGGATGGGCAGTGGATGTGTGAAAGGATCTTGTGCCTTGTTCACAAAGGGCATACACCTTTACAGGGATGTACAGGTGTTCAGTGCATCTCTGTGCAGGCAGTCCCATTGATGTAATTTGGGATGTAGCACCTGCACGAACAGAGCCGTTGCTCCCAATTTTTCATCCATGTATTTCTGCATGCATGTCCCTGAGCTCACACTGTCTGCGTTTGGGGTCATTTACCCACACACGTCAGATTGGGAACAGCAGCTATGCCTGTGCAGCCATTTCATCCCAATTGACATAAATGGGACTGCCTGTACGGGGAAGCACGGAACACCTGTGCATCCCTGTGCGGGTAAACATGGCCCTCCATGGGCGTACACTTTAGTATGCCACATGTTACCAATGCTTTAGTACTTATTTTGCAGGAATTTTGTAAGTTACATTGTGTTTATGTGCAATATTATGTTAGTGTATTTTTAGTGAAAATGGCAATATGATGAATATTTGCACAATTATTGTGGGGCCCAAAAAATCTGTAGCACTTGTTTTTTTGTTTTTTTCTTATTCTACAGGTCATGTGGTTTTAGAAAATGTCTAGTTTGAGGGATCTTTTCAAATTCTGAAAGCTGAAAGTGAAAAATGAAAACTTCCAGATTTTTAGGGAGACATTTTTGGGTACGTTTGATTTAGCATTTTGCAAAAAGGTGCAATTTAAAATTAACAAATGGGGGGCGTGGCCTGCGCGCGAGCTGGATGGCAGCATAGAACCGGAGCTCCTGTAACGCACAGGGAACAGCGGCACAAATCACCCCATCGGGACCCCAAAACATCACCCCTACAAGGCGTTCCACCTCTGGATTACTCCTGCAGCATGTCCAGGAAGAGAAAGGAGCTCCGCAAGCCACAGCGCCTGACGGACTTTTATCCCCACAAGCCACATGAAGGTAGGCAAAATGGCCCCCGGCCATCATCTACCCCTGTAGACAAAAGGCCAGCAACATGCCCAATAAAGGCAAGAAGCACCAAAATAATAACTCCCCTGCAAGCTCACAGCAGCACTCTCCCTCCCCTATCTCTGGCAGCTCTGTTAAAGCG
The DNA here is from genome assembly GCA_029206835.1 of Rana muscosa. Classification (NCBI taxonomy): domain Eukaryota; kingdom Metazoa; phylum Chordata; class Amphibia; order Anura; family Ranidae; genus Rana; species Rana muscosa. The sequence goes on from CM055122.1 coordinate 1,207,936,296, forward strand.
AGATTTACACTGAATGGAGAAGGATGCAGTCTTCAAAGCCAGCCATGCTACTGACTCTGGGGATGAGACAAATGATCTACCTGATTCCATAGAATCCTTTCCAACCATGCATCAGTCTGTGATAGATACTGTATTGAAAGACATGCTGCTATCATTGAGGAGCTCATTGCAATCTGATATGGCACAGTGCATGCACAGATTCCATACTGACTTACAAGCAGTGGAATCGAGGGTTGAGCACATTGAACAAAAAATGGGAGATTTTGCAGAAACCATTAATGACCTAGTAGACTCATATGAGGAAAGAGAAGGGGACACGGTATGGGTTAAGGCTAAGCTCGCAGATTTTGACGACAGGAATAGGAGGAACAACATGAAAATCAGGGGGATCCCTGAGTCGGTCCAGCCAGCTGGCCTGCGTGACTATGCCTCCTCACTGTTTAAATTGCTCACCCCTAATCTTTCTGATCTTGAATTAACGATTGACAGAATCCATCGCTTACCTAAACCGTCTTTTTTACCAGAGCAGGTCCCTAGAGATGTAATATTGCGCCTACATTTCTTTCATGCAAAGGAGCTGCTGATGGCGACAATGTGCAAAGGTGAACAAATACCTGCACAGTATCAAAATCTACAGTTCTATGCAGACCTGTCGCAATATACCCTTCAGAAACTAAAGAACCTGAATACCATCACCAAGGTACTTAGGAATCATAAAATTGTCTACAGGTGGGGTTATCCCACAAAGTTATCTATTGTTAAAGATGGCCGAACATACACACTAGATTCCCTGGAGAAAAGCCTTTCTCTCCTGGAGGAATGGGGAATACTGCCTGAGCAATCTGATGACTGCCCTGCTGTTAAACCAAAGAGGTCTGCAGAACCCGATTGGAAAACGTTTACTAACAGGAACGCCAAGTCGCACAATTAGCCCGTCTGTAACTACATGAACCAGAGTTCATGTAGTTACAGTCGGGCCTACCATGCAGAACTGCCACTCAACTTGGTCCAACAATCGAACTGGAACAATTCTATCCTCATCACCAAATAGTGCGTACATTCTGAACCTATACATCACATTTTTTTATTTTTCCACTGCTATACCAAAAACAACCACAAAATGGAGACATTGCCTCAAAAATGATTGTGAAGCAGAAACACAGCACAAACTTCCCACTACTTCAAATATGGGTATAAAAATCATTTCTATTAACTCTAAAGGACTAAATCATCCTGCTAAAAGGAGATACTTATGGTCAGAAGCCCTCTCTAACAAAGCTGATATACTTTGTGCTCAAGAGACACACTTTTCTGCATCAGCTCCACTTAAATGTTCGCACATACATTTTCCACATCTTTATACTGCCAATGCCCACAATAAAACTAAAGGTGTCCTCATAGCAATAAGAGACTCTGTGGCTTTCACCCTTCATGAAGAAATTAAAGATGACAAAGGCTGGTATCTCATCCTGGTGTGTGACCTTAACTCAATCTTGTATACTATAGTAAACGTCTATTCACCGAACCAACGCCAGGTGAATTTTTTTTCATAATCTGTTGAAAAAGATTAATACTATGCAGTGATTTCAATGCCACCCCAGATCCTGATATGGACTCTACCTCCAGCGTCAAACGTTCTAGTCCATCCTTACTACCCTCAATTCACAAACATGACTTGTTTGATGCCTGGAGGTGTTTACACGCGGGAGAGAAAGACTTTATATTTTTTTCACCGCCGGACAGGACTTATTCCCGCATTGACCTTTTTCTTGTTGACCAGCAAACTTTTAGCCAATGTATCTTCCATGCATATCAATGTCACCACATGGTCTGACCATGCATCTATCACCCTGTCCCTGGCTGATGCGACACCCAGCAACGCACCTCCATTATGGAGATTGAACTAATTTCTCTTGCAACAAGCGGACTCTAAATCAGTCATTGAAAGCCAGTTAAATTACTTTTTTTTAAATAACAAACCCTCTGTACAAGATACATTTCTACTTTGGAATGCGCACAAAGCTTTTATTCGTGGCATTTTCATACAGTTGGGGGCGAGGGCCAAGAGGCAGCGGCATAGGCAAATAAAAGAAATTACTGACAACATTTTTTTTGTTAGAGACTAGTAACAAGCAAAAATATTCCCCCAAAATTTTGAATCAAATTACCCAATTGAGATATGACCTGCGGCTACTACTGCTGGGAAACGTTGAAAAAGCGTCAAAAAAACGTAGGATGACATACTACGCCATGGGAAACAAAGCGGGTAAAAATTTAGCACAAAGGGTAAAGGGCATGAGATAAAAAAATAGGATTCCGTACATAATACATCCCCTCACAGAACATAAACTATACCATCCCCAGGAAATAGCAGATGCCTTCAGCTATTCCTATGGCTCCCTTTACAACTTGAAAGATGATCCAAATACTATCCAACCAAACGTTGACGCAATTAATCTGTTTCTTGGGAAGTTAGACATTCCTAATATCTCACAGGAGCAATTGCTGACTCTCAATCAACCATTCAGTCCTGTAGAGATACACAGGGCAATAGACTCACTTCTGATTATTAAATCTCCGGGTCCAGATGGATTTTCTGGTGATTATTATAAATCCTTCAAACATTTACTGACACCATATATATAACAATGCCAAAATTGTTGCCTATAGATTAATAGACATACTTCCCCTTATTATCAACCCAGACCAGACAGGTTTTACTAAAGGTCGCCAAACGTCCGATGCCACTCGTAGGCTGACTAACATTATTCATCTAGCTAAGCTACACAAAAGGCCTTCTCTGCTGCTGACTTTGGACGCAGAGAAGGCCTTTGATCGCATTCACTGGATGTATCTCACCCGAGTGCTACAGCGTTTTGGCTTCTCGGGTAGTATACTGCAACCAATCTTTGCCCTATATTCTAACCCCTCAGCTCAGGTTTACACCTCAGGGGTGCTGTCCAAACCATTCACCATTACTAATGGCACTAGACAGGGGTGCCCTTTATCCCCCCTGATATTTAATCTTCTAATGGAACCGCTGGCCATCAATATACAATCTCATGTATTGGGAAAAAGGAAACTGCGCTAATATTACACAAATGTAGGCAGCAGCAATAATGTGATAAACATAGGCAGAAAATATAAAGAAAAAAACTGTGCCAAAAATTTAAATATCCTAATGTGGGATATATAAGTCCAAAGAGGTGTATCCTCCAGATGGAGAAAATCCAGGGAAGAAAAATCAATGGGCTATAGGGTATCCCACAGTCCTGTACATTAACACATCCTGCTGGGCATCAACACCATTAGAAGTGGCTGCTTACCAGATAAAGGACAAATTACCACAGTCGGCTATGACCCAGCTGCTGCCTTTACATAGAAGGGGGATCCAAGGTTACCACAGACACTCCTCCAATAATTAGGGACCTCTTGATGGCTCAATGGTATAAAAATAAAAAAGAGGGGACATAGAATAATACCGTTTTACAGGTATAGGAAAGTCAAGCACCACCACAGTGAATGTGGAAACCAACCGTGAATATCACCCTGATAGTACTGGCTCCTTACTGGATGGAAGGAAAGGGCTCACTATAACCTGACCATGGCCTATGTCCTGCACGAATCGGCCCGATTCAGATTCATGGAACTCTCCTCACAGGTACCAAAGTGCCACCGATATTCCATATACTACATGAAGATTCTTCAGCTTCTCTGGAAACTTCTGCAAATGTTCATAATGAACCCTAAAATAATTGTGAATGGCCTCAAACTGTTTAGAAGACATTGGATGAAATGGGTATAATCAACCACATTGATTTGTTTTTCTTCTTACAGCGATATCCGAAAATCTCACGTGACCATGTCGCGCTCACGTGATAGTGATATACAATCTCACCCCAACATCAAAGGATACCCCATGCCCGACTCTACCCATACAATCAGCTTATTCGCAGATGACATTATAATGATTCTCACTGATGTGGAAACTTCCCTGGCTTTGGTACACTTGGCTTTAGCTATGTTTAATTAACTGTCCTATTATAAGGTCAATGAAAGTAAGTCTTGCATAATGGGACTGGGTATAGACTTATCTGTTCGAACGCGACTTAGTGCATGTTTTCCATATACATGGAAACAAGATGGGATAAAATACCTAGGGATTACTCTCACGGTGACTACAGAAGACCTATTTACAGCTAACTATACTCCCTTCCTAAATATAATGACCAATAAACTTCAGGACTTAGATAAGGTGGAACTATCCTGGACAGGGCGGCTAGCATCTTTTAAAATTATAGTTTTACCACAACTGTTATACCTCTTCCGAACATTGCCAATTCCAATCCCTAACTCCTTTTTTTTGCCAAAGCTCAGTCTATGTTGAACAGATTCCTGTGGCGGAGAAAAAGAGCTAGGTGTGCTTTTAAAAAAATTGATAAAGACCAGAAGTGCAGGAGGAATAGGCCATGTCCTACTGAAAGACTACCACCCAGCCATTATCCTTTCCCAAACCAGAGCTTGGTTTTATCAACACCAAGGTCCTAGATGGTTAGAACTAGAATCAGCCCAAACTCTTGGGCACAAGCTAGCTGATCTACTCCTAACCTGTAACATTTTACCTCAGGCACACTCACACCTGTCTATCACTATGAAGGCTACTTTACAAACATGGAAAATGTTCTCATCTCTAGACTTTCCAGATCAAATTCTAAAACCCTTACCTCTCAACATTTCTTGTCTATCATTAATAATCCCAGACCTATCCATAACACACTGGGTGACCAGGGGTATCAAAACAGTGCAGGACTTAATGGTCCCTAAAACATTTAGAACTTTGCAAATAGAATATAACCTTGAAGATAGTGACCAATATAGATACCTGCAAATAGTTCACTTCCTTCGAACAACATCCAAATTTGAAACACTGTTGCCATGGCGATCACTGCTATTCCTGACAAACAGTTGCACCAATATTAAAGGCATCTCCTTGTTTTATTGTCTTCTAAACTCTAAAACTTTATTTGAAAAATCCACCAATATCGTAGCCTGGGAACAGGAACTAGGTGCAAGGTACTCTGAACTCCAATGGCAGAAAGCTCTAATACATAACTTTACTGTGACTAAAAGCTCCAATCTCTGGGAAGTAACCCATAAAATTACGCTACAATGGTACCTTATGCCACTCAGAATGTCTGAATTTAATCCTTCAACCTCCTTTCTTTGCTGGAGGAAATGTGGAGAAATGGGTACGTTGCACCATATCCTGTGGAACTGTTCTGCCCTGCACTCACTATGGTCCAAAGTGTTTGACCTCATCTCTGGATTTGCAGGGTCGCACATCGCTCAAAACGCAGCACTAGCCGTACTATCATTAGGCATAGAAAAAATAGCGCCACAAACAAGAACCATAGTTACACATATCCTTCTCAGTACTAGATTGGTGATTCTGCGCCACTTGCTGGCAGCAAACCCACCATCATTTAAAGAAGTAATAGAGATGACTAACACCCACGCCACATACAAGTTAATGTTTGCAGCGACCCAGGGCAACTACCTAAAGATAAGAGACAAATGGTCTAGTTGGGATGTATGGTTTAAACAAAATTGGAAAACCTGAGTAAATTCACCCTTGACCTCTGATATACAGTTAATTTATGATATGTTGACATTACTGTTCTTGGTATAAGTTACATGCCAATTTCTGAATGTTTTCCCTATCCCTTCTCCTTTCATTTTATGTCATGAACATATTCGATGTATGAGTTAATAACTTAGAAGCTCAACTGTTGATGGCAAAGTACATTGAGCTGTTTATTGTATGGACCTGACTTTACAATAAAAAATTATTGAAGGTAAAATTAACAAATATTTGTTATTTATTAACTCCATACAGGTCAAGCTTTTATATTTAGTAGGGATTTAGCAGGAATTTTGTAAAATTAGCTGTATTTTTATCTACTAATAATGGTTTTAGTGTATTTTTTTGTGAATATATTGGTTTGATAAACATTTACACAAATATTGTGGGGTCTAAAAAATCAGTTGCACCTTCCTTTTATTCTAGAGGTCTTATGCTTTCAGAAAATATATGATTTTGAGAGTCTTTCACAAATTCTGAAAGTTATAAGGGAAAAAAAATAAAACCTTTAGATTTTCAGAGAAATTTGGATATTTACATTTTTACGTACGTTCAATTTTCACCATTTTGCAAAAAAGGTGCAATTTAAAAGTTACAAATTGTTGTTATTTATTAACTCCATACAGATTAAGCTTTTATATTTAGTAGGGCTTTTTCGGGCATTTTTATCTGCTAATGTGCATGTTTAGTGTATTTTTTTGCAAATATATTGGTTTGATGAACATCTGTGCAAATACTGCAGGGTCTAAAAAAAAAAATCAGTAGCACCTTCTTTTTATTCTACTGATCATGTGCTTGCAGAAAATATATGGTTTGAGGGATCTTTTCTGAAAGCTATAAGTGCAAAAAAACAAAACAAAGGGAAAATTGCAAAAAATGGTCTGGATACCGAAATGGATGTTGTGTTATTTAATTGTGTTTTTTTTCTTTTGTTTTCTTTGGCTCTTTATTGGTATATGGCATTTTTATAAACAATTTGGAATACAATTTTAAATACTATGATCTAATACATACAAATATTCGTATCACTTTCCTGTGTTTATCATTTGCATTTGCTCTGATATTAAATATAATTTGCTTGTTAAAATGAAGATATATTTTCCTTAACACACCTTTTCAGGGCATGGCAGCAATTGTAAAATTTCAGAGATCTCGACGTTTATTAGGCATCTGCTACATTGTTGTGAAGGTAACTTAAAAAATTGTTACAAAAGTGTTTCATGTTTTCTACATACACCTTGTAAATTATGTTTTAACTTTTGCATATCTGCCACTGTTAATGCTAAAGTGCTAAAATATAGAAAAGGTAATTAAAGTGCAGTGGCTGTCCGTAATGGAATATGCCCACTGTCTAATGAAACTATTTTATAATGCATATTCACTGCTTTCTTTCAATTATTTATTAAGATTTAACATTTGACAAGACACAACAAGCATTGATATCATTCAAGTATTGACAATAGTAGAGTTGTTATTCACATTATGTTGGAATACTACAGAACTTTTATGGCTTAGATATGCTTACATGGTACTTGTTAGTGCATGTGTAAGACAGCTCTGCTAAATAAGGTCCAACCTTATTTAGACTTTAGTTTAATCAAATGATAAATATCATTTGATTAAAGTCTAAATAAGGTTGGACCTTCTATAAATGGGTAAGTACAAATGGGAGGCTTTACATAGAAGCCAAAACAAACAGAACAAAAAAAAACCACTAAAGAATAAAGAAGAGACAGAATTTGACAATACCACCGTCTTGTTTTTTAAATCATCATTAATCCATATATTGATCTAACAGTCAATGTTTTACAGACACATTTCTGTAAATTTGGATACCCATAATTGCCATCTATCTAGGAATTGGGGAATGGAGTTAGAATGCAAATAACTTTTTGTAGATTTTTTTTTACCTTTGACTCTAGCTATATTACATCTGAAACTTTGAGTGCATTAGAGGTCTTCCATTTTGAGGTGATGGTCAGGCATGCTGCTATAAGCATGTGGGTGACCACACATCCATATTGTGCAGGTTTTGATATTTAAGTTTAAAGGAGTAGTAAAGGTACATGTTTTTTCACCTTAATGCATCCTATGCATTAAGGTGAAAAAACATTCGACAATACAGGCCCCCCCCCCCGAGCCCCCGTTTTACTTACCTGGCCCCTCGAAAGTCCCGCGCTCGTCCCCGTCATCCTCTTCGGTTCTCAGCCTGGCCGCCGATTGGCTACACTGGATGGATTGAAAGCAGCGCAGCCATTGGCTGGCGCTGCTGTCAATCACATCCAATGACGCGGCGCGCCGGGGGGTGGGGCCGAGTGATACAGTCAGCGGCTATGGCCGCCACTGTATCACGGGAGCGTGCCCGCAATAACTCCACACCATGCTCGCTCGCATTATGGTGTGGAGTCCTTGTGGGGAGGAGCCAAGACAGCCGCAGAGGGACCCCAGAAGACCAGGGCCACTGTGTGCAAAACGAGCTGCACAGTGGAGGTAAGTATAAACTGTTTGTTATTTTTTTGCAAAAAAAAGGGAAGCTTTAGTGTCCCTTTAAGAGGGCTAATGCTGGATCGAAGGCAGAAATAACTCCAGTAACAGATGCCATCAGGGAAGACATTGATTTCCAGAAACTTTTCAGGCATTTGCATTCTCACATTAGATATATTAATTTATTTTTATAGCCACAGTTTCTCCAGCAAAGATTAGATGTTTCCTTGAAGATGAGTGATAACCTCATAGGGGTTAAATAGCTCTTAGACCCCTTTCACACTGGGGTGTTTTTCAGGCGCTTTTGGGTTAAAATTAGCGCCTGTAAAGCACCTGAAAAACGCCACCCCTGCAGTCTCAGTGAGGTGATGCGCTGGCAGGATGTTAAAAAAAAAAAAAAAAAAACTCCTGCAAGCAGCATCTTTGGAACGGTGAAGGAGCGGTGTGTACACTGCTCCTGCCCATTGAAATGAATGGGCAGTGTGTTGCCGGGGAAAGACCTGGGTGACCTTAGAAAAGCATTTCATACAAACATCTACTCATGTACTCCCCTGGCTCCCACCTCGTCTGTGGCCGCTCGCAGTTAAGACACACCCGCTCGTATACCCCTCCTTAAAGGCTCTTGACAAAGCAATTTCGATCCACAAACTTTCCTCATATCTGGGACCAATGACCCCCCTGAGAGGGAACCCGGATTTCCCTCCTGGGGACCCTACGTTCCTCCAGAAGGAATGGCCCCACGAGGAAATGCGAGCGCAACATTTTTTCCGAGAAGGGGCTATTAGAACGTATGAGGACTTATTGTCCGAATCGCGCACACACTCGTTCCCTTTTTGGTCCTACAGACAATTGAGACACTTCTTCACATCTAAAACTCCAAGTGCGACGTGGTCCAGACAACCTACTCCATATGAAGCACTCTGCTTACGTAACGCACCACAAAGACATCTCATATCCTACATATACACTCTTCTCCAGGAGAACGCCCTCCATCCAGTGACTACACCCACACGTACTTCGTGGGAAAAAGACCTGAACCTGACTCTGACTGACGGGGAGTGGGAAACAATCTTTACATACGCCCATAAAGGATCGATGAATATAGCAATTCAAGAAAATGGGTATAAGATCTTAACCAAATGGTACAGGACTCCCTCACGCCTACACAAATTCACACCCTCAATTTCAAACATCTGCTGGAGATGCAAGGAAGCAATAGGCTCCATGATCCATATTTGGTGGGAGTGTGGCTCCATCCAACCTTTCTGGACTGAGGTCCACGCCATTATCAAACACGTGACTACTTATGAGCTGGATTACAACCCTGCACAATACCTCTTACATCACACAACCCTTTCTAAACGAACCTACTTTAAATCATTGGCCATGCACATGGTCAATGCAGCTCGATTATGCATACCTGTACACTGGCGCTCTACAGAGGCACCCACCATCAGAGAATGGCTGATTAGGATAGCAAAGATAGAAGAAATGGAGGAACTGATATTCTCCTCTCAGGAACGCATACAGAATTTTATGCAAACATGGGCATGCTGGTATCACTTCAAAACGTCAGACCACTACAAAACCTATCTACCCTAGTAAATACCTGGAAGAACTCCCTGCCTTGAATTCGGCTTGGCCCACGATTTAAGACGATTCGGGGGGACGGGGGCGGGGAGCGGCGCCTGTCTCTCTGTCTCTCTTCCTTTCTCTTACCTCTTTGTCTTTCTCTTTCTTTTACCCCTTCTTACCTTTACACTCTTACATTCTCCCCAAACTCCCACTTTCTCATTAATTATCTCCCATCCTCATCCCCATTTCCCCCCTTCCCCTTAAACCACACAACGACAATGAACCTCTATCTAAATGGAAGCCCCGACATAATCACTAAGTTATGCCCATCCCATTCAGGCATCTAAGTGCCACGATTGGGCCTGTAGAGATTGGCCTACGTGGTAACGCCTACAAATATGATACAACTTGACATGAATGGGGTGCTCTTCCCTAAAGCGGCTGATATGCTCGTTGTTCTTGTTCAACCTGTATGCTGAATAGATCTCTATGTCAATACAATTACCCAAATGTGTTACTCTCTACACCATTTGTTTGGTATAACACACTATGCAATGTATCTAACGTTGTTATTTACCGAAGAAGACCCGAGTCTTCCTCATTTCTGTTCATGATAACCTTGAAAACCGTATTGAAATGTAACCTTGTTTTTGCCTTAATAAAGTATACTTTTGTGGAAAAAAAAAAAAAAAAAGAAAGAAATGAATGGGCAGTGTGGCTGAACAGCCGTCAAAGCGCTGCTGCAGCGGCGCATTGCGGGTGGCTTTAACCCTTTTTTGGCCGCAATCGGGGGTTAAAAGCGGGCCGCAATCGGCCGAAAACATCTGCAAAAATTATGGTAAAGTGCCGCTAAAAATAGTGGTGCTTTACCGCTGCCCCCACCCCAGTGTGAAAGGGGTCTTATGCAGGAGTTTCAAGGCTAGATCCCAATGATTTACACATTGAGCATATTTATAGCTAAATTATTAAACTTGGGTAGAGCAAACATAGCATTGAGATCCTTCTCCCAATTTAGCATACTAGATGTTTTTGTATGAGTGAGTATTTTGTAGTTTTGAGTAAAACCATGAGAGGCCTTTTAGGTTTCTGAAATGAAGTAGTTAGGTATTCCCATATGTTGGCCTGTAGTGTACAGTGGGAGTCTGGTTTTCTAAAATAGTAATGGTGTAATTGAAGTACCAGTAATACATAAGAGGTAGCTGTTGGGCGGGGATGAGATTAATTCTGTATAAGTGGTGTTTTTGTTAAAGGAATCACTTTGAACTCTCATGGAAGAGTTAAGGAATTCATATGATCCTAGTGGGGCGTCTTTATGGAGTAGAGGTGTACCTTGAGTAGTTTAAACATGTAGCGCACCCCATGCAGTTAGGGTAGCATCAATTGAAGAAAATGGGTAAAAGAATGGTTTCTGCATAAGTTTTGCTAGTATAAGTGATGGTTTGATGAAACTATGTTTTCAATATGAACCCATACTTTGTCGTTCTCTCTATCAAACCAAGCTTTTGATTGGTCTAGTAATGCTGCATGATGATAATCACATATGTTTGGGAGCCCTGCCACTCCTAACTGACACTGTTTTAATAGGAGAGGGAATTAAAGTGTGTCCATTTTACCCTTCTTTAGAAACTTCCTAAACATTTTGTCTACCTTGGAGAAGGTTTCCAGTAAGCATATGGGGATGGTGCAGAAATAGTAGATTGATTTTGATAATGGTCATTTTTAAGACTGCTATTTTCCCATGCCATGCATGTTCATGTTCATGCATGAAAATATACTCTAGATCTTTATTTAGCGGGGAAGGGTAATTATTTTCATATGTAGGGGACTTTGTTAAATTGAGTTTATAATATGACACAGAACCAAAATACTCCAATATTTGTTGTACCCTTGTCAAGGAAAAATCCAGATTTGTCAACGTTAGCACTACATCATTGGCAAACAGGCCAATTCTGTGGTTCTCGATCAGCTACACTAATGCCTTTCATGAGGTCCATTCTAATGAGCTCTGCGAGGGGCTCCATTACTAATGAGAAAATCGGGGGAGACAGCGGACATCCCTGTTGCGTACCATTAGTAATATAGAATTGGACATAGCATTAGATGTATATACATTTGCAGTCAGCACTGTGTAATGTGCCAACATTGCTAAACAAATAGGGCCATTGAATCCAAATTTGTTAAGTGTCGCCCCCAAGTATCCCCAGTGAGTAATGTCAGGAACATTGTTGGCACTTTACGGGTCTCTACTATTTTAAGTAGATTATTCATTCTCCGGGTACCATCTGGAACCTGCCAGCATCTCACAAAGCCCACTTGGTCTGCTTTTATTAAATGGGGGGAGGGTTATTTCTGCCAGTCTGTTGGCGAAAATCTTGGCGAAAATCTTGGCATATATTTTTAAATCGTTATTAGGAAGTGAGATAGGCTGAAAATTGAGGATTATCTGGCTTCTTCCCTGGTTTAGGAAGGGCCACTGAGACAGCTTGGAGCATCTCCTCAGCAAAGGAGGTGGAGGCAACAACACCATTGAAGATTTTTCACATATATGGTGTAAGTGTGGTCTTAAAGGCCTTGTGGTATTCAGCAGAAACAAAAATAAATAAAAAAAATGTCTGCTCCTGGTGACTTTTTGGGAGGTAGTGAATGAATGACCTGAATAATTTCTTTATCTGAATTTGCAGATTTTAAGATTTGTAGCTTAGTGTCATCTTAGGTTGGTAGATTAACAGATCTTGGGAAATTATTATTGTCTGTAGGTTGGGGTGTAGAGGGGTCTGACTTTAAATTATACAGACCCTCGTAATACTTGCAAAAGACACTGGCTATATCAGTAGGATGGTGCACTGTTTTGTTGGTGCTTGGGTGACTTATGTGGGGTCATTTTGCCTGCTGTTGCTTTTTGCATATATAGGTAGCTAAGAATTTACCAGCCCTATTCCCTTGGGTATAGTACATTGCTTTTCTTTCTGCAAAATAATTTGGTGGTCAGAGATCAGAAGCAATCATATAACTTGTCTGCATTGGGATAATGCATATTGGGCTAAGGAAGCAGGGTTGGACTTATGTTGGGACTCAAGTGGTTTGAGTTTAGTTAGTAGTGTGAATAATGCTTGCATCCCCCGTCTCTTCTCCCGAGAGGCTATTTGGATTAACAGGCCCCTAGAGTATACTTTTTGGGAACACCATAGGGGGAAAAAAAAAAACATGTTTCTCTTATCGTCCATGGACAGCTCTAATACTGAAACACGTGGGTATATGTCCCTGCTTGCAGGAGAAGATCTAGGCAGAATGTTAGATGTTAGAAACATACATTTGAGAAAAAAAAACAGAGCTGAACAGCCCCGCCCGGGGGGGGGGTGGTCCCTCCAGACATAACCCTCCTACCTGCAGCTAGCAGCCCGTGGCTCTCTCAGGAGCCAGTCTCCTGGAAGATTTTTTTTTTAAAAAAATATTCCTTTGAGAATTGTATTATTTTATTTTTGAGACCTTCAATCAACTGTCAGCTGGGCAACAGGTTGGGTACACTAGTATCCTCGTAGTCTTCCCTGTCCGACCATCGAGCGTGCTGATCCTTGCCTTGTGTGTGTGAGACTCAGTTCACGACATGCCCCATGACTCCAGATGTGTCCGCCGCAATGTCACAATAAAAATCGCAGATCACCGCTATTATTATTTAAAAAAAATTAAAAATGAAAAAAAAATGTCATAAATGTATCCCCTATTTTGTAGACGCTATAACTTTTGCGCAAACCAATCAATATACACTTATTGCAATTTTTTATTTTTTTTACCAAAAATATGTAGAAGAATACACATCGGTCTAAACTGAGGAAAAAAAATGTTTTAAAATAAAAATAAAAAAATGTGATATTTATTAAATCAAAAAAGTAAAAAATATTGTTATTTGTTTTTCAAAATTGCCGCTCTTCTTTTGTTTATAGCACAAAAAATAGAAACCACAGAGATGATCAAATACCACCAAACGAAAGCTCTATTTGTGGGGGAAAAAAAAACATAATTTCATTTGGGTACAATGTTGCATGACCGTGCAATTGTCATTCAAAGTGCAACAGCGCTGAAAACTAAAAATTGGTCTGGGCAGGAAGGGGGTGAAAATGCCCTGTATGGAAGTGGTTAATGAAGGTACAGTGATGGCATTTCTAATGCCTCATACACACGAACGCGATGCTCCATCACACTTTTTCTGTCAGAATTCCGGCCAAGAAAAGATTGAGCAGGATCTCAATTTTCGTGACAGGAAAAATTCTCATCACAAATCGCCGTCGTCTGTATGCAATTACGACGCAAAAAAAAAACAAAAAAACGTGCATACTCATAATCAAGCAGAAGAGCCGAACTGCCTATTGAACTTCATTGATCTCGGCTGGTCGTTCGTGTTGCACGTCACCACGTTCTTGACGGTCAGAATGTTGTCCAAGATTAGTGTGACCGTGTGTATGCAAGACAAATTTGAGCCGTTTTCCTGCTGAAAAAAAAAAATGTTTTTCTTGTCAGAAATTGCGACCGTGTGTACGAGGCATTAGGGGTATACTGATCCAGCAAGTGGCAAAAATGAAGAAGAAATCTAGGAAGTGGGAGGACAGAATTAGGAAGGAGCTGGGGAGGGCAGAATAGCAATATGTAAAAAGATCCATCTCCAGAGAAACAGAGTATGGCTGCATAAACAACAGGATTATAAAATGGCAGTGACTAGAAAAGTGGAGAACAAGCAACTTTTTTCAGAAGCAAGCCACATTTGGGGAGGGGGGAAGGGGTAGGCCGAATGTTGGCTCACTTGGTAAGAACCAATTCCTCCCCCTCTGCTATACCGGTGATTAGGGCAACAACGGGAGAGATCTTCTCTCAGATGTTAGAGATCACAAATACATTTAGAGAATATTATGAAAAACTGTATAAATCGCAGAGGAGGAGGAGGAAATTGATACATTTCTCTGGAACATGGAGATACCTGCCCTCACAGTAGAGGATAGAGAGGGAACGGAGGCCCCAATAACCTTGAGGAAATATAACAAGCAGTAGCAGGGATGGCCAATCAAAAATCTCCTGGGCCAGATGGACTCCCGGTGGAGACTTATAAAAATTATGGGGAAGTATTGCTCCCGGAGTTAAGGTGTTGAACTGGGCGGAAACAGAGGGGAACTTGCCCATCTCAATTACAGAGGCAACCATAATAGTGCTTCATAAAGAGGGGAAAGATTTGTTAGATACATTTTCTTATAGACCAATATCCATGCTGTGCTCCGATGCCAAAATATTGGCTAAGGTATTGGCAACCAGGCTGAATAAAAAAATAAATAAATCATAAACTTATACACCCAGATCAAACAGTAGATCTACCAGCATGAACATAAGAAGGGTATTCCTTAATTTGCAGACACCGGCAGAGAACATGGGGGAAAGAGCTGTCATGTCTTAGGACGTAGTCAAGGCGTTTGACAGTCTGGAGTGGGGCTATGTTTGGCAGGTACTGGGGGAATATGGGTTTGGACCCTCTTTTATCAGGTGGATAAAAATATTGTATAGTGGTCCAAGTGCCAAAGTTAGAGTTAATAATGATTACTCGGGTAAGATCCAATTGGAAAGGGGGACGAAAAAGGGGTGTTCATTGTCATCCCTGCTCTTCGCCCTTGCAATGGAGCCATTGGCAATAGCAATAAGATCTAGCTCAGGTATGAAAGGGTTTCTAAGGACAACAGGTGAGGAAAGGATTGCATTATATGCAGATGACGTTCTCCTGTTCCTGGGGGATACAGAGCAATCCCTCAGGCAGGCATGTCCAATGTCTATTTTGGAGAGATTCAGAAGATTCTCGGGATTAGTCATAAACTGGGTGAAGTTGGCGCTTATGCCTGTGGACCCATGTAGGAACCCCATATCATCAGATATGCCCCGATTGGAAGTAGTAGAAAAAATTAAAATTCTCTTACCGTCCATGGACTGACACCGCATCTTTAATCTTGACAAAGTGGGTTATGTTCCTGCTCATAGGAGAAGACTAGGCAGAATGTTAGATGTTTAAACATACACCACATTACCAGAGCTGAACAGCCCCACCCAGGGGGTGGTCCCTCCGGACATAACCCTCCCCCCTGCAGCCAGCTGCCTTCGTTTTTTTTCTGCCTAGCAGAGGAGAGGACGTTGGCTCTCTTCGGAGCCAGTCTCCTGAATTTTTTTTTATTCTTTTTTGAATTATATTATTTTATTTTTGAGATTCTTCTATCAACAGTCGGCTGGGCAACAGGTTGGGTAGTTGCTATCCTTGTAGTCTTCCCAGTCCGACCATCGAGTGTGCTGATCCTCGCTCTGTGTGAGATCACTCCACGACATACCCCACGGCTCCAGGGGTGGCCAGTGAGCATTTGCTCCAGGGTCCACATATGACTGAACAGTTCTGCTGTATTTTTCACAGTGGACCGGGCTGACAGCTACTCAGTACTGCAAACAGGAACAAAAAAGTCTTCTGGATAGCAGCACTCCAAAAATAAAAGCCTTTAATTTAAAATTGAGGGATCCAAATACACACTGCACATCACATCACACTGGTCAAAAAACTGGCTAACGCGTTTCAGACTGTACTAGTGCTTATTCATAGTGAATAAGTGAATAAGCACAAGTACAGTGTGAAACGCGTTAACCAGTTTTTTGACCAGTGTGACGTGATGTGCAGTGTGTATTTGGATCCCTGAATTTTAAAATAAAGGCTTTTATTTTTGGAGTGCTGCTATCCAGAAGACTTTTTTGTTCCTGTTTGCTGATATTGGCATTACCTGCACCCTTGGCTGCTGGGAGGAGGAAATTTTGAGGATTTCTACACCTGAGCGGCTCCCTTTTCTCTACTCCGTACTGCACTGTGATAGGTCTGTCAGGAACACACTAGTGGGTCCTTGCTGGACGGGCAAGTACTGTTCCTCCTGCCTCAGCAGGTGTATACATGCTGTGTGTTCCTATGCTAGGGGGGTTTCCCTGCCCCCCTTTTTTTCCTACTCTCTGTCACCTTGCTCTGTCTAATCATGCTTACCGGGGGGTGCCTGGGGGTTGCACTGTCCCGGGGGACCGTGAGGTGTTGGGGCCTGTTTTTTTTTGTCACTATGTGAGGTGGCCTGTTTATTTTGTCAGCCTGTGCTAGAATCATCCACACCGTGCTGCCGGGCACCATTTTTTGGGGTATTTTTCTTATGTATTGAAATTCCCATTGGCGGCCATCTTGCCATGGCCACGCTATGGCACAGATATTATTAGTGGCGGCCATTTTACTGTAGTTGCGCACTCTTTTGTACCTATGCTGTACTCGCGGTGGGATTCGGCCTCTAGTGCTGACTATAGCGGTGATTCTCCTCACAGTTTTTCCTTCACTGTTTCACTTCCGTGGACAGACTGACAGACATGCAGCGGCGCTGAGCGGTCCTGAGCTGGGTCGGTAAGTCCCCTGGGTAAACCCCCCCCCCCCACGGTCAGTGCAGCAGGAGGGTGGACTTTTTCTTTCTTCACTAAGTCACATAGGGGGTGTGTTTTTCTATGGAGTCAGTATCACCTGCTTCTGCTACCATGTCTGAGGCAACTGGTGGTGCCCATGCATCGGACCCTAGCTCTGAGCTTTTGTTTGTTTTTTGACCAGGACATTCCTTGTGAGGAAGACTCCTTATGGTTCAGTATAATTACAGGAAACTTGTTAGTGAACTCATTGCTGCTGTGAGGGACACTGTCAAGCTGGATGCTGCGACTGAGGAGCCTGTGGTGGAGTTTCCTTTGGTTCCTTCAAGGCTAACCCTTCTAAGAAGGTTTTTCCCTATACGCCTTTATTTGACAGGTTCATAGACCAGGTATGGGAAACACTGCATAAGAACTTGGTGGTCTATCAGCGTCTGGAAATTAGGTACCCTTTTGAGGAGAGCCTGATTAAAAAATGGGCCTCTCCCTCAGTTGTCGACCCCCCGGTCGCTAGGTTGCACAAGGCAACAACTCTCCCGGTCAAGGGGACCCCTGCTTTTAGGGATCCTCCTGATAGGAGGTCCGAAGTGGTAAGCAGGACCATGTTCACCATGCTGGGGTCAGCGCTGCAGCCTATTGTAACGGCGACCCTGGTGTCTCAGACACTCACGGAATGGGCGAACAATTTTGCACCAGACTGTGCAGGAGAATAACCTTCCTCTGGATTGTATCAAACTGGCCGACCTAATGGTGCAGGCCTGGTATATGTTTGTGATGCCACTATGGACGCAGCCCCCTTAATTTCTAGGGCTTCAGTGTCTGTGGTGGTATTGCGTCACCTTATCTGGCTCCTGATGGATTTACCTTTTAAGGGCGGAAGACTGTTTGGTGCTTCCCTGGATGACATTTTTAATACTGTCACGGGATGTAAGGGCACCCTTCTTCTTCAGCCTACTAAGGGGAAGGAGCCACGCTGTAAACCGGGTCCTTCTATTCCCACACAGGATAGTTTTTTTTTCGTCAGAGCCCATAAAATTCTCCCAGACTGACAAAAGTGCGGCTGGAGGACAGAAGCGTCCCTGGGTGTGTAAGCCTAACAAGCCGGCACACAAGCCCGCCACCACATGTAGTCTTGCCCCCGCCTGACTCGGGTGGGGGGATGACTTTGCAGGTTCACGGATCGGTGGACCTCTCGGTTCTCCGATCAGTGGGTATGCAATGTGTTCATCTCTGGGTACAGGATATAGTTTCTTTCCTGGCCACCAGACAGATTTCTTCCCTCTAATCTCTCTCTCCTTCCAGCACATCGGGCTGCCCTATTGGGGGCAGTGTAGGACTTGTTGGGGTACTGGGTGCTTTTGCCAGTACCGTCAAAAGAGAAGTTTCAGGGATTTTATTCAAATCTTTTTGTGGTCCCAAAGTCCTAATTGCCTTTGTAAAGGTTAGAAAATTGCGTATGGAATCCATTCGCTTGGTGATTGCTGCGCTCCCCGAGGGATTTTCTGGCGTCCTTGGACATCAAGGACGCCTACTTGCATGTCCCAATCTGTGCGGGTCACCAGAAGTTCATGCACTTTGCCATAGGCAAAGTCCACTATCAACTAGTGGCTCTTCCCTTCAGTTTGGTGTCAGCACTGTGGGTTTTCACCAAGGTGCTTGCCCCGATTCTGGCTTTGCTGAGTCAGCGAGGCATTGCTATCGTGGGCTATCTGGACGATCTTCTGAGGGCAGACTCTGACTCAGAATTAGAGGTAAATGTGTTGATAGCCAGTCAGGCCCTCCGAGAATTTGGTTAGCTGCTGAACATTCAGAAGTTGGTCCTGGTTCCGACTTGGCGTGGAATACCTAGGATTGATCCTGTACTCCTCGGAGACAAGGGTCTTTCTACCCTTGGAAAAATGTCAGACTCTTCAATCTGCGGTAAGGGTGCTGATGTGCCGCAAATGGTCGTCACTCCGTTTTTGCATGAGGGTCCTGGGTCTCGTGGTGGCTTCCTTTGAGGCTGTACCGTGTGCCCGATTCCACACTCGAGCCTTAAAAAAGGAGATCCTATCCAGCTGGGACAGGTCTCCATTATCACTGGATCGTCAGATCCAGGTGAGTCACCTGGTCAGGGCATCCCTGACATGGTGACTGAGATCCCCGGTCCTTTGGTCGGGGAAGTCGTTCCTTCCTGTCCAGTGAACTGTGATCACGTCGGACGCCAGTCTTACGGGCTGGGGCAGAGTCTGGGGAGTTCTATCAGCCCAAGGGCTTTGGACTCCGGACGAATCCTGCCTGCCGATCAATGTCCTGGAACTCCGGGCAATCAGACTGTGTCTCTTCTCGTGGTCACGGAGACCACAGGGGCGCTCAGTCAGGATCCATTTGGACGATGCCACGGCTGTGGCTTATGTCAACCATCAGGGGGGAACGCGGAGCTCGGCTGCAGCGTCCGAGGCCACTCACATCCTGTAATGGGCGAAAAGAAACGTGCCGCCTCTGTCGGCCGTTTACATTCCAGGTGTAGACGTCTGGCAGGCGGACAATCTGAGCCGCCAGCTGTTGGACCAGGGAAAATGGTCCTTACATCCGGAGGTGTTTCAACTCC
Organism: Rana muscosa; assembly: GCA_029206835.1. Lineage (NCBI taxonomy): Eukaryota > Metazoa > Chordata > Amphibia > Anura > Ranidae > Rana > Rana muscosa. The sequence goes on from CM055122.1 coordinate 1,207,956,035, forward strand.
TTTGCCGGAGGTGGGGCACACCGGATGTGGACCTACTGGCCTCTCGACTCAATCACAAGGTGTCGATATTCGTGGCCAGGTCCAGGGATCCCTGGGCAGACGCATCAGGCGCGTTGGTGGCCCCATGGGGTCGGTATCGGCTGATTTATGCCTATCCTCCACTGAAGTTGCTTCCTCGACTACTTCGCAGGGTGGCGGCTGAGGGGATCCCGGTGATCCTCATCGCTCCAGGTTGGTCTTGGTGTCCTTGGTACACCAATCTTGTGCGCCTGGTGGCGGACGTTCCATGGTGACTACCGCTGCGGGAGGACCTTCTGTCTCAAGGTCCCATTCTTCATCCTGTTTTACAGTTGCTGGCTTTGACGGCATGGATATTGAAGCCAGGTGCTGAGGGACCAAGGTCTCTCAGATTTGGTCATCTCGACCATGCTGAGGGCATGGAAATCTTCCTCCAGGAAAGACATACTACTACTACTGTCTTTATGTCCTCGTCCATCGCATTCCAGAGAGTTTAAGCTTCACTCTTTAGACGTGATATGTGCTTTGCAGGTGTACCTGTCTGCTACGGCTTCTTTCGGAAGTCTGACTCGCTGTTTGTGTCTGTATCTGGTCCAAAACAGGGCCAAGCGTTTTCGTCTGCCACCATTTCTCGGTGGATCAGGCAGACCGTCATTCAGGCCTATGCCCTTAAGGGGCGGGTGCCTCCCTTTCCGGTTATGACACACCGAACCAGGGCACTTGGTGCTTCCTGGGCTTTCCGGCATCAAGCGTCTGTTTCACACTCGTGCAAGGCGGCGACCTGATCATCTGCACATACCTTTTCAAAGTTTTATAGGGTTGATGTGGAGGCATCTACTGATGCTTCCTTCGGCCGCAAGGTTCTGCAGGTGGCTGTTTTAAGTTGCAACTCCTCCGTTGAGGAGCTCTGCTTGTTTGCGGTGAAGTTTGTTTTTTTCCTTGATACTATTCCCACCCCTCGTTCTTTGACACTGCTTTGGGATGTCCCACTTTGTCAAGATTGAAGATGCTGTGTCAGTCCATGGACGGTAAGAGAAAATAGGATTTTTTTGTACCCACCCCTCCTATTTTTAGGTTGTACTGCTTTGTTACAAACTGAGGCAGCTGGCTGCAGGGAGGAGGGTCATGTCCGGAGGGACCGCCCCCTGGGCAGGGCTGTTCAGCTCTGGTAATGTAATCTATGTTAAAACAGCTAACATTCTGCCTAGTCTTCTCCTATGAGCAGGAACATAACCCACTTTGTCAAGATTGAAGATGCTGTGTCAGTCCATGGACGTCAGAGAAAAGGATTTTACAAAAAAAATCCTATTATTTAGGTAAATACTTGACGAGGGACCCCAAGCAATAATATTATCCCACTTTTGACTAAATGTAAGCGTAAAATCGACATTTCAAATTGGCTCCCCCTATCAGTGGCAGGGAGATGTAATTTGATAAAAATGGTATGGATGCCACAATTGCTATATCTGCTGCATAATTCCCCGGTGTGGATATATAAGAAGAAATGGTTTAACAAAAATTTTTACTTTGTTTAGAGAGTTAAGCGGAGGTCCACCCTGAAAATTTTTTTACATAAAAAATCCCCAAAAAAAGAAAAAAATTTATGAAAAAAAAAAAATAGATATATATATACTTACCCTAAATGCCTGTTGCTATGCGGAAGTCCCCTAATCTGCCTCTAACGTGCCTCTTCTCGTCTGCGGTGGGTCTCCTTATGCTTCCTCTTCTTGTGAATGGGGCGCACTGCCTTCTGGGAACTGTGTGTATCCCAGGAGACAAGCCACCCATTCACAAAGCGCTGTGCGAGTGGCGCATGCACAGTAGGAAACTGGCAGTGAAGCCGTAAGTCTTCACTGCCTGTTTCCCTTAGGATGGAGGAGCCGGGACCTGACAGCAGCGACCGATCGCCGTGGCGGGACCGACATTGCGGGCTAGTAGGACAGGTAAGTGTCCTTATTAAAAGTCAGCAGCTACACTGTTAGTAGCTACTGACTTTAAAAAAATAAATAAAAAAAATGGCTGCACCTCCGCTTTAATATGGAAAATGGGCCAGGCCAGAATTAGTCTACATACCCAACAACTACCAACGGGGGGGGGATTAGCGGTGCCACACCCCCGGAGCTACTTTTTGGTGGCACAGTTGCAGCACTTAAGGGGTGTCACATAATACAGTAGTAGATCTGTTGAAGGCGGACTCCTTTTTTTCATAAAAACCCTACAGTAACGATGGTCATACAGGTTTGGAAAGATGTTAAGTTGCTAATGGGATACAAGGGGGTACTAGATTATACCCCTCTTTGGAATAACAGGAATCTACAGGAGCTGGTGGCCATAGAAAAGATTAAATACAGGGGACTTAATGCATATGGTATGGAGATGCCCAAAACTATTTTGATATTGGTCTGGGGTCCTCGATACCATAAATATAATATACAGGACTAATTTGAAAATGGATGCAAGACTTTGTGTCCTGGGACTTAGGGAGAAAATGAGTGAAGCAGCAAGTAAAACAGCGGTGGTAGCGGTTGCGGAAATAAACAGAGAATATATCCATATGCCCTGTGCTCTTTGAATGAAGGAACTTACCTGTTAGTTGCAGCCCTTACCTAGCGGTATGTTGAGGATCTTTATTGATGTGGCATTGTAATATCAGAGCGGCTAGGGCTAAGATTAAATCTAAATACGTAAAGGTATAGGAAGGGGATACTAATTAATACTACTAATTATTTACCAATATACCGATGTACCTACACATCGATATACACATATACATGTGCACATGCATATACACACACATATATATATATATATATATATATATATATATATATATATACACACACACGTACCATTAATACTACTGATCAGGCTATATGAAAATGTAATGGAAGGAGCAGAGAATAGGAGATGTCTTATTTTTACTTTGGTGGGCTTTAAATTAGCCAAAAATCATACAATCTACAGGGTGTACCAAGATGGCCGCTGCTCGACCTCAGAAGGCTACTGTGCATGCGCTGTGACTCCACCCCTGAGATGATGAGACTGTGCAAGGAGACGCGCGCGAAGCACCCGCACCCACAGGGAGAGGGGGGGGGGAATGGCGGCGCACCCGGCGGTATTATCAGGCCACTCATGGCTCCCACCAATGGAAGGAATCTTCAGGAGAGGACTGCACCTGGAGGCAGCGCCTATGAGTATAGCGTCTAGCGCCACAGCACCGTGTACACATGGAGGCAGTGTAAGGTGCACATGGAGGCAGTGCCAGGTACATATGGGAGGCAGCGCCAGGCACATATGGATGCAATGTTAGGCCAGAAATTCATGAGTGCAGAGTTAGGTGCACATGGAGGCATCACCAAGTACACATGGACTCAGTTTTAGGTGCACATGGAGGCATCACCAGGTGCACATATATGCAGTGTGAGGTGCACATGGAGGCAGCACCAGGCACACATAGATGCAGTGTTAGGTGCACATGGAGGCATCGGCAGGTGCACAAGCATGCAATGTTAGGTGCACATGGAGGCACCACCAGTTCCACATGAACTCATTGTTAGGTGCACATGGAGGCATCACCAGGTGCACAAGTATGCAATGTTAGGTGCACATGGAGGCCGCACTAGGTACACATGGCTGCAGTGTTTATGTGCACATGAATGCAGTGTCACGCATGCATGCAGTGTCAGGTACACATGAGGAAAAAAAAAAGAATGCCACTGAAGTGCTCTAAAAGGTACCTTGTGCTGTCTTGCCCTGGAATAGTCAGCCAAAAGCCACAGAGGAGAAGGAGGTGCTCCTGGATGTTTTAGACAGGCCCCAAAAAGATCCACAGAAAAACAGGCTCCCATACTTATGTGATGCATTTAGCAATCCAAGTGATGGGACTCCATCCTGCAGGAGAGCATGAACCTGCAATGGTTACACCATATGACGGTGAGGCAGGGCTTATCTGTGATCCTGCAGTTTTGGATGAGGACAGGAAAAAAGAATACCTGAGGGGGGAGTAACTCTTTCTTTTATAGAGTTACGTGGTCCTGTGAGTTAATCGGGGCGGGGCCATTAACCCTTAGTTAATTGCTGCCATGAAGGTACCAGGAAAATACAATTACATTTTTGGTTGTAACATGAGAAAATTCAAGGGGTGTGAATACTTTTTTCAAGACACTGTATTTGTCCCAAATTTGGGGCAAATATATTGAGAGAAAAAGTAGAAGACATAGTTCAGAGTGACACAATGACCATGGGGATCATTGTACGAGTCCTTAATTATTATTATTATTATTATTATTATTATTATTATTTTTTTTTTATTATTTTAAAGTGTTTATTGTGTTTCAAAATAAAAGGAGTACTACAAAAACAGTGCCAATTTGGCATACCTTGGCTTAATTAACTTGCATACAAACGAAAACAAGCAAAGGAGAGGGACTAATAAGAAATAGCTGTTACAAAATTATGTCAAATCTCTAGGTATTAGAAAAGGACAATCAATTTTGAATCAAACATGCATATAACCAAAAAAAAAAATTGTATCACTATGACGAACATGTTGAACAATGGGTAAAGAGAACTAAAGAGGGTAACAGTGGAGTAGTAAATGATATGACATTTCTTGAGTACAGCTTAGGGAACTAAACAGATAAGTGGTGTAAGGGGGAAGGGAGGGCACAAAACTTGGTTGAGGGTAGGAGGGGAATTGGGGCGGATTGAGAAGTAGGTATAGTAGTCATAGATGGTCTGACGATGTTGGATGGTAAGGATAGGACCAGTATGTATCAGCTAGCACAAAGGTGTGCTTCTACAGTCATTGATCCACAATTCCCAGGTTTTGGTAAATCACTTTGTGGATATATTGGCTTTGGCAAATGGGAATTCCATTAGGAAATGCAGATTAAGTAGTTGAATGGTGTCTTTCAGTAGAGGAGGGTAAGAAGATTTCCATTTTTTTTTTTTGCAATTGCTAGTCGTGCTGCTATCAGAATGCGTGTCACCAGTGTTTGTAGATGCCTAGGCCAAGTAGGAATTGAGAGCCCCAGGAGCAGATCCAGTGGGGACATTGGGATGGTAATGTCACACAAAGAGGATTTGTTTCCTCACCTTTTCCCAGTATTTTTTGATGGATGGGCACTCCCACCAAATGTGTGAGAGAGACCCAGTATTATTGCAGCCTCTCCAGCATTTAGATGACATGGCAGGGTATTTTGTTGCCAACCTTTCTGGGGTGAAATACCATTTGTGGAACAATTTCTGTACTGATTCCCAGTGGTTGATGCAGTGAGATGGACATAGAGGGATTGTGAGGACTCTCTGCCATTGTTTAAGAGTGGGTGGCTGGTCTACTAGTGAAGACCAATACTGGGTGGATGAGGAGAGTATATCCGAAGAAGGTTTAGTGATCAGCTTGTAAACTAGGGAGATTCCTTTGGCTTTAGAGTCATTAAGGTTGTACTATTTTAATAAGGCAAACAAAAAAAAGAGTCATATTTGACCAACGTAGTTTAGATAAAACAGATCTTATCTGTAGGTAGATAAAGAATGTTTTATTGGATAGGCCAAGTTGTTGTACTAGGTGAGAAAAGGGATGGAGTCTGGATGTTGAGAAAAGCATTCCTATGTTGGTAATACCAGCCTTAGTCCAATCCGACAGGGGTAAGTCCGAGGTTAGAAGAGGTATAGCTTCAATGGGTAATGCAGATAGAGTGTTCAGTGATATCTCTGTGTCAAGTTGCGAGATTGCTGCCCACACCTTTAGGGAGGCAGTGATGGTACCAAGTGGGTAGTGCTTAGGGTTGAGGTTAAGCCAGGTGGCGGCTAGGACATGTTTGGTGTTTGTAAGGAGTACAGTAGCCTCTATTTGAGCCAGGTTGAGAGGTGTTTGTCTGTCCACCAAACCTTCAATTGGTCTAAGATTGTTGTGCGGTAATAAGCTTGAACGTCCGGTGCACCTAAGCCGCCATGTTGAACTGGAGATAAGAGTATAGCTTTTTTTTCACTCTGGGACATTTATGTTGCCAAATAAAGGTGTTGATGATTCCCTGGTGCTTTCTTATTTGATCTTGTACAAGTGGAAAAGGTATTGTACGAAAAAGGTAAAGGATGTGCGGAAGTAGATACATTTTTGCTTGAGCAATCCTTCCAGCCCAAGAGGCTGGAATATGGCTCAGTTCTTTTGCTAGCCATGTGAGCCTGCCCACGAGGTCTTCTAAGTTGGTTCTTAGTAATATATGGCTTGGGAACGTCAGATGGTTTCCTAAATAGGGGAGACAAGAGTTGGGAGCCCAAGCAAAAGGGGAATTAGAGGAGATGATCTTAGTGGTTTGGTGGTCTAGGCCCAGATTAAGCATAAGGGATTTGCTGTGGTTACGTTTATAGAGGGAAATTGCACCGAATGCATCCAGGACTCGTTGAACTGCAGGAAGGGATACTAAGGGATTAGTAAGGGCTATTATGACATCATCGGCGTAAAGTCCAATTTTATGATCAACAGCTCCAATTTTTATACCCGAGATCGATGGATCATATCTTATGGATTGTGTTAAAGGTTCCATTATCATGGTAAATATGAGGGGGGGGCAATGGACACCCCTGTCTGGTGCAATTGGTAATTTTAAAGGGTTGGAGATGACGCCCGAGGTCCAGATGTGCGCAATTGGGTGAGTGTATAGGCCCAGTATGGCTGATAGTTGCCAGACAGTCCAAATTTACGGAGTGCCGCCTCCATGTATGGCCAATAGACCCTGTTGAACTCCTTCTCTTGGTCCAAAGACAGGAAGAGAGAAGGCGTTCTATTGTGCTCCGCCCACTGAGTTAGGTCAATAAAGTGTCTGGTACCATCTGAGGCCTATCTAACCGAGACAAAACCAACTTGGTCAGGGTGTATAATCTGGGGGATGACAGTAGAGAGGCGCTGTGCAAGGAGTTTGGCATATAGTTTTGGAGAGATTGGACGGTAGTTGGCGGGGTTGTCTGCAGGTTTTCTCGGTTTAGGAATGGTGACCACTAGGGCATGAAGTGACTCTTTGGGGATGTTACCCGTGGTTGCAAACTGATTATACGTGTTGCAAAGATGAGGGACTAAAGGGTGGGCAAATTGTTTATAGTACTGACTGGGCAGATCGTCAGGGCCTGGGGCTTTGTGTAGGGGTAAAATTTGGATCAGTTTGTGGATTTCAGAGTGTGAGAAAGGAGCTGCAAGAAGGTCAAGTTGTTCTGGAGAGATAGCAGGCAGGGAAATAGAGGATAAGAAGTTTGATACGTCTGCTTGGTTCGGTGGGGGTAGGGGATCTGTTTCTGCAAGGTTGTATAGTTTTGCATACAAGTTACTGAATTAATTGGCAATGTCAAGTGGGTTAGTTAAGCACCTGCCTTGAGAGTTAGTGAGGAACGCATTTTTTATTTTTTTTTATTGGATAGTTGCTTCTTAAATTGTCTGGCCATAAAGGCCCCTGGTTTGTTGGCTGCTGTGTGGGTTTGTAATCTGAGTCATTTAATATAGTAATCAAACTACTTGCAAAGGTGATCACTTAGTTGGTAACTGAGATTTTTAAGCTCCAGGGAAATAGCCTCCGAGGGGGATTTTTTATTTGTGAGTTCTAGGGTACGGATCGGTTTTAGGAGGGATTCTGTGATGGAGGAGTACATTTTTTTGGAACGGGCCCAAAGTTTTATGAAGAGATCTCGTAGGCAAGCTTTGTGGGCGTTCCACAAAATAGCATGATCAGTTACAGAGTTAACATTATGTTGGAAGTAAGTCTCAATCTTGGATTGTATTTGAGCTTCAAAAGATGGGTTGTTAAGAAGGGAGGTGTTTAATCTCCAAATGGTGTGTCTAGGAGTTTGGGTCGGGGAGGTTAGTTTGATAGTGATTGGTGTGTGGTCAGACCAGGAAATTGTTCCTATGCAGGATTCAGAAATGGATTGAAGTAGATGTTTATCTGTAAGGAATAGATCAATCCGAGAGTAAAGCCCCGTACACACGGTCAGACTTTTGGCCAACAAACTTCATTTTGAGCAAGTTGGACCAACAATCCGACTGTGTTTACGCTCCATCGGACAAACTTGTTTTGCTTTTTTCTTGTTTTCATCGGACAAATGTTGGGTCTGCAAACGGACAAATTTTGCCCAACAAAAGTCAGATGGAGCAAAGTCCGACTGTGTGTACAGAAAACCATCAGAGTTTTGTCTGATGTACAAAACAACTAATGTTAAAATCAACCAACAATAGCAGAAGTTGACCAAAGGGTGGCGGTAACGAGCAGAAAAACCATGTGATGTTGCAAAACGTTTTGGGAAAGTTTGCAGAAAAGTCAGAGGGTGTGTATGCTATGGGTGTTCCCGACCAACTCCGTTCGGACAAAAAACCACGGAAAAGTCTGATGGAAGTCTGACCGTGTGTATGGGGCTTAAGACTGGTGAGAGGAGGAGAAAAAGGTATAGTCTTTCTGTATCATGCAGGCACCTCCAAGGGTCATATAGGTCCTCTTGTTGAGTAGGGCGGCTAATGTGGAAGGCCTGCTTCTTTTAGTATTAGAAGTATCTAGTGTGGGGTCAACCACGTCATTGAAGTTGCCACAAATTATCAAAGGTGAGGATCTGTATGGTGCTAGTTTGGCAAAGAGGGTGGCGTCCATATTTTCTGGGCTGTGTTAGGGGCATAAATATTGACTATGGTGAGAGGGCGGTTGTTTATTGTAGCTGACAGGATTAGAAATACACCGTCCTTGTCAGACTCACAGTGATGAAGTTTGAAATTTACTGCTGCGCTTATAGCGATCATCTTTTCTTTTTTGGGGCATTTGCAAAGAAGCAGTGAGGGTATCTTTTGTAGCTGCATTGGGGTTGCTTAAGTTTGGAGAAGTGGGTCTCTTGTACGCAGAGCACATCAGAATGTTGAAATAGTGCTTCTTTCCAAAGAAGATTGCGTTTGAAAGGCAAATTTAGGCCTTTAGCATTTAAGGAGGTGAGCGTGAGGGTCATGGAGGAAAGTGGTTTCAGGGGTGTGGGCAGGGGGAAAGAGACTATACCTTTTAGTGGTACCTGATAAATATAAGATCAAGTAAGTCAATGCTGTTTTTGCAGGAGACAAATGTTCAGAAAACAGTATGTCTACTAAAAAACAAAATAACTGCAATTATGAGGAGCAATAAACAATGCTTGAATAAACCGTAAAAAGAGCAAGTGTTACAGTCCTGTGTGCCTAGCACACTTTAACCTGAGGGGTGGAGAAGAAAAGAGAAAAGGGTGTCACCCAGGCTGGATTTGAGTAGGCCAAGAACCTAGCTAAGGCTTAGATCAGTTTTTTTTCGACCAATTTTGGATGTCAGGTTCCTGGAATCGGGTGGTGAGCGAGATGAACTGTTTTGTCCCGTGTCTCTAGAGGTGATGGGGAGAAGTCCCCAGTTGGTCAACTTCTTGTAACCATGTTTTGGTGTGAGAATTTGGAAATTTTTTTGTTGGTGAGAGACCAGCAATTTTGTTTGAAAACCCCATCTGTAAACTATCTTCTTCTGTTGGAGAATAGAGGTAATAAGGGTAAAGGCTCTGCTCATTTCCATTGTGTCAGGAGACAGGTCAGTGTACAGCTTAACATTAGTGTACGGGGCCGGCAAGGGTTTCAAGTATCTGGTGGAGGAGAGAATTTGCTCCTTGACATGGAAGAAATGTATGCGGGCCAAAACATCCCTAGGAATGTCATCTGGCAGGTGTGTGATGGTTTAGCAATTCTGTGGGCCCGATCGATCGAAGTGTCGCAAACGTTAAGGCATGGGAGTAAGGTTGAAATGAGTTGTTGCAAGTATGACATTATTTTGTTCGGTTTGATCTGCTCTGGGATACCTCTGAATCTGATATTATTCCGCCTTGAGCGGTCTTCCAAATCTGCTAATTTCAGTTTAATATGGTGGATTTCTTCCGTATGATGTTTGTGTGCATCTAGCAATTTGTTATGCACTTTGGAGTAATCTTTTAAGTTATCCTCCAGAGCATCTGTTCTTTCTTCCAGGCAGTCTATTCTATCATGCATCTGGGACATAGATATCTGCAGCTCCCTGTGTAAATCTTGCTGTAAAGTGAGGAACATAGATTTTAGTATTGCTTCAGTGACAGTGTTGTCAGTGACAAGGATGCCTGCAAAGGAGGGAGCGTTTTGGGTGCTGTGTGTCCCTGCTACAAAAGAGGACCAAAGATGTTTTTTGGCCTTTGGCTCCTTGTTTGCAGGGGAGCCTCTTACCTCTGTCTGATGTCCTCCGGAGCAGTCATCTGGAAGGGGGAGAGTGTCCATGTTTTCTCTCTGGGCAGCAGCAGAGGGGTCTCTTGGTGATTGCAGCAATAGAGCAGACCTGACAGGCAGATTAGCTGAGCCAGCGTGGAACATGTTGCTGGAGCCGGCACCATCTTGGATCTCCTGCATGGCAGTGGCTGGCGGATAATAGTCGGTGAGACGGCGGGGTAGCGGCGGGTTGTAACGCTGCCTCAACATGCCCTGAAGTGTCCCCGGATCCTCCGCTCTGATAGAGTAAGCTGCGGGGAGGAAAGGAGGCTGTGGGTTGCCGTTATCCAGGCCGTGGAGCGGAGCTCGGAGAATAGGCAGCCATCCTGGTCCGCAGCAGGCCACGTCCCCTTGTATGAGTCCTTACTTTTTAAAGGGCTTGTTTTTCTGATGAGGATTGTCACTCCCACTTTTCCAGACGTAATTGAAGGAAACATATAGTTACATAGTAGGCGAGGTTGAAAAAAGACACAAGTCCAACCTATGTGTGTGATTTTATGCTGACATTACATTGTATATCCATGCATGTTGTGGTCGTTCAGGTGCTGAAATTGCTGCTGTCAAACACAAATCCTCTGTTCTTCTTGAGGAGGTGGAGAGTTGGAACTTTCCTATGTACTAGATCCATCAGATTCTGCAAGAGAGGCATGGATATCGGTCCAGGATTCACATTCCTTGGTCCGGGCCTTTATTCAAGGGGTGGTGCGTTTAAATCCGCCAGTTAAGTCTCCCTTGTGCCCGTGGGATTTGAATCTAGTTTTGTCCATATTACAAAAACAGCCTTTTGAACCAATATGCCATATTCCTTTGGTCCTTTTGACAAGGAAGTTGTTTTTTTCTGGTCACTATATCCTCTGCTAGAAGGGTATCAGAATTGGCAGCTTTTTCTTGTAAAAAGCCATATCTAATTATCCATAAAGACAGAGTTGTGTTGCTTCCTCACCAAACCTTTCTGCCTAAAGTGGTGTCAGGATTCCATCTGAACCAAGATGTTGTCCTACCTTTTTTTCCCAGATCCACATTCTGCAGAAGAAAAATTGTTGCACTCCCTGGATGTAGTGAGAGCAGTCAAGGTCTATCTGAAAGCAACAGCTCAGATACAGAAAACTGATGTTTTGTTTGTGCTGCCAGAAGGTCCCAGGAAGGGCCAGCCAGTGTTGAAACCTAATATCTCTAAGTGGATTTGGCATGTTATTGTTCAGGCTTATGGTTTGAAGAGGAAAGTTGCTCCTTTTCATGTGAGAGCACACTCTACCAGAGCAGTAAGTGCTTCATGGGCAGTGCATCACAGGCCTCCATGGCTCAGATCTGCAAGGCTGCAACTTTGTTTTCGGTCCATACATTCACTAGATTCTATCAGGTGGATGTAAGAGGGCATGAGGATGCCACTTTCGGGCGCAGTGTGCTGCAGGCAGCAGTATAGGTCCTCACATCTGATGGCGGTCTGCTTTGATCTGTGTCTCCCTTCCCTCAAGATAGCATTGCTCTGGAACATCCCGTTAAGTAATTAGTATGGCTCTGTGTCCCGTTATGTACAAAAAAGAAAATAGGATTTTTTACAACCGCTTACCTGTAAAATCCTTTTCTTGGAGTACATCACGGGACACAGAGATCCATCCCCTCTTATGGGATTTGTATTGCTTTTCTACAAAAACGGAGGTACTCCCCGTATGGGAAGGGTTATATAGAGGGGGACTTGTTTTGTCTTGGGTGTGCCAGTGTCCAATCACCTGGAGGTGGTATATAGCCCATTAAGTAATTAGTATGGCTCTGTGTCCTGTGATGTTTTTCAAGAAAAGGATTTTACAGGTAAGCTGTTATAAAAAAAAAAAATCCAATTTTTTTCACCTTTGCTGCGTACCAATGTAATAATAATTTGTAGGAATTCAATTGTAATCTTGTGCTAATTGAGAATTTATGTGCTAAAATACATGCATTCTCCCACTGAGTATCTGAGAAGTGCAATTGAAGAGCAGATTCATATTGGCTTCTGAATCAGGCCAAATCTGCAGTATCAGCTTGTGGGAGACATGAGTACATTAAGGAGGTAGTTTTCTCAATTTGATCGCCAGTCAGATTGATTAAAGGGTGTAGGATCATTGATCCCTGAAAGAAGATAATGACAAATTTGCCTATAGTTCCAATGTGTAAAGGCCAAAGGTGCAAGGTCACTCAGCAACTTATCATATGTTAAAACCCTGCCTGTGGCCACACAATGTGAGGCTAGTAAGGGAGCTTTGTCTTTTGTGAGGAATTTTTTTAAACCCAAGCCTGGGGGAAAATCTGGATTGTTGAAAAGTGGTGTGAGCGGCCCCAGGACTGTGGAAGTGTGATAAGGTGGTTTTGTGGAAAACTTTTAAGGTTGCTCCAATTAATAGATGTTGTTTAAGATCTGGAGGACATTTAGCCCAGGGAATCCAAGGTGAAAATGTCAAAGGGACCTCAGTGAAACTCTCTTCTAGGGACACCCAATCCTTATTGGCGGAATGGCAATGCCAATCGACAATTCTGACCATATGTGTAACATAGTAGTATAGATTAAAATTTGGGAAACCACAACGGTTTCTTGTGTGCCCATAAAAATTTCCAAAGTAGAGCTTGTAACGGTTTGAAAAAAAAAAAAACTGGCTGGTAAGTTAATTGGTAATATTTGGAAAATATATAATAGTCATGGAAATATGGTAATTTTAACAATGACAGCTCAGCCGAACCAGAAAAAAAAAAAAGTGTTTTAGCGACCACTTTGAAAGATCCTGTTCAATCTGACGGAGCATTGGTTTGAAGTTACATGTGGAAATATTGTTCAGCAAAGGTGTAAGCCAGACCCCTAAATATTTGAGTGCATGGGACAGGGCAATGTAAGAGAACTGTCAGCGCGCTCCGGGCGCAGATGCGCCAATGCGCATGCGCGCGGGCGCTTGCACGTTCACGGGAACGCGTCCACGCTTTCCTCTGGCGCCAGTCGGCCTATTTAAGGGGCGCACTGACACCAGTCTAGCGCTGACGGATCTTCAGTGTTCCAGTACCCCTACCTGCTATTACCTGAATCTGCCTGATACCTGTTACCGAACCTTGGCTTCCCCTGACCTTGCTGCTGGACTTCGCTACTTCTCTGATTACCAGTTTCTGAACCCGGCTTCCTGTTGATCTCGCTCCTGCCTAATGTCTATGAACCCTGCTGTCCGCCTGCTGCTGAACGTGGCTATCCATGTGACTACGCTCCTGTTTCCTGTTTGGCTCAATTCCGTTTCCTGGGTCTCTGCAACTTCGGTCCTGCGATCTGCTGCGACCTTCTGCCATCCCGGAGTCGCATCATCTGTTCCAGGCTTCCAGGGCTGCTTCTGCAGGCACTTGTGTTCCTCCGGTCCCTTGGTTTCTCCTGTCCTCACCTCCAGCGGAGCCAGGGCCCGGAGATACAAGAGAGGCTGACCTTGTCACTTCAGACTCCAGTCAGGTACGTGACAGTATCCGTCAGCCAGCAATGGAGTCTGAAAGGGAGGCCTCATCTTTGGTGGACTTTTGCCAATCCCTCTCTGCACTATCCCGGACAGTACAGAACCTTCAAACCAATCTGAACCAGATGGAAGATCAGCTCCTGAACCAGCTTGATGCCTCACCTGCTTCCACCTCTCCTGCTGTTGTGAGCTCTTCTGTGCAAACCGATTTCAGTCTGCTCTGCGTGTCCGTCACTCCTCCAGAACCCAGAGTGCCATTGCCTGAGCGATTTTCCGGGGATCGCAAGCAGTATTGCACCTTCCGAAATACCTGTGAACTTTATTTCTCCTTGTTACACCGAACCTTCTCTTCTGAAAACATCAAAGTGGGGTTCATCATTACCTTACTGCTTAAAGAACCTCTTTCCTGGGCTCATCATCTTCGGGAACAACACGATCCGGCTTTGACAACCGCTAACTCCTTCTTCTCTGCTATGTCCCAGCTGTATGCTGATCCTTTTCTCCAGCAGACTGCAGAATTCACTCTCAGCAGACTCCAGCAAGGCCTAAGGTCTGTTGAAGACTATGTGTTGGACTTTCGTGTTCTGAGCACAGATACCCAGTGGAATAGGGCCGCTCTCCACCATCAGTTTTGTTTCAGACTTTCTGATTCTTTAAAAGACGAACTAGCCCGTGTGGGCATACCCACATCCCTGGAAGATTTGATCAACTCTGTTATTCAGATCGATCGGCGGCTACGAAAAAGACAATCGGAGAGGACCAATACCACGCCACCAGTATCTTCTAGTACCATCTCCTCTCTCTCTGCAATCTCCACCAGGACACGGGAAGTGCCCATGAGGAACAAGGGGTACAATGACCCATCCTGTGGAAGTTTCCCTAGACCACCTCTGTCTTCTTCGGAACGCCTATGGCGACAACGTAACAGACTTTGCTTTTACTGCGGAAAGACTGGCCATTTCATACAGACTTGTCCTGTGAAACCTGCCAAAGCCGCTTCTCCGCTGCCCTACATGATGCATCTTCCCGGAAAGGGCCAGTCCCACCTTTCCCTTCCGCTCCAGCTATCTGAAATGACTATTCTTGTATCCGCTATTATAGATTCTGGCGCTTGCAGCTGCTTTGTGGATTCAGCATTTGCCACTTTACATCGGCTGTCTCTATGTACCAAGAAGCAGGGATTTGCAGTTCATCTGGCTGATGGCTCTGGTCTCAAGTCCGGGCCTGTAACCCAAGAGACTGTACCCATCTCCTGCCAAACTTCCTCTGGGCACCGGGAGCTTCTCTGTCTGGATTTGATCGCCTCACCCATGTTTCCTATTATTCTGGGGTTACCTTGGCTAAAGGCCCATAATCCCCATATTGACTGGTGCTCTGGAGATGTCTCCTTCTCATCCAATTATTGCCGGACACATTGTTTTCCTGAAGGGACTTTTAATCTTGCTTCGCTCCTCAGTATCTCCCCGGACCCCGAAACACTGAAACTGGTACCTGTTGCCTACCATGAATTCCTAGACGTCTTCAGCAAGAAAAGTGCAGATACCTTGCCCCCACACAGGACTTATGATTGCCCCATAGAACTTTTACCAGGATCAGAGATCCCTTTCGACCGAATTTATCCGCTTTCGGAGCCTGAATTGGAAGCCCTGCACAAATACATAGACAAAAGCCTGGAGAAAGGGTTTATTCGGCACTCCTCTTCGCCAACAGGGGCTGATATTTTATTTGTGGAAAAGAAAGACCACTCTCTGAGGCCCTGTATTGACTAACGGGATCTTAATAAGATAACTGTCAAAAATTGTTACCCGCTTCCGCTGATCCCTGAATTGTTCCAGAGGTTGCGAGGAGCACAGATATTTACCAAACTTGACTTGAGGGGAGCTTACAACTTAGTCCGGATCAAGGAGGGACATGAATGGAAGACAGCCTTTAGGACACGCTTCGGGCATTTTGAGTACTTAGTTATGCCCTTCGGTCTCTGCAATGCCCCTGCCACCTTCCAGCACCTGGTAAATGATGTGTTCCGGGACTTTCTTGATCTATTTATTATAGTTTACCTTGATGACATCCTTATTTTCTCCGATACGAAGGAATTACATCGTACTCATGTGAGGAAGGTCTTGAGTAGACTTTGTGAACATCACCTCTATGCCAAAGCTGAGAAGTGTGACTTCGAAAAGCAGACTATACAGTTTCTCGGACTTGTCATCTCTGATGATGATATAGCCATGGATCCTCAGAAGGTCGCTGCAGTCCTAGAATGGCCGGTTCCGACTGACAGGAAAGTGGTGCAAAGGTTTGTGGGATTTGCCAATTTTTATAGAAAGTTCATTAAAAACTTTTCCGGCATAATCTCTCCCATCACTCAGCTAACCAAACAACATGTCCCTTTTCGATGGACCTCGGAAGCACAAGTATCCTTTGAACAACTAAAGACCCTGTTCACTTCAGCTCCCATCCTGAAGCATCCCGACCCGTCCCTGGCCTATGTCTTGGAGGTAGATGCCTCCGAAAGTGCCATTGGGGCTATTCTATCCCAGCGACAAGGTCCCAAATCTCTACTACATCCCGTAGCCTTCTTCTCCAAAAAACTGAACCCGTCTGAAAGAAACTATGACGTTGGTGATCGGGAATTGCTAGCCATTAAAGCGGCACTTGAGGAATGGCGTTACTTGTTAGAGGGATCCTCTCACCCTATCCTCATTTTTACCGACCATAAAAATTTGGAATATTTAAGAACAGCCAAGCGACTAAGACCCCGGCAGGCAAGATGGGCGTTATTTTTCTCCCGCTTCATATTCCACATCACCTTCCGTCCAGGCTCCAAAAATGGCAAACCTGACGCGCTCTCGCGCATGTTCCTTGATCCAGTCCAACCTTCTGAGCCAGACACTATTCTGCCTGCCAAGAATTTCCTTATTCTCCAATCGGACCTGATTTCCCAAATAAAGGCAGATGTGACTGAGCACCCACCTTCTCAAGATTTACCTCTCCAGTTTAAGGACAGACTCTATTTCCACAATGAACAGATTTTTGTTCCAGAACAGGTCAGAGTCTCTGTTCTCAAGCGATGTCATGATCACCCCCTGGCAGGCCATTTCGGCATTCACAAGACTACAGACCTGATTTCCCGTTCCTTTTGGTGGCCTGACCTGACACAGGACTGTAACAAATACGTAAAATCTTGTGTCACATGCCTGCGCTGTAAAACCAATTGAGCCAAGACTTGGGGTCTCCTAGAAAGTCTCCCTATACCAAAGAAACCCTGGAGTATGATATCCATGGATTTCATCGTGGAACTTCCCCCATCTGAGAATTTCACCTCCATATTTGTCGTGGTAGACCGCCTGACCAAAATGGCACATTTTGTACCCCTACAAGGCACCCCGTCTGCCGCTGAGACGGCCTCCACATTCATCAAAGAAATTGTAAAACTGCATGGAGTCCCCGATAACATTGTCTCGGACCGAGGGGTGCAGTTCACTTCAAGATTTTGGAGGTCCCTGTGTGAAGCACTAAACATTGAACTCCGTCTGTCCACTGCTTACCATCCTCAGACAAATGGACAGACGGAGAGGACTAATCAGACTTTGGAGCAATACCTACGGTGCTTCACCTCCTTCTCTCAAGATGATTGGTCTTCTCTTCTTCCACTGGCGGAGTTTTCCTATAACAACTCCATTCACTCTGCTACCAAGCAATCTCCTTTTTTTTTGCTAACTATGGATATCACCCTTCCTTTTTGCCTGAGGTGCCCATAGAATCCTCCGTACCTGCTGTACAGGACAGACTGGACTTTTTTAACTCCAACAACAAAGTGCTCCAGGATACCATCTCTAAAGCCCAGATAAGCAACAAAAGGTTCTTTGACAAGAAGAGAAGGGGTAACTTGAACCTGGAACCAGGAGACAAGGTCTGGTTGTCTACTGCAAATTTAAAACTCAGGTGTCCTTCCAAAAAACTTGGCTCTAAATTTTTGGGGCCTTTTCCAGTTAAAAGGAGAATCAACCCTGTGGCCTTTGAATTGATTTTACCTAAAAGTCTGAAAATCCATCCCGTGTTCCACATCTCTTTATTAAAAACAACGGTACCTAACCCGTTTCCCAACCGAGATCCAGAAAACCCTTCTTCAATACTCGTCGAAGAATACGAAGTTGAAGCTGTACTGGACTGTAAAACCAGGAGGGGCCAAACACAATTCCTGATTAAGTGGAAAGGTTATGGCTCAGAAGAGAACTCCTGGGAACCAGCCTCCAATGTGCATTTCCCACAGAAAGTTTGTGCCTTTTTTCAGCGCCATCCGGAAAAGAAGCCCCTAAGGGGCAGCCGGAGGCTGCCCTTAGGGAGGGGGCAATGTAAGAGAACTGTCAGTGCGCTCCGGGCGCATCCGCGTGCGCAGATGCGCCAATGCGTGCGCAGATGCGCCAATGCGCGCGTTCGCGGGAACGCGTCCACGCTTTCCTCTGGCGCCAGTCGGCCTATTTAAGGGGCGCACTGACACCAGTCTAGCGCTGACAGATCTTCAGCGTTCCAGTACCCCTACCTGCTATTACCTGAATCTGCCTGATACCTGTTACCGAACCTTGGCTTCCCCTGACCTTGCTGCTGGACTTCGCTACGTCTCTGATTACCAGTTTCTGAACCCGGCTTCCTGTTGACCTCGCTCCTGCCTAATGTCTATGAACCCTGCTGTCCGCCTGCTGCTGAACCCGGCTATCCATGTGACTACGCTCCTGTTTCCTGTTTAGCTCAATTCCGTTTCCCGGGTCTCTGCAACTTCGGTCCTGCGATCTGCTGCGACCTTCTGCCATCCCGGAGTCGCATCATCTGTTCCAGGCTTCCAGGGCTGCTTCTGCAGGCACTCGTGTTCCTCCGGTCCCTTGGTTTCTCCTGTCCTCACCTCCAGCGGAGCCAGGGCCGGAGATACAAGAGAGGCTGACCTCGTCTCTTCAGACTCCAGTCAGGTACGTGACAGACACCCATTTAAAGGAGTTGTTCTGTTGTGCCTGTATTTGGGGGAGAGGGTAAGATTCATGACCTCTGATTTGGTGTCAGTTATTTTAAGGTTGGAAAGATATCCAAAAACAGTAAAAGCATGTAGTAATTTAGGGATAGATGCGTGGTTGCGTTTAAAAAAAATAAAAATAAATAGGTTGTCAGTGTACACAGCTGTTTTATACATTTTTGTGTTTATCTCAAACCCCCTAATTGAGGAGGTCATGTTAACTGTACGGATAAATGGTTCTAAAGACAGTATGAATAGCAGGGGTGACAGAGAGCACCCCTGTCTGGTGCCATTTTTAATGGATATTGGTTCCGACAAGGTGCCATTGATCTTCAACCTGGCCATTGGATTCTGATACAAGGAAATCCAGGTAAGCAAATGTGATTTCAAGCCTATATGGGAGCAGGTAGCCAATAAAAAGTTCCATGACACCCTGTCAAAGGCCTTCTCCTTGTCAGTTGACAGGAGAAAACCTTTAAAACCAGCTTGGCAGCTGTGATGGATCAAATAAACGGCCTTTGTTACATTATCCCTTGCCTCCCTCCCTGGCATGAACCAAACTTGTTCAGCTGAGGAAGAAATATGTGCAAGCGGTTGGCAACAATTTTAGCAAGTATATTCAGATCAAGATTGAGCAGGGATATAGGCTTGAAGCTGGAGCGCTCAGTTGGGTCTTTGCCCGGTTTGGGGATCACTGTGACATGTGCTAGTAGAAATGAACTAGGTATTTGTCAGGGATCCATTAAGAAGTTTAGTGTAGACTGTATTGGGGACCCAATAATGTTGCTAAACATCTTGTAGAAATGTGCCATAAGGCGGTCTGGTCCAGGGCTCTTTCCTGGTTTAAGGCTTTTTATTGCAGACAATAGTTCCTCCGGAAATATATTGTCTTCTCCAGAGACTCTGCATCCTCCGTAGAAAGCAACTGGCTGTTTCAGAAGACAGATTTCTCTTTCTCAGGGTACATTGGGATCAATACCTTTTAACCCTGACAAATGTATTTTTCCCCAATACTACACACATTTCTTTTTGCAGACATTTCATTGAGGAGTTAAAAAGCTTTTTCTCAGGGTGTATGGTCTTGGGGTGGGGTGTATTATATTATCTTTGTATCAAATAATCTTTAATTATTTGCTTCCTGTAGGTCTGGTGGTTTATGCCTTGGGGGATGTTGTAATGTTTAGAATAGTACTCTTGAAAACTAGCAGCAATTTTGTATGTGTGCTGGAGTAATGTGCCTTCCTCCGATTTAATTGCCAAAATATTTGACGATAAGGAAGCTTCCTTCAGAGCTCTAGCCAAATATTCTCCCCCTTTATCCCGTGCTCATAATAAATTATGTTCTTGAAGAAAAGGGAGTGTTTGACCTTAATGTCGCATACACACCACCGTTTTTAATGTCATTGAAAAAAACAAAATTTTTCTCGACGTGATTCTTCTCAAGCCTGCCTTGCCTACACACTATCATGAAAAAAAAAAAATGCTTGAACAAAGCGCAGTGACGTATGAAATGTAGGACAGCACTATAAAGGGGAAGTTCCATTCGGATGGCGCCACCCTTTGGGCTACTTTTGCTGATCCTCGTGTTAGTAAAGTTTGGTGAGAGACGATTCGCGCTTTTCAGCCTCGTGCTCTTCAGTCCGTTACAGCGTGACAAATGTGATATCTCCATTACAAACGCTAGTTTTACCAGAACGAGTACTCCCGTCTCATCACTTGCTTCTGAGCATGCACATTTTTTTCACGTCGTTAAAGCCTACACACGGCCGTTTTTCATGACGAGAAAAATGACGACGTGAAAAACAATGAGAAAAATTAGAGCATGTTCCAAATTTTTAATGCCCATTTTTCACGTCGTGAAAAATGCTCTGGAGCCCACACACGATCGTTTTTAGTGACCAAATAAAAAAAAAATGGCATTTTTCTCGTCATGAAAAATGGTCGTGTGTATGCGGCATGAGTTCTAGTAAATCCTGAAGGTCTTGGTGAGTACTGCCGCTGATTGTTTCCCCAAGGAGAGTTTGTGGAGCATCTCTATTTGGACTGTTTTGGTTGTCACGTTAGCAATTTGCCATTCTGAATTTTGTTTGCGCTGGGCTCCTAATTTAATAAATTTTCCTCTGAGGACACATTTATGTGCCTCCCGAATTGTTAAAGGGGAAAGTTCTAACGTGTAATTTTCAGAGAAATAATTGCATAATGTGTCAGTCGTTTTTTGGAGTGAGTCAAGATCTGTCAATATAAATGGATTCAGTCTCCACATACAAGGTTTAGCATGAGCTTCAGGAGGATTTAGAGTAAGTGAAATAGGCGCATGGTCTGAGTATGTTTGTATGCCAATGCGTGTATCGCGCAAAGTCGGGAGGTCTTTTTGCGTAATGCATGCAGGTATATTTATTGTGAGGTGCATAATGGTGTAATCCTTGCCCGTCAGGTTTACCATGCACCATGAATGTATGAGAGTTAGGGTTTGGAGTAGGATGCACTTTAGAGTGTGGTAAGTTAAGCTGGGTTTCCCTGATGAGATATCCTGAAACAGATTTAAAGGCACATTGAATTCTCCCCCCAAGACAATACATCCTGAGGAAAAGCTTTTCGCTATAAACAGAAAAAAGCGTGACAATTTTGGAAAAAAAAATATATATATATATTTTTTACATTTTGCTATAATAAATATCCCCCAATTTATAAGAGAAAAAATAAATCATTCTTCATCCGTTTAGGCCAATATATGTATTCTTCTACATATTTTTTGGTAAGTAAAATTGCAATAAGTGTATATTGATTGGTTTGCGCAAAAGTTATAGTGTCTACAAACAATGGGAAAGATGTATGACTTTTTTTTTTTTATGTTTTACTAGTAATGGCGGTGAGCTGCAATTTTTAGCAGTATTGTGACATTGCGGTGGACAGATTGGACACTTTTGACACTTTTTTGGGAACATTGACATTTATAGAGCGATCAGTGCTATAAATATGCTCTGATTACTGTATAAATGTCACTGGCAGGGAAGGGGTTAACACTATGGAGGCAATCAAAGGGTTAACTGTGGTGTTCCCACTGTGTGAGGATGGCACTAACTAGGAGAGATGACAGATCATTGTTCCTACGTTATAGGAACACACAATCTGTCTCCTCTCCTCTGACAGCACAGGGATTTGTGTGTTTACACACACAAATCCCCATGCTGGCTCTCGTACACACGATTGCGCCCGCCGGCCACACGCATCGGGTCAACCGCTGTGCAACAGGCACGCGTGTCCTCTGGTGGCTCTCCTGGGCAAAGCCGTATATATACAGGATTTTTCCCAGGAGAGCCATTCTGCCTCTGTATATCTGCATAAAGGCATTTGGCAATATAGTGTATTTCTGGCCCTGTCCATCTTAAGTAGGGGCAGACAATTTAGTCATTTAGCATTTACTTCCTGCAATCCATCTGCCCTTGGCTCAGACATGCATGCATAAGGGTGTGCTAAGCAGAGACCCCACCCCCTCCTGAAGACTTATGGGATGTATGACAAAAATTGTCTATGCCTAGAAACCAGGAAATAACTGAAGAAATATAAAAAAAAATAAACAACCAGTAAATTATTTATTTTACTAAACATTTACTATTGCTAGCATCATAAAGATAAACAATAATCAATGTTGATTGATAGAGTGAAGTTCTTATTTAACCAGTTCAGCCCGGACCATTTTGCTGGCCATAGACCAGAGCATTTTTAGTGATTGTGATTTAACTGACAATTGCGCATTTGTGCGATGTGGCTCCCAAACATTTTTTTTTTTTTTTAAATCAAAAGGGTGTTTATTGAACAAGTAGATAAACAACAACAATTTCCAATGTACAAGCACATACTCAACTCCGACACCTGCTCATCATACAAATATACACATTTGCCTTTCATGTACCGATTAAGCGTGGTCTTCCATAAACTGCTCCACCCACCCCCCCCCCCCCCAAACCTTAACATGTCATACCAGGCATACATACAGTACATATTTCAATACCCCTTACAAACATTGCAAAAGTCTGGTCATCACCAGCTCTTTTGGGCTTAGACCTGGCGTGTCCAGCCATTGTGACCATATCCGCTCAAACCTGCCTTGGCACCCCCTATGTTGGTAAATATATTTCTCCATAATGAGGGTGTTCCCCACATGAGTAATCCACGAAGAGTGGGTGGGAGGTGCCGCTGATTTCCATCCCATTAAAATTAGCTTCCTAGCTTGGAACAGCGCTCTAGAGACTGCCACCCTGATCAGTTCCTCAGGGACCACTTCATCCAGCACCCCCAATATACAGCACATAAGATCGAGAGGAACCTCAATTTGGAACACAGAGTTCAGTGTCCTCACCACCTCTCTCCAGTATCTATGCAACTTTGGACACCGCCACAGAAGGTGTATAAGGTCCCCGTTGTGTTGCTGGCAACGGCGGCACAGCGGGTCTGGAAGTCTACCCATTTTATGGAGTTTCACCGGAGTGTAGTGTACTCTTAGCGTTAGGTACAGTTGGGAAACTTTTTGTGCTACGTTCAGGGAGCAAGTGGTTATGGATAGTAGAGCTTCTTCCCACTGGTCACCCGTAATCTGTCCAAGGTCCTGTTCCCACAGAAACCTTGCCCTACAAAAGGATACGCCCTCAAGTGTCCAGATAGTAACATCTGATAGCATTGGGATATAATCCCCTTGGTCTCAGTGGTAGAATGCAGTACATGGAATACCGGAGTGGGCGACAAAGTCCACTCACCCGCATCTCCCTGCGTCGCTACTGCGTGCCGGAGGTATAGGAACCACATACTGGCTGGCAGTTGAAAGTTGGTTTGTAGTTCAGAGAAGGAAAGCAGCCTACCGTTTCTAAATTTGTGCAATAGCATAGTCACACCATGGGCACCCCATCGGGGCCCCTGATGTAACTTAGCCAGCTCAGCATAGGAGCGGTTGCCCCAAATTGGGATAAAGTCTGTGAACCCCCACACCCCCTGGAGTTGCCTACCCTTGTTCCATATCTTTTGTGTTAAAGCCAGAGTTGGGGTCTGCTTATTGGACCTCAGAAACATTTGTGCCTCCATGCCCAGGGGAATGATCTCAGCTCCTGAAGCAAACAGCATTAGCCGAGCCATAGAGCCCACCATATGCTGCAGCTGGGCAGCCACATAATACAGCCAAGGGTTGGGGACCGCCAACCCTCCGCTATTCTTAGAGCGCTGTAACTGCTCCAGCCTAATCCTGGGGGTCTTAACATTCCACAAAAACCTCCGGAAGAGAGTGTTCACGACTCTGAAAACTTTCAGGTGTATGACCACCGGTGAGTTGTGTAGGAAGTATAGTAATTGGGGCATCAGAATCATTTTAATTAGATTGGCCCTACCTGTCAGGGACATTTTAAGGTTATTCCAGGTGTTGATCTTATCTCAAAAACGGGACAGCAAGGGGTACACATTCAGAGAGAAATATTCCGACATCTTGGGTGAAATCTGCACACCTAAGTACTTGAAGCCAGTAACCACCGGGATGGGACAGGAGGCCAGGAGGTCCACCTCCCGGTCTTCATCCAGCATCATCAGGGCAGACTAAGACCAATTTATGGTCAGACCTGAGAAGTGACCAAATAGACTGGGATCTTCCAAAAAGAGTAACATGTCATCCGCATATGACATCATTTTTTCATGTATAGTGCCGTACCTAAATCCACATATCTGTGCACTTGACCTCACAAGGGCTGCCAGTGGTTCTATAGCGATTGCAAAGAGCAGGGGGGACAGCAGGCAACCCTGTCGCGTTCCCCTGCCCAGAGCAAAAGCCGGAGACATTTTGTCCGCCATCCTAATGGTCGCCTGCGGGGCCGCATAAAGTAACCTAACCCACGCCACAAACTGAGTACCAAAGCCTAACTTGTCTAGCACTGCCCACTGGTACCTCCAGCTTACACTATCAAATGCCTTATTGGCATCAAGGGACAAAAGTGCCCTATGACCCCCGTTATCTGCTTGAATTTGCATATTCAGGTACAGTCTCCTAAGGTTAGTAGCTGTGGATTTTTGAGGCATAAAGCCTGCCTGGTCTTGGTGAATAATGGAGGAGACTATCCCATTGACCCGAAGCGCCAGGACCTTAGCGAGTATCTTCACGTCACTCTGGAGCAATGAGATAGGTCTATAGGAGCCCGGATCCACCGGGTCCTTCCCCGGCTTCAGTAAAAGTATCACATTTGCTCTAGTCATGGAATCAGGGAGACTACCTACCTCCAACGAGGCATTAAAGACTTTCAATAATTCTGGCAGTAATTGCTCACCGTATTGAGTGAACACCTCCATTGGTAAGCCATCCTCACCAGGCGCCTTGCATGTGGGGAAAGAGCAGGCCACCGCCTGCAGTTCCTCTATAGTAATCGGGGCATCTAGTTGTCTCCTAGCCTCAGCAGACAGCGATGGCAGATTAATGTGGGACATGTAGGCAGCCAATTTGTCATCCAAGTAGGCCTCCCTCGCCCCATAGAGGTCCATATAGAAGGAAGCCAGGTCGAATATAATGGCATTGGGGGAATTAACTAGTTTTCCACTAGAAGCGCAAATGGCTCCTATAACCGGGGACTGTTGTTGGGATCGTGCAATTTTGGCCAGAAGGCGGCCCGTCTTCTCCCCCTCCTCATAGAATGCCAATTCCGTAAAGAACCGCTTGCGCTCCGCAGTGGAGGATCTCAGCCGGTCCAGGGAGTCCTGGGCCGACATCCATGCCTCCCTTGCAGAGTCAGTAGGGCTAGTCACATATGCTAGTTCCATCTGTCTCACCTGGTCTCCCACCCGTTCCAACAAGGCCGAAGAATTATGTTTAACCATTTGAATTTCATGAATGAACACCCCCCTAATGTAGGCTTTAAAGGTTTCCTACTTCTGCAAGCTACTAGTGTGTCTTTGGTGCGCCCAAAAACGAGGTGAACAGTTTAAGCCAAAAAAGCATTAAGCTTCCACGGTGCCTTAGGCATCGAGCTGGGCGGCTGGGTAATTAACCATAGAGCCAGTGGGGAGTGATCTGACACTCCCCGCGGGAAATATTCCACTTTAGAGGTGCTGCTCACCAGGTTCGGGGTACCCACACAGAGGTCAATCCGGGAGAGTGACCCATGAGTTTTGGAAAAGCATGAAAATTGTTTACTATCAGGGTTACGTATATGCCATATGTCTGTCCACCCCACCTCCGCCAGCAGCCGGCCGAGGGCAGTGCCCCGGCCTCCCCCAGGGGGTGCTACCGGCGGGTGTCTATCCAATCTGGGATCTAAATAGCAGTTAAAATCACCCATAATCAGGACCGGAGTGTCAGGTTTAGTAGCCAGGTAAGACAGCAGCAACTGCAACACCTCCCGTGAGAATGGGGGGGGGGGTATATACACAAAAGCCAAAATCATTGTTACCATGTATAACTTACAGTACAGGAACACAAATCTACCAGATATATCAATTAGGGAGTCCAGCTCCTGGTAGGCCAATGCCTTGTGTATCAGTACACTCACTCCGCATGAAAAAGCAGAGTAGGTGGAATGATAGGCCTTTCCCACCCATGCATATTGTAAAAACTCAATTGTATCCCTCTGCAGGTGAGTCTCTTGTAGGCCAATTATAGCCGGATGGATCTTTCTCAAACCCGCAGAGATCATAGTTCTTTTCAGGGGATCATTCACCCCTCGGACATTCCACGACACTATAGGTGTAGCAGACATGTTATGTATACAGTTAGCCATTTGCGTGTACAAGGGGGCCTCTCAGGCCAAGAAGGTAGTATCATGTACCACCAGCATCCGGTCGGTGGGCAGTCTGGAGCAGCTATCAATGATTGTAATACATGAACAGCAGTCTTAAAGGAACCCGCACATTGGAAAAACTTTGAAAAAATGAAGTGTAGCATCTTGCGCAACTGCGCACCAAGGAGTACAGGGAAACAGATATTGGGGCAGCACACCACCCATGGCCCACATCCCCACATGGGGACAGAACAGATACCTTTCATATTCTGTGAGACATGGGAAGTATGCGTCCAGCCTGTGCCAACCGGGCACCGAGGCCGGAACCAAGTCATCCAAAACAGAAGGCCCCGTACAAATTATGTAAATAGTCTCATATCTCCCGTATTCCGGGACTTAAACTGATAGGGCACCAAAAAGGACTGGAACAAAGTCCCAACAGGGAACAAAAGAAAAATAATTTTCTTATGTGGTGGAAATCCACTCGCTGAGCTATGGAATCAGGTATAGGCCCTCATTTAGCCAAATGAAAGCTGCAGAAGGGAGAATGGGCGCCCTTCATGCCCAGTGTATGTGGTCATCCTGCGACATCAACCTTCTCCCTCTTCACGACCCCGGCGGCGTAGAGCCTGTTCATTATGGTCCAGCCATCCTGCTGCGTCCTGTGCGGATTCAAAAAATTGGGTTTGATCTCTAGCTGTTATGCAGAGCTTTGCAGGGAAAAGCATTGCGTAGGGAAGCTGCAGCTTTTGTAGACGTTTTTTGATCTCAGCAAACTTAGAACGTTTGCGTTGTACTTCTGCCGAGAAGTCTGGATAAAAGGATACTTTGGCACCGTTGTGATGCACTGCTCCCCTCTCCCTTGCAAGTCGCAGCACCACTTCACGGTCTCTATAGTTCAGGAGCCTTGCTAGCATCGCAGTGGCACCCTGTGTGCCCGCTCAATCGCGTATAGGGTGGAGAATGCTTCCTTGCCGAACACTTCTTGCAGCCATCCTTCAATATATGCCGTGGGGTCCCTGCCCTCCACTTTCTTAGGAAGCCCCACTATGCGGATGTTATTGCGTTTGATGCAATTTTCGATGTCGTCTGTCTTATCATAGGCCTGGCGGGCATGCTGAGCTGCCACTCGCACCTCTCTAGTCACATGCGGCATCTGATCTTCAATGTCGCTCACCCTGCCCTCCACAGCGGTGGTTCTCTCCCTAATTTTCTGGATATCATGGCAGAGGAGTGACACCTTCTCTTCCAGCCCCCCGAATCACTCCTTCAATGCGTTCACAGAGGCAGTGCATCCATGGACAGCATGCAGTATTTCACTAAGTGTGGGCTGTCCTCAGATTGTGCATCAAATAATGCTGGCATGGGATCAGGGACTGACTCCATAATGTCAGGGTCATCCATCCTATCTGGAGTGTCCCTGTCTGTCTGCTCCATGGGCGCTGCATGTTGCTGTACCCTGACCTGCAAGGAGTCTGTGGGGCCTGCCAGCTTCTGTGCATATTAGAGCATGTCCCTGGTCTGCTCTTTAGGCTTAGGGGGTTTTGCATACTTACCCCCCAGATCTGCTTTTTTTGTCCTGGCCTCGTGGTGTCCTCTGAGGCTGGGATGACCAGGCGCCATCTTGCGAATCCTGGCAGGCCGCAGCCGCGGCATCTCCGCGATTTCCGCGGGTCATCATACCCGGTTTTCGGTCGGTTTTTAATCCGGGGGTGTCCTGGTATCAGCGGGCACTGGATTGAGGTACAAATGGGCGTTAAGAGCGGCAAGGGAAGGATCGGTACAGGATGATCAGCGGGAGCTCCGTGGAACACTTCTGCTCACATGCCTCGTCGGGCCACACCCCCGCTCCCAAACAAAATTAATGTCCTTTTTTTTCCCACAAATAGAGCTTTCTTTTGGTGGTATTTGATCACCTCTGTGGTTTTTATTTTTTGCGCTATAAACAAAAATAGAGTGACAATTTTGAAAAACAATTCTATATATTATTTTTTTTTTACCTTTTGCTATAATAAATATCCCCAAAAAATCTATAAAAAAACAAAAATGTTTCACAGTTTAGGCTGATATGTATTCTTCTACATATTTTTGGTAAAAAAAAATCGCAATAAGCGTATATTGATTGGTTTGAGCAAAGTAGGGGATAGTTTTATGGCATTTTTATTATTATTTTTATTTTTTTACTAGTAATGGCGGTGATCAGTGATTTTTATTGTGGCTGCGACTTTATGGCGGACACTTTTGACACATTTTTGGGACCATTGTCATTTTTACAGTGATCAGTACTATAAATATGCACCGATTACTGTGAAAATGACACTGACAGTAAAGGGGTTAACCACTAAGTGGCGCTGAAGGGGTTAAGTGTGTCCTAGGGAGTGATTCTAACTGTTAGGGGGTGTGGCTACAAGTGACACAACACTGATCGCTGTTCCCGATGAGAGGGAACAGACGATCAGTGACAGTGTCACTAGGCAGAACGGGGAGATGCTTGTTTACACTTGCCTCTCCCCGTTCTGCAGCTCTCTGACCTGATCGTGGAACACCGGCGGACATCGAGTCCACGGGCCCCACGGGCACGGTCACGGAGCTCGCGGTAGGGGTGCCCGCACGGCGGGAATTTCAAAGTGACGTGTATATATACATTACTTTGCCCAGCCGTGCCATTCTGCCGGCATATATGTACAGGAGCCGGTCGGGAACCGGTTAAACCTTTCAATGATTTCCATACAATGGGTTCCATACTAATAGATGCACTTTTTAGGAATGGAAATTCTAAACTGATGAATACATTTCTTATATATATATATATATATAATATATATATATATAAATTTTATTTTTTGGGGATATGTATTGTAGCAGAAAAAACAAAAATTAGTTCTTTTTTTTTTTTTATTGTCATGTCAGTTTTTTTTGTTTATAGGGCAAAAAAAAAAAAAAAATACCACCAAAAGAAAGCTCTATTTGTGGGAAAAAAAGGACAATAATTTTATTTGGGTACAATGTCGCACACCCACTCAATTGTCGGTTAACCACTTAAGCCCCGGACCAATATGCAGCTTAAAGACCAGAGGTGTTTTTACAATTTGGCACTGCGCTGCTTTAACTGGTAATTGCGCGGTCATGCAATGTTGTACCCAAACAAAATTTGTGTCCTTTTTTTCCCACAAATAGAGCTTCCTTTTGATGGTATTTGATTGCCTCTGTGATTTAAATTTTTTGCAAAATAAATGGAAAAAGACCAACAATTTTGAAAAAAAAAAAAAAGTTCTACTTTTTGTTATAAAAAAAAAATCTAATAAACTAAATTTTAGTCATATATTTAGGCCAAAATTTATTCAGTCACATGTCTTAAGTAAAAAATAAATAAAAAATGTCTAAGCGCATATTTATTGGTTTGCGCAAAATTTATAGTGTCTACAAACTAGGGTACATTTTCTGGAATTTGCACAGCTTTTATCTTATGACTGCCTATCTCATTTCTTGAGGTGCTAAAATGGCAGGGCAGTACAACCCCCCCCCCCAAATGACCCCATTTTGGAAAGTAGACACCCCAATGAAATTGCTGAGAGGCATGTTGAGCCCATTGGATATTAAATTTTTTTTTTTTTTTTTGTCCCAAGTGATTGAATAATGACAAAAAAAAAAAAAAATACAGAAAGTTGTCACTAAATTATATATTGCTCACACATGCCATGGTTATATGTGGAATTGAACCCCAAAATACATTTTGCTGCTTCTCCCGAGTACTGGGGTACCACATGTGTGGGACTTTGGAAGCCTAGCCACGTACGGGGCCCCGAAAACCAATCACCGCCTTCAGGATTTCTAAGGGCGCAAATTTTTGATTTCACTCCTCACTAACTATCACAGTTTTGAAGGCCATAAAATGCCAAAATAGCACAACCCCCCCCCCCCATATGACCCAATTTTGGAAAGTAGACACCCCAAGCTATTTGCTGAGAGGTATGTTGAGTCCATGGAATTTTTTATATTTTGCCACAAGTGCGGGAATATTACAAACTTTTTTTTTTTTTTTTTTTGCACAAAGTTGTCACTAAATGATATATTGCTCACACATGCCATGGGCATATGTGAAATTACACCCCAAAATATATTACTCTTTCGTCCATGCAGCAACACAGCTTCTCTATTGACATAGTGGGTATTATCCATTAATTAGGAGTGACTAGGCAAAAAAACTTGTAAAAAGTGTTGCATCACACCTTCTACAGTACCGCCCAGGGGGCGGACCCTCTGGGTATATCCCCTCAGTCTGCATCTCACAGAAATTTTTTCTTCTGTCTATCAAGGAGTAGGACATGGCTCCCTTCGGGCCCATTGGTCCGGGGGAAAAAGATATTTTTTTGCTACATTTTTTTGTTTCCTGCGATCTTCGATCAATTGCTGACTGGGTGACAGGCTGGATCCTTGATCATTGTAGTCTCCCCAGTTTCGGCCATGGAGCGTGTGCTGACCCTAGCTACGCGCTGGGTTTTCCACGACATGCCCGTCGCTCCACGGGTGGCCGGTGAGCCTACGCTCCAGGGCCTGCATCGGACCGCTTAGCTTCGGCTGACCTTACGGCCCAGTCGCAGCAGCCTGGCCAGTGAGCTTATGCTCCAAGGCTTGCATCGGACCGCTCAGCTTCGGCTGACCTTACAGCCGAGTCGCAGCAGCCTGTCCGGTGAGCGTCGCGCTCCAGGGCATACATATGATTGTCCCCTTGGGTCCAATCACAACATGCCTGGCCAACAGTCACCTTCTGTGCGCGGACAGTGATCTGTTTGGAATGTCTTCCAGCATGGTACATGCAGGATAGGTAAGTAAACTCACCTGCCACGGCTGGGTGATTTGGCTGGACATTCCTGGAGAGACCAAGTAAGTGGTTGTGGCCCCGTTCTTCCCTCTCTCCTTGGCCTTCCCTCCTCCCTGGGCTTCTAGCTAAGGTTGCTGGGTGCTGAGGGTCACCTAAGGGGGTTCCACTGGAGCGGGGCTGGCTGTAACTAACATTTAAAAAATGTAATTTCTGCTTACCTGTGTGTGTGCTTCTTCCCCCTCCATGCTGTCGGCGGCCATTTTGTGGTGGTCCATGCCAATTTCGGCCTCTAGTGACTGCCTGGCGGCCATCTTCCTGTGGTTTTGGCGCCATTTTTTTGTAGTTCCACACCCACTGGCCTCTATCGACTGATCGGCGGCCATGTTTGTAATGATCCACGCTGTATGTATATATTACCATTCGGCGGCCATCTATTGGTGGTCTACGGCTGCTTTGGCCTCTCTCTTCGGCTCAGCGGCCATTTTCTTAGAGCCCACATTATTTTCCATACAGACGTTTGGCGGCCATTTTGCGAGAGTCTCCGGCCTCTAGGGTGCATTTCACTGGCGCGAAAAATTCACACAGGCAGCACTGATAAAAGAGGCAGACTGACACAGCAGCGGTGGGACAGCATCACAGGCGCAGCACACGGCAGCATAGCGGTACCGATCCAAGGGTGGTGAGTCCTCTGGGTGACCCAGCTTCTCTGCAGCGCACGAGGGTGTCCTATTGATATCTTGCCTGGAGCCCTGTGGGTGTCAGCACATGGTCAGCAGGGCATCTGAGCCAGATGTCTTCTCCCCTGAAACACCAGAGCACCTGGTGTTTGGGACATCTTCGCAAATTTGCGACTCAGTGGACAGCTCTAGTCTCCAACAGGTGGGTTTGCGAAGTAATCTCCTCAGGCTACAAGATATAATTTCTCTCTTGTCCACCGGACAGATTCATCACCTCCAATCTCCAGCTACTACCGACCCGTCTGGAGGCCCTGTATGGGGTGCTCCAGGGTCTGCTGGAAAGCGGGGTAGTTATTCCAGTTCCAGAACAGGAACGGGGTCAGGGTTTTTACTAAAATCTGTTCATTGTGCCGAAGGAGGATGGGGTTCGTCCAATCTTGGATCTCAGGGCTCTCAATTGCTTTGTGAAAGTGCAAAGATTTCGGATGGAGTTGGTTCGATCTGTAGTCACGGCTCTCCATCCGGGGGACTTTCTGGCCTCCTTGGACATCAAGGACGCATACCTGCATGTCCCCATATACTCCAGACACCATAGGTTTCTGCGATTTGCAATCGGGAAGAACCACTATCAGTTTGTGGCCATCTCGTTTGGCCTTCCCTCAGCACCCAGGACGTTCACCAAGGTGCTCACTCCCATTCTGGCACTTCTAAGACAGCGGGGTATCACTATCATGGGCTACTTGGACGACCTTCTTCTGAAGGCCCCTTCAAGCTCAGAATTAGAGGTAAGCGTGTCCATTACCTGTCAGACTCTTCAAGACTGTGGTTGGATACTAAACACTCAAAGTCAGTATTGGTGCCAACTCAACGCCTAGTGTACCTGGGGTTGATTCTGGATTCCTCAGAGGCAAAGGTATTCCTCCCTGTGGAGAAGTTGCAGACCCTTCAGGCTGCAGTACGGCAGCTAGAAGAAAATACAAAAAAATATTGCGCTGCCTATGTGTGTGAGCAGCTACAAACCCAATCAGACAGAAGGTGTAAAACAAATAGCAAAAAATTATTGTAGCGCTAATACATGTAACAATGTGAATCACCCAAGTGAATGAATGGAAAAATGATAAAATGATACTGATATGATTCCAAAATAACAAATGAATAAGTCTGAAATGTCTCTAAAGAATGAATCACTGATGAAAAATTCAAACATTCCAAGGTGAATATATTCCAAGATAAATCTTGATAGGTGAAATATAAATGACCACCACCGAATATGAAGAGGCTTACCAGAAAGAGTGGACCCGGCAAACATACGTCTACGGGGTCAACTCAAGTTTTAGATGGGTGTCCCAATAGGGATCGGATCATCGTCTGGAGGTACCAAGATGAAAAGGAACTGAATCTCGGAATCCAATACGCATAGATGATAGCCCAGGATACGCCAAATGTCAAAATGGGAAAAGAGAAGGAGGGCACATAGTGTGATACAGTCTTAAAAAAGTTTTATTAATGTAGGCAGGAACACTTACATTACATCAATGGATCAAGCGCTTAGGATATAATCAAATGGCAGCAGTGGAGTCTCCCGACATGTTTCACAATAGTTTCCATCACCTGGGGTGTCATCTTCCTTTAGAAATGTAATTTTGCTATGGGACTGTTCTAAAGGGAAAATGCACCACTTTACAGGCATACTATAGACACCCCCCAGGTACGAAATTTAAAGGAATATTTCACTTTTATTGTTTCACTTTAAGCATTATTAAAATCATTGCTCCCAAAAAAAAAAGAAAAAGGAAACTGCTTTTAAAAAGTTTTTTTTTTTGCATTGTTACATGTCCCCTGGGGCAGGATCCAGGTCCCCAAACACTTTTTATGACAATAACTTGCATATAAGCCTTTAAAATGAGCACTTTTGGTTTTTCATGTTAATCCATAGACTTTTAAACGGTGTTCCACGGCTTTAGAATTTGCCGCAAACATCCGTAATGTTTGTTTTTCGACGAACGGGCGAACACCCAATGTTTGAGTCAAACTTATGTTCGACCCAAACATCGAGCTCATCCCTAAATATATATATATATATATATATATATATATATATATATATATATATATATATATATATATATAAAATAGTTCAGGGTTGCAGTCTGCCTTGAAGGGTAACTCCACTTTCGTGGAGAAAAAAAAAATGGCAAATAAAGAAAAAATAATATAGTGTGTACAATTGCGATACAAGTCATATTGTAATAAAGTGTTTTATTAAAAATTGTCTTTCCTTTTCAATCTGCAGCCACTGAATGAATGCAATGCAACATGTCTACCTGGAGGTGTTCTGTACACCAAATGTGTACTGACCACTCCCCAGAAACATAATTTCCTGCTTGTGTGATTGGCTCACCAATTTTCACAGAAGTCTGCTTAAAATACAAGTAAGATTTCAGGCATCCCCTGTGACAAAAATGTAATTTTTGGTGATATTTACAATAGGAACACATCTAAAAGGATGCAGGCCCAACAGCTTCCCTCATTAGTGCTCTGCAGCTGCCACAGCTGACTGATAATTATGAAACCACTCCCATTAGACCCACTGTGCACAGACAAACAGACCTGAATTTCTTCAGAATGACAAAAAGGTAGGAATCTGCAGCAAAGATGGTTAAAATCCTTGCAATGTGCATAGGTAACCCAGGGGGGGGGGGTGCTTTTTTCTCAACAAAAGTGGGGGAGTTAATGCTTTAAATTTCCAAGCTGTAAAACATATTTTTGTTTCCTTTTTCCAAAAGGTTTCATTACTAGTGGTTGTAGAAATTGGTGTTTTCCCTCTCATTTGCGGATGGTGGTTGGACATATGCTCATTGGTGAGTAGAGTGTGAAATTCTATTGCATTTAAGTACTGTGGCAAGAATTGCCTAATCTTCGCCTGGTAGTTTGTAGTTTAAAGCTGTACATTTGCTTGAAATCATAGCTGAGCTTGTATATGAAAAGTGTATTCTCATGAAAATGTATTTTTACCTAGAACAATCAATTGATTTCCAACTTTTTTTTTTTTTTTCCACTGTTTTTCTGTTGGTTTTGTAGAGGAAAAAAAAAAAGTATCAGTGCAAAAAGTAGATGCATACCCATTGATATGGTAGTAAAGAATAAATGTCAGTAATGGACAAGATGCAAAAAGCATAAAATGTTGTACAGTATCAGTTGCATAAGATCACATGAGGTAGTGGTTTATTTGGTTACTTAAAGGATTTGTAAACCCTTGTGTTTTTTTCACCTTAATGCATCTTATGCTGTAATGCTGGGTTTTGCGGTGCGCTCAGTTTATATAGGCTTCTCATGACGTCACAGTCACATGTTCCCATGACGTCACAGTCACATGCTCCGGGGCCACCCGGAGCATGTGACTGTGACGTCATGAGAAGCCTATATAAATCTCTGCGGACCGAAGATTTAGCATTACTGCGAGAGGAAGCGACAAGTCAACATCGAGGAGGAGAAGAGGGAAGAAGGTGACGACGGGAAGACTGGCCCCTCCACTAGCAAAAGAGCTGCAAGAAGATAGTGGAGGGGCCGCTAGAAGGACAACGGAGAGCCGGACGAGACGACGGGGAAGACCGGGCCTCCACTAGCAAAAGAGCTGCAAGAAGATAGCGGAGGACCGGCAGAAGAAAGAAAGAACCGGAGAGGAGAAGAGGGAAGAAGGCGAGGGAGAAGACTGGGTCCCGCTAGCAAAAGAGATGCAAGAAGATAGCGGTGGCCCGGCAGAAGGAAGGAAGAACCAGAGAGCGCGGCGACGACACCGGAGACCCCCGAAGTCGGAAGAAGACCCCCGGAGCTGCAATTTTTTTCCACCAGGTGAATGGGTAGGGGTACGATGTACCCCATACTCATTCACATAGGGTGGGGGGCCGGGATCTGGGGGCCCCCTTATTAAAGGGGGTTCCCGAATTCCAATAAGCCTCCCACCCGTAGACCCCGACAACCAACGGCCAGGGTTGTCGGGAAGAGGCCTTGTCCTCATCAACATGGGGGCAGGGTGCTCTGGGGTGGGGGGGCCGCAGGTCGCCCCCCTGCCCCAGAGCACCAAACCCCCCATGTTGAGGGCATGCGGCCTGGTACGGATCAGGAGGGAGGGGGGCTGCTCCCTTGTCCCCCCTCTTCCCCTGCGGCCTGCCAGGTTGCGTGCTCGGATAAGGGTCTGGTTTGGATTTTGAGGGGGACCCCCACGCCGTTTTTTCGGCGTAGGGTTTCCCCTTCAAATCCAGACCAGACCCAAGGGCCTGGTATGCTCATGGAGGGTTCCCGCTCAGTATTCATACCAAACGCAGTGCCTGGTATTGGCGGGAATCCACGTCGGATCCCCACTCAATACAGTGCCGCGTCTCCTCGCTATTGCAGCGAGCGCGACATGTGTCGCCACCCTGTCGCCGAGATGTCGGCACCCCTGTCGCCGAGAATCTCCGTGATAGGATCGCGATGAATATACTATGTCGGTGGCACCTACTGTATCCATTGTACCAGACGTTCTTGTGTGTGCATCAACTAATTGTTCAGTTTTGGTTACAATTGAGGCATGAGAAAGGAAACATATTAGCCAAAA
Organism: Rana muscosa; assembly: GCA_029206835.1. Taxonomy (NCBI): domain Eukaryota; kingdom Metazoa; phylum Chordata; class Amphibia; order Anura; family Ranidae; genus Rana; species Rana muscosa. Next base: position 1,207,992,618 of record CM055122.1, read on the forward strand.
GCATTATGTTTCCTTGGGGCTTTAGCCAGCATAATGCTTACCCTACCAAACACCCACATCACGAAGGGAGAGGGATCCATAATGCCCCGCAAGGCACATTGTAATTTAATTACAAATAATGGGACAGATGCCAGATTCTCCAAACATGAATATATTATAGATAAGGATAAGTATGTTTTAGAGTAGCAAGAAATTTGATGAACAAAGGGGTGTCTATCCCTCCACACATCAAACCAGCCAACCTCACCAATTGTTAGGGCTGGGCTCAGCCCTTCCTTCTCAGAGCAGGCCACTCAGCTGTTGGTTAATTGCCACAGTGACACACCTGTTGATGATATCATGTTTGTCAGTCCTGGTTACGTAAGCTGTTCAGTTCAGATCATTTCTGCCTTTGCCTTGGTCAACACACCCAGAGACTCTCTCATGTGTACCTGTTGAAGACTTGCTTGGGTGACAGCCCTTCTGGTTCCTGATCCTGCTTGTTGTTCCACTATGCTGATTCTTCGGTTTCCTGATTTCCTGGTCTGTCCTGGAGTACGCTGATCTCTGGCTCCCTGACGTCCTGGCTTGTCTGGCTATCCGTTCTGCTTACCAAACTCTGGCTATGATTTGACTGTGTGCTCTGTTTACCTTTTACTATTATTATCATTAAACAAGTGTTATTTTCACTGCACTTCTGTCTCGGTCTGATTCATGGTTTCTGACAGTAGACAAAGGCCATGAATTCAGAAGATGCAGTCAATCCACTTGTTGGTAATATTTTTTCATGGTTGGATGACCAGGATCACCGTATGGATCAGTTTGCCATAGCGTTAGACGCTCCTGAATCACATGGCTCACCTGGAATCTCCCACTGTGGCTGCTCCTGTACAACCTGTTTTGCAGGCCATCCCTGCTGCTGCTCAAGTCTCTGTGCAGGCACCCGCCTCGTGTATTACCTCTATAAGAGGTATGTCTGGTTCTGCTCCGCTTTCCCAGCGATTTGGGGGTGATCCAGTTCAATGCAGAGGGTTTCTCAATCAGGTTGAGATATACTTTAAGATGCTTCCCCAGGCAATTCCCACAGACAGAAGCAATGTAGGTTTTGTGATAGCTTTTCTTTCTGAGAGAGCCTTGGCCTGGGCAAACCCTGAGGTCCTGTAACAGACAGACCTTAGGTGGCGTTGTTTTGTCCCCAGTTATCCGGAAGGATAAGCCCCTGGTTCCAGTTTCCCTTTCTTGGTCTGAGTTGTCCGTCGAGATACAAGCTCTAATCGACTCTGGGGCTGCAGGCCTGTTCATTGATGCTGCCTTTGTATCTAAGCACTCAATTCCGCTGCAGCTGCATTATTATTATTATTAGTAGTAGCGTTATTATTATTATTATTATTATTATACAGGATTTATATAGCGCCAACAGTTTATGCAGCACTTTACAATACAGTTACAATACAATACAAGAGGATTAAGAGGGCCCTGCTCAGAAGAGCTTGCAATCTAATAGGGTGGGGAAGGTGGTACAAAAGGTTGTAACTGTGGGGAATGAGCTGATGGAAGTGGTAAAAGATTAGTTGGAGACGTGATAGGTTTCCCTGAAGAGGTGAGTTTTCAGGGATCACCTGAAGGTGGCAAGAGTAGGGGATAGCCGGACAGGTTGAGGTAGTGAGTTCCAGAGGCTGGAAGAGGCTCTGGAGAAATCCTGGAGACGAGCATGGGAGGAGGAGACGAGAGAGCTTGACAGTAGGAGGTCTTGAGAAGAGCGGAGAGGACGTTTTGGGATATGTTTGGAGACCACATTGGTGATGTAGCTCGGGGCAGAGTTGTGGATGGCTTTGTAGGTTGTGGTTAGTATTTTGAATTTAATTTGCTGGGTGATCAGGAGCCAGGGTAGGGATTGGAGGAGAGGTTTAGTAGACACTGAGTGGTTGGTAAGGTGGATAAGTCTGGCAGCAGCATTCATGATAGACTGAAGAGGGGATAGCCTATAGAGAGGCAGGCCATTAAGAAGGGAGTTGCAATAGTCAAGGCAAGAGATAACAAGGGAGTGAATGAAGAGTTTGGTGGTTTCATTTGTTAAAAAGGGGCAACTTTTAGAGATGTTATGGAGGTGAATTCTACAAACTTTTGACAATGATTGGACTTGAGGCTGAAATGACAAGTCAGAGTCTAGGATTACACCTAGAACCCTGGCGTGAGGGGAGGGACTGATGGTTGCATTGTTGATTTTGATGGAAAAGTCATGGAGGGGGGCACGGGCAGGGGGGAACATTAGTAACTCAGTTTTAGAGAGATTTAGTTTAAGGAAATGGTACGACATCTATGCTGAGATGTCAGTTAGTAATGCAAGAGGAGACTGAAGGAGTGAGGTGAGGAGTAGACCGATAGATTTGGGTGTCATCGGCGTATAGGTGGTATTGAAAGCTGTGGGCGGTTATCAAGTGATCAAGGGAGGAAGTGTAGATAGAGAAGAGAAGTGGTCCAAGAACAGAGCCTTGGGGGACCCCCACAGAAAGGGGCAATGGAGAGGAGGAGACAGAGTTGTAGGTAACACTGAAGGAGCGCTGTGATGGATAAACAGAGAACCAGGATAGAGCAGAATCTTGGAGGCCAAGGAATTGGAGTTTATTGAGAAGGAGCGGGTGGTCAACGGTATCAAAGGCTGCAGAGAGGTCAAGTAAAAGGAGTATGGAGTACTGGCTGTTGCTTTTAGCAGTTAGTAAATTGTTAGTGATTTTTAGTAAGGCAGTTTCCGTGGAGTGCTGTGAGCGAAAGACAGATTGTAAGGGGTCAAGAAGGTTATTTTCACTGAGATGGTTGTAGACTAGGCGTTCTTGAAGTTCAGAGGTTAATGGGAGCAATGAGATGGGCCTTAAGTTGTCCAGGTTGGTGGGGTCCAGTGAGGGCTTTTTAAGTTTGGGAGTGATCTGTGCATGTTTTAGAGGGGAGGGGAAGGTGCCACTAGAAAGGGAGAGATTGAAGATGTGAGTGAGGGAGCATAGGATAGAAGAAGAGGGTAACTGTAGTAGTTGTGAGAGAACAGGGTCCAAGGGACAATTGGTTAGGTGGGCATCTGAGAAAAGTTTTGTAACCTCTTCAATAGTAGCCAGTTCAAAAGCGGAGAGTGTTGAAAGTGCCGGACAGTGGAGGTGTCCTCACAAATTGCATCAATCTTGTCTTTGAAGTAATTGGCAATCTCTTGGGCAGTGTATGAGTTTGTGGGTAGAGGGGGTGGGGGACGAAGCAGAGAGTTAAAGGTTGAGAAGAGCCGACGGGGACTGGATGACAAGGTATTAATAAGAGAGACAAAGTAGGCCTGTTTGGCAGTATGGAGGCAGGAATTGTATTTTAGAAGGGCAGATTTATACAGGGTGAAGTCCTGCAGGCATTTGGTTTTACGCCACAGTCGTTCAAGAGCATGGCAATGTCTCTTGAGATTTCTAGTGTTGTCAGTTTGCCAGGGTTGTAACAGTTGGGGCCTGATTCTGTGTGTGGTTAGAGGAGCAAGTGTATTTAGTGATGATGAGAGTGAACTGTTGTAGACAGAGGTGGTCAGGACAGGGGAGAGATTATGTCATATAGGTGGTCAGTAGCGGAATAGAGAAGAGAAGGGTTAAAGTTGCAAATGTTCCTACAAGTAATTGTTTGCTGCTTGGAGGGATGGTTGGTTGGAGGCAAGGATACAGTGAAACTGATGAGGTTGTGATCAGAGAGAGGAAAGGGGGTGTTGGTGAGGTTGCCAGGATTGCAGAGATGGGAGAATACAAGGTCAATGGTATTACCATTGGAGTGAGTGGAAGTATGTGTCCATTGGGTAAGGTCAAAAGAAGAGGTTAAGTTGAGAAGTTTAGCTCAATGCCACTCCACTTGCCATTGAAGCTGTTGAGGGGAGACCTCTACAGCCTGCCCATGTGACTCATGAAACTGTTCCGTTGTCCATGGCCATAGGGGCTCTTCACCATAAGATAATCCAATTCGAAGTTATTTCCTCACCTAAGTGTCCGCTGGTTATTGGTAATCCTTGATTACAGAGGCATGACCCCTCTTTTGATTGACTTTGTGCTGAGGTTCTCTCCTGGTCGCCACAATGCAGCAAGACATGTTTCCAGAATGCGGCTAAGGTCCTATGCACTTCTTCACTCTCCTCCCTGCCGGAGGAGTACCACAATTTTAGTGATGTCTTTGACAAAGGTCAAGCCGGTAGTTTGCCTCCACACCAGTCGTATGGTTGCACAATTGACCTTCAACCTGGTGTCATACCCCCTAGTGGCCGAGTTTACCCTTTGTTGGTTTCGGAGGATAAGGCCATGGAGGAGTATGTTGCAGACACACTTTCTCAAGGATTCATCTGCAAGTCCTCGCCCCCTGCTGGTGCTGGTTTCTTCTTTGTGAAGACGAGTGGTAAACTGAGACCTTGTATTGATTATAGTGGTCTCAATTGTTTCACAATTAAGAATGATTATCCAATTACGTTGTGTTCAGAGTTATTTGACTGCCTCAAGGGAGCAACATTTTTCACAAAGCTTGATTTGAGAGGAGCATACAATCTTGTGAGGATCAAGGAGGGCAACAAATGGAAAACAGTGTTTTAATACCTGGACATCCATTAGGAGTACCTCGTAATGTCATTTGGCCGTTGAAACGCACCGGCAGTTTTCCAGAAATGTATCGACAATGTCCTCCAAGATTTGTTGCAGCTATGTGTGGTGGTTTATCGTGACGATATCCTCATTTTTTCCAAGTCCCTGGAGAATCACCACACAGATGTCTGTCATGTGCTTCAGAAGCTGAGAGAGAACAATCTCTAGTGTAAATTGGAGAAGTGTGAGTTCCATCGTGAACAGGTTAAATTTCTTTATCGTACATCATGGGATACAGAGCAGCCATAGTAATTACTATGTGGGTTATACGCCACCTATAAGTGAATGGACACTGACAACCCAAGACAGGAAGTCCCCCTCTATATAACCCCCCTCCCATACAGGAAGTACCTCCGTTTATTCGCCAGTGTCTGAAGGAGTTGGTCAAGGTTGAAAAAGTGCATGCGTGGGGGCAGATGGAAAGAGCCACTTTCTGGCTATTAGCTTCCTAGCCAGGAACAACAATCTAAGGATGGCAATATATGTATGCGGTGTGTATAGTTCATCATCTAGCCACCCCAGCAAGCAAAGTTTAGGTTCAGTTGTTAGTTGAAGATTACATATGCTATTGATAGTGTTTAGTACTGCTGCCCAATACCTTTGCAGTTTCGGACATCTCCACAGCATATGGACCAGTGTGCCGTTATCAACAAGACAACGGGGACAAAGCGGATCATCCCGTCTGTGCCACTTATGCAGCTTTTCCGGGGTGCGATACGTACGGTGTATAATGAATAATTGGGTAAGCCTTTGTGAAGAGGATTAGGGACACCTTAAGTACATTTTCAAGTATTCTGTTCCATTCCTCATCAGAAACACGGCCTATGTCATCCCCCCAACCAGTCCTACAAGGTAAAGTCATCGCTCTAGAGACATGTCCAAGAAGGTAACTATATATAAAGGAAATCTGCCCTTTCCTAGATGAGGACATAGTTAATCAGGTGAGCACCATAGGTCTAACTAGCTCCCAAGTTGAGGTCACCGCTTGTGCCGCGATAGCGTGGCAAAGTTGTAAATATTGATAGAATTCGGTGTTAGGGAGGCCAAACTCCCCACGCAGGGATTGGAAGTCACGGAGTATTCCTCCACAATACAATTGTGGAATATAGTTTATTCCACTCTTAGCCCAGTTAGTGAAATTCTGCAATTTGTGTAATTCTAAGTAGTTCCTATTGTTCCAGATATGAGACCAACTTGTGTACCCCACGTAGTGCAGATGCTGTTTGGTTTTATTCCAAATCTTGTCAATAAGTATAAGCGTGGGGTAGTGAGTTAGGTCTCCCAGTTTGCCAGCCTCTATGCACTCCACAATTCCATCGCCAGACAGCTGCGTTTCCAGCACCCTCCTGATGGGATCAGAGGTCTCCGGAGAAAGCCAGCCAGTCAGGTGCTGCAACTGGGCCGCCAGAAAATAATAGAATGGGTTCGGCACTGCCAACCTACCTGATTCCTTGGCCTCTTGTAAGGTTTCCAGTTTTATTCTCGGAACCCGTTTCCTCCAAATCAGTGCACAGTATATGGTATTACACCTCCTGAACACATGGATAGGTATCCAAATAGGGGCATTGTGAAGTGCATATAATATTTGGGGATTCCATATTATCTTGACCAAGTTGCAGCGGCCCACAACAGACAGTGGCAATCTGATCCAACTGGTTGTTTTTTCTTGAAACTTTTTAAGAAGTGGGTCTATATTCAGCTTGACGTGTTGATCTAAATTAGGATGAATTACAATGCCTAGGTATTTAAAGCTATCCACGACTTTAATTTGTTCAGCTGTCTGTGGTAAGGGCCCCAACAGTGGGTCCAAGGGCAGGATTGTGGATTTGTCCTAATTGATCCGGAATCCGGAGAAGGTTCCAAAAACCTGTATCAATTCCATGAGGTTAGCTAAGGAGGCTGAGGTATCTCCTAGAAACAAAAGTGCATCATCAGCATACAGTGTCAATTTGTCCTCCCCCTCCCCCCGCCTAAAACCGACTATTCCAGGGTGGTCCCTTATGGCTGCGGCCAGGGGTTCAATGGCCAGGGCAAAAAGCAAGGGGGAGAGGGGACAGCCTTGCCTAGTTCCCCGGTGTAAATCAAAGGGGGGCGAGAGAGTGTTATTTATTCTAATTCAGACTTTTGGCGCTTTGTATAACAATTTAATCCAAGCAATTATATTGTCTCTCAAGTTAAGTTTTTCCAATACCCTCCATAGGAAGTCCCACTCAACACTATCAAACACCTTAGCGGTGTCCAGTCAAAGGATAGCTCTCTGTCCCTGATTGTCAGTGGGTATTTGCATGTTACTATAGAGGCGACGTAGATTGTTCGCCGTGGACCTGTTCGGAATGAAGCCAGACTGGTCAGGGTGTACAAGTTTAGTGACTACTTTAGAGAGTCTCATAGTGATGACTTTGGTAAGGAGCTTCAAGTCTGTATTGAGAAGCGAGATGGGTCTATAAGACTCAGGTTTATCAGGCTCCTTCCCTGGCTTAAGGATAACCACAATCACTGCCTCATACATTGATCTAGGTAAGGAATCCGAGCCCAATGCATCTGTAAGTGTATGAAGTAACTCCGGTAGGAGCACTCCTCCAAACTTTTTATACAGCTCAATTGGAAGTCTGTTTAGTACCCGGGGGCTTTGAGTTTGGGAAAGTGGCTAGGGCCAGTTGCAGTTCCTCCAAGGTGAGAGGTGCATTTGAAAGCTCCCTATCTGCATCTTGGAGCTGAGGGAGGGTGATAGAGTCCAGGAATTGAGTCAACTCATCTGCAGGGTAGGCTACCTTGGAGGAGTATAAGTCCTGATAAAAGGCACAAAATTATTTCAATATGGAGGGTGTGTCAGTAACAGTTAGTGCCACTGTTGTGGTAATACTATGTATCACGTGGTGGTTGTTGTGCCCTGGCTATCATGGTTAGCATGTGGCCAGTCTTTTCCCCCTCCTCAACGTGAGTTTGAGAGATAAAAAAATGTTTGTTGTCTGCCTGTTGTAAATGCACTGTGCAGTAAATTTTTTGCGCATCTGTCCATCGCCTTTCATTGTCAGGCATGGGAGCCCGCAGATACAAGTCCTCTGCGTCCTCCACCACTCGACCGGCATCTTTAGCCCACTGCCTACTATTGGTTTTAATCGTATTAATTTCCTTAATGCACATTGCCCTGATAAAGGCCTTTAGCGCATCCCAGACCACCCCAGGCGCAGCTGACGGTTTATTAGTTTCCAGAAAGTATTCAATATGCAATCGCATACTTTCCGAGTTAGTAAACAATTGGATCCAAAAAGGATTCATCTTCCAGTGTACCGGCAGGCGTGTTTTTTTGAAAATTCAGACTAAGCTGCACTGGGGAGTGATCGGAGAGGCCCCTAGCCCCAGGTACGTCACTATAGGATCATAGCGGTACATAAGGTAATTTCCCAGAGCCAGGTCTATGCGGGACAATGTAGAGTGTGATAGTGAATGACAGGAGACCTGGGCCCGGAGAGGAGATCTACATCTCCAAAGGTCTACCAGTCCCAGCTTGTTTACAAACCTGGCCAGGGGAGTGTGCACCCTGGGGCCCTGCGGACAGAATTTCTTATGTACATCAAGAGACACATCCATTGCACTATTAAAGTCCCCCAGGGCATACACCGGGAGGTGAGGGTGTTTAGCCAGGAATCTAGCCAGGCACTGTAACACTGTCAGTGAGAAAGGCGGAGGTACATATATATTGGCAATAACACAAACATGTGATTCCCACGTCCCCATTAGAAAAATAAACCTCCCCTCAGGGTCAATATGTACATCATGTTTAGTAAAGGCAGTAGTCCTAGAAAACAAAATGCTGACTCCCCTAGAGTACCTAGTATGCACCGAGTGGTACTGCAAAGGGTACTTGAACATGTGCAGCAATTGGGTGGTGTCATTGGTTAGGTGGGATTCCTGCAAGCATATGACAGCAGGGTTCTGTTGTGACAGGAAAGTGAATAGGGCAGTCCTCTTTGTAGAGTCATGTAAACCCCTGATATTCCAGGAAAGGATTGTGTCCAACTGTTTACCCATTGGGACAATAGGGGTGTAATGTCAGGCTTCCCTGCTGCCGGAGAAGTTGGCCATGGAAAGGATAGTGACGCTTCCACTTCAAAATGTTACCTTGATAACCATGTGGTAAGGTGCAAAGTCTCTTGGTAGTCCTAAGTTGTCCACTCCGGGATAGAGGGATGTAGAGCAGAGTCACAGAACACAGGTACCTGCAGAGATACAGCCCTTCAAACATGGGCTGAAAAACAACAAAAACACAAAAAAAAATGATAGAACACAGTCTGCCAATAACAATTGTAGGCACAGCAGTCCAAGGCTGATGTGAGTCCATCAGCTGCTGCTGTGAGTGCCCCGCAGGGCTAAGTGAGGGGTAATAACGAGGGCCAGGACCCAGTGTCTTCAGTGTCAAAGTACATGGGCTGCTGGTGTAAACTGGGGAGTAACAAAAATTTAAAAAAGTACGTCTCTCTGTGCTCCTTGCATGCAGAAGAAAGTGAGTGATAAGATTTCACTTTAAGCTGTTAGTATGGTAATGTCAGGCAGGATCACGTCTTCCAGCAGCGTCAAGCCTCGTACACACGACCGATTTTCTCGTCCAAAACGGTCAAGAAAAGTGCCGCGAGAGTTTTTTTGTCTAGAAAAACGTTCGTGTGTATGGTTTTACGACGAGAAACTTGCCGAGAATCTCGACGAGAAAATAGAGAACCTGCTCTCTATTTTCTCGTCAGGATTCCAGATTTCCTCGTCGTGTTTCTCGTCGGCCTGTTTTGTGACGAGAAAATGGTTCGTGTGTATGCTTTTACGACTCTTCCAAAAGCGCGCATGCTCACAAGCAACTATGAGACGGGAGCGCATCTTCTGGTAAAACAAGCCTTCATAATGGAGAGAGCACATTCGTCACGCTCATAAATATTTCATCGTTTAAATGTTCTGCATTGAAATCTTTGTTAGAATGTTACATTAATCAAAACGAGTGACCTTCTTTTGCTGCTGATATTCACACAGAGTTGTGCCTTATTTTTAACCTTTTTCATACTGCTCTTTATAAGATTTATGTGTATTATATCGTGCAAGTTTTTAGGAATAATTTAAATGGTTAGATTTTTCAAAATGATGTTAATTCTAATTTCTCAATGTTTTGATAGCGATCTCCCATTTAATTTTGGAATCTATTTTATTTAAATTTCCCACCATGTTTTTGTGCTAATCATATTTAGTTATTCTTTTGGGGGGGGGTGATATCTGTGCCTTTTATTGTCAGTCAAATGTATCTGCTTACTCCAAAGCTTGATTTTGTTTATTTAAAAATACACATAGTCAAGTATGAACTTAAACAAAAATCACATTTATTCATGTTTATAAATTAAATAAAGAGAAGGCAGCGCTGGAGAAGCTGCTGCCATTTGTGCATCCCAGGGACCCCAGAGCACACAGCAACCCTGTGTGGACACTAAAATTGGGAGCTTGAGAAGGCCCACATTTCTGAACACAATCTGATGCTGGCCTCCCAGAGGTCAGGAACAGCAGCAGGTGAGATATATGTCCCAAGTGTGTGGTACTACAACAGGCTGCCTTCTGTCCGACCACAATGAAGCAAGGCCATCACTTCCTCTTCTTCCTGGCAACCTTCCCTACAGCCTTTCCTGAAGCCTTTCCTGCAGCCTTCCTTCTTCGTTTGGCTGGAGGCTGGCCCACTGGAGGGGTACTCCTGTCAGGAGGAGGAGGTGGAGGTGTAGCAGAAGGGGGTGGGGCAGAAGAAGAAGGTGGAGGTGTAGCAGAAGGGGGTGGGGCAGAAGAAGAAGGTGGAGGTGTAGCAGAAAGGGGTGGGGCAGAAGAAGAAGGTGGAGGTGTAGCAGAAGGGGGTGGGGCAGAAGAAGAAGGTGGAGGTGTAGCAGAAAGGGGTGGGGCAGAAGAAGAAGGTGGAGGTGTAGCAGAAGGGGGTGGGGCAGAAGGTGGAGGTGTAGCAGAAGGGGGTGGGGCAGAAGGTGGAGGTGTAGCAGAAGGGGGTGGGGCAGAAGGTGGAGGTGTAGCAGAAGGGGGTGGGGCAGAAGGTGGAGGTGTAGCAGAAGGGGTTGGGGCAGAAGGTGGAGGTGTAGCAGAAGGGGGTGGGGCAGAAGAGGAAGGTGGAGGTTGAGGTTGGGTCAGTTGGGCCACCTCACATATGGCGGTATTGGGGGTAATTTGCTCCATCACCCCCTTGTTGAGCAAGGTGATGAGCAGGGGCTCGCATAGGAGGCGTTGCTCCATGCTCATCACCTTGAACTTAGCCTCCACTTGGCCGGCAATGGCCTCTTCAGGGGATGTGGGCTCCTTGAGGGTGGCATGGGCCTCTTTAATAAGGGCCATTGCTGCCTCACTGGTGGTCCTGTCCCTCCTGCCTCTTTTGTGAAGCCGGATGGGAGGCACCTGGGATCTGGTGCTTCTCCTTTGCCCTGCCACCTCCTGGCTGCCACTGGGCCCTGCCACCTCCTGGCTGCCACTGGGCCCTGCCACCTTCTGGCTGCCACTGGGCCCTGCCACCTTCTGGCTGCCACTGGGCCCTGCCACCTCCTGGCTGCCACTGGGCCCTTCCTCCTCCTGCCTGACAGTTTCCAGACCCTCCTCCTGGCTGATTTCATCCTGTGTATGAAAAAGGAACATAGTTTAATATGTTGGTTTAATCTTTGCATCAAACTTTGTAATCCTGATGGAAGCAATTAGAATGTAAATGCATAAATCCTTGCTTTAAATTTACCACTTCATCAGCTTGACTATTTACCACACAATTAAGTGCAGAATAATGTCTACAGATCCTGATTTTGCTTGTGGAATACAAAATAATGTATGTTTCTCATCCTGACATATTTGGGAAACATTAATTTTATCCCAATACATTTTCAGTTAATACTATACCTGGCTCCAGATGGACAAATCAGGATCATCCAGGATGGCTGCCTCCTCTTGCTCCAGAGAAGGCTCAGGTTGGCTGCAGGGAAGTCTGGGGGGAAGAGTGGAGAGTGATGGCCTTGTCTCAATGTGGTCATCCAGGAAGGACATCCTGTTGTAGTACCACAAAATCGGGACATAAACATCATCTGCTGCTGCTCCTGACCTCTGAGAAGCCAGCACCTTAGAGCGTTCAGTCCTGTAGGTACCTCTCAAGCTCCCAATTTTAGTGTCCACTTGTTTTGCTGTGGCTGTGGGCACCTTGGTATGCACAAATGGGAGCAGCTTCTCCAGCGCTGCTTTTCTCACCCCTTTTTTTTTTATGGATGGGGTTTTTCGTCTCCCACAGAGCCGGCAGCTCCCTTACCCAGTCAATAAATTCCGCCAGGAACTCTTTGTCGCTAATAAAGACATTCATATTGTATCTGCAAGTAAAATAAATTATATTAAAATAATGTGAGGCAAACAGTCTAACCTCCTTCACATCCTAGTCACCATATATATCCTCCAACAATCTGAAGACAGTATAGACCAACAATTTTTACAAGTCACAAAATCACATACCTTCGTTCGCACGTCCGTCACTTGAACTCCTCTCTCCGCACACCGAACGTACTATAGTCACATGTGTGTTTGCTATATACACACCATGCATGCGTCAAAATTCGAACACGTCGCTCCGCACACGTCGCCCGCCCATGACGTTCTAACTTACATCTTTTCCCCGCCCCTTCTCTTTCGGCGCGCAGACAGATATGGCGGAGTTACAGCAGGTGTCTGATAATTCCGCAACTAGCGAGGAGACAAGCCCGGAGACCGAGGACACGTCACGATCAAGGAGGAGATTCAAGGCATCGAATATGTCTTTGGCGGAGATGGCGGAGATGGTGGACATCTTGGTCAAGGCTGATTATGATGCCAAGCATGGGCCGTATAGCAAACCAAATAGAAGGAAGGCCAAAATCCTCACTAAAGTTGTGAAGAGTCTGAGGGCGAAGTTCGGGGTGAAACGCTCAAATGAGCAGCTCAGAAAGTGGTGGTCAGACCTCAAACTGAGGGAGCCAGACCAGTTGAGGAGCATAAAGAGGATGCTCGCTAAAAGTAAGTAAAATGACGACGTTTCTGCTATTAATATTTTTAGAAACTGACATGTTTTTTTTTTTTATCATATTGGACTCCCTTCCAAAATGTAATATTTTGAACTAGGTTGGGCACAGTAATCGTTCGTTACGTTACCGACACTTCGTTCGGCCACTATCCATGGTTTCGGCTTATTTAAGAGCCACAAAAGTAATTAGACATCTGCCATTTTTGATCAAGTATTGTGGATAATTTTTTAGTCTAGATGATGTGTTTGTAAAGAGAATGAAATGCAAACTTTTATCAGTGTAAAGGAGAGGACACTCAGCAGCTGCTTCCACATCTGTACTTTGGAGCACTGTAGTGTGGGCCAACAGACCCGCCTTTTTTGGGTGTCCCACACAGGTGCATCAGAGTTTTTTTGTGGTGCCTCCATGTCCAAAAAATTACATCCAAATGTGAATACTAAACATATTTGGGGTCATAAATAATGCATTACTCTTTCGTCCATGGACCGACACAGCTTCTCTATTGACAAAGTGGGTATTATCCGTTAATTAGGAGTGACTAGGCAGAAAAACTTGTAAAAAGTGTTGCATCACACCTTCTACAGTACCGCCCAGGGGGCGGACCCTCTGGGTATACCCTCTCAGTCTGCACATCGCAGATCAGTTTTTTTCTGTCTAGCAAGGAGTAGGACATGGCTCCCTTCGGGCCCATTGGTCCGGGGAAAAAAGATATATATATATATTTATTTTATTTTTTTGCTACATTTGTTGTTTCCTGCGATCTTCGATCAACTGCCGACTGGGTGACAGGCTGGATCCTCGATCCTTGTAGTCTCCCCAGTTTCGGCCATCGAGCGTGTGCTGACCCTAGCTACGCGCTGGGTTTTCCACGACATGCCCGTCGCTCCACGGGTGGCCGGTGAGCCTACGCTCCAGGGCCTGCATCGGACCGCTCAGCTTCGGCTGACCTTACGGCCGAGTCGCAGCAGCCTGGCCGGTGAGCTTACGCTCCAAGGCTTGCATCGGACCGCTCAGCTTCGGCTGACCTTACGGCCGAGTCGCAGCAGCCTGTCCGGTGAGCGTCTTGCTCCAGGGCATACATATGATCGTCCCTTCTGGGTCCAATCACAGCATGCCTGGCCAACAGTCACCTTCCGTGCGCGGACGATGATCTGTTTGGAATGTCTTCCAGCAGAATACATGCAGGATAGGTAAGTAAAACTCCCCTGCCTCGGCTGGGTGATTTAGCTGGACATTCCTGGAGAGATCAAGTAAGTGGTTGTGGCCCCTTTCTTCCCTCTCTCCCTGCCTTTCCCTCCTCCCTGGGCTTCTAGCTAAAGGTTGCTGGGTGCTGGGGGTCACCTAGGGGGTCCCACTGGAGCGGGGCTGGCTGTAACTAACATTTAAAAGAAATGTCATTTTTGCTTACCTGTGTTTGTGTCTCCATGCTGTCGGCGGCCATTTTGAGGTGGTCCATGCCAAGTTTAGCCTCTTGTAACTGCCTGGCGGCCATCTTCCTGTGGTTCGGCCACACCCACTGGCCCCGATCAGGTGATCGGCGGCCATGTTGGTCCACCCTGTATGCAGATATTGCCGTTCGGCGGCCATCTTTTTGGGGGCTATGGCTGCCTGACCTCTATCTTCTGTCGGCGGCCATTTTCTTAGAGCCCACATTATCTTCCATACAGACGTTTTTGGCAACCATTTTGCGAGAGCCTCCGGCCTCTAGGGTGCATTACACTGGCGTGAAAATTCACACAGGAAGTGCTGATAAAAGAAGCAGACTGACACAGCAGCAAGGGGACAGCATCACAGGCGCAGCATAGCAGTACCTATCCAGGGTGGTGAGTCCTCTGGGTAACCCAGCATCTCTGCAGCGCAGGAGGGTGGCCTATTGATATCTTGCCTGGAGCCCTGTGAGTGTCAGCGTGTGGTCAGCATGGCATCTGAGCCAGATGTCTTCTCCCCTGAAACACCAGATTTAGCAGCTGGTGCCCCTGAGGTGTCTATGAACGCTATGACTGCAATCCTAGAGGCGTTTGCTGCCAGGGTGGAAGCAGCACACGGGAATACAGGGGGTAGTAAACGCCCCGTCCCCTGCAAGCTTCTGGGGATATTTCTGATGCAGAACCAGGTCCAGCTACGGCTCATGGCCCAGATTCTGATGCATCAGAGACTGCAGACCGTGACCGATCGGACAGTGAGGAGGACTCCAAGTCCAGGTCAGTACGCGAGACGGCTTTGGTATCTGACCTTATTACTGCAGTGCGGGATACGCTAAAGTTGGAAAATACCGCAGAAGCAGCAGAGACTCCGGTCCACTTGGGTTTCATAGACCTGCCCGCACTGCTAAGGTGTTCCCTTGTGTGTCTTTTGATAAACTCTTATACAAGGAATGGGAGAACCCACTGAGGGTCTTTACAGCCCCAAAGAGGTTTGCGGTACGGTACCCCTTTTGAGGAGAGTTTTCTGAAGAAATGGACCTCTCCCCCTATAGTGGACCCTCCGGTGTCCAGACTTAATAGAGCCACCCCAATTCCTGTAGAAGGGGCTCCTGTTTTCTAGGACCCTGTGGATAAGAAGGCTGAAGCACTCGCTTGCTACCTATACTCAGTGGTAGGCTCGGCAGTACGCCCGGCATTGGCGGGGGCCCTAGTGTCTCACACACTTACTGAATGGGCAAGATTGCTACTCCAGGGGTTAAGGAGCGAGATGCTCCTCCTGATGAGATAACATTGGCCGACCTGTTGGTCCAGGGCCTTAGGTTTGTCTGCGAGTCAGACATGAATACTATTCCCCTGCTGTCTAAAACTTCGGTTTATGCAGTAGCAATACGCCGCCTGATCTGGCTAAAAGGCTGGTCTGCGGACCAGACTTCCAAGAAAGCCCTGTTGGATCTGCCTTTTAAGGGCGACAGACTTTTTGGGGCTTCTCTGGATGACATCATCAAGGATGCCACAGGAAGTAAAAGCACTTTGCTTCCCCAAATTAGCAAGGGTAAGGGGCCACGCCAAGGGCAAGGGCCCTCCTTTACTGCACACAAGTGGTTTTTTCGTCCCCCTAGGGCGACAGGGAAAAGACCCCAGGCCGATAAAGCGCCTGCCCAAGGACAAAAGCGTCCTTGGTCCCGCAGACCCAACAAGCCTGCGGACAAATCTGCGTTCACATGAAGGTCCGCCCCCACCCAGCTCTCGGGTGGGGGGACGTCTTCACGAATTCGCGACTCAGTGGACTGCTCTAGTCTCCGACAGGTGGGTTTGCGAAGTAATCTCCTCAGGCTACAAGATAGAATTTCTCTCTTGTCCACCAGACAGATTCATCACCTCCAATCTCCAGCTACTACCGACCCGTCGGGAGGCCCTGTATGGGGCGGTCCAGGGTCTACTGGAACACGGGGTAGTTATTCCAGTTCCAGAACAGGAACGGGGTCAGGGTTTTTACTCAAATCTGTTCATTGTGCCAAAGAAGGAGGGGGTTCGTCCAATCTTGGATCTCAGAGCCCTCAATTGCTTTGTGAAGGTACAAAGATTTCGGATGGAGTCGGTTCGATCCGTAGTCACGGCTCTCCATCCGGGGGACTTTCTGGCCTCCTTGGACATCAAGGACGCATACCTGCATGTCCCCATATACTCCAGACACCAGAGGTTTCTGCGATTTGCTATCGGGAAGAACCACTACCAGTTTGTGGCCCTCCCGTTTGGCCTTGCCTCAGCACCCAGGACGTTCACCAAGGTGCTCGCTCCGATTCTGGCACTTCTAAGACAGCGGGGTATCGCTATCACAGGTTACTTGGACGACCTTCTGCTGAAGGCCCCTTCAAGCTCAGAATTAGAGGTAAGCGTGTCCATTACCTGTCAGACTCTTCGAGACTGTGGTTGGATACTAAACACGCAAAAGTCAGTATTGGTGCCCACTCAACGCCTAGTGTACCTGGGGTTGATTCTGGATTCCTCAGAGGCAAAGGTATTCCTCCCTGTGGAGAAGTTGCAGACCCTCCGGGCTGCAGTACGGCAGCTGACTTCCAGGAATTGGTCGTCACTCCGTTTTTGCATGCGAGTGTTGGGCCTCATGGTAGCCTCCTTCGAGGCGGTCCCATATGCTCAATACCACACTCGAGTGTTACAGAAGGAAGTTCTGTCCAGATGGAACAGATGCCCTTCATCTCTGGATTATCAAATCTGAGTGAGCCACCTAGTCAGGAGATCCCTGGTATGGTGGCTGACAGCTCCGGCTCTAATGGCCGGGAAGTAATTTCTTCCGGTTTACTGGATAGTGATCACGACGGACGCCAGCCTTACAGGTTGGGGGGGGAGTCTGGGGTGTCCAGTCGGCGCAAGGTCGCTGGACCCCAGAGGAAGCCCTCCTGCCGATCAATGTCCTGGAGATCCGGGCGATCAAGCTGTGCCTCTTCAAATGGTCTCAGAGACTGCAAGGGCGTCCAGTCAGGATCCAGTCAGACAACGCCACAGCAGTGGCATATGTCAATCATCAAGGAGGAACAAGAAGCTCAGCTGCAGCATCGGAGATCGCTCGCATCCTGAAGTGGGCAGAGAGGAGCGTACCGGCACTGTCGGCCGTGTACATTCCGGGTGTGGAAAACTGGCAGGCGGACTACCTGAGCCGCCAGATGCTGGACCAGGGAGAATGGTCCTTACACCCGGAGGTGTTCCAACTCCTCTGCCAAAGATGGGGCACACCAGACGTAGATCTTCTGGCTTCCCGACTCAATCGGAAGGTATTGAGGTTTGTGGCCCGGTCAAGAGACCCATGGGCAGACGCAACGGACGCGTTGGTAGCATCGTGGGGTCAGTATCGGCTAATCTATGCCTTCCCTCCCTTAAGGCTTCTTCCTCTTCTGCTCCGCAGAGTGGAGGCAGAGGGAATTCCAATGATCCTAATCGCTCCAGATTGGCCTCAGCGTCCTTGGTACGCCGATCTAGTACGTCTGGTAGCAGACGTCCCCTGGCGCCTACCACTACGGAAGGACCTGCTATCGCAAGGTCCCATATTCCATCCTGCTTTACAGTCATTGGCTTTAACGGCATGGCTGTTGAGAACCAGGTACTGAGAGATGGGGCCTGTCAGACTCAGTAATCTCTACTATGAGAAGTGCTCGGAAACCGTCCTCTAGGAAGGTCTATCACCGCACTTGGAGGGCCTACATCTCCATGTGTGAGGAAATGAAATGGCATCCGCGTACCTATTTGGTTTCCAGAATCCTGCTGTTTTTACAGCATGGGGTAGACCAAAGGCTTGCCCTAAGTACGATTAAGGGACAGATATCTGCCCTGGCTGTCTTTTTTCAGCGACCCCTGGCGACTCACTCTCTCGTGAGTACATTTGTGCAGAGGGTTCGACATGTGGCCCCTTCGGTCCGCCCCCCGTTACCTCCGTGGGACTTGAACCTGGTCCTCTCGGTGCTTCAGAAGGCACCGTTTGAGAATATTAGAGATATTCCCCTGTTGACACTTTCTCAGAAGGTGGTCTTTTTGGTGGCTGTTACGTCAGTTAGACAATTTTCTGAGCTGGCAGCCCTGTCCTGCAAGGCTCCCTATTTGATTTTCCACAAGGATAAGGTGGTGCTGCGGCCGCAGCCTTCCTTTCTTCCGAAAGTCGTTTCGGCTTTTCATCTCAACGAAGACATTGTACTTCCATCCTTGTGTCCTCAGCCGTCGAATCCTAAGGAGTCGACGTTGCATTCCTTGGTTGTTGTCCGAGCTTTGAGAGTATACATATCTGCTACTTCCCTGTTCCGGAAGTCAGACTCACTGTTTGTTTCGGTGGCTGGTCCCAAGAAGGGCCAAGCAGTCTCATCGGCCACCATCTCTAGGTGGATCCGACAGATAGTAATCCAGGCTTACGCCTTAAAGGGTCAAGCGCCCCCCTTTCCTGTCACGGCGCATTCGACCAGGGCAATAGGTGCCTCTGGGGCTTTCCGACACCAAGCGTCTGTTTCCCAACTATGTAAAGCGGCGACTTGGTCGTCCGCTCACACTTTCACAAAATTCTACAAAATTGATGTAGGTGCATCTTCGGATGCCTCTTTCGGCCGCAAGGTTTTGCAGGCGGCTGTTTAGAGTTGCAGCTCCTCCGTTGGAGGAGTGCTGTTTTGTGTTTTGGGGTGAAGTTTGTTTTTATGCTGTTACCACCCCTCGTTTTTTCTCTGACACTGCTTTGGGACGTCCCACTTTGTCAATAGAGAAGCTGTGTCGGTCCATGGACGAAAGAGTAAATAGGATTTTTTACTCACCGTAAAATCCTTTTCTCTGAGTCCATGGACCGACACAGCACCCACCCCTCCTTTTAAGTTTGTACTGCTTTTTGACGAACTGATCTGCGATGTGCAGACTGAGAGGGTATACCCAGAGGGTCCGCCCCCTGGGCGGTACTGTAGAAGGTGTGATGCAACACTTTTTACAAGTTTTTCTGCCTAGTCACTCCTAATTAACGGATAATACCCACTTTGTCAATAGAGAAGCTGTGTCGGTCCATGGACTCAGAGAAAAGGATTTTACGGTGAGTAAAAAATCCTATTTTTTCTTTAAATTCCGCACAAACACACACTTGTACCCCACTTCCAAACAATTTATCCTTTTTTTATTTTAACAAGGAGATTTACAGTGTGATAAATAGACCTTTGGTTTTATTCTCATAGGGGAGAGAAGAC
The DNA here is from genome assembly GCA_029206835.1 of Rana muscosa. NCBI lineage: Eukaryota > Metazoa > Chordata > Amphibia > Anura > Ranidae > Rana > Rana muscosa. Next base: position 1,208,011,925 of record CM055122.1, read on the forward strand.
TGGGAGGAGGACACTCCAGGGAGCACATGCACCCCACAACTTCCAAACAACACCAAACTCCCAAAGAACCACAACCGAAAGATGTGTAGGAAGTTGAGGTGGAGGAAGGAGAGGTGGATGACGTTGTGGATCTGGTCACCACAACAGGTCAGTATCTGACACCACAGCTTAAGGTAAGCGAGGTAGGCCTGCAGAGTTTTATTAATTATTTTTTTTGGTTTTTAGGGGATGTAAATGTTGTGAAGGATAGCACACGGTTCTCTGCTGACAGTGCCCTCCGCCTCATCCAGCAAGTGATGGAATGTAGCACGGAACTGGACCTAATTAAACAAAGAATCCATGTGATGGAACAAACATTTAAAGACATTCTCGATGTTTTGGGGAGAATTCAATAAGCCATCCAAACACATTTGTTTTTACATGTTTGTTTTTATATTTTTTTCTAATTTTTGGAGTAACAAACCAGCCAAAAATTGAATATGCACACAGTGTGTGAACATGTGCTATCTGCCATCAGGGGATATCCATGTACGTCTTTTGTGGGTGCAACCCCTTCCTCATATCAAAAGTCGGTGAACTGAGGAAGGGGATGCACCCCCAAAACACGTCCATTGATCACCCCTGATGGCAGATAGCACATGTTGACAATAGGGATCAGGATTGTAAACTTCCTATATTAAAAAAAAAAAAAAATGTGTGCATATTCAATTTTTGGCTGGGCAAGGGGTGGCAGGACCCCATATTAGGACGGGCACATAGAGACATAGTTTGTGTAAGTGAATGTCTCCGATTGCTCAGAGGTATCCAATGTTGTAATTTTTGAAATGCAAGTGATATTTTTGTATTTTCATAAGCCAAATATTGCCGGGTTGTGGCCAAGCCATCCCCAAAGTAAAAAAAAAAGAAAAAAAAATGAAGAGAATGTGCACAGAGTAAAATATTTGACCACAAACAACGTGTAGCTTCTTTTTATAATACCCTCTAAGCTTATTTGGTTCTTTTGTAAGGTAACATAGTGAAATGGTTGTTATTTACTAAAGTTAAATACACTTGCCACTACAAATGCACAAAGACAAACTAGGAGACAGGAAAGAACAAATAATTAAAGGTTTAAACAAGATTTTTATTGGGATACATAGACATAGGCTGGCATAGGAATTGCCCCCCTACCCGTGAAATACTCCATGTATTTGTCCCGAACCACACGGCATTTTGGGGGGGCAAGCCAAGACGGGCAGATTCCAGGCCCGGAAGGGGATTTGCAGGGGAAAGTCCAGCCTCTGGCAAAACTGAGGCCATATAGGAATTTGATTTTTGGCTCAGAAAGTTGTGTAGCAAACAGCAGCATAACACTACATAGTTTATTTTGTAGTCCGCCAAGTGGATGGAAGTCATAAAAAGGCGGAACCGGCTGGCCATTATGCCGAAGGCATTTTCAACGACTCTTCGGGCCCTGGCCAGCCGGTAATTGAACACCCTCTTCTCTGGGGTCAGGGTCCTCTGAGGAAATGGCCTCATAAGATGCCGTCCGAGTCCGAAGGCTTCATCAGCCAAGAAAACAAAGGGGAGTCCTTCAATATTCCCTGCATCCGGTGGCAATGCAAGGTCGTCACTCTGGAGACGGAGGGCAAACTCCGTCTGGATGAAGGATCCCCCATCGGACATCCGGCCATTCTTCCCTACATCAACATAGAGGAATTCATACCGTGCTGACACCACCGCCATCAGCACAATGCTATGAAACCCCTTGTAGTTGTAGTAGTAGGACCCAGAACGGGGTGGCGGCACGATGCGGACGTGCTTCCCGTCTATGGCACCACCGCAGTTGGGGAAGTCCCACCGCGTGGCAAACTCCGATACCACAGTCTGCCATTCCTGTGGCGTGGAAGGAAGCTGTGGAGTGAAACAAGATGAAATAATATTAGAAAAACAAAGGCATACATTACAAGGAAATTCTATCCCAAAAAATTAAAGACCAACATCAATCTAATTATACGTTTATTAAGGTGTGTAAAAAAAGTATAATGGAAGGCTCATTTATCATATTCATCACCCCCTCTGATGGGCCATTACTAAATTATTTTGGGGGGGGGAGATGTGTTTGGCCACAGGATAGCATTGCAGTGGCGGTGCGTCCAGAGTGGGCGCTGGAGCACTGTCCCCTCTCTCCTGTGCCCATCACTCAGAACAATACATAGGTTCATGCGTTGCATGAACCTATGTATTGTCTATGCCGCACACTATTCAGGTGGATGGCCTCTTGTAAAGCGACCGACATATGAATCATTGCGGCATTTAGGGGGTTAAAATTGCAGAGCAGAAACAGGTATTAAAATAGTCTTGCAAATTACAACCTGAGGGATGTAATTGGCTTCCTAAAAGAAAAATCGGGGACGCAAGGAGGGGGGCATTCCTTGTGTAAACACTGACAGGCTGCTCTGCCAATCATGTTCACCAAGTCTGTTTAATGGTAACATGATTGGCTGATGCAACATGAAGGGAAGGAGAAGACATCAAGGACAGAAGAGGGATGGCGCTGACCACAAGAAGGTAAGTGCAGGGCTGGGGGGAAACTGGCTGCATTATAGGGGACTAAATGGCTGCATTTGAGGGAACAAAATGGCTGCATTGGAGGGGACAACTGGGGGCGTTTATTAGGCAACAGAGCAAAAAAGGAGGAAGTTTATTTCCTAAATTGGGGTTTGAACCCCCCAACATTTGGAGCAACAGGCGCCCCTGCTGGAAAAGTTAGTGAAGGGAAATATTTATGTAGGAGAAAAAAGGGGCAATCTAAAGCTTCCAACATGCATGGGGACAAAGGGGACATTCTCAGCATATTACAATCATGGTAATTAGGGAAGGATGAAAGAAATACAATACATTAGCATACATGTAATGCCTAAAATGTGATGTTAAGGGAGCAAACTTACCCTAATATAGTCCTCCTGCAGGACTTGGATGATGGCAGAACAGGTGTCTGGGATTATGAGGCCCAGAGCTTGGGGGGAGATGCCTGTGGTGAACTTCAAGTCCTGAAGACTTCTCCCTGTCGCCAGGTAACGCAACGTGGCGATGAGCCTCTGCTCAGCACTGATGGCTTCCCGCATAACGGTGTCCTTCCTGGTAATATAGGGGGACACCAAAGCCAACAGTTCCTGAAAAACGGGGTCAGACATCCTCAGAAAATTCCTGTAGTCCTCAGGATTATTCTCGACGATCTCCCGCAGCAGAGGCATGTGGCAGAATTGGTCCCGCTGGAGCAACCAATTCTTGGTCCATGAACTCCTCCTCACACCATTCATGGACTGGTCTTGGTCCAAAACAAGCAGACCAACACCAAGCGCACGCACAGCACGAACTCGACGACGAGAACGTCCAGGCGACATGGCTAGGAAACGGTCGTCTAATCAGAACGTACAGAACAGAACGCACTTTAGAACAGCAAAGCCTATGAATAACGAACTGAAAATCAGAAACGAACAGGCAATAACGCACTGTAAAACAGATACGACCTGCCTAGACGCCCTGAAAGTCAAGATACGAACCCACAAGCACAAACTGAACGGCAGAAAACGATCTGAAAAGTACGAAGACTGAAAAGCGCGAATCGTCTCTTCCCAAACTTTTACTTCACACGCGGTAACACGAGATCAGCAAAAGCAGCCCAAGGGGTGGCGCCAAGAAAAAAGATCTTCCCCTTTATAGTGCCGTCGTACGTGCTGGACTTAAGCGCAGAGAACAATGAGGAAATTGGGAAATGACAGTGTGTACGCATAGAAAGCTTGACGAGAAAATCGACAAGCTTAACAAGAATCTCGTCGAAAAACACGACGTGTTTTTTACGACGAGAAAATCGGTCGTGTGTACGAGGCCTCAGAGATGTTTCTCCTGTCTGTCAAGCCAGTATGCGGCCATGTTTGGGCTTTCAAAAAAGTGTACTGAGCCATCTGCCACGACCCAGAGTTTGGCTGGGTATAACATGGAGTACATCAGTGGTATTGCGCACATTCACTTTTTCACTTCCGTGAATCTTGATCTCTGCTTTTGTACAGCAGCCAAAAAATCAGGATAAATGGAGATTTTAGAGCCCTGTATAACATACCTGGTGTTTAACATTACCATGCTTCCCATGAATTGTGCTCACTGTCTGCCAATGCTCCTGTGGAACAGAGTTGCCACCTTACTCCGCTCTGTCATGCAGTCAGCTTTCCCTGGGGATGTAGCCCTTCTCCCCCTGAGTGTTCCGTTTGCAGGACCGTTCGTTCGCGCACGCGTGCAGGAGTAGCTCTGTTTAAATAAGCTATCCTAGGACGCGGTGGGGCGTGGCATGGTGTGGCCGGCGTGCACGTGGAAACAAACGTTCACTTAATACAAAGCACAGGCGCAAGGCTCACTGCCTATAAAGCTTTTTACTATGGAAAGAGTCTGGTGGCTTACGGAGGGACACAGTGTCTTTGCATGAGGTTGTTAGGCAAAATGGTGGCTTCATTCAAAGTGGTTCCCTATGCCAAGTTTCATTCAAGACTGTTGCAAAACAGCATTTTGTCTGCTTGGAACAAGAAAATTCAAGCCTTGGATTACCCAATGTATCTGGCCCCAAGGGTGCGCCAGAGTCTCAGTTGGTGGTTGTTAACCAGAAATTTGCAGAAGGGGAAATCCTTCATGCCAGTAACCTGGATGATTGTAACAACGGATGCCAGCCTCTTAAGCTGGGGAGCTGTTCTGGAAGAGACCACTGTCCAAGGGAAGTGGTCAGAGTCTGAGAAAGCCTTGCCCATCAACATATTAGAGATTTGGGCCGTGCATCTGGCCCTAATGGCCTGGACTTGCAGATTACAAGGTTTTTCCATCAGGATACAATCTGACAATGCCACAGCAATGGCTTACATCAACCACCAAGGGGGATACCAGAAGTCATGCAGCCCAGAGGAAAGTTAACCATGTTCTGGCCTGGTCAGAGAAGCATGTACCTTGCCTATCGGCAGCCTTTATTCCAGGAGTGGAGAATTGGCAGGTGACATTCAGACACGGAGCCGCAGATCCGCCTCACCCCCTCTCTCTCTCTCTTCATTGGCTTCACTTATATTGACAACAATGAGAGCCAAGGTTGCCTCGCTGCTGACTCAGCCAATGAGCGAGAGTCTCAGACAGCCGAGACTCTTGTGCAACGTCGCTGGATCGAGATGGGGCTCAGGTATGTATAGGGTGGGGGAACTGAGATGAAATAAAACCTTGTGACTTTAGAACCGCTGTAAAGCCAAGCTCTTGACCAAAATGTGATGCAAATGATTGGCCCATTAAAAAATAAAACTGCTTCTGATGCAATATTCACCTTTAATTCAGAGCTTTTTCTTGCATTACTGGCACTAGATGTTTTTAATCTGACAGCCAGTCTCATTCAGCTCACAGCTCACTGAGCCCAGGGTGTCATGGACATCTCCCAGACTGTGAGTGAACACTGAAAAAATAAACAACACAACATTTATTTCTTATGATAACTTCAACAAATATTGTCAGTAATTGGGAAGGCTCAGGAATGGCTATTAATGTTTTCCAACACATTTAAAATTAGTGTGCCTAATTATTATGTTATATCTTGTTTATCATAATAACAATATTTAATTAGGATTTTGTGTTTCAGGAAATGTTTGATGCCACACTGAGAGACCGAGAACTTAGCTTTCAATCTGCACCTGGTACCACCATGTTTCTTCACTGGCTTGTGGGAATGGTTTACGTGTTTTACTTTGCTTCATTCATTTTGTTGCTAAGAGAGGTAAGAGCTGGCAAACATTTTAACATTATAAATTATTCAGTTTAAAGAGAATTAACAGTAGGAGCCAGATGCTTGTTTTATTATAAATCACCTGATGTTTCTCTGTTAAGTAGAGGTAGTTCAAATCTAAAATTAATAATGGATAGCGGCTTGATGACAATAAGGCATAAGTAGATAAGTGTATCCTTCAGAGAAGACATTGATGTGAATGAATGCTTGTTTGGTAAAATGTTGCAAAACATGTCAAAGCCACTGTGGTCGATTAACTAAAAGAGATATGTGTACTTTGAAAGTGCATTTTTACTTTGCAAGCAAGTGTTCACATCTTATTGAATAAGGTGAAAAATCATGTGCAAAGAATACTCAGTCATGCAAGGGGGAGAAACAATCCACATGATTGGATGATTTTAGTCAGCGCAACTTCAAATCCATTCCCTAAGTTTAGTAAATTTTCTCCTTGCAAAGGGGTTTTTCACATAGCCCAGTGATTGAGGTGGAGATTGAGTTTTGATCACTTCAATCATCCAGTCATGTGCAAACATTCAGGGCCCTGCCACCTTAGGTATTCTTTGGAAAGTGAATTTTCACTGTGTTGGACCCCATATGTGAAAATGCACTTTAAAAGTGAATATGTTCTAGTCTGTGATCAAGCTGCAAATATTTTGAGTAAATTGTTGGAAGGTGGATTTAAAGTTGAATTCCCACACATTTCACTGGCACTTATCCATATGTAGGTCAACTGCATCATCATCACTTTTCTTCTTTTTTTTTTTTTTTTTTCACAATCAAATAGTTTTATTGAAGCTTGTTACAGGTAACACGAAATAAAAATAAAAAAGCATACATAATACAGAATTAGGGGGCGTGGTCTGGTGCCGTTCCAGGATGGACGTGTAGTGTGCGAGCTCCCGTCCCGAGGTCCAGCAACTTCAGCTTATCAGCTTACCTGCTCCACCGGACATGGTGAGAACCGCTCGCAGTGCCTCGGCAACCCGTTCCCGATCCCCGCTGAACACCGACACCCCGCTGAGTCAGCAAATCCCCGAGATATTCCGGTCACGGCCTACGGCCAGGATGCAGGCCTCGCAAGCAGCCTCCTCCCAAGCGCCACGCGCCCAGAGCTCCAGCCCGCAGCGATCCGAGGAGCAGAGATCCCCAGGTCTGGCAACGGGGATGACTCACCCCCCGGCAGTGAGCCTTAATGACCTGCACAGCGTCGCTACGGATATTAAAAACACCCTCATGGCGGCCATCTTGGACATGAGGTCGGACATACACGCCATGACGCTTAGGGTGGAAGAGGTGGAATACGCTCAAGCCCGCCAAGACACAGCGATTTGTCACGTTCAACAGGTAACAGAGTCGCATGCGATCCACCTCAGGGAGATCAATCGCCACATGGAAGATTTAGATAATCGCGGAAGGCGTCACAACCTTAGAGTGAGGGGTATTCCAGAAATGATCGATGCCAGCCAGCTCCCAGTGGCAGTAACTACCATCTTTAACGATCTACTTGAAAGAGCCCCTGATACCCCGATCGCGTTCGAACGGCTCCACAGGGCACTGCGCCCGCGGGGAAGGGACACAGATCCCCCACGGGATGCAGTCTGCTGCCTCACAGACTTTCCCTTGAAGGAGGAAATATTACGCAAGGCCAGACACCGCAACCAACTGTCTTTCCAGGGAACGGATATCAGAATCTACCAGGACCTATCTAACATCACCCTGCAGCGCAGACGCGAGCTACGTCCCCTCCTGGAAACACTGAGGGCCAGATCCATAATCTACCGATGGAAGTTCCCCTTCTGCCTGACAGCAACTCACCAAGGCCGCACAGCCAATCTAAAAGTCCCGGAGGATTTAGACCACTTCTGCACGGCCATGGAGATACCGTATGTGGAAGTACCAGACTGGTACAGCGACTTCCGTATACCACCACTCAGAAGAGTCACCTCCATGGAAGGTATCGCAGAAGCAGGCAACTTTAGTATCGGCCGCCGACGCTCTCACCCACCTCCTCCCCACACTCCTTCAAAGGATCAAAGAGCCCCGCGTAATGGTAGCCCGACGGCTTCTCCAGTGCCCCGCAAAGCACGCATCGCCTAACAAGAAACATGAATACCGTACTTCTGTTTCCACCTCACAGCTGGACTCTGGACCACTCCAATTCGCAGGTAACTTTATACAGCAATCCCTAGGGAACACTGGCAGAACGGTTGGTACCCTCTTTCCCTCTTGGACAACTCCCGAAGGTTTCCCCGGTCGCCCTAACTTCCTTATGTCGGGTCAGAGACTACCTTCTCCCGCACTGATTGTCTTTTCCTCCTCCTCCTCACACTGTATTCATTCTTGCTCATCGGCTGTACCCTTTTTCTATTGAAGCCTTCTTCCTACATTCTCCTATCTACTCCAATGCAGCTAATGACATGTCGATATATAATCCCCCGATTGCATTATGTGCTGTCTTTCTCCCCACAGGCCCTACTAGCTCTTAGCTCCTGAATTTTCTGCTTTACAGCACTGAGGGTGGTCGGGGATCCGAGGGGGACATGCACAGGTGTGTGGCCTACGTGGATGTCGGGTAGAATCCATTCTCAGGTTTGGGAATGGGCGTGCCCCCCTCGGATTTAGACAGCCTGCCCTTAACCCCTGGGTATGATTTTGTTTACTATGTTTTTGTTTACTATGTTTTGTTTGCTATGTTATCCATATTTGGATTTTTGATGTCAGCCATAACTGCAGATGCATACTTGTTCACGGTAACGCAAGCTGTACGTTCTGTTCTGTTCTGTTTTAACTAATTCACCATGTTACTGACTCTGTTCCCTGCATATTCCTCTAAACCAAAGTATATGCCCCCTATTCTCTGTCATGTGACATCTGAAATTTGAGCAATACACTTAATTTCTTATCCCCCTCTTCCACACAAACCCCCAGATTACACAATGCTAAACATCCTCCTCTAATTGCCGAATAAATGCCCTTACAACTCCACAGCCTTCATGCTTTATGAGAATAAGCCGTTACACACAGCCCTGAAGTCACCTACGAATCACCCTCTCACCATGTCCTTATAGGATGACCTGTCCGTCATCTACACAACAAGATTACTCCTCTGACACCAAAATGAGCCATAGATGACGCTAACAATCAGCAGCGTCTGTTATCCTTAAGACCTCATAGAGAGACGCAGACCTCACCTCTCTCTAGTTGAACTCCACCTACCGCTCTCACACACAGCGGACTCTGGTAGACACCGCTGAACCTCACCGGTACCCCCACTCCTAATTGGTGGGCTTGCAGGTCAAGTCCCACACCCGGTATAATACCCCATCCCCCTACCTGTCCCCTCCTTCCTCCCTGGTTATCTTCCTCCTCAACGTCCTAACCTCACCTACCCCACATCTTCCCTTCTCCCCATCCGCATAACCCCCCCCCTTTCTTTTCCTCCCGTCTCTGACTTCCCCATATCCTCCCGCCCCCCACTCGCTTAAACCTCTACTACCAACATGAGCCCCGATAATGTCCGAGGCGCCAACCTGTCCCTAAAGGTAGTCTCCCTTAACGCCAAAGGACTGAACATACCTGAAAAGCGAACACAACTCTTTTCCCTCATGCGCAGCATGAAAGCTGACATAATCTTCTTACAGGAAACCCACTTTTGTAAGAAATCAGTTCCCAACATGACTAATCGCCTCTTCCCCCATAGTTTCCATGCCACCTCACCTATCTCGAAATCCAAAGGAGTCTCCATAATCATTTCCAAAAACCTTCCCATCCAAATTACAGACACTCACCTTGACGAACTAGGCAGGTATATCTTCCTAAAAGGGACACTCAGGAACAAACCAATCACTTTGGCTAACATATACAGCCCCAACTCGTCCCAAGTTCCCTTTTTTAGGGCTGTAACAAGACACCTAACCAATTTCCAAGAGGGTATTCTTATACTGGGAGGGGATCTCAATGTACCCCTGAACCCCCTTTTAGACACCTCGTCGGGGAAATCCCACCTACCATACAGGGCGCTCCGACAAATCAGAAAATGTTTCCAAGAACTCTTGCTACACGACACATGGCGCACCTTACACCCGAACGTAAAGGATTTTACATTCTTCTCCGCCCCACATAACAAATATTCACGACTAGACTACATATTTCTTACCCAACAGGATCTCCCGTCCCTGAAAGCAGCAACCGTCGAACCGATGACCTTCTCGGACCACCACCCTATCTCAATGACCCTCACTTTCCCTGAAAAAGTATACCGCTCGCAAATTTGGAGACTAGACCCTTCCATCCTGACAGACAAAACCAAAGAATTAGAGATTCAAACTTGCCTAAGCAATTATTTCACTGAGAACAACACCCCGGACATTTCTAAACTTACTCAGTGGGCGGCTCACAAATGTGTTGTCCGAGGGAAATTGATTTCCCTGGGGGCCGCAATTAGAAAGGAAAAACGGGCCAAACTGGCTGATCTCTTTTCCAAACTTAATAAACTAGAAGCACTACACAAACGAAACCTGGCCCAGCAAACCCTCGTAGAACTACTAGAGACTCGTACACTCATTCAGGAAGAATTGGGCCATCACCTCAGGAAGAAATACACTCTATCTCAGAAACTTTTTTACGAATTCGGCAACAAAAGTGGCCATCTTCTTGCTCAAGCCTTACGCAAGAAAAGGGCTGCTAATACGATACACCACATACAATCCCCCACGGGTAAGACTCTCACGAATAACAATGACATAGCCAGAGAGTTTGAGAAGTACTACTCGTCCCTATATAATCTAGATAAATCCGAACCCCCTACTACCTTATCGAATGACAGACCCAATGATATTAACTCGTTCTTAGACCAATTTGCTCCAGGAAAGCTCCCCACTGACACCACCACGATTCTGGAATCCCCGATCTCTATTCAGGAATGGAAAAAAGCTTTAAAACAACTTAAGCCTGGTAAGAGCCCGGGACCTGATGGTCTTTCCGCCGTATATTTCAAGACATTCTCAGACCTTCTTCAACAACCCTTCCTTGACGCCTTCAATACACTCTCTCCCACAAATCCTTTCAAAAGCGAAATGTTAGAAGCACATATCGTTGTTATCCCCAAAGAAGATAAGGACCCCACCCAAACGGGAAATTATAGACCAATCTCATTATTGAATGTAGATGTCAAAATCTTTTCTAAGATTTTGGCAAACAGACTCTTACCGCTTCTCCCTTCCTTAATCTCTCATGACCAGACCGGCTTTATCCCTGGACGTGAAGCCAGGGACAACACTGTTAAAGCAATAAACTTACACCACCTTATGACACAGACAACCCAAAAAGGCCTGTTTTTGTCACTCGATGCGGAGAAGGCGTTCGACAGAGTAGCTTGGGACTATATGACAGCGGTTCTGAGGGCCATAGGATTGGGCCCATATATGTTAGGCCTAATCCTGTCACTATACACGGGACCATCTGCTAAGGTACGGGTCAACAATACTCTGTCGGATGCCTTTCCCATCGGAAATGGCACAAGACAGGGCTGCCCCCTGTCCCCCATCCTCTTTGTACTCACACTTGAACCATTCCTCCGTAAACTGACATACAACCCAGATATCCAAGGTATAAGTTCCTCCAAAAGAGAATATAAATACGCTGCTTTCGCAGACGATATTTTGTTGTTCCTGTCGAACCCACTGATCTCCCTACCAAACCTTCTTTCTGAATTTAAACAATTTCAGTTCCTCTCCCACCTTAAAATTAATTTCTCGAAATCCTTTGCCCTTAATATAACATTACCTCAACACATAGTTGATCAATGTAAGGCTAACTTCCCGTTCCAATGGAAACATGATTCCATCACATACCTAGGGATACAACTCCCTTCCAAACTCTCAAACCTCTACGCTAAAAACCATGTTCCTATCCTACACAGAATATCCTCTGATCTTGAAACATGGAACAAACCGCTTTTCTCTTGGTTTGGCAGAGCGGCGATCCTCAAAATGAATGCCCTCCCGAGAATACTCTATATATTGCAGGCGATCCCTATACATATACCTCCGGCCTTTTTTAAATCTTATAGAAACATATGCACTAAATTCTTATGGGGGAACCGTAGACCCAGAATCAGCTTTACGCAGCTCACCCGACCTAAAAGACTTGGGGGCATAGGCCTCCCCAACCTTCTCAATTATTACACTGCTACACACCTTACCAGGATAGTGGACTGGAATACTCAATCTCTCCACAAAGATTGGGTTTCCCTAGAAGCATCTTTTTCTGCTCTCCCTTTGGAGTCTCTCCCATGGTTACTCTCACCCCACGTCCCCTCTGAATTACACGTACACCCACTTATAGGCCCAACCTTGCAATGCTTCAAAAAGCTTTGCTACCGATCACCCATATCTTCGATTCCCGGCCCACTGACACCTGTAAAAATGAACCCTGGGTTCCCACCAGGTATGCACGCAAAGTTTCTTACCGATAACTGGACACAGAGCCCAATTAGATCACATCAGTTCTTCCTCCGGGGCAAACTATTGTCTACATCCCAACTCTCCTCCCAACTAAACAAGCCACCCATTCCCCCTTGGACATATATTTTAATTGCTCATTTTCTAAAATCCCTTAACAAGAATATACAATGCTCCAGAGAACTCACCCCTTTCGAAAAGCTATGTATCCAAACGACACCCCAATCTCATCTAGTTTCTACCACACATGAACTCCTCTTCGCCGAGATGAAAGCTAACGAGACCTTAGCCTGTAAGAACTGGGAGTCAGACCTCTCGGTATCTCTTTCAGCGGAACAATGGGAACTAATTTTCCTCAACATACATAAAGGGTCGACCCAGGAAAACGGCTTTAAGATCCAATCTAGATGGTACCGCACGCCCACCCTTCTGCATAAATATAATCCCACAATCCCAGAGGTTTGCTGGAGATGTCTCCAGGAAAGGGGAACCCTTCTCCATATCTGGTGGTCCTGTCCATCTCTAAAAGACTTCTGGGAAAAGGTATGCCATATAACCTCTCGAGTCACCTCATATCATTTGGACCTTTCCCCTTCTCAATTCCTTCTACACCATTCACCCCTGTCGCACAATTCCTATCACAAATCCCTAGCAATGCACATGATCAATGCGGCAAAGCAGTGTATCCCTATACACTGGAAATCGACTCAACAACCAACCATAAAAGAATGGTTTAACAGAATATGCAAAATTGAGGAAATGGAAAATCTTATACATATTGCAAGAGAGACTCCGTCATCATTTAGTAAAAAATGGGCCTGCTGGTTACACTATAAAACGACCCCAGAATTTGCAAACTCCCTGAACCCTGACAAAGGATAAATTACTCCTCTGAGAATTGTCATTAAAAATCTACGACGTGCCAGGATCTCCCCTTAACCCTAAACCTTACAAAGACACCTCTCTCCTCCTATATCTCCCCCTATACAGATCCGCCCCTAGTTTCTCATAACACGCCCCTTGAACACCCCAAGGGGTCGGGGAAGTCAGAGACGGACCCCCTGCCAACGCCATCCCTTCCTGCCTCACTCCCCTCCCCTCGATCCCCACCCCACCCCTTCTCCTTCCACCACTTACCCCCTCCTACTTTCTCATCCACAAGCTTCTGTACAATACAACCACTAACATAGCTCCAGCCTACACTCCCGCATTCATACACTCTCAACGAAATAAACCTGTTTATAGCTCCTTCCCTCCCTTTCTGCCATATTGCACCTGTTGGCCTTTCCCTCCCACACAGACCAAAAGTCCATAACGGCATCCGTGAACCTACCTAGCTCTAACCTACCAACAAGATCTATCCCCGTCAATGGTAGTGGACTTTGACTAGACCCCACAACTACCTTGAATTAAGGTAGCCCACCCCAACACGGCCTAGTTCATGAAGGATGCACATAGCCATTTCATTTTCACTACCCGCAAGTTGAATTGTATGTGACACATGTTATTCATCCATGTTTTGTGGTTGTATTAATACCTTATTGTACTACTATTGTTCAAGATATCTGTAAATGCTTTTTACATTTCAATAAACTGTTTTTGGAAAAAAAAAAATAAAAAAAAATAATACAGAATTAAACATCCAGGGCTCAGTTGTAGACAGAGTAAATAGGCAGAGGCATAACAAATTACAAAGCCCGGATGATGATAATGGGGTAATATGAGGCAAATAAATGCTGAACATATATTAAGGAAATGTAAGGGAAGGGGAATGGGATAGGTAAAGAGAATAGGAAAGAGGAGGGGAGGGGGTGGGGGTTAGGAGCGGAGTGAGTAGAGCATAAAGGTACAGGTAATAGAGATACAGTAACAATCCATTGCATGTATATATTCTTTATGATATGACTTAACTTCAGCAAATGTGGTTCTACTAGAAAGGTATGATCAGCCTAAGGTACATAATGTGGTAGGTGAGTAATTTATGCATTAAGCAACTGGAATTCAGGAGAGTATGAGAATAAGACCCAAGGTTGCCAGATTTCGTTAAAATTTGTGTTATTCTCTCTTTTCATAGCTGCATTTTCTTCTATTTTGTGTATATGGTGTATCCTATCCAACCAACCCCTAATTTTTTGTACACGTTTGGTCTTCCAATGAAGGGGGATAAGTGTTTTCGCTGCAAGGAGGAGGTTTCTAGTGAGAGATTTCTTATATTTGCTTATGGTGAGAGTTTTAACGTTAATCAGGCAGGCTGCTGCTGTAAGATTTAGATTGGTTATAGTTATGAATTGGACCAATTTCCTGATCTCATCCCAGTACTCTAGAATTTTTGGACACTCCCACCATATATGGAGGAAGGTGCCAATATCATGTTCACAACGCCAGCATGCATCCGAGGCTGCGGTGGACCATCTCCCAGACCCCTGGGGTGTAATGTACCATTGGGTAAGGATTTTGTAAGAGATCTCTTGATAATTGGAGCTCAGGGAACATTTGTGTGTCATAATACATGCCTTCTCCCATTGTTTTGTTGATATCTTAATTTTTAGATCGCTTTCCCATTTAGCCTTATGTTTCAAGTCACCTGTGTGCTGAGCCTGGTTTAACCAGGAATAGGCTAGAGAAGTGGTATGTGCTACTGAGGATCTCTTAAAGCAAAGATTTTCAAGTGGAGACATTGGCATGCAGTATAATGACCTAAATTTGCTATTGATCAAGAAATCTCTTAGTTGCAAGTAAAACCAGAGGCCCGGGAACGCCCCCCCCCCCCCCAATCCGCCTGTAATGCATCCAAAGATTTGACCCTTGAGTCTGATAGGCATTGGAAGGTTGTGCATGGGTGTACATCTTTCAGGTGTTGTCCCGGGACAAAATCAGAGTTGTTGGTGACCGGGGTCAGGGGTCCAGGTATGGAGGCAATGTTGTGTTTGCCTACGATTTTGTGCCAGACCTGAAGAGTGTTTGCTGCTAAGGGGTGCGTTTGATTCTTGTCTGTTTTGGAGTGTAGTGTCCAAGGGTAAAAAAAAGTAGGTTGTTTGGAGTTAAGCTTTGCTCCAGTTTGATCCAGTCTTTGTCCTGTCCGTGGCAATGTCAGTCAAGTATCCTAGTAATGTGGGAGGCTTGATAATATTTTTTTTTAAATCAGGCAGGCCTATTCCTCCTCTGTTTTTGGGGCGTGTCAGCAAGTTGAAATTAATTATTGGTTTCTTGTTTGCCCATAGGAAACATCTCTGTGCTCTGAGGAGGCTTGTGAAAAAAGTCTCTGGGATTTTAATGGGAAGTGCGTTAAAGAGGTAGAGCAGTCTTGGGAGGACCGTCATTTTTAAAATTGAGGCTCTGCCGAACCACGAGAAGGTCTTGGAGGACCATTTCCGTAGTTCTCTAATCAGTGAGTGAAGTAGTGGCTTATAGTTGTATTGGTAAAGAGAGTCTAAATTGTCAGTCAGTTGTATTCCTAGGTATTTCAATGTATTTCGTTCCCATCTATAATTGTAGTTGTCCTTCATTAAGTTTAGTTGATCGGGAGGAAGATTAATATTCAGGGCCTCAGATTTGGATTGGTTAATCTTAAAATTGGATATAAATCCAAATGTCTCAATTTTATTTATTTTTAAATTAGGGATGGATATATGCGGTTGTGATAGGAAAAATAATAGATCATTCGCATAAGCGGCAACTTTATATTCTCTCTTTCCTATCTTAAAGCCCGAAACATCATCTGCCAGGTTTATTTTCCTTATCAGGGGCTCCAGAGAGATGATGAAGAGAAGGGGGGAGAGGGGGCATCCCTGGTGTGTACCGTTGTGGATCCTAATGGGGTCAGAGAAGGTATTGTTGACTTTGATCTTTGCACGCGGGTTTCGATATAGGGCTGAGACCCACAAAAGCATATTTTCATTCAAACCAATATGGGAGCATGTAGCCATCATATAATCCCAAGAGACCCTATCAAAAGCCTTCTCAGCATCAGTAGAAAGCAACAATCCTTTTGTTTTAGAGTTTCGGGAGAAGTGTATTAAATTTAATGCTTTGGTGATGTTATCTTGTGCTTCTCTGCCTGGCATGAATCCAACTTGTTCTGGTCCTATAATTTTTGACAGTAGGGGTTTCAATCTGTTAGCTAATATTTTGGCCAAGAGTTTCAAATCAGTGTTCAATAGGGAGATGGGTCTATAATTTGCACATTCCGTCTGGTCTTTATCTGGCTTGGGTATTACCACAATGTGTGCCATGAGGAAAGATTCTGAGTTATGTTCATTTTTGGCCAGATAGTTAAATGTGGATCTAAGGGGCTTTATAAGTAAATGTGTGTAGGTTTTGTAGTACTGTGAAGTGAAACCATCTGGTCCTGGGCTTTTCCCTGTTTTGAGGCCTTTGATCGACTCTAAAATTTCTCCGGTGTCAATGGGTTCTTCTAGTTTTGTTGTGTCTTCCTGATTGAGCGTGGGAATTTTGCTATCCTTAAGGAATTCAGAGATTGTTTCTTGTTTTGTGGTTGTTAAATTTGGGGCTTATGTTGTTCCGGAAGGTTATATAGTTTTGAGTAAAACTTATGAAAAAGGTCAGCTATTTCAGTAGTCTTGTGTCTAGGGGTAGCATCCTTGTCCCTTATAGCATATATGTGTCCTGCCATGGTAGTATCTTTTAGTGCTTTGGCTAGTAGTTTGCCACTCTTATTTCCGTGCTCAAAGTAGATGCTTTTTTTTTTTTTGAAGAAGAGGGCCTTTCTAATTTTAAGGTCAAGTATAGATTTGAGGGCGGCCCTACAGCGCGTCAGCTCTTCTTCTACCTTGATGGAGAGTGATTGTTTGTGTTTTGATTCCAATGTAGCTATTTGCGAGGACAGTTTAGCTATTTCTTTCTCCCTCTCTTTCTTCCTTCTGGAGCCCCATCTCATAAGTTCTCCCCTTATCACACTTTTGTGAGCTTCCCAATTATTTAGGGGATTAGTATCTGCGTCTACATTGGCTTTAAAGTATTCATTAATTGTTCCGTGAATGTCGTCTTTTATGGTCTGGTCAGTCAGGAGTGATGCATTGAGTCTCCAATTAAAAGTGGTTAGTTTCGGAGGGTCGATTTTCAGTGAGATAGCTGTGGGGGTCTGGTCTGATAGGGAGATTATACCTATTTCAGCCTTATGTAAGGCGCACAAATCCCTTTGCGAGATCAGAATCAGGTCAATTTGTGATTATCGTTTATGTGGAGGGGAGAAAAAGGTATAATCTCTCTCAGTGGTGTGTATAGATCTCCAGGTATCTACTAAATATAAGGATCTCAAGAGTGACTTGATTCACTTGAGGATCCTATATGTTACAGCCGTGTGTCCCGTAGAAGTGTCCTTGAGGGGGGAGAGGGGAATATTGAAATCTCCTCCCAAGATGATACAACCCTCAGCAAACCATTTTAGCTTGTCAATTATCTTATGATAGAATGAGATGTGGGCGGTATTCGGGAAATCTACATTGGCGAGTGTAATGGGGGAGCCTGCCCAATCGCCTTTGAGGAAGAGGAAGCGACCCTCGGGGTCCGCGAGGAGTTGTTTACCTTCAAAGGGGAAATCTTTGTTAATCAATATAGAAACTCCTTTTGTTTTGGCTAGAGGGTTTGTGGCAAGGTACATTTTTGTATACATGTTATCAGTGAATTTAGGGATATGTTTGCTCTTAAAATGTGTTTCTTGTAGGAAGACTACAGAAGGGCAGGCTTTCTTAGGTTCTCTTAGCAGTTTAGATCTCTTCTCAGGGATATTGAGGCCGTTGACATTGTGGGATATCAGGGTCGGGGATTTCCCTAGATGAGTATATGCCATGGTCAAATTGGTGTAGTTACGTATCGTGCGATTGAGAATCAGGTAAGATTTGCCTTAGGATCAAGGAGCTTGCGTTTATAGCAATGTCTTGCTATTAGATAGGGTATGGATAGGATAATAAAGGGGGTAGGGGCAGTAAAAAGGAAAGGGGGGTGAACAGGTAGGGGAGGTTGAGTGGGTGCTCAAGTTACACCTAGAAGGTGAAGAGCAAATAAGTCGTCTTTGAAACAAGACGTTAGTGTTAACTCTGAGGGGTAAGTGGGAGGCGCAACAGAACAAATTTGGCAGTGAGATGGTGTTTACCAAGAATGTATCACTAAAGTGTGTTGTGTGTGAGGTTATATCTCATAGAAAATGGAGACAAAACTGGGAGACCTGGGAAAGTGAGCATCATGAAATTGTAATGTAATCTTAAACCGTTAACTTTAAAATAGTAACAACATTCAACGGAGGAAAGAAGGGAAGAGACAAAAAAAACCCCGGGGGGGGGGGTAGACCCCCGCAATTCTACTAAGTTACCTGGGATAAATCTTGCCTTACGTGATATGTATAAGGAGAATCAATAGACATTAACATCATGAGGAAGTCTTGTCCCCTCATCTCACATGGTACCATAATCATGTTGCACCACGTAGGACAAACAGGAAAGATATCATATAGGCCTAAATAAATGCTTATGCAGGTTGACACAGCACAAAACGAATAACAGTAGTCACATATACAAGACCTTCAACTATCAAAAAATAAAATAAAAATACAAGGAGCAATCTCAGGTAAGTGGTTGCATATTGACAGGTTACTCTAAACAGGTTTGAGAAAAAGTCTGTCTTCACCGGTAACTACTGTCACATGTGGGGCTGGCAAGGTATGTGAGGGCATTCAGTGTCCAGGTGACATAGCATATGTTTCCAGATGTAAGTTTTTGTTCCCCCTCGCTTGTCTAGGGAGCGCACTCTCGTTACATCTTCAATGTGGTTAGTTAGTATACTCACAGTTCTGAGGGATGGAAAGAGCAGATGTGGGTAGGGACGTCGCAATCGTCTGATCCCGGTCTTTCACTTGCCCTGCACCCAAGTGGAGAAATCATGCAAGTTAAACCATATCGAAATCTGTATAATTAGCCACCCGTGAGATCCTATTCATAAGTCATCAAACATAGATTGCAAGATTTAAGTAAGGCACTTAGGGTCAAGAGATCTGAAAACCCCCCCCCCCCCCCCCTCCGATATCTGTGGGAGAAAGAGCTAGTTGGACATTGTGGTGAGTTCCAATAGGTCGTCTTCGTGAGCGTGTCACCTGTGATCGCGTGTCCTACTTTTGATCTTCGAGGAGAATGCAAGTATCTCACAGGAAACAAACCGAGGTACATTTTCTGTTGGGGTAAAGGAGGTATCTTTATATAAAATAACAAACAAACAAACTTGACTCCCGTACGGAAATTTCAATCTAAAGTTTCCTGTTACCAATTCTTTACTGAAAGTCTGTGCTTGTCGTGATGCTTAAAAAAAAAAAAGGGGGGGATTTCCCCCTCTCTGTTCATCCTCCTCCCTTGCGTCCATGAATTCCGTAGAAGTGAATATTGGGTTGTTTACTTGAGCCTTGGACTTTTAGCTCCTTTGGAGGAAGAGGAAGAATCAAAATTGCTCCTGTTGGCATTTTTGCGGTAAGGCCCTTGTTGGAAAGGAGAGCGGGTGGGTGTTGTTCCAGATTCAAATTGGTGGTAGTTGATTTCCGGCGGCAGCAGAAATTCCGCGTACCAATCAGGGAGATCGATTGGAGCTATTTGTAGGTTTTCGCAGAATTTTTTTAAATCTTCAGGGATTTTAAGCAGGTGTTGTTTTCCCATATAAGAGGTTTGCAGTGCAAATGGAAATTTCCATCTATAATTAATGCCTTTTCCTCTTAGGACTTCCAGTAGCGGTCTCAATGCTCTTCTGTTTGTCAGAGTAATCAGTGACGGGTCTTGAAACAGTTGTACTGTGGACTCATTGAATAGAATTTGGTCCTTGGATCTTGCTTTCTGGAGGACATCTTCCTTCAGGCCAAAGTTGGGTAAGCAACATATGATGTCCCTAGGTGGGTTTCCATCCGGTACTTTAGGCCGTAGAGCCCTATGAGCTCTGTCAAATTCTATGGGAGATTGTTCAGGTCTGTCCAGAAGGTTATTGAAGATGAAAGTCAACGCCGGTTTGATTTGGTCCGGGAGGACGGTCTCAGGAACACCTCTAATTCTTATATTATGTCTCCTTCCTCTATTATCCAAGTCTTCCAAATGTCTATTCATTTCAATCAAGTGCTGGGAGTGGGAGGCAGTGATGTCATCCAGTCTTACCAGTGCCCTGTCTTTCCTTTTCCCTGCACGTTCCGTTACAGCCATTTGTTCGGGTAGCTTAAGCAACTCCGTTTTAATGTCCGTAATGGCGGAGGTGAATGATCTTTTGATGTCTGCAGCTATGTCTGTCATGGTAGCATAGGTCAAAGGTCTTTCACTGTCATCATGACCCGCTGCTGAGTCCTCAGATGGCGGGAGGGACACTTCGTCGTCATCTAATTCTTCCTCCATGTTTTGCCTGTGCGGTGTCGCCATTTTTGAGTTTCTCCCTCCCCCACTATATCTGTATTTGTTCATGTTTGTTGATGATACCCTTCTTTTGGGGGTAGTCAGAGAGCGGAGAATGTGATTATGTGTTCCCTTTTTAATTTGTGTGGACATATTCACTTTGCACACGGTTCGTTTTCAGGCCCAGGTCTCACAGCCGCTCAGGTTTCACTCACACATCTGCCATCAGCGCTGCGCGCCAAGCCAATATCCCTAAATCCTTAAAGAGGATGTTCGAGAGCAGATCTGTTGTGCTTAAGTATAGTCACAGTAGGGGGGCCAGTGCGTTGTGTGCGCTAGTTGTAATAAGGGGGAATGACCGTTTTAGAGACCTGGCTGCAGCCTAGCAGAAAAGTTCCATATTACATTAGTCTGTGTGTCCCCACTAGTGTGTATGGTAGATTCTTTCTGCAGTACAGTGGCTTAATGAGGGAAGACAGGGATAACTATATCTCTACTGTAGCCAGGCCAAGGGTGTAGCAAGATGGCCGACATACTGGACCACAGCGTCAGGGCTATCAGCCAACTGGTCAATCACTTTGATCTGTAGCCCAGATCGCCTCACCTGTGGTTGGATGCAACAATCCTTTCTCTCTTTGGGGGGTCCAGGTCACTTCAGGGCTGGGTAGGGTGTCCTTGCCGGGTCCCGGGTGCAGCAAGATGGCCACCGCACACTGCAGGAGGATGTCACAGATCCTAGCCAGGTATCTCACTCTCCATTTGGCTCCTTGTCTTGCCGTGGGTTGGGGCATCCACCCGTACTGTGGTCCGGAGGTGCCGCCGGGTGGTCTGCGGAGCTTAATACCGGCGCTCGGAGGATTTGGAGCATTCACAGGCCTCAAGATGGCGGCGGAGCGGTGGTGGTTGGAGTCGTCCGCAGGCCTGAGGAATGGGTTAACAATCCTCCAGACCTCTCAATTCCGGATACCAGTGCCCCTTTAGCGTGATGATAGGGCAGTGTATCGCCCTGGCTCGGATCACTGTCGATACCGCCAGATGGCAGTGGATTAGGGCTCAGGCTCTTTGTTTTCTTGATTGATTTTACTAGCATACAAATGACAGGCAAAAAATAAATAAAGGAAAAACACCAGAAGGGTCATAACAAAAAAAAGTACATAGAAATATACATATGTGTAGTTCAAGAATGTAGTCACAATGAATTTGGATAACGCAATATCCATAAGGAATCATATTGATTACAAAAATTTGGCATCAGATAGATATAAAATATATAGATTTTGATTAAATAATAGAAAGCAGTATCTAACAAAAGTGAGTGTACCGCTCACATTTTTGTAAATATTTTATCATATTGGTTCATGTGACAACACTGAAGAAATTACACTTTGCTACAATGTAAAGTAGTGAGTGTAAAGCTTGTATAACAGTGTAAATTTGCTTTCCCCTCAAAATAACTTGATACACACCATTAATGTCTAAACCACTGGCAACAAAAGTGAGTACACCCCTAAGTGAAAATGTCCAAATTGGGGCCAAAGTGTTGATATTTTGTGTGACCACCATTATTTTCCAGCACTGCCTTAACTCTTGGGCATGGAGTTCACCAGAGCTTCACAGGTTGCCACTGGAGTCCTCTTCCACTCTTTCATGACGACATCACAGAGCTAGTGGACCTTGCGCTCTTCCACCTTCCGTTTGAGGATGCCCCACAGATGCTCAATAGGGTTTAGGTCTGGAGACATGCTTGGCCAGTCTATCACCTTTACCCTCAGCTTCTTTAGCAAGGCAGTGGTCGTCTTGGATGTGTGTTTGGGGTCATTATCATGTTGGAATACTGCCCTGCCCTGTCTCCGAAGGGAGGGGATCAAGCTCTTCTACAGTATGTCACAGTACATGTTGGCATTCATGGTTCCCTCAATGAACTGTAACTCCCCAGTGTCGGCAGCACTCATGCTGCCCCAGACCATGACACTCCCACCACATGCTTGACTGTAGGCAAGACACACTTGTCTTTGTACTCTTCAGCTGGTTACCACCACATACACTTTGCACCATCTGAACCCAAAAGTAATCCATGTCATTAGTCTGCTTGTCTTCAGCAAACTGTTTGCGAGCTTTCTTGTGCATCAACTTTAGAAATGGCTTCCTTCTGGGACGGAAGCCATACAGACCAATTTAAAACAGTGTGTGGTGTATGGTCTGAGCTCTGACAGGCTGACCCCCCACCCCTTCAACCTCTGCAGCAATGCTGGCAGCACTCATACGTCTATTTCCCAAAGACAACCTCTGGATATGACGCTGAGCACGTGCACTCAACTTCTTTGGTCGACCATGGTGAGGCCTGTTCTGAGTGGAAAATGTCCTGTTAAACCGCTGTATGGTCTTGGCCACCATGCTGCAGCTCAGTTTCAGGGTCTTGGCAATCTTCTTATAGTCTAGACCATTTTTATGTAGAGCAACTTTTTTTTTTTTTTTTTTTTTCAGATCCTTAGAGTTCTTTGCCATGAGGTGCCATGTTGAACTTCCAGTGACCAGTATGAGAATTAGAGGTGAATAACACCAAATTTAACACACCTGCTCCCCATTCACATCTGAGACCTTGTAACACTAACAATTTAGACATTTTCACTTAGGGGTGAACTCACTTTTGTTGCCAGTGGTTTAGACATTAATGGCTGTGTTGAGTTATTTTGAGGGGACAGCAAATTTACACTGTTATACAAGCTGTACACTCACTACTTTACATTGTAGCAAAGTGTAATTTCTTCAGTATTGTCACATGAAAATATATAATAAAATATTTACAAAAATGTGAGGGGTGCATATGTTAAGTTGTAATATTTTGAAATTAAATATAGGTATAGAAGGACCTGTTGTCATATAGAAGGGATGAGAAATTATTATAAATATTATTGTTGAGGCAAGAGTTTTATAGCCGGTATGGGATGCAAAACTCCTCTATCAAAGAAGTGAATTATTCCTGCAGCAACTTGGTTCATCCAGAGAGATGCATTTAATAGATTCCATATTTCATAGCAGTCCACAAGGTACTTGCAACAGATGACCAGAGTATTTGTAAATATTACAATCAACAGCAGCTTTTAGGTTTGGTTCACACTGCTGCAACCTGCAGTGCTACTTTGCCAAATGACTTCACTGTGACTTTGAAGCAACTTCAGGGAATGCCTGTGTAGTCTTCCTGTAATGTTGGATACAAATCGCATCAATTAAGACAGCTCTGACTTAGAGGCAGCTTTCATTAAAATTTATGGATAGACGTTGCCTTGAAATGGTGCAAGAAACTGTTCTAAAGTCAGAGCAACTTCAGTAGTGCTAATTAAGCTAGCTCTCATTGACTAAGATGGAATTTCACATGTCATGTGATTTGCCTCTCACAAGTCAGATCCCAAGTTGTGGCAGTGTGAACGAGTCCCATTTATCGTCCATGTGATGTAGAATAATAAACAACCAGGCAATGCATTTCCAAAAGAGCAGGGAGTTTATTAACCTCATCAGGCCCATGCTATAGCCGAAAGACGGCTACAGTGCGGGCCTAAATTGCCGAAGGGGCGTCCATGTACTTCCTACCGAGCATGCGCCACGGCGCGCTCTGTGATCAACAAGTCCAGAAATCCTGGCCACTTACCACATGATCAGCTGTCAGCTAATGACAGCTGATCACATGATGTAAAAAGAAAATCATAATGGGCTTTTTCTTTTTCCTCACGCTGAAAGCAGATTAGGGGGCGTGGCCTAGGCATGGCAGTGTGAGGACGCTTCTACACAGGGCTCCCGGCCGGCGGCTCTCCTGCAGTGATACCATGGCATAATATTGCACATTACCGGCACCTACCTGCAGCCTTAGACACCTGGGGAACCCGACTGCCACCCACTCGCTCCGGGGACCGGCATGGACCGCTATTTGCGCCCAATACAGCCTGCGGCCTCCACACCTACAACCGCCAAGATGGTGCCGGCCCGCCATGAAGCCCAGGACACAGCAGAGGTCCCTAGTGTGTCTGATCCCCCTCTGCAGATGGCGGATGATCACATCATGCTGCCCTTCTCACGCCCAACGACCTCTCGCCCTGTCTCCCCAGATCACTGGCAGCCTCACCAGACAGGGAGGACAGTCTGTGCAGCCCAACGCTCTCGGCTTCACCCTCAGCTCCCATTCCATCCAGTGCTCTGTGTTTCAGCCCATGGAGTAGCAGAGGCAGCCACCCATGCATCTGACCACAGTGAGTACAATCTTTTGCACACAGCACCCACAGAGTCTCCCTCGCCATGCCTCCTCTGAACAAAGACTGTGGGCTTTCTTGCAGCAGCTACCCACAAGGGCTGATTTGGAGTCAATTGTCCAGAGAATGGAGACAGCCATGAAGGGCGAGATACAATCTGTTAAAGAGGATGTTTTAGTGCTGGACTCCTGTGTCACTGTAGTAGAGCAGGACCAGGATATAGTGTCCCAATCTGTACAAACCCTACAGACTTCCCAATCTGAACTTTCTGACCAAATCATACAGCTGCATCTACTTCAGGACGACCTGGAGAATCGCAGGCAGACCATCAGGATGAGGGGAGTTCCCGAAAGTGTCCCACACTCAGAACTGTGTTCAACAGTGGTTAATGTCTTTAACCGTTACCTAGACCGCCCGCCAGACTCTGAGATTATCATTGACAGAGTTCATAGAACCCTGGGCCCACGATCTGATCGATCTGATCGACCAAGAGACGTCCTCTGTTGTTTACACTCCTTCACCCTCAAGGAGAATATATTGCAGCAGGCATGGTGGGTGGGAGTCCTGGAATTTGATGACGCAGCTGTCCGCCTCCTGCCAGATGTCTCCAGAAAGACTCTCCTAATGCGACAATCGCTCAAACCTCTTCTAGATGGTCTTGGGGAGAAAGGTCTCACGTACAAGTGGGGTCACCCGTTTCACCTCATAGTCTGCAAGGGCCCAGATACCTTTCCTTTACGTCACCCCTCGGAGCTTCCAGACTTGTTCACCTTGTTCACCTTTGCTGACATGGATCCGTTTCCAGTACCCAACTGGCTGCTGACTGTTATCACCAAGGATCCACTGCGCCAAGCTCCACCAGGTAGACCACAAAGGGCTCACTATATTTGCTGTGGTCGTGGGAACCAGTCTCTAGTTAGATGGGCGGGCAACTCCCGCCCACATCCCCTGAATGAAGAGGTGGCTGGCTGATTTTATACATGCAGACTGCGGACATACCTCCGGCTCCGCATTTCTCTTTTCTTGTTTCCCAGGTTGATTTTTGAGTTTAATTATCTTTATTGTTATTCATGAGTGATATGCCAGGAACAATGTGTGTTTGACCTGTGAACTGGGAGCCTTCCAGGTTAAGCCATTCAGTTTATCCTGGTCCGCAGATGACCGAAGGCCTCTCTTTTATGCACCGATCACCTCACATAATTGCTGGCTTGCCTCCTACGTTTCTCTGACAGTCCCAGTGCTATGCTTGCTGCTTTTAACTTTGACCTATCACCTCCACATTGGTATACTCTGAATGCCCCGCTGGAGCAATGGTCCTTAGACTATGTGCAAGAGCAATTGCTCTTCCTAGGGGTGGGCTCCACTGCCGAGTAGCCACATATCTGTGGTGTTCTGTTGCCGACCCCACCCGGGCTTGGAGTATGAGATCAATGAGCAGGCAGTGGCTGCCTGTTGGTGGTCCCGCGGACTAACAACACATTACTTGCCATGGAGATTTGACGTGTTGGTTATGCTATTCTTTATGGTGATGCACACACATATGTGTATATGTTGGGGGATATATATATACTTGCAGGGGTATTTAAATGTGTGCATATGTTGTATTCTCTAAACTAATGTCTTGCTTTTGACTTGTTATAGGTTATACAATTTGTTTACAGTCTTTCAGGTACCGATGGGGTGCCGTGGCCACGCCTCAGGGTGGGTCCGGCTGACCCGTGGCGCCTAGTTTTGTGCGCCGTACGGCTGGGCCGCCCCAGGGCGGGGACGCGGGACCGGTGCTGTCCTTGGTTACGGTTTAATACTAGGGCCAGTACTTTGTGATTTTGGCTCGTGGGTCCATCTTCACCAAGTTTTTATTTAATTTTAATTTAAATTTTTTTGTTTTTGTTTGCTGGGTAATAATGGTGCCTTAATCGCACGACCACAAAGGCTGCAAGGGCTACAATGGCTGGGGCCCGGAACTCAGCTGTGCCTTACTACTCCCCGCTCTAGGCACACTGTGACTTTTGACTAGATCTTTTCTTCTCTTTCATTTTCTTTCTTATTAGATTTTTTCTCTTTTTTGTTTTGTTGTTGCCCCCTTTTTTTTTCCCCCCCCTTCCTTTGCAACCCGGGAGTCGACGCAAGTTGACATCAAAATTAAACAACATGTCTGTCAAGATCCTCTTGTGGAACATAAAGGGGTTGAATTCCCCAGAGAAGCATACTAGTTGTCTCGCCGAGCTATGGAGACAAAGGGCTCAAACTGCATTTCTCCAGGAGACTCACTTTAGGGCAGACAAGATACCCAAACTAACGAACAAACACTTCCCAATGGCCTATCATAGTCTGTCTTTATCCTCTAAATCCAAAGGGATGAGTATACTCATTTCTAAGTCCCTCAACTGGCAACTTCTCGATGAGTACCGCGACCAGGAGGGCAGATTCCTGCTCATAAAGGGAAAAAAAAAATATTCTCAGACCTTCACTCTTGCGAACATCTACCTCCCGAATTCCAACCCTCTCCCAACCCTTGAGGCTTTCTCTTGTCCACCCTTGACTCCTTCCTCGAAGAAACCCTTGTCTTGGGAGGGGATTTCAACTTGACACTGGGTCCCCACAAAGAGTCCTCCTCTAACCTGTCTTCCCTCCCAAGGGGAACCCAACTTCACCTAAAAGAGCTTTTACACTCACATCAACTAGTCGATATCTGGAGAATAGTCCACCCACAAGAACGGGATTATACCTTCTATTCTGCCATCCATGGGTCCTACTCCAGAATCAACTTTTTTTCCTAAAACACTCAGCTACCCCCATGGTTACTAAGACGGATATAGGCCACATAGCACTTTCTGACCACGCCCCGATTCTATTGGAACTGGCTATTTCACAAGCATCTTCCAGAACACCCACTTGGCGACTTAACGAGGCGCTCCTTAAAGACCCTGAAATTGCCGCAGATGTCCTCAGGGAACTTAAGTCCTACCTTTCTGTCAATATTGACTCAGTAGACAACCCTGCCATGGTATGGTCAGCACACAAGTGCTTCATTAGAGGCATACTAATAAAACATGGTTACGCGGCCAAAGAATGTTGCATTAAAACCTTGCCTGACCTCCTAGCGCAACTTCACGCTGTGGAACGCCAACATAAGAACCGGCCAGAGAGTGCTTCTGAAGCGGAACTGCTCCGTCTTCGGGAAGCTATACGGGATCATTCCATGTACGAGGCGAAACGTACTGCTGAAGGCCTGTCATTCTTTTTATGAATATAGCGACAAATGCGGTCGGCTATTGGCCGACATGCTAAGCGCCCTTAGACGTACGTACTTGCTCTCCTCTCATCATCGGGCTCCAGAGTTCATTTATCTCCAGAACTAGCTGATACTTTCTGTGCTTTCTACTCCAAACTGTAAACTGTATAACTTGGATCCAATTTCCGTCCCCCGGTCGTTACCCCAAAACGCCCTGGATATCTGCAATTATCTGCGAGAAACTGACCTCCCTACGCTGACGACAGAGGAACGAGAGGACTTGTCTAAACCTATTACCGCGGAGGAATTTGTAACCGCAATAGCTGACACCCAGTCCAGTAAGGCTCCCGGACCGGACAGATTCACCCTCCCCTATTACAAAATGTACCATGACACTTTTGCACCTTCCTTTCTTGCGGCCTTCAATGCTGCGATCGACGGACGCAACCTCCCGGCAGACATGCTGCGCGCCTCTATGTCTGTTAAACCCAAAGCCGGGTAAGGACCCATTAATATGTGCCAGTTACAGGCCCATTTCGCTTTTGAATTGTGATATGAAGCTATTCACTAAAATCCTTGCCTCTAGGATAAATGTCTTATTACCATGTCTAATTGGAACAGACCAAGTCAACTTTATCCAGACTAGAGAGGCCAGGGACAATACTATCCGGACACTGAACATTATAGATGAAGCAAAGCGCTCCCGATTGGACCCCTGCTGCTCCTGTCCACAGATGCTGAGAAGGCTTTTGACAGGATGGACTGGTCTTTCCTCCGGGAGACACTTAAATTTGTGGGTATGCCAGATCCCATCCTGTCATGGATATTGGTCATCTATGATAATCCTACAGTGACTCTTCGGGTGAATGGTTACAACTCCAGCCCTTTCTCTATCTCGAACGACACCAGACAGGGCTGCCCCCTGTCCCCACTGCTGTTTTTCCTTTAACTGATCCTCTCCTACACCACATCAGAGATAATCAGTCCATCAGAGGCATCCAGTCAGGCCACTGTCATCACAAAGTTGCGGCTTATGCTGACAACCTTTTATTTTACATTACTGAAACCCTCGCCTCTTTACCCTCCCTGTTACAGGAGCTGAAGCGCTATGGCACCCTGTCTAATTTTAAGGTAAACTTACAAAAATCAGAGGCCTTAAGTGTTTCCTTGTCAGATTCTACCATTTCTAACCTACGCCCCTTCTTCCCGTTCAAATGGGCTGCCTGCTCAATCCAATATCTAGGAACAAAAATCTCTGCAAACTTACAAGACATTGTTGCCCTCATCTTCCAGCCCCTTTTATCTACACTCTCGGCTGATCTTGGGAGGTGGGACTTTCTTGCCCTTTCCTGGTTCGGCCGTTGCAATGTACTAAATTGAATGCAATGCCCAGACTTCTGTATTTATTGCAGGCGCTGCACGTCAACATACCTCAGACATTCTTTCACGTCGTACGTTCCATATTCATCAGATTCATATGGCGTGGTAAACATCTGCGTCTCGGCAGAGCACTCCTACTACGACCAAAGATTAAAGGCGGTCTTGGACTCCCAGACCCAGCTCTGTACTACACTGCGGCACATATGACCAGGGTGCTGGACTGGTGCCGTCACAGTGATTTGAAGCTCTGGGTGTCACTGAAACAGGAGGCTGCCAGGGCCCCCCTGGCGGGTCTTCCTTGGGCAGGGAACACTCCTGACACCCACCTGACTACTCACCCACTGATTGGGCCAACTCTTATGGAACTGAAAAGGTTTTTCGTTTAGCCTCACTGTGAAATTTTCCATCCCCACTGACGCCACTTATTGGTCATCCGGATGTTGTACCTGGCCTTAATGATCCATCCTTTCTCTCGCAAGCCCCACAGGGACTCATGAGGGCCTCCTCATTCTTGCGTTCCGCCGGTTGGCTCACCACGGAGAACTTGCTCTCAGGACAGGCCCCACTTCCCTTAGACCGATGGAGGATCAACCAACTATCTCACTTCCTCAGCTCACTGACCAAACCAGTCCACTTCGTCAGAAAGCTCCACTCTTTTGAGGTACTCTGCTTGGGGGAGGGACCGATCCGGAGGTCCTTATCTATCTCCTACAAATCCTTGTTAGACCTTCACGCCACGGAAGACCCCCCATTATTGGCAAAATGGGAGAGAGACTTGCAAGTCACCTTCACAGAACCCCAAAATGACTGCATTCTCTTTTTCGCACAGAAATCCTCTCTATGCAGCAAATATCAAGAGACTGCCTATAAAATAGTGACTCGCTGGTACAGAACTCCTTTCATGCTGGCTAAGATATTTCCTCTACAAACTGACCAATGTTGGTGTTGTGGCCTACAACTAGGCACCCTATTGCATATTTTTTGGGACTGCCCTGTGCTCCAAACTTTCTGGCAACCCTATCAAGGAAATGTTACCATAAATCCCTCCTCAAGCATCTCCTTAATGCTGCTTGGGCCAGCATCCCACCTCTTTGGAAGCAACAGTCTGCACCAACGGTAGCCCAATGGTTCGCAAGAGTGAAGGGCATTGAGCAAATGGAAGATCTGACCTCTGCGCTGTGAGATAAGTCGGAGGAACATAAGTCCAGCTGGATTCACTGGAACCTCTTTTGCTTCTCTGATGCATTTCCCCAATACATGGCAGGATCCACCGTTTAGGATCCCCATCGCCAGTTCAGCGTAATTTCCAACTCCCCCCCCCCCCCTCTTGTGTGTGTTTTTTTCCCTCTCTCTATCCCCCTCTCTCTCCCCCTCTCTCTCTCTCCCCCCTCTCCCTCCCTCTCTCTCCCCCATCTCCCTCCCTCTCTCTCCCCCCTCTCCCTCCCTCTCTCTCTCTCCCTCTCTCTCCCCCCTCTCTCTCCCCCCTCTCCCCCCCATTTCCCCTTCTCCCCTTCTCTCCTCGTTTTCTTTTGTCTTCTCTATCTTTCCCTTTTCTACTTCTTTGTTTTCAATAATAGGAACAAAATTTGATGAGCACAGATGTTTGTTTACCCTATATTAGACTTCAGCGAGTGGTATGACCCTGAGAGCCGGTTCACACAGGGGAGACTCTGGACAGACTTCAGGTCACCCCCAGTTGCCCCAAGTCACGCTATTTTTAAAACTAATTGAAGCGCATGGAGATGTTTTAATGTACACGACTGCAGTCGCTCAGACTTCAAAAAACGTTCCTGTACTACTTCAATCAGACTTCTAGACGACCTGTAGGCAACTTGTACCCATTGATTTCAATGGAAGTTGCTTAGAAGTCTGATCACTGTTCATTTTGAAGGCAACTTTACAGGAAGCAGAAAGGAATTTACCCAGGAGTCACAAGGAATTTACTTCATGTCGTGTTGTTAATGACCACAAGTCGCTCTGAAGACTCCTCCAAGTCTCCTCCAAGTCTTGCTGTGATTCATGCTCAAGTCGTGTCTGAAGTTGCTTCTGAAAGTCGTGTTGAAGTTGTGTTGCCTCTGTGTGAACCGGCTCGTGAATGGTGACCTTTACTCACATGCAACTGTTTTGTACGGTTATTATACTTAATATGCTCATTACAATCTATGTGTAATGCAAAGTTGTCTTTATGTTTGTATCTGTGTCTTATCTTTAAATTAAAAATTAAAAAAGAAGATTACCGGCTCCCGTCAGAGGGACTTCTGTCCCTCACACGGACACCCACTGCTGCTAAGCAGTGCCCACCAGTTGCACCTACCAGTGTATATCAGTGCCCATTAGTGCTTCCAGTCAGTGTCATCTAACAGTGCCCATTAGTGCCAGCTATCAGTGCAGCCTCATCTGCGCACAGTAATAAAGGAGAAAAATTACCCTTTTGCAAAATGTTATAGCAAACTATGAAAGTAAACCCTGTTTTTGAACTTATACGTACAGGTAAGCCTATAACAAACCTAACCTGTAAGTGCAGTAACTATCTCTTTAACCTGCACTGTTTAGGAGATATTAACACTGCATGCAGCTGGTTTCGTCACTGGTGCGTGTGCTCTAAAGGGACAGCATACCGTGGCATCCCTTCAGCGCTCCATGCCGTAGTCTGTGACTCTTGCGTGCATGCGTAGGAGTGACATCATCATGGTGCGGCCAATCAGAAGGCCGAATGATGCGAACCCAGAAGAAACACCAGGTGAAGATGGAAGCCCTGACAGCTCACCGCTGGGGGGCTTTGTTCTAAGGTAAAAATGTCATGATGTGTTAGTATGTTCAATGGACAAAGATCAGATAATAAAAATTAAATTGATAAAAATGCCTTTTAATTAGAGTTCATAAGGCAAAAATAATAACAAGTTCAATAGTTCATACACAGTGACATATAAAACCAGGGAAAGGTCAATAATGGTAATCATAGAACCTGACATCCATGGAGGTGGGAGCTGAATCCAGGTTGCAGAGTGTAATGAAGAGAGGGCTCAGCCGTCTGACTCGCTGGGACTCGAATGAGCCAATGGGCAGTAGTCCGGCAGAAGGGAGGACTTCCCAGTGATGTATAATGCGTTAGGGAAGGCGGATGGCCTTTGGTGAGGAAAAGGCAATGAAAGAATCCAATCCGACAGACCGCGCTAAGTGCTGGGGATAGCGACAGGCTGCAGCTTCTGAATCCTCCTGTGATGAGAACAGCACGGAGGGGAACCACCGCTGTGATGAGATCACTACACTAGCACTTCCGCTGGTCAAAACAACCAGCTGTGTGGCCGGCGGCTGAAAACAAAGGGGTGGGTCTGAAACAGCAACTCGGTGACCCCAGCAGAGGGAAAGTCCTTCTTCCGGAGGGGCACAGATTCAATGGTGGGTTTACAACCACTTTAAGTGTTTAAAAATAGAGTTCTATATATCTATGTATCCATATATTGGTTATGCACTATATATATTATACACACACACAATGTATAATGCTGTGAAAAAGTATTTGTCCCTTTCTGATTTTGTATTTTTTTTTTTTTTGCATATTTGTCACACTTAAATTATTTGGATCATCAACCAAATGTTATTATTACACAAAGATAACCTGAGTAAATACAAACTGCAGTTTTTAAATGATGGATTCATTTATTAGGGCAAAAAAGCTGTCCAAACCTGCCTGGCTTTATGTGAAAAAGTAATTGCCCCCTAAACCTAATTGGTTGTGACACCCTTGGCGGCAACAACTGCAAACAAGCATTTGTGATAACTGACACTGAGTCTTTCACATTGTTGTGGAACAATTTTGGCCCACTCTGCTTTGCAAAATTGTTTTAGTTCAGCCACATTGGAGGGTTTTCCAGCATGAATGGCCTGTGTAAGGTCATGATACAGCATCAACATTTTGCTTTGTTTGAACCATTTGGAGGTGGACTTGCTGTTGTGTTTCAGATCATTGTCCTGACGCATAACCCAAGTGCACTTCAGCTTGAGGTCACAAACTGATGGCCGGACATTCTCCTTTAGGATTTTCTGGTAGAGCTCAGAATTCATGGTTTTATCAATTATGGTAAGTCGTCCTGGTCCTGAATCTGCGAATGAGCCCCAGACCATCACGCTACCACCACCATGTCTGACTGTTGGTATGATCTTGTTATGAACTGCTGTATTTTTTTTGCCAGATGTAACAGGACACACACCTTCCAAAAAGTAATTTGTTTGTCTCATCAGTCCACAGAATATTTGCCTAAAAGTCTTGGGGATAATCAAAATGTTTTTTTGGTAAATGTGAGATGAGCCTTTGTGTTCTTTTTGGTCAGCAGTGGCTCTGGCCTTGGAACTCTCCCATGGATGACATTTTTGCCCAGTCTCTTTCTTATTGTTGAATCATGAACACTGATCTTACCTGAGGCAAGTGAGGCCTGTAATCCTTTAGATTGTGTTATGGGTTCTTTTAAGACCTCCTGGATGAGTTGTCATGCTCTTGGAGTAATTTTTGTAGGCCGGCCACTCCCTGGGAAGGTTGACCACTGTTCCAAGTTATCTCCATTTGTGGATAATGGTTCTCCCCGTGGTTCCAAAACCTTAGAAATAACTTTGAAACCCTTCCTAGATCGATAAATGCACATCACTTTGTTTCTAATCTGTTCTTGATTTTTTTTTTTTTTCACTTTGTCAGACAGCTTCTATTTATGTGATTTCTTCATTCAACAGATCTGGCAATAATCAGGCCTGGGTGTGGCAAGTGAAATGTAACTCCGCTTTCCAAAAAAAATGTGGTTAATCACAGTCCATTCATGATTCAGCATGTGAGGGGGGAATTACTTTTTCACATAGGGCCAGGCAGGTTTGAACAGCTTTTTTTTTCCCCCTTAATAAATGAAACAATAATTTAAAAACTACATCTTGGATTTATGCATGTTATCTTTGTGTAATATTAAAATTTGTTTCATAATCTGAATCATTTAAGTCTGAGGAATATGCAAAAAATAATAAAAAATCAGGAAGGGGGGGAAATACTTTTTTCACAGCACTGTATATACAATATCTCAAAAAGAGAGTACACACCTCACATTTTTGTAAATATTTTATTATATCTGATTACACTTTGCTACAATGTAAAGTAGTGAGTGTACAGCTTGTATAACAGTGTAAATTTGATGTCCCCTCAAAATAACAACACATAGCCTTAATGTCTAAACCACTGGCAACAAATGTGAGTACTCCCCAAGAGTGAAAATGTTCAAATTGGGCCCAATTAGCCATTTTCCCTCCCCAGTGTCAGGTTACCCGTTAGTGTTACAAGGTCTCAGGTGTGAATGTGGAGCAGGTGTGTTAAATTTGGTGTTATCACTCTCTCTCTCATACTGGTCACTGGAAGTTCAACATGACACCTCATAGCCAATAAATCTGATTATCTGAAAAAAAGAATTGTTGTTCTACATAAAGATGGCCTACTCCTACGATTTAGAATTTTCCCCAGCCCAATTCCTACTCCACCACTTGCCCTTACCACATAACTCCTACCACACATCTCTGGCAATGCACATGGTCAACGCAGCTAAGCAGTGCATCCCCTTGCACTGGAGTTCAACACAGATTCCCAACCTCAAAGAATGGTTTACTAGAATTGGCAGAGTAGCCGAAATGGAGAAACGTATCCACATTGCACGGGACACCCCAACAAAATTCAGTAAAAAATGTGCCTGCTGGACGCACTACAAGACGACCTCCGCATTCATAAACGTACACAATTCAACCACATAAAATGATAACCAGGGTCGCGCTAAGCTCTGCTTACAACACACTGCAACCCACGTCCGCCATACCCCATGCTTCTTGACGTCCCTGCCACTTTCAAGACTGCCACCCTCTACAACACACCTGATGCCTAATCAGAGTCCCCACACCCAACTTAAAACTGGGGAGGGAAGTTAGAGATGGCCTCTCCCTTCCCCCTTTATGCCTCTCCCTTCCCCCCTATGCCTCTCCCCTCACCCCCTATACCTCTCGCCTCCCCCCCTATACCTCTCGCCTCCCCCCTCTCGCCTCTCCCC
This sequence comes from Rana muscosa, assembly GCA_029206835.1. NCBI lineage: Eukaryota > Metazoa > Chordata > Amphibia > Anura > Ranidae > Rana > Rana muscosa. Next base: position 1,208,047,464 of record CM055122.1, read on the forward strand.
TCTCCCTTCCCTACCCCCTCTCTCCTTCCTTTCTCCTTCCCTTCCACCCCCCCCCCCAGGTACTCTTTTTACATACCCACTCACCCACATTACAAAATCACTTCACACTCATTCCAACTTCCCGATTCAAAAGCCAGGCACAATGCTAATGCATAGCTATTTCCCTTCAACCATTGTCCAAACTTCTACCCAAATAACCTCACACTACAACCATTTTCCATACCTAATGAATTTCCTTCCAATACCAACATAACCTGGCTACAACCGATGGTACGCTAGACACTCCCTCAAGGCATTGGCCACAAGCGGACAGGAAAATGTATATAATTTCATATCGATTTCATATTTCTCCACATGTTAAAACTCATGTTGAAGGGACTAAATTTTCTATGTAACGGTATACTGTAGCTTTACGATTTTTACTCACTGTATTACTACTGTTCATGATTTCTGTAAATGCTTTGGTTTTTACCTTTAATATAAATTCACTTGGAAAAAAAAAAAGATGGCCTAGGCTATAAGAAGATTGCCAAGACCATGTAACTGAGCTGCAGCATGGTGGCCAAGACCATACAGCGGTTTATCAGGACATGTTCCACTCAGAACAGGTCTTGCCATGGTCGACCAAATAAGTTGAGTGCACGTGCTCAGCATCCTATCCAATGGTTGTCTTTGGGAAATAGACATATGAGTGCTGCCAGCATTGCTGCAGAGGTTGAGGGGGTGGGGGGTCAGCCTGTTAGTGCTCAGACCATACGCTACACACTGCATCAAATTGGTCTGCATGGCTGTCGTCCCAGAAGGAAGCCTCTTCTAAAGATGATAAACAAGAAAGCCTGCAAACAGTATTCTGAATACAAGCAGACTAAAGACATGGATTACTGGAACCATAACCTGTGGTCTGATGAGACCAAGATCAACTTATTTGGTTCAGATGGTGAAAAGTGTGTGTGGCGGCAACCAGGTGAGGAGTACAAAGACAAGTGTGTCTTGCCTACAGTCAAGCATGGTGGTGGGAGTGTCATGGTCTGGGGCTGCATGAGTGCTGCCGTCACTGGGGAGCTACAGTTCATTAAAGGAACCATGAATGCCAACATGTACTGTGACATACTCAAGCAGGGCATGATCCCCTCCCTTCAGAGACTGGGCCACAGGGCAGTATTCCAACATAACTACCCCAAACACACCTTCAAGACAACCAGTGCCTTGCTAAAGAAGCTGAGGGTAAAGGTGATGAACTGGCCAAGCATGTCTCCAGACCTAAACCCTATTGAGCATCTGTGGGGCATCCTCAAACGAAAGGTGGAGGACTGCAAGGTCAATCCAATAGCTCTGTGATGTCGTCATGGAGGAGTGGAAGAGGACTCCAGTGACAACCTGTGAAGCTCTGGTGAACTTCATGCCCAAGGGGGTTAAGGCAGTGCTGGAAAATAATGGAGGCCACACAAAATATTGACACTTTGGGCCCAGTTTGGACATTTTTACTTAGGGGTGTACTCACTTTTGTTGCCAGTGGTTTAGACATTAATGGTCGTGTGTTGAGTTATTTTAGGGGGACAGCAAATTTACACTGTTATACAAGCTGTACACTCACTACTTTTCATTGTAGCAATGTGTCATTTCTTCAGTGTTGTCACGTGAAAAGATATAATCCAATATTTACAAACGTGTGGGGTGTACTCACTTTTGTGAGATATCGTGTGTGTGTATAAATATATATAATGAGAGAGAGAGAAATATATACAGTATCTCACAAAAGTGAGTACATCGCTCATATTTTTTGTAAATATTGTATTATATCTTTCCATGTGACAACACTGAAGAAATTACACTTTGCTACAATGTAAAGTAGTGAGTGTACAGCTTATCAGTGTAACTCATCAAAATAACTCAACACTCAGCCATTAATGTCTAAACCACTGGCAACAAAAGTGAGTACACCCTTAAGTGAAAATGTCCAAATTAGCCATTTTCCCTCCCCGGTGTCATGTGACTCATTAGTGTTACAAGGTCTCGGGTGTTATAAAATTGGTGTTATTGCTCTCACTCTCTCATACTGGTCACTGGAAGTTCAATATGGGATCTCATGGCAAAGAACTCTCTGAGGGTGTGGAAAAAAAAAATGTTGCTCTACATAAAGATGGCCTAGGCTATAAGAAGATTGCCAAGACCCTGAAACTGAGCTACAGCACAGTGGCCAAGACCATGCAGTGGTTTAACAATACAGGTTCCATTCAGAACATGCCTCACCATGCCTGGTTAACCAAAGAAGTTGAGTTCATGTGCTCAGTGTCATAGCCAGAGGTTGTCTTTGGGAAACAGATGTATGAGTGCTGCCAACATTGCTGAAGAGGTTGAAGGGGTGGGGGGTCAGCATGTCAGTGCTCAGACCATACGCCACACACTGCATAAAATTGATCTGCATGGCTGTCGTCCCAGAAGGAAACCTATTCTAAAGTTGATGAGGACATGGATTACTGGAACCATGTCCTGTGGTCTGATGAGATAAAGAAAAATGTATTTGATTCAGATTGTGTCTGACAAGTGTGTCTTGCCTACATTTAAGCATGGTGGTGGGAGTGTCCGTTTCTGGGGCTGCATGAGTGCTGCTTGCACTGGGGAGCTACAGTTCATTGAGGGAACCATGAATGCCAACATGTCCTGTGACATACTGAAGCAGAGCATGAACCCCTCCCTTTGGAAACTGGGCCGCAGGGCAATATTCCAACATAATGACCCCAAACACACCTCCAAGACAACCACTGCTTTGCTAAATAGGCTGAGGGTAAAGATGGACTGGCCAAGCATGTCTCCAGACCTAAACCCTATTGAGAATTTGTGGGGCATCCTCAAATGGAAGGTGGATGAATGCAAGGTCTATAACATCCACCAGCTCTGTGATGTCATGAAGGAGTGGAAGAGAACTCCAGTGGCAACCTGTAAAGCTCTGGTGAACTCCATGCTCAAAAGGTTTAAGACAGTGTATGTAAAATAATGGTGGCCACACAACATATTGACACTTTGGGCCCAATTTGGACATTTCCACTTAGGGGTGTACCCACTATTGTTGCCAGCAGTTTAGACATTAATGGCTGTGTTGCGTTATTTTGAAGGGACAGCAAATGTACACTGTTATACAGGCTGTACACTCACAACATTGTAGCAAAGTGTAATTTCTTCAGTGTTGTCACATGAAAAGAGGTAATAAAATATTTACAAAAATGCGAAGGGTGTACTCACTTTTGTGACATACTGTATACACTGGTGATCAAAATTAGGGAATTTATGAGCATGTGTTTTTTTTTTTTTTTTTTTTTTTTTAATAATATCTTCAATGCACATCATTTGATGGCATTTTTGTTGTGGTTATACCATGCTAATAGAACCGTGTTTTTCAAAACAACCAAGGCACTTTAACAACAAAACCTTTATTTTGTAGAAAATGCAATGATCAAAATTAGAGAACAGCAATGACTGCCGCACAGATAAAAATTACAACTAAAATTTCTTAAGGTTACAACAATCAACAATTAGTAGGAAGTGTACAGGACCTTGCTTTGAATGACTTCAGCACATCTGCTTTGCACAGGACATCACTAGTCTCTCACACTGTTCTGGTGCGATTTTGTTCAGTCTCTTTCACAGTCCGGCGACTGTGGAGGGTTTCTTGGCAATAACTTTGTTGCCATTGATTTTCCAGAGGTTTTTCTATTGGATTTAGATCAGGACTCTGGGCTGGCCATTTAATTATTTGAGTGTTTTCAGCTTCAAGGAAGTGATTTACCCGTTTTGCTGTGTGACAGGGGCATTGTCATGCATGAAAATTGCTGGATGATGAACGCAGGGAAGGAACTGCATGTTATCAAAGAAGGTTTTGATAAACACTTGCATTCACTCTGCCATGTAGCTGTACAAGAGGCCCAACTTCTGCTGCAGAAAACACCCCCCAAAACATGAAATGTCCACCTCCACCATTTACTGACTTCTATACACATGTTTGGTTCAGTTTTTCCCTTGTTAGACGATATAATGTTTCCCATTGGGCCCAAATAAATTAAACTTGCTTTCATCATGAAGTGAACTTTGGAGCAGTTCTCCTCTGTCCACACAACATGCTCCTTAGCAAAGGTCTAGCCTTTTGATTCTTTCTGCTAGTGAGAGGTTTGGTCACTGCAGAGTGGGCTTTTAGTCCAAATTCTCAAACGGTGAGACACTGTATGACTAGACAGATCCTCTTACTCTGTTCAGCGCTGAACTGGTGAGCAATTGCAGTTTGTGTTTAACTGATTGCTCATCGAGATTCTCTGCATTATCCTGTGCTCTCTTGCATTTGTCTTTCGTGGACGACCAGCCTTCTTGGGGGACTTGATTGAGTTTGTGACGTTGGAAAGATGCAATATTCTAGAAATCACAGATTACCTTTGGCCTTCCTCTGAACATTGTTTATATTAAGGAATTGTGCTTGGCCAATATGTAAAAAAAAAAATATGCTGCACTAAAGAATCCCTGGATAGTTGGGATGCAAATAATTTGGAAACACGTGAAAAGTGTGCTGTCACCAAACTTAATGTGTAAGTAAATTAACTTATAATCTTGGTACCGTATATACGTATAAAAATGGTACCAAATAGCAAAATAATAATGAAACAATATCTTAAAAAAAAAAAAATGTCTTTGAATTGACAAGAACTAGTGCATAGCACCTCTTACCAGTGGGTTCCAACTTGTGCTAAAAAAAACAAAAAAAAAAAAAAAAAAAACTGTATGAGAAAAATTACATAAGAAAATTGTATTCATCCATGTATAATCTACTGTGCCAAAAGATAGTGTCCATCCATAGGATTAAATGAGTGAAATCTGCATGCAAACTTATCTGAAAGTAAAAATAGTGTTGGTGGGATGTGGCACTGCTCGTCCCTTAAATACACTCTAAAAAGAGTGGGGGATATGGTTTAAGACTGCTGAACAATAAGACAAAATGGATAATAATATAAACTCCTTTTCCTAAACAATGTGTGAAATCCGTGTGTGAAAAATAGAAAAAAATAATAATATATACCACCAATAATTATGGTGACACCACTGAAACTTGCTAAAGTACACAAGTGCATAGAAGTTAGTATATAAATGACAAAACCATATCCATAATAAATGTGAAATATATATGAAATATCAAAAATTGATACTAGTAAAGATGAATGTGAAATGTATATGAAATATCAAAAATATCAAAAATAAAGTCCACTGCTTATAGTGATCAATTAGTGATTGTGAAACAATATGAAAAACTAATAAAGTCCACTCCTTGATGATATACGGTCAATGCATGAGTTAATCCCAGTGCTCAAAGATATATTTGACAGCAGATAGCTCTTTCAATAACTTTCCAAGTATTCCCCCACAAGGGTCCCCACTCACCAGCTCCTCGCGCCCCCACAGGGGCAGAGAGCGTGGTACGTTTACCTCCGGTCTGATCCGTGTGTCACCAGCACTTTCTTCTAGTAGGACAGCCTGTAGCACAGTTCCAGAGTATCCACGTCTTTTTGCCAAAAAAAGGGGGTCCGGTTTAAGGAGTGGTGGTAATGGGTCACCTCAATGAGGAAGATAAGAGACTCCCATTGTGCAGTATGCCAAAAAATGTGTTAAAATATATATATATATATATATATATATGCACAAAAAAATATAAAATATAGGATTAAAAGTAAAGCCGCCTGAGCGGCGAGTCCTATACAGCGAAAGAAACCAGCGTCCCTGTGCCGTGTAAGCCGGATAGCAGCGTGCGCTCCAGCTGCATTCCAGCCTCAGGACCCGGATCACAGTCTGCGTGACGTAGCTGAAAGTGTTTCACCACCGTGTTAAAGATATTATAGCTGGCAGCTTACCAGATCCTTAGATCCTAACAGGATCTATATACACGTGTGAGATGCCTCCACAAAGGGGTTCAGCTGTTAATAATACAAAATAAATAAAAATGAATAGTGTGTACCAGGCTTTATCTTGTGGCTCAGAGAATACATGCATTTATGACCTTGATGAAAATTAAGGTTCACTAAGGGAGGTGAACACATATCAAAAGATAAAGCGTTGAGGAAGATTGCATGTATTATTGGCATTGGAAGAGAATATATATAGAGGAAGCAATTTAGATTTTTTATTTTTTTTGTAATTTGATGAAGTACCGTATATACTCGAGTATAAGCCGACTCGAGTATAAGCCGAGGTACCTAATGTTGCCCAAAAAAACTGGGAAACCTCACTGACCCGAGTATAAGCCGATGCCCCACTGTTCCCTAGCTCGCTGTTCCCTGTAAATAGAAATTTTTACATTGTAATTATTACCTGTAAAGAAGTTGCGGCTGCGGCGTCCATCGTTCGAATTCCGTGGCGTCCATCGTTCGAATTTTGCGGTCTCTTCCTGTTCCTTACTTGATAGGCGAGTCTCAGCAGACACTCTCCGCCTATCACGATCATTCTCTCATCCTTAGTTTTCCCAGCAGACACTGTGTTGGATATTCCGCCAATCACAGACGTCTGCTGGAAAACTGAGGATGAGAGAACGTTCGTGATAGGCGGAGAGTGTCTGCTGAGACTCGCCTATCAAGGAAGGAACAGGAAGAGACCGCGGAATTTTGAACGATGGACGCCGCAGCCGCAACTTCTTTACAGGTAATATTTACAATGTAAAAATTTATATGACTCGAGTATAAGCCGAGGGGGGGACTTTCAGCCCCAAAAAAAGGGCTGAAAATCTCGGCTTATACTCGAGTATATACGGTAACTGACAGCAAAACTATGATAGCACTGAAAAATGGTGTGATGATGAAGGGGTTCCCAAACTGTTTGTGTAAAGGAAGAAAAATGGCCACACTTCCAGGGAATAAAAACAGCTTCTTTATTGTAGACAATCCATTAAAAGTCAAGACACACAGACACACACGACCCATGGAGGATCAGCAAACATGCCTTCACTTTTAATGGATTGTCTGCAGTAAAGAAGTTGTTTTATTCCCTGGAAGTGTGGCTGTTTTTCTTCCTTCACACAATCACGGATATAGCTGTGAACCAGGGAGCAGTGCTGGGACAAGGCCATTTGGTGCCCAGGGCGAGGATGGCAAACTGCCCCCCCCCCCCGTTTTTAAGGAAGAATCAATGTCGTTTCAAGACAAGAATATACTTAAAACAATACAAATTCAATTAGGTTTAATGCAATAGAAACAGAGTTCACTCACACATTTTAATTATATGTACTTTTATTGGCAGCACTTTGAAATAATAATGCAACAAATGTGCTTGTAGAAAGGCCTGTTAACTGTTTTTTCTGTCAAGGCCCATGTGGACATACTAAAATTTTCAGTTTTGCATTATTTTGTGTAAGGTAGTGCCCCAATACCAAATATTCACATAAATAGGAAAAATGCAAAATCAAAAAATATCACAAACTTCTCAACCAACATTTAGCAAAAAAGAACCCTCAATACAAAATATTAATACCCATATTTATCGGCGTATAACACGCACAGACGTATAACACGCACCCAAACTTCAAGAGGGAAGTTTCAGGAAAAAAAAATCCACAGCCCCCTGCGTGTAACACGCAGGCACAGTTTACCCTCTATTTTCAGGGTAAAAAAGTGAGTGTTATACGCCAATAAATACAGTATATAAAAGTGCAAAATCAAGGGATTACACTAATATTTCTCACTGAAACATATCTAACATTCAACTGTAATCTTTCCTGAGGTAGTCCGTTCCCCAAGACAAAATATTCATGTAAATATGAAAAGTGCAAAAAAATAACAACAAACAAACATTTCTCAAACAACATACATGGCTTTCAGCAAAAAAAGGAATCCTCAATACAAAATATTATATAAAAGTGCAAAATCAAGGGATTACACCATTTCTCACTGAAACATATAACATTCAACTGTAATCTTTCCTAAAAGATAGTCAGTGCCCCAATACAAAATATTCATATACGGTATATACTCGAGTATAAGCCGACCCAAATATAAGCCGAGGCACCTAATTTTACCACAAAAAACTGGGAAAACGTATTGACTCAAGTATAAGCCTAGGGTGTCCATGTGCATGCCTCACTGTGTCCATGTGCATGCCTCAGGCCTCGTACACACGACCGATTTTCTCGGCAAGAACCAGCAAGAAACTTGCTGGCAGAGAGGTCTTGCCGAGTAAATCGGTCGTGTGTACGCTGCTATCGGGTTTCTCGTCGAGAAAACCGACAAGAAACCTTGACGAGAAAATAGAGAACCTGCTCTCTATTTTCTCGTTGAGATTCTCCTCGGCATGTTTCTCGACGAGAAAAGTGAGTGTGTGTACACTTACCTGTCCTCCCGGAAGCCCGTGCATGTTCGAAATGAATTCGACGCATGCACGGTAGCTTCCTAGGCATACGTAGGGTATACCAAGATGGCGGCGACGGCATCAAATGTGACGAGCGCATGCTCGTCGTAGTCGATGACGTCACCGCGTACGCTCCATTCAAAGAACCGCGGGTTCTTTGAAACGAGCGTGTGTACACTCGGCCGGGACAAGTTTCTTGTCCAAGAATCTCGTCGAAAAAAACGACATGTTTTTTTCAACGAGAATCTCGGCCGTGTGTACAAGGCCTCACTGTTAAAAAGTTAGTATTATGACATAAATCACAAAGACACTTTTCTTGCTTTCATAGAAGCAAAATCATCTATGACACTATCAAAATTAATCTCTTTTGCAGTTGCATACTCAATAGAAAGTATACTGAGGTTTGAAAGGCTTTCTTGACACATAGTTGATCGTAAATAATTTTTAATCAGTTTGAGCTTGCTAAAGCTCCTTTCACAAGATGCAACAGTAACAGGAAGAGTCAAAAAAATGTTCAATGCTGTTTCAATATTCGGATAACAAGCAGTAAGAGAATAGTCGTGCATTATCTGACACAGATCAAGAGGTGTTGCAGATTTTAAATTTGACGGTATAGACTCAATGAAAAATTTAAAGCTTTCAATCTCAGCAGAAATTTCCAAGCCATCCAGATCTTTGTTATACTTGGAAGCCAAGTTAAATGCATTTTTTTGTAATTCTGTCACAGTCATTGTGACAAGAGCAGGGCCAGAGAGGAACTCAAAGTCCTGGGATGTTTCCATTAGTGTTTGTGACTTCCATGTCATGTCAGCGATGAGAACATCAAAAACCTGGTTAAAGTCAATTCTAAAACGGTCTTCTTCACTCGGGTTGACCTGAGCATCTCGGGACTCGTATAAGGCTCTGGTTTTAGGTTTTCTTTGGTGAAAATGTTGCTGGAATCTGAAGTTTTTCACATACTTCTGCAGCATAATTAAATATTTCCTGGACATCCATATTACGCATTTCTTCAAAAGTGCGTCTTAAGCCATCAATCAATTGAGATGCCTGCAGTATGGAAATCCCTTTGGCCTGGATAGCTTTGTTTACTCGATCGACCTGATTCAAGATTCTGTTCCACACAAACAGCGTACACAAAACACGATAATTAACCTGCAGCAGAAGACTTTCAGATGTTGATACGGATTCAGGATTTGACGAGTTTTCTATAATGTCTGTAAGAGCTTCACATATATCGGTGATCTGTGTAAATAAAGCTTTTATTGCATTTGCTCTTGAAGACCATCGAGTATCTGTATGACCCTTTAGAGTTGTCTTTACAATTTTTGTTAGGGTTTCCCAGCGGGATGTGGAACTGGAGAAAAATGTAAACATTCTTTAAACAGTTCCGAAAAAGGTTTTAACTTCTGGACTCACGGAAGCTGCATGTACTCCTGCCAGATTTAGGCTATGGGCTGCACATGGAACAAATCTTGCATGTTGATTTTCTTGCAGAATTCTTGCCTGCACACCATTGTATTTGCCAGCCATGTTAGCTGCATTATCATAGCCTTGACCCCTTGCATCCTTAAGGTTAATTCCATCAGTTTTTAACTTGTTAATAATTTCTGAGGCTAGACCACTTCCAGTTTTCTCTTTTGTATGAATAAAATCTATAAAGCTCTCTTCTATTGTCACCTTCCCTTTAACAACAGTGACATAGCGTATAATTTCACTCATTTGCTCATGATGGGAGATGTCTGGAGTACAATCAAAAAGCAATGAAAAAAACTTTGCCTCCTTTATCCTTATTAAAATGGTAGAGCGAACAGTGTTGGCCAATAAACTGATAAATTCATTTTGAATTTTATTGGAGAAGTAACTGACGGCGTGTCTCCGATGCGTTTCAATTTTTTCTTTTAATGACATGTTGTGATGGCTTATTACTTCTAACATGTCAAGAAATATACCAGAATGTGGCCTACCAATGACATCTTCGGAACCTCTAAGTGCCAGATTGTTTTTGGCACAAAACAATATGCAATCCAAAATACATTTTAAGACATTTCGCCACTTCTCTTTTTCAGTATTAAAAACTTTCTCCAGTTCACTGCCAATTACTTTCCCATCTTTTAAACTTTTTTCCATCAGTTTCCACTTTGAATAGCATTCACGATGTTCTGGTGAATTTTCATGTGTAGGTATACAAGGATTCAGGTGTTTCCATGCACAGAATCCCTTTTTTGGATCGGTTAATGCATAGTTGTGCTTACCAAACAAAATGCATGGAAAGCAAAAAAGAGAATATGAGATTTTGGAATAAATCAACCATGCCCGATCAATATTTTTACCACTACGTACATTTTTAGTAAACCAAGTGGCATTGAAAGTGCGTCCTCCTTGTGGTTTACATTTTCCAAAATCACCATCTTTTCCTTGATCTGGGCCCTTTTGAACCAGATAACACCTAATCTTGTCTGTCAAAGTTGGCCATGAGGGAGGATCGTTTGGGTTAATCCTAATATAAGCTTCAGCTTCAGGCGAAGTATCCTCTAAAGAGGGCTCATTTGGTGGTGTTTGCTTTTCTGCTGCTTGGGCTTCAGAAACAAATGGCTCGCTGTCACTGAGTGAGTGAGTGAAAAACTTGTATAGCGCTAACAAATGCGAACTAAATTGCCTCAAGGCGCTTAGCATCCAGTAGCTTCATGATCCATCAGAAGAGGTGGGTCTTAAGTTTTTTCCTAAAGGCCCGATGGTTTTCTTCCATACGGATATCCGTGGGTAGCGCGTTCCATAGCCGTGGTCCTTGGACTGCAAATCTTCGTTCTCCCTTTGATTTGTAGCGAAATTTGGGGATGTGAAGGAGGTTTTGGTTTGTTGATCGGAGACTGCGTTTGGGGGTGTAATGCTTTATCTTCTCGCATAAATATTGCGGAGCGATTCCTTGTGTGCACTTGTGGGTGAGACAGAGGGTCTTGAATGTGACCTGATCCTTTACGGTTAACCAATGAAGGGTCCTCAGTGCAGGGGTGATGGATTCCCAGTTTTTTTCCTGTTTTCAGTCTGGCTGCCGTGTTCTGGACGACTTGTAGGCGTGACATTTGGTATTTGGGTAGTCCGAGATAGAGGGAGTTTGCGTAGTCGAGTCGGGAGTTGATAATTGATCCAACTACTACTGCTGTGTCCTCTTCTGGGATGAAGGGAATGAGTCTACGCAGCAGGCGGAGGAGATGAGATCCACTGATTACTGATCCTATTTGAGCGTCCATCGACATCTCCGAGTCAAAGATGACTCCGAGACTTTTGACTTTGGTGCTCGGGGTGATGGTCTGTCCGAGAATGGTGGGTGGTGTCCAAGAGGTTTTAGTTTTTGTCTTTCGGTTAGCGTGGAGGAGAAGCAGTTCTGTTTTGGATCCATTGAGTTTAAGTGAACTCTCAGTCATCCAATCATCGATCAATGTGAGGCACTTTTCCAATCCGTGATATTGGTCTTTTTTTCCAGTGATACGAAAGTAGAGTTGGGTGTCGTCCGCGTATGAGTGGTAGCATAAGTCCTGTTTGCTAATGATTTTTAGGAGTGGGCGGAGGTAGATGTTAAAGAGCAGGGGTGACAGTGGTGATCCTTGAGGGACTCCGCAAGAAATTGCACGAGTTTCAGAGGTGAAGGCACCTAATTTCACTGTCTGAGAACGATTCTCAACAAAGGAAGCGAACCAAGGAAGGTCAGGGTCTGTGACTCCTGCTACTTCTTTAAGACGAATGAATAGAGTTTTGTGGTCTACTGTGTCGAACGCTGCACTGAGGTCCAGCAGCACCAGGAGACATGATTCTCCGTCATCTGCGGCTTCGAGGACGTCATCCCATATTTTGAGAAGTGCCGTTTCTGTGCCATGGCCTGGGCGGAAGCCTGATTGTAGTGGATCCAAGAGTTTGTAAGTGTCCAAATGGCCTTGTAGCTGTTGTACTACCGCTTTCTCCATGATCTTGGAAATGGTGTTGAGGCTTGTTACCGGTCTGCGGTAATTTGGGTCCTTAGGGTCAAGATTGGGTTTCTTTAGGAGGAGTTTGATTATACCTTGCTTGAGGGAGTTCGTAACCATACCTTCTTTGAATGATAGATTTACGATGTGTGTACAAAACATGTTCTCCAAACTTTTATCAGCCTCACTGACAGCAATCATCTCTTGATCTAGGGTGATGACATTGAGATTTGTGGCTGAAGTATTGTCAGTTGCAGAACTTGTGCTAGCAACTTCTGATGTGGTGGTGGTATTCAGAGAAACGTTGCTTGTGCTTAGTTTCAACCATTTCTGCCACTGTTGAGAACTTTGTGGCTTCCTCGTCTACTAATTTTCTTCGTTTTCGGAATTCTGCCCCAGATGGTTTTTTGGACATTCTTTAGAGAACAATAATACCAAGAAAACTCCAGTCAAAACTGGATGTTGATGCAGCAACGGTAAATCAGAGAATGCAGACTAAAATATCTAAATACATACATTGTATGTGCAAAAAAATAAAACATAGTAAGCAGCTTCAACATTTAAATTATCCAAAGAACATTAAAGTGGAACTTCAGTCTCCCAATCAACACTTAATAGTTTTAATCCTTATGCTGCTAGCATTAGTAAATAGATAAGAAAGTATTCCATATTTACTTGGTTTATACTTTTTATTTACATTTACAAGTGTAGCGGCCTACCCCCTCGCTCCCTTTTCTCTTCTTAGTGTATTGGCTCTTGTCTAGGGGACCAGGGAGGAGAGTGTAGCGCAACACCAGCTCTTACCCTCGTGTGCAGAGGTAGAGCTAAAACTGTACCTTCAGGTCTGTGTTTTCATCCAGCGCCTTAGCTTCTTGTGAGAATGATCTCCACCGTCCACGCAGGTGGAAGTAGGACCCTTTGCTCCCAGTAAGTTAATGTCCACACCACTGAAAGTCCAACTCTTATTTATTCATACGAGCAATAAATAGTCTCTTTGAGAGCAGACAGGTTGCGACAAGAACAGGTCAGATAAGGTGGGGAGGAGGTCCAGGCACAAACCTATCAATGAATCTAAACTGTTTAGGATTCACAAACAGTTATGGCGCACAGTCGCTGCCACCGACCGTGAGGTTAGTCCCTGCCACAGACCTGGTTCACGTTGGGTCTCTGCCACAGACTATGCGGATGTGGAATACCTTCTAAGAAGTAGTGACCCTTGTCAGGGAGAAGACATCCATCCGGAGAGTTACCAGAGGCCCCACAGTCACCAGCAAATGCTGCACTGGGTCTTTGGGAAGGGTCACCTCCCTGGCCTCCTCGTCCTAGATTCGGGCACCCAACACAGGGGGGCACCCTAGGAGTCCTCGATCCCATGCGGGACCCAGTCGAAGGTACTGGGCCCCAGGCCTTCTCACAGCCCCTGAGCAGACATGCCCAGGGCCGGCAGGAACGCCTGGTAGTACCTCACCCCAGGCCGAAGGTGCCTGGGATGGAACTCAATCCCACACACACCCAGGCCCAAGGGCACCTGGGCGTGGACGAACCAGAACAGCAGGCTGAAGGTGCCTGGGGCTCGGGCCTCGTGCAGAAGATGTCCGCCTTTTTTATACCCTCTCCCGGCAGGCACAGCAGGATCCCCGCCCCGCCGTACTGCTGCCGCGAGGAGACACAAAAGACACGGCCCTCCAATGGTGGTTCAACCCCGGCCCAAGGCGACAGCGCCACCTATAGACCGCAGGGAACTGGACACCAATGATATCCTCCACAGGCTAAAACAGTCCATAACCCTGACAAATTAAGGTGCTTGAGCCCAATAGGTGCTCAAACACAACCCCTAAACCCGGCACCCCTGCTACACAAGTAAATGCTACATGAATCATTTGTCCTTAGTGCCGGATCACACAGGGGCAACCCGACTTACAGCCCCACTTTGAAAGGCGACTTTAGCGCGACTTGCAGCAACTTAAAGTTGCCTCCAGGACAGGCGACTTTGACTGTGGCCAATCACAGAATAATAAGCTCTGTGGGAGGGAGGGGTTTGCCTGGGTCAACTATTTTCTTTTCCTGTATAGTTTCTTCAGTTAGGATGGAGATCCGACTTTGGAGGCAACTTCCATTGAAATCTATGGGTACAAGTCGCATAGAAGTCGCCTTTAAGTAGTACAGGAACCTTTTCTGAAGTCGGAGCGACTTCAGCAGTGTACATTAAGATGGATCTTATTGACTAACATGGGTTTCTGATGTCAAGCGACTTGGGGCGACCTGAGGTCTGAAAAGGCACTTACTCAAGATGGCCACGGCCAGAAATGCTAGGGGGTGTTTTTCAAAGAGATTCCTCACCAAAATAGAGCATAGAGACATAGATGGATGGGTGAGTTTGCTTTGAATATTAGAAACAAATTAAATATTGTTTTGGGTTTGTGGTGTTCAGATGCCGTGAAGATCCGCTTTAAGTTCAAGATGGGCTGTACAACTAACCTTAAAGGGGTTGTAAAAACATATGTTGAATAAAAATAACAAACATGTTATACTTACCTGCTCTGTGCAAGGGTTTTACACAGAGCATCCCAGATCCTCCTCTTCGCCGCAACATCCACCACCTTCAATTGAGTGATCCTGTGACAGTCACCTCCAACATAAATAAAGTGCTTGCTTACCAGATTGCACAGACCTCCTATCAAGGAAGGTCAGTGACACTTGTGCCTCTAAACCCAGCCAGGGCCTTTAACCGTCCCAGGAACCCCTTGTGGTAAGTGGGCCCCCCATCCAGGAAACAATATCACAGATAGTCCCCAAAATACAAAAGGCTTGCTAGCCATACTGTAAAATTCTTTAAAAACGTTATTTAAGGTATAAAATATTTTTAATTTTTTTTTATTTGTGTTCTTTTTGTATATTTACTTATTGTCCGATATTATTCTGTTTTCAGCTTGGAATACAGTAAATGGTCTTTTCCAGCACAGATCCGAAGAAGTAATTTTTTAGTATCATGAAATTAATCGATACAATGATCTATGTAAAACGGATAAATTGAGCATCCTCGTACGTTGTTTTTACTAGCAATTTTTTTCTTAAAGTGGTTGTAAAGTCTTTTTTTTTTACTTTTACCTACAGGTAAGCCTATACTAAGGCTTACCTGTAGGTAAAAGAAATATCTCCTAAACCTTTACGGTTTAGGAGATATTCCCCTCGCAATGCGCCGCTGACAGCAGCGGCGCATGCGCACAGGGGATTCTCGGGCTGAAGGCTCGGCAGTCGCCGAGCCTCGCCGGAACAAAGTCTCCCGCGCGCATGCGGCTCCAGCGCTGTGAGTGGCTGGAGCCGCGATACCCGGAAGACACGCCGAGGCAACATGTCATCTCCCTCGGCGTGGACCAGGTGAGTTACCGATGCCTCGTTCTAAGGTAAGTATTTCATAATGAGCTTGTATGCTGTGCATACAAGCTCATTATGCCTTTTCCTTTACAGGTGCAAAAAAAAAAAAAGTCAGCGGGTAAACAACCACTTTAAGAGCTCTTTTACACTGAGGCGCCCATAGCGTAGGCGGTAAAATGCAGCTATTTTTACCGCCAATGCTATGGGGGGGGGGATTTGCGGCACAATTCGGCGCATTGTGGGCGGTATAGCCGCGCTGTCCCATTGATTTCAATGGTCAGCAGCGGTGCGCTAGCAGGACGGTAAAAAAAGTCCTGCTAGCAGCATCTTTGGTGCGGTGAAGGAGTGGTGTGTATACCGCTCCTCCACCGCTCCTGGCCATTGAAATCAATGAGACACCGCCGGCAAAGCGCCAATACAGGGGCGCTTTGTGGGCGGTTTTAACCCTTTTTCGTCCTCTAGCGGGGGTTAAAAGCGTCCCGCTAGCGGTCGAAAACCTCTACAAAAACGGCTGTAAGGCACCACTAAAAATAGCAGCGCTTCACCGCTGACGCCGCCCCCGCCCCAGTGTGAAGGAGGTCTAAGAGGTACAATTAAAGTCCCACATCTTTTTGCACATTCCTTTATGGAGTGAGCTCTTGTTTAACTCACATACAGTTCTCCAATTTTATCTCTGCACTTTCACAGTGGGGGTAACACTTTGGGAACATATGAACAGGTCAGAGATGGCAAGCATGGCTCATTTAACCCCTTGAAACCCGGGCCATGTACAAATGACGGCCTCAATGCGGATCTAGAAATCCAGGAGGCCGTCATTATACGGCCTCGGGTTTCTGGCCACTAGGGGGCGCGCACCACTGAGATGCCGATGCGCGTGCCTGGCAGCCGCGATGTCCGCCAGGTACCCGCAATCGGCGTGTACACAGAGCAGGGATGTGGATCTCTGTGTGTAAACACAGAGATCCACGTCCTGTCAGGGAGAGGGACCGATGCTGTGTCCCTTGTACATAGGGACACAGATCGGTCACCTCCCCCAGTCAGTCCCCTCCCCCACACAGTAGTAATCACTCCTAGGGAATACATTTAACCCCTTCCTCACCCCCTAGTGTTAACCCCTTCTCTGCCAGTGTAATTTTTACAGTAACCAGTGCATTTTTATAGCACTGGTCGCTGTAAAAATTACAATGGTCCCAAAATGGTGTCAAAAGTGTCCGATGTGTCCGCCATAATGTCGCAGTCGCAATAAAAATCGCTGATCGCCGGCATTACTAGTAAAAAAAAACATTAT
Source organism: Rana muscosa (assembly GCA_029206835.1). Classification (NCBI taxonomy): domain Eukaryota; kingdom Metazoa; phylum Chordata; class Amphibia; order Anura; family Ranidae; genus Rana; species Rana muscosa. Next base: position 1,208,064,453 of record CM055122.1, read on the forward strand.
TAATAAAAATGCAATAAAACTATGCCCTATTTTGTAGACGCTATAACTTTTGCGCAAACCAATCAAACGCTTATTGCGATTTTTTTTTACCAAAAATATGTAGAAGAATACGTATCAGACTAAACTGAGGGAAATAATTTTTATTTATTTTTTTTAAATTGGGATATTATTATAGCAAAAAATAAAAAATATTGTTTTTTTCAAAATCGTCGCTCTTTTTTTGTTTATAGCGCAAAAAATAAAAAACGCAGAGATGATCAAATACCACCAAAAGAAAGCTCTATTTGTGGGAAAAAAGGACGTCAATTTGGTTTGGGAGCCACGTAGCACGACCGCGCAATTGTTATTCAAATTGTGACAGCGCTGAAAGCTGAAAATTGGCCTGGGCAGGAAGGGGGTTTAAGTGCCCAGTAAGCAAGTGGTTAAAATAATGCAAAAGTTTTAAAGTATTAAGAAAAAAAGAAAAAACAGCAGATAAAATATGGTTTTGCAGCAAAAGCTTGCCTCAGTCAGCCCCCCCCCCCCCCCCCAAATAGCCATTTATTTATCGGTTTTAAGTTAGAGTAAGTAACTTCTTACTTTGCAAGTTGTCCGTCTGCTCTTGCTCTGTAGCACTGTGCAGGCTTGCAGATAGAGCCAGGCAGGCTCCTCGAGACGAGTCCTCGGCTCCTCTCTAGCTCACACGCCGACACAGCTCCCTCCCTGTGCGCACCTCTCCCGCTCCCACCTCGCCTCTGGCCGTGAACTGTGGAGTGACGTCAGACTCACGCCGCTGGCAGGGACTACGGCACTCCTCCGTAGGGGGAGACAGTAGAATTTACAGTGAAGGGAGGGAGGCGGCCGCGGGAGGTGACGGTCCCCAGTGCAGGAGCGCACTCGCAGTCGGCATACACTTTGTACAGTGTGTGCCGCTGCCCGCTCACTATGACACACTGGCGGGCGGCCATGGCAGAACTTCACCTGTGGCTGCGCCCCCCTCCTGTATTAAATGGTACCGCCCAGGGCACTCGCCCCTCCCGCCCCTGCCTTGTACCGGCCCTGCCAGGGAGGCACCCAGAATTTTACAGCAGCATAGGATCTTGCAGGTTACTCCTGAAGCGGTGCATGCCCAGTCTACCAAACTGATTGTGTATACCCTGCATTATTTAACCACTTGCTGACTGCTATAGGGCAGCAGCTATGCTTTGGATCACGTATGTATGTGATCCTGCAGGGGGCGTGTCACTTCTGCTGTAATTCCCAGCAAAGCCAATCTGTGGGTGTTGGGCACTCAATGTCCACCGATCATGGTGCAGAAACTCAGAACAGAGCTCTGCCTATGTAAACAAGGCAGCTTTCCATTCTGACAGGGGTGAAACGGATAGATTGTGTGTTCCTGCAAAGCAGAAGCTAAAATCCATCTCTTCCCCTAGTGAAAGCAGCATACTGTGTACACACAAACACTAGCTAGACGCACAGTTAACTCTTTTGATCGCCCTAGATGTTTAACCTCTTTCCAACCAGTGTCATTAGTACAGTGACAGTGCATATTTTTAGCACTGATCACTGTATTAGTGTCACTGGTTCCCACAGTTTGTGAGTCTCCAATTTTGTCCGGCGCAATATTGCAGTCCCACTATAAGTCGCTGATCATTACTAGTATACAATGATTTTTTTTTATTTATTTTTTACCAGCATTTAGCAGAATACATATTGGCCTAAATTTATGAAGAAATTGTGTTTTTTTTTTTTTGGATATGTTTTATAGCAGAAAAACATAAAATTGTTTTGTTTTATTTATTTTTTTCAAAATTGTTGGTCTTTATAGCACAAAAAAATGAAAAACACAGTGGTAATCAAATACATAAATTGTATTTGGGTACAGTGTTGAATGGTTGTGCAATTGTCCGTTAAATTAACACTGTGCCATATTGAAAAAAGTGGCCTGGTCATGAAGGGGTGGGGGGGGGGTGTTATCTTCTAGAGATTAAGTGGTTAAACAAAAGTCTATTGTTTGCTACATTTGTTTTTCTCTTATTTGTTTTCTTTTTTTTTTTTTTTTTTTCTTTTTTGTATGTAGGTTCTCAGACCAGGAGTTCTGTGGTTTCTAAGAAATTTGAATGATCCAGATTTTAACCCAGTACAAGAAATGATTCATTTACCAATTTATAGACATCTCAGGAGATTTATCTTATCAGTGGTAAAGTTCAAATTGCAATTTTTTCACAATGTCACATAAAAAGTAGTAATTTTCTAACCTATTGTTTTATGTTAATGTCTGGTATTTGCCTCCCTCCTATATAAAGTGTTTTTTTTTTTTTTTTTGTTTTTTTTAATGGGATTAAAGTGCTGAAGCTTACTGATGCATAAGAAGTTTGCATCAAATGGAGCCTACCAGTGTTGGGACAAGGAAAAAACAGGACGTTTTGCTGCGTCCCCCCCACCCCTCTCTTCCAAAGCTTCAAAGGTATCATATATACATGCTTAGCAAAAAATGGCCCCTGTCATGTTTGACAGGCAAGTACTGCCTGCTGAACATGATCCATGTAAGGCTGGTTTCACACTGGGGCGGTGTGTGCGGTGGCGGTATAGCGCCGCTATTTTTAGCGGCGCTATACCGTCGGGATTGCTGAGGTATTCGGCCGCTAGCGGTGCGGTTTTAACCCCCGCTAGCGGCCCGAAAAAGGGTTAATACCACCCGCAAACCGCGGCTACTGCCGCGGTTTGCGGGCGGTATTAACGCGGTGTCCCATGCATTTCAACGGGAAGGAGCAGTGTAGGAGCGGTAAACACACCGCTCCAAAGATGCGGCTAGCAGGACTTTTTTTCACGTCCTCCTAGCGCACCGCTCCAGTGTGAAAGCCCTCGGCTTTCACATGCAGTTTTGACACAATGGTGCAAAACTCTAGAGTGCTAAAGCAAGTGATGAGAAGGAAACATATGTCCTCACCACCTGTCAAATGTCCTCTGAAAAGCAACTCAATGTAAATTTCTCTTCAGATGGCTACTACAATTGTAAACTAGCCCTAAGGCTCCATGCACATCTTTGCAGTTGTGTTGGAGCATGTGAGTTTTTGTGCAGCATGTATAGGGCAGCCCATTCATTTCAATATGATGCCCTACATGCGAAAAACGCACAAAAGAACATTTTTAAAAATTGTGCTGCATGGTATGTTACTATGCAAATGAGTGCAAAAGCAAGGTGCATGGGTGTGCCATTACGCATTTATGGCAAAGCCGGAATGCCTGCAAAAATCTGTGTGTTTTTGAGATTGCACATTCCTGCAAATGCACACATGCCAACCTAGGTGGTAAAAATGTGGAGGCTAAGGGGGTCTGGAGCCGAGTTGTCTCATTATCCCTCATCTTCCCTTGTATTTACCAATAACACACAGTGAAGAGGTAGCTTCTTCTTCCCCTCTCCAGTCATGTGACATGTCATAACTTCTGTCTACTACATATGCTACAGTCTACAAACTGAGCTGGCACCTACAGTATCTCACAAAAGTAAGTACGCCCCTCACATTTTTGTAAATATTTTATTGTATCTTTTCATGTGACAACACTGAATAAATTACACTTTGCTACATGTAAAGTAATGAGTGTACAGCTTGTATAGCAGTGTAAATTTGCTGTCCCCTCAAAATAACTTGACACACAGCTATTAACTAGTTACGGACCAGCCGCCACAGTTGTACTGTGGCAGGTTGGCTCCCCTGCGTGAATCGCCACCCTTGTACGTTGGGTGCATACACAACTATCTGTGGGCGCCTATTTGCTAGAAGGGGAGCCACCCGCTATCGCTCCAGAGACAGGCAGAATGGGGATCTTTCAGCGTAAACAGATTCCTGTTTTGTCAGGGGAGTAGTGTGAGATCTGATGTTCCCAGTGATTAGGGACCGTGATCTTCCTCCTCCAGTCAGTCCAGCCCCCATACAGTGAGGAAGAATTTTTTTTTTTTTTTTTTTTCTTATCCTTAAGTGGTTAATCTCTAAACCGCTGGCAAAAAAGTATGTACATCCTAAGTGAAAATGGCAAAAGTGTCAATATTTTGTTTGATCGCTATTATTTTACCAGCACTGCCTTAACCCTCTTGGACATGAAGTTCACCAGAGCTTCACAGATTGCCACTGGAGTCCTCTTCCAATCCTCCATGACAACATCATGGAGCTGGTGGATGTTATAGACCCTGAACTCCTCCACCTTCCGTTTTGAGGATGCTCCACAGATGCTCAATAGGGTTTAGGTCTGGAGACATGCTTGGCCAGTCCATTACCACTCATGCAGCCCCAAAAACGGACACTCCCACCACCATGCTTAAATGTAGGCAAGACACACTTTTCTGTGTACTCCACACCTGGTTGCTGTCACACACACACTTGACACCATCTGAACCCAATAAGATTATCTTGGTCTCATCAGACCACAGGACATGGTTCCAGTAATCCATGTCCTTAGTCTGCTTGTCTTTAGCAAACTGGTGGCATGCTTTCTTGTGCATCATTTTTAGATAAGGCTTCCTTTTGGGAGGACAGCCATGCAGACCAGTTTGATGCAGTGTGTGGCGTATAGTCTGAGCACTGACAGGCTGAACCCCCACCCCTTCAACCTCTGCAGCAACGCTGGCAGCACTTGTACGTATGTCTATTTCCCAAAGACAACCTCTGGTGAGGCCTTTGTGAGATACTGTATTATGATTATACACATAGGTGAAAGAAAAGAACTATATGGAGATTATATATATATATATATATATATATATATACATATATATATATACTATATCTATATATATATATATATATACAGTTGTGCTCATAGGTTTACATACCCTGGTAGAATTAGATTTCTTGGCCATTTTTCGGAGAATATGAATGATAACACAAAAACATTTCTTTCACTCATGGTTAGTGTTTAGCTGAAGCCATTTATTATCAATCAACTGTGTTTCCTCTTTTTATTTTTTTTAAAAAAAAATTTTAACCACTTCCCGCCCAGTCAATAGTGAATTGACGTCCGGGAAGTGGTTGCAATATCGATACTGGACGTCATATGACGTCCTGCAGGATAATGCCTTGCGCGCGCCCGCGGGGGCGTGCAGCGCGGTGATCGGGGACAGCATGTGTCCCTCGGACACAGCGCTTCCCTGATCACGGTAAACAGCCAATTTCATTGGCTGTTTACCATGTGATCGGCTGTGTCAAAGTCACAGCCGATCACCTGTCAAAACAAACTCGGTGGCGCGCGCCGTGCGCGCCGCCACAGGCTTGCAGAGCGGGGATCAGGGAAGGCGAGTGTCCCTTGGACACAGCGCGTCCCCGATCAGAGTAAACAGCCAATGAATTGGCTGTTTACCACGTGACCGGCTGTGTCCAAACACAGCCGTTCACAAATGTAAACAAACTCCACAGGAGTTACTACCTGATCCCTGCTCTCTCCTCACACACCGATCTGTGAGGAGAGAGAAGAGATCAGTAAGTTAGCTCAGTGTAGTTTGTCTACATAAGTTTACAGTGCACAACACGCCCCCCCCATAAAGAGGACCTGTCACACAGCCCAGCACATCAATCAGCCCAGCCAATCAGCCCATCTGTCAATCAGCCCATCTGTCAATCAGCCCATCTGTCAATCAGCCCATCTGTCAATCAATCAGCCCATCTGTCAATCAATCAGCCCATCTGTCAATCAATCAGCCCATCTGTCAATCAATCAGCCCATCTGTCAATCAATCAGCCCATCTGTCAATCAATCAGCCGATCTGTCAATCAATCAGCCGATCTGTCAATCAATCACCCCACCTGTCAATCAATCACCCTATCTGTCAATCAATCAACCCATCTGTCAACCAATCAACCCATCTGTCAATCAATCAATCAGCCCATCTGTCAATCAATCAGCCCATCTGTCAATCATCTGTCACAGGCCCACCTCCATCGGTACCGCCATTGGCACCGCCACACAGGCTACCAGTATCGCCATCGGTACCAGTACCACCACCAGTACCGCCACCAGGCCCAGCATCTATACTGCCACACAGGCCCGCAACCAGTATCACCACTAGTGCCGCCATCGGTACCACCACCAGTACCACCACCCGTACCACCGTCTGTAGTACCACCACCTGTACCGCCATCGGTACCATCACCACCCGTACCGCCATTGGTACCACCACCACCTGTACCGCCATCGGTACCACCACCACCTGTACCGCCATCGGTACCACCACCACCTGTACCGCCATCGGTACCACCACCACCTGTACCGCCATCAGTACCACCACCACCCATACCACCATCGCTACCACCACCACCCGTACCGCCACCTGTACCGCCATCATTACCGCCGCCACCACCACCACCCGTACCGCCATCGGTACCACCTGTACCGCCATTGGTACCACCACCACCCATACCGCCATCGGTACCACCACACAGGCCCACCACTAATGCCTCCATCGGTACTACCACACAGACCGCCACCACTACCACCAGCAGTACCATTACACAGGCCCACCAATAAGCACTGCCATAATGTCCCAAAGGGTTTACACACCTGAGGAATTGACGTCCGGGAAGTGGTTGCAATATCGATACTGGACGTCATATGACGTCCTGCAGGATAATGCCTTGCGCGCGCCCGCGGGGGCGTGCAGCGCGGTGATCGGGGACAGCATGTGTCCCTCGGACACAGCGCTTCCCTGATCACGGTAAACAGCCAATTTCATTGGCTGTTTACCATGTGATCGGCTGTGTCAAAGTCACAGCCGATCACCTGTCAAAACAAACTCGGTGGCGCGCTCCGTGCGCGCCGCCACAGGCTTGCAGAGCGGGGATCAGGGAAGGCGAGTGTCCCTTGGACACAGCGCGTCCCCGATCAGAGTAAACAGCCAATGAATTGGCTGTTTACCACGTGACCGGCTGTGTCCAAACACAGCCGGTCACAAATGTAAACAAACTCCACAGGGGTTACTACCTGATCCCTGCTCTCTCCTCACACACCGATCTGTGAGGAGAGAGAAGAGATCAGTAAGTTAGCTCAGTGTAGTTTGTCTACATAAGTTTACAGTGCACAACACGCCCCCCCCATAAAGAGGACCTGTCACACAGCCCAGCACATCAATCAGCCCAGCCAATCAGCCCATCTGTCAATCAGCCCATCTGTCAATCAGCCCATCTGTCAATCAGCCCATCTGTCAATCAGCCCATCTGTCAATCAGCCCATCTGTCAATCAGCCCATCTGTCAATCAGCCGATCTGTCAATCAATCAGCCGATCTGTCAATCAATCACCCCACCTGTCAATCAATCAACCCATCTGTCAATCAATCAACCCATCTGTCAATCAATCAACCCATCTGTCAATCAATCAATCAGCCCATCTGTCAATCAATCAGCCCATCTGTCAATCATCTGTCACAGGCCCACCTCCATCGGTACCGCCATTGGCACCGCCACACAGGCTACCAGTACCGCCATCGGTACCAGTACCACCACCAGTACCGCCACCAGGCCCAGCATCTATACTGCCACACAGGCCCGCAACCAGTATCACCACTAGTGCCGCCATCGGTACCACCACCAGTACCACCACCCGCACCACCGTCTGTAGTACCACCACCTGTACCGCCATCGGTACCATCACCACCCGTACCGCCATTGGTACCACCACCACCTGTACCGCCATCGGTACCACCACCACCTGTACCGCCATCGGTACCACCACCACCTGTACCGCCATCAGTACCACCACCACCCATACCGCCATCGCTACCACCACCACCCGTACCGCCATCGGTACCGCCGCCACCACCACCACCCGTACCGCCATCGGTACCACCACCACCTGTACCGCCATTGGTACCACCACCACCCATACCGCCATCGGTACCACCACACAGGCCCACCACTAATGCCTCCATCGGTACTACCACACAGACCGCCACCACTACCACCAGCAGTACCATTACACAGGCCCACCAATAAGCACTGCCATAATGTCCCAAAGGGTTTACACACCTGAGGAGGCATATGCCATTCTTGCCATGTCGGATGATGAGAGCAGCGGGGAGCTCCCATTATCCGATTCTGGTTCGGAATACGAGCCAGTGGAGGATAGTGGCTCAGAGTCCGAGTCCCCGGAGGAAACCGTCCCTCCCAAAAGAATGCGATCAGCACCAAGATCAGCACCAAGATCAGGAGAACTGCCCACCACCAGCAGCGCCATACCCCAGGAAGAGGAGCCCAGTACAAGCAATGGAAATGCACGCCCAACCCGAAGAATCCAGCCCCAATCCTACCTTCCCGATGCCCTGGCAAACCCCTTATGGTTGCCTGCCAACTCAGGTTTCGCTATCATCCCCCCTTTCACCGCACAGCCAGGTGTGCAGCCCGACACTACAAATTTTTCTAAATTTGATTATTTTTGTTTATTTTTCCCACAAGATTTGCTGCAGAATATAGTGGATCAAACGAATCTGTATGCATCCCAATTTATTGCTGCCAACCCCGATTCTTCCTACGCCCGCATGTTCCAGTGGCGGCGTCTAACATTGGAGGAATTTAAATTATTTTTGGGCCTTATGTTCAATATGGGGCTTACAAAAAAGAACGAAGTCCATTCATATTGGTCCAAACGCCCCATCCAACACATGCCCATATATTCCGCTGTTATGTCCAGGAAAAGATACGACATGATTATGCGCTTTCTCCACTTCAATGACAATTCACAGTGCCCTCCCCGAGATCATCCCAACTACGACAAATTGTACAAGATACGCCCCCTAATCAATGCCTTTTCCCAGCGATTTGAAGAAGTTTTCATCCCAGACCAAAAAATTTGTGTGGACGAGTCCCTCGTACATTTCACCGGCCGACTGCAGTTCAAGCAGTACATACCAAGCAAGAGAGCCAGGTATGGGTTAAAATTAAATAAATTATGTGATCGAGCCACTGGATACGTCTGCAAATTCAGAATCTACGAAGGCAAAAACTCCCAGCTCCAGCCCCGTGATTGCCCCACATATATTGGAACCAGTGGGAAAATTGTCTGGGAGTTGGCATACCCCCTGTTCGGAAAAGGTTACCATTTATATGTTGATAATTATTATACCAGCCTGCCCCTTTTTCGCCACCTTTACAGTAAACAAACCCCGGCCTGCGGTACCTTCAAAAAAAAAACGGAAGGGATTCCCACAAAATTTATTGACAAAAAAATTGCGACCTGGAGAATCGGCATCCATGAGGAACGAGGAGGTGTTGGCCATGAAGTGGAGGGACAAGAAAGATGTCCACATTCTGTCTACGATCCACAATGACACCATGGTGGAGATCCCAAGAAGACGTGGCTCCATTGTAAAGCCTGAATGTGTCCACGACTACAATTTGTACATGGGGGGGGGTGGATTTAAACGACCAGATGCTACAGCCCTACTTATCAACCAGAAAGTCCCATTATTGGCACAAAAAAGTTGCGTTTCACCTGTTTCACATGGCCATTTTTAATTCGTTTGTCTGCTACCAAAAAGCAACTCAAAATCACCGACTCCACTACCTCCAATATATCGAAGATATCATCGATGCCCTCATTTACCAACAAGATCCCGCCCCAGGAAGCATTCGCTCTGATAGTGTGAGTCGGCTTCACGAGCGACACTATCCCTTTAGCATCCCCCCCACAGAATCTGGAAGAAGACGCCAAAAGAAATGCTGTGTATGCAGCAGAGGAGGAGTAAGAAGAGACACCAGCTATTATTGTCCCAATTGTCCCTCCCAACCTGGCCTGTGCATCGGAAATTGCTTCAAAAATTATCATACATCCATTAGTTCCCCTTATTATTAACAGACTGCCATTTCCCTATTTGCCTGCTACCATGTTACTAACTACCTTCCATGTTAATTAACTGACCCTGGCCTGTTTACCGACGATGCCTCTGCCTGCCGATTTAAACCACGTTTCTGACTTCCACGTGTACCGACCTTGGCCTGTTAATCGACCATGTTTTTGCCTGCCACTTGGACTGATCTTTTGGCCATCTACTTTTAGTACACAGGGGTCTCACATATGTGAGGGGCTTCAGAATAGCGTTCTGAGTAGAGAAAACCAGTTTTTCGTTTTCTGTGCTCCAAGAACAGGGTCTGGTTGCCCGGAGGCTTCAAAGCGATTTGGGTGGGAGAAGCCTCTACCCCTGTCCCCCTGGCCCTAAGCTTGATGGTCCTTCCTGCTGCCTGGACCAATAATTTGGCTGTGCTGACCATATTACTGCCTGTAATGACCCATGACATTATGGACCATGTTTCTTCCTGCTGCTTGGACCAATACTTTGGCTGTGTTGACCATATATCTGCCTGCTGCCTCTACTGACTTTGGACAGCATTTCTGCCGGGACACCTCTGCCTGCTACCTGGACCTGTGCTTTGGCTGTGCTCTGGCTGTGCTGACAGTATCTCTGCCTGTGCGAACTATGGACAGTATTCCTGCCTGCTGCCTGGATGATTGCTTTTGCTGTCGCTGACCTCATCCCTGCCTGCTGCCTGGACCGATGCTCTCCTCTGTGGACCACTGCACTTCTAAAACCACAGGTAATCTTTTGTTATTTGGTATGTACCTGCTATGTGTTAGATATATGAAGGGCCTTCAAAAATGTGATCGGTAGTCAGAAAATGATATGTGCAATTAATGCTGCTAGAATGCCTGGAGGTGCTACTTGGATGTTGGGCCTCTGTATGTGGCCAGGCTGTGTAAAAGTCTCAAACATGTGGTATCGCCATACTCAGGAGGAGTAGCAGAATGCATTTTGGGGTGTAATTTTTGCTATGTACATATTATGTGTTAGAAATATCTTATAAATGGACAACTTTGTGTAAAAAAAATGCATTTTCATTTTTTCTCCACATTTTCCAAAACCTTCTGGAAAAAAATGAACCGTTCAAAAGACTCATAATGCTTCATAGATTATACGTTGGGGTGTGTGCTTTCCAAAATGGTGTCATTTTGTGGAAAATTCTATTGTCCTGGTGCTCCAGGGCCTTCAAAATTGTAATAGGTGGTTGAGAAAGGATATGTGCGATTTATGCTTGTAGAACGCCTGAAAGTGCTACTTCAATGTTGGGCCTCTGTATATGGCCAGGCTGTGTAAAAGTCTCACATGTGGTATCGCTATACTCAGGAGGAGTAGCAGAATGCATTTTGGGGTGTCATTTTTGCTATGTATATGCTATGCGTTAGAAATATCTTATAAATGGACAACTTTGTGTAAAAAAAATGCATTTTCATTTTTTCTCCACATTTTCCAAAACCTTCTGGAAAAAAATGAACCGTTCAAAAGACTCATAATGCTTCATAGATTATACGTTGGGGTGTGTGCTTTCCAAAATGGGGTCATTTTGTGGAAAATTCCATTGTCCTGGTGCTCCAGGGCCTTCAAAAGTGTAATAGGTGGTTGAGAAAGGATATGTGCGATTTATGCTTGTAGAACGCCTGAAAGTGCTACTTCAATGTTGGGCCTCTGTATGTGGCCAGGCTGTGTAAAAGTCTCACACATGTGGTATCGCTACACTCAGGAGGAGTAGCAGAATGTATTTTGGGCATGTAGTTGCAATTATGCATATGCTGTGTGAGAGAAAAAAACTGTTAATATGACCAGTTTGTGTAAAAAAAAAAAAAAAAAAAAAAATTAATTTTCCCAAGAATTGTGGGAAAAAAATACAACTTCAAAAAACTCACCACGCCTCTTAGTAAATACCTTGGACTGTCTACTTTCCAAAAAGGGGTAATTTTGGGGTATTTGTACTTTCCTCGCTTGTTAGTGTCTCAAGAAATGAGATATCCCTTCAGTACATCAGGCGTGATCAGATGTGATAAATTTTCAGTGATTGCCACCATAGTTTGTAGACTCTATAACTTTCACAAAGACCAAATAATATACACTAATTTGGGTTCATTTTACCAAAGATATGTAGCAGTATACATTTTGGCACAAATTTATGAAGAAAAATTACTTATTTGCAAAATTTTACAATAGAAACTAAAAAAAAGTGTTTTTTTTTTTTTAAAAAATTGCTGTTTTTTTGCTTATATCGCAAAAAATAAAAAACCCAGTGGCGATTAAATACCACCAAAAGAAAGCTCTATTTGTGAGAAGAAAATGATAAAAATTTTGTTTGGATACAGTGTAGCATGACTAAGTAATTGTCATTCAAAGTGTGAGAGTACTGAAAGCTGAAAATTGGTCTGGGCGGGAAGGTGCATAAGTGCATGGTATTGAAGTGGTTAAACATTCAAAGTTTATTAAGGTTCAACAATGATACAGAATGCATACAATCATGTATATAACTCACATACAGAATAAGAGGGTTCAGCTACTGGCTGTTGTATTTTGTGGAGTTGTTCTAGCATGTAATTATCTCAGTTGAGAGAGTAAGGTCTTACCACAAGCATAGTAATACACTGGTGTGTAATCTCTTGATATACCTTTTATCCTGGTGAGTGTGTGGTTAAGTCGAATTAATCTTTACAGTTTGTCCATTTGCTGAAATAAACATTTGGGTACATTTAAAAGATTCTATACAGAAAACTCTAGAGAGGTAATTAAACAGAAATACGAGGGTGAAGTGGGGTAAGGTTAGAGTAGTGAGAAGAGGGGAGGATTAGATAATTTATCTGCCTGCTTTCAGTTCTTTGTAGCTGTCAGAATAGCGGAAGGTAAACCAAGGTAACCAGGTTTTGTGAAAGCTATCCACCCTATTGGTAGCTTGTGCTAGTGTGTCTTCCATTTCACATATTTCAGCTGCCCGAGTCAGCCATTCAGACATTGAAGGCACTTGTGTGGTTCTCCAGAGGGCAGGTATGAACACCTTGGCTGCGTTCAGCAGATGTTTGGTTAGGGAGTTTTTGTAACGTTTGAGACTGAAGCTGGAGATGTGGAGTAGACAGCAGGCCGCATTGAGTTCCATCTTGGTCTCTGTGATGCGCTTGATCTGATCTCTGACCTGGTTCCAAAATGAAGTCAGGGGAGGACAATGCCACCAGATATGTACAAGGGTGTCTGTGTCATTGACACATCTTCAACATCTATCTGGGATCTGAGCGTTCCGTGGAGCTTTTCCGGGGTGGCATTACAGTCAATCAGTAATTTGTAGGATGTTTCCACTCATGTATGAGCATGCAGGCCTTTTTACATTGGTTGTTTGTTATATTTGTCATTAGTGCATTAGACCAATGGTTCCTAAATCTGTCCTCGACTTGTAGGTTTGTATACTGTAACCATGTGTATGCCATGGAAGTTACTCTTCTGACCTGTTTGCCTTCAGCGCAAATCTGTTCTAGTTCTGTCAGCTGTCTGGTGTAGTCGCCTTGTTCTACTGTGCTGTTTAAGTAGCTACAGAGTGGAAAGTATGTCCAGAGAGGTAGGTTAGGGAGACCACTGTCCCTTTTTAGTGTCCCATAGTCTTTGAGTGTCCCTTCATGGAATCATTTACCTGTTAGTAATGGCTTGTTAGTTTGGCGGCATAGCAGACAATTTTTGGCTCCAGGGGAGAAATCTGGGTTGCCTAATGTCAGTGTTGGGGGGCTATATGTGGAGGTCACTTCAGGGGGTTTTGCTGCTTCTCTGCAGATAGTCAGAGTTGCTTTCGTGAGTGGGTGTAGTTGTAGTAGCTGTTTGAGTCTGAGGTCCGGATTCCAGGGTGAGAAAAGTAATGGGGAGGGGACTCAAGCCTAACTCCAAGGGTACTCTGTCCTTGAATCTCCATGGCAGTGCCAATCAACTATTTTTGTTAGGTGGGCAGCTAAGTGATATTTCTTAAAGTCGGGAAGTCCCATCACTCCCAGTTCCTTTGGTCTGGTCAGTAAAGTAAACTCGATCCTGGGTCTTTTGTGTGACCATAAGAATTGCAGGAGGATCGAGTGTAGTCTTTTGAAAAATGTTTGGAGGATTGGAACAGGTAGTGTGCGTAGCAGGTATAGCAGCCTGGGTAGGATGACCATTTTCAAAATGGCAGCCCTCCCAAACCAGGAAAAATAGCCGGTGTGTCAGAGTTGTAAGTCTCTTTCTATCACTTGGAGTAATGGTGGGAAATTTGAGTCGTAGGTCAGCCATACGCCTAAATATTTTAACACTGTTCCCTCCCATTTAAAGGGGCAGTTTCCCTGTGTCCTAGCCAAGTTTGAAGGAGATAAGTTGATATTCATAGCTTCCGATTTAGTTTGGTTTATCTTGAGGTTGGAGACAAATCCATAGTGAGCAAAGGTTCTCATGAGGTTGGGATAGTGTGATGTGTGGCTCTGTCACAAAGAATAGAAGATCATCCACGTAGGCTGTGGTTGTGTATGTCCTATTAAGGAGAGAGATGCCCTTCACTGAACTGTCTCCATTGACTGTTCTGATGAAGAGTTCTAATGACATAATGAAAAGCATGTCTTGTGCCGGTCAGAATTTCTATTCTTTCTGACAGGGTGCCGTTGATCTTTATTCTGGCTGAGGGTTTTTAATAGAGACCACTTATCCATGCCATCATATGGGGGTTTGTCCTATGTGTTTGCAAGTTGCAAACATAAAGTCCCAGGAGACTCTATTGAAAGCTTTCTCTGCATCTGTGGATAGGAGAAGGCCCTCAATGTTCTGAGTCCAGGAAGCATGTGTTAGGAGAAGTGCTTTAATGTTATCTTTTGCTTTTGTGTTGAAAATGTTTATACCTACCTCACTTACACACTCAATGATACATAAAATAAGTGATTAAAACCTTTTGTCTATATAAGAATTAAAAACAACAAAAGAATAAAAAATGCAGCGCCTAAAATATGTAAGAAGGCCCAAACACATAAGGCTTAATAAAAAACTGTGAAAAATGTATGGCCGGGAGGGCCTAAATGGATAGATCCAAGTGCAAACACACTGATACAAATACAAATTATACCATCATATGTGCCTAATACATATCGTATATAAGACCATATAACAAAAAATATTAGAAAAATCCGGTGAAAGTGCCCAGTATATGAACTGAAATAACACAAAAGTATATATACAAAACTTCAGTGCATTGTCCCTATTATCATGGTAACCATATATAATAGAAAGGTACCAGCGTCCAATAAAGGTGCCCAGTATATAAACTGAAACAAGGAGAGAGAGTACATAACAAAGACTTCAGTGCATAGTCCCCATTATCAGAATCCAATAGGCTTCAAGTTTCCAGGGAGCATTTATTCAAAAAGCTGCAACACCCAGGGATGTGACTCCAACACCAGGGATGGGGGAAATAAATTGATACTCTTACCCCTATGCGTGGACACACTCACCAGCGGTGGTGGGTCAAACAGGCAGAAAGTATAGGTGCAGACTCCTCTGGATACGTTCTCATGGAACAATGGTGAATGGGGTAGGCACAAGAAATCCAGACTCCAAAATGTCAGTACATCAGGAAACGCAATATCAGCAGTATAAAAAAATGGAAGAAAAGGAGGCTCCACATAGTGCAGGATCAGATGGTAAGGTATAAAAATCTCATTTATTCATAAAAAATGTTGCAAAACACACATGGTTAAAATAAATCATACAGGCATCCATGCAGAGGCTTGTAAGGCGGTGATCACAGAATGTATCAAATTAGCAGCGTAGCTAGAAAGCAGGTTCATGTTCATGTTGATAATGGTGCGAAAAGAGAAAACAATTACATTTATTTATACAGAAAATAAACATTAGAATAATTAGAAATTACCACATATCTTTTGGTGATGTTAAAGGTACAGTGTTGTCAGGCTACAAAGATACTTAAGGCCGAACTAAGATATAGTTACAATGGAAATACACAGGCTATTATTAGAATCTTAGGCAAAATCGTTAAGATAGAAGGCAAGTAGGGAAAAGTAAAGAGAGAGATAAAGGAATACATTATTACACAGAGAGCTTTCCTGACCATGATAAGTTCAGATCATCAGGCTTAGAGAGCGTGGGGGTGGCTTTTTGTACTGCTTTATACCCCCATGCCCACCCCACCCCCCCCCATATCCAGGGTCCAACCCCCCTGGGACCTTGTCATTTGTCCAGAGTTGCTCAAATTCTGATTGGCTGCTCCTGAAGCCTCCTAAATGTTCATGATCAGGTCTTAAACTTCCGGTACCTCTCGGACTACTACATGTCTATGATTTAATAAACAACCCCTTTGATCCCCAGCCCAACCAGTTCCCACATTAGCATGTTAACGCCCCCCTGGTGAGATGGAGCCTCTACGTCTCTTAGTGCTGGTTCACACTGGGGCGACAAACGCTCCGACATTAGGAGCTCATGTCGCATGACGTGTGAAAATCAATGTTTCCCTATGGGAGCCGTCTTAACTGGTCCGACACATGTCGGTCCGACATTAAAAATTCTCCCTGTACTACTTCTGTCCGACTTTGATCCTACTTCAGCCCATTGACTATCATTGAAGTCGGATCAAAGTCGGATCCTTGTCCTAACCATACGACTTTGGCATCCGACATTGTGATTACAGCAGCAGTAAAAGGAATTTATCTCACCCTGGGATTGTTTTGATTGGTCAAAGGACAAGTCAGACTAGCACAATGTCGGATCAAAGTAGTATCCTGTTCATGAATGTCGGATGGATGTCGGACCAATGTCGGACCAATGTCGGACCAATGTAGGACAGATGTCGCAGAGCAAAGTAGGATGAAAGTCGTGTCGTATAGTGTGAACCCAGCCTTAAGGTGCTTTACAAAACAAAAGGATAATTTAATTATCACCTGGAGACATTCAATAGTTCCCACAAGTTAGAAAAAAAAGTCATTTTAAAATATAAGCTGGGCCCCCATTTCATCATATCACAAAATATATAAGGTCCTGTAAAAACATATACATACATATATACACGTACACCAACACACACACACATATATATATATATATATATATATATATATATATATATATTGTGACAGCAGGAAGGTAAAGTCACCTGGTTGCATCCAGGGGGGTAGATATATTTCGCCCAGATTCAGGCTTTACGCCGACTTATACAACTAGGTGGAGAGTTGTATAAGCCCAGCTAAGGCTAGTGGGCTCATGGATGACTCATACCTCTAGGGAGAGTGTGGGGCGTCGTGCAGACAGGGAGTTGATGAGACCAGCTGAAGCTTGTCAGCTCATTTAGGCCTCTATAAGAACTCCCAGCTTCATTAGATGTTAGCTCATGCCTGGAAGCAGACCTGTGTGGACTTCCTAGGGAGAATGAACCCCTGTGCGGTGAGACAAAGCCTGTGTGGCTATTTGCTTGGACATTTAAAACCAGGGACTTAGGGACTAGGACAGCACTAGGCTGATCCCAGTTGTTAGTTAGGAAACCTGTATGTTTAGTCAGAGGTCAAATTGACCAGGATTTATTTTGTTTATGTTTCTTTTGCTTTGCTGTGTTTTTGTCACTGTAAATAGAAAATAAACCGCACCTTTTTGATTTTGAAAACCACAACCTCCCTCTGCTGGGCCTGTTTTTGTGTGGGGAGCCCATCCCGGGGGTCACACACACCCGCTGCCGAGCTAACCCCCTCACAGTTGGTGGAGAACCAGTGGCAGTTTTTTTTAAGCCAGCATGGAGGAGATACTGAAACAGCTGGCTCTAGCAAATGCCAATCAACAGCAGACAAATGCAGGTTTGCAAAAGAGCCTTGCAGCTCATCAACAGAGCCTTGCAGCTCAACAACAGAACTTCGCAGCCCAGCAGCAAGCTCATCAACAGAGCCTTGCAGCCCAGCAGCAGACAAACGCAACTTTGCAACAGAGTCTGGAGGCTCAGCAACAAGCCCAGCAGCAATCTGAGGCCCGCTTCATAGACCTGTTGCAGAAGCAAGAGCAGAGACTACAACAACAGATGGAAGCAGTAATGCAGCAACATCCGCAGACCAGTGAGGAAAGCTGTCCCACTAATACCGCGTCCTTTGGGGAGAGTCGTTTATTGACAAAAATGACTGGAGAGGATGATCCAGAGGTATTTTTGACCACATTTGAAAGGACCGCTGAAAGAGAAAAGTGGCCTGAGGAGCAGTGGGCTGGACTAGTGGCTCCTCTGTTAACTGGTGAATCGCAGAAAGCTTACTATGACCTAGAGCCTAACCAAGCAAAAGACTATGTGATGCTAAAAGCTGAAATATTGGCAAGGCTGGGTGTCACCCTGGCTGTCCGGGCTCAGCGTGTGCATAACTGGACTTTCCAGCTTGGAAAACCCCGCAGGTCTCAAATGTATGATCTCATTCACCTGAGCAGAAAGTGGCTACAGCCAGAGACTTTGTCCGCACCAAAGATTGTGGAACGTGTTGTAATGGATCGGTTTTTGAGAGCTCTTCCTACTGCCATCCAAAAGTGGGTAAGCCATGGAGACCCAGAGACGGCCGATGGTCTTGTGGATCGTGTGGAGAAATACTTGGCTACAGAGAACCTGACGACCTCTTCCAGAGACACTCGGACTTTCCACCCTAAGACCAGACCATCCCCAGGGGCGGATAAGAGGATTCCAAGGGGTGAGGGTGGAGAGAGTGAGAGGGTGGGAGCTCTACCCCAAGTTTGGCGAGAACAGCCTAGGAAATCAGCGGCTCAAGAGGCGGCAAGAAGGATCGTTTGCTACCGCTGCCGGCAAGCGGGACATATTGCAGCAAATTGCCCGGTTGTGGAGGAACCCATGCAGTGTGACTTTCTGACGGGCAGACGTCAGTCGCTGTGTGCGACAGTCGCATGCACTGCCATTCGAGGAACTGAGAAACATTTATGCAAAATGTGTGTTAATGGTAGAAATGTTGTGGTATTGCTGGATTCAGGTAGCCTTGTGACCCTGATAAAGGCTGAGTTAGTTAAAACAGAGGTCTCTGGGAATAGCAAGGTAGCTGTTATTTGTGTGCATGGGGACACCCGAGAGTATCCAGTGACTACAGTGTGTTTCGAGACCCCCAAAGGTACCCTCTCTCATCCAGTGGGCTTAGTATCTCAGTTACCGCATGACGCCATTGTGGGAAGGGATTTTCCGAAGTTCTGGGAACTGTGGGATGATCCTGAGCCCCCCACTGGTGCCCCTATGTACCAGGAATGTGATAGCCAGAACTCCCCTGAGAGTGGTGAGGACTCTCCGGAATTTCCCTTGTCAGTATTGGCAGGGGAGACTCAAGAAACTGGAGAGGAGCCCACCTCCTCAGACGAAAACCTACCGTCTGTGGAGTTTTCTGATCTTGAGGTTCACAGGGAAAACTTTGCCACAGAACAGTTGAAAGACCCCGCCCTAATAAAGGCACGGGAAAACGTAGTGAAAATAGATGGCGAGTTAGTGAACCCAGATAATACCTGCACTTACCCATACTTCAGCGTAGAGAAGGACCTACTGTATCGGGTGGCAAAAAGGGCAGAAGAAACCGTTGAGCAGCTTGTGGTGCCCAAACCGTACAGGAAGTTGGTGTTGGAGTTGGCCCATGGGCACATTCTTGGAGGTCATCTGGGGACAGAGAAAACCCGAGAGAGGGTATTACAGAGATTCTATTGGCCGGGGGTGATGAAGGACATATAAAATTATTGTTCCTCCTGCCCTGTGTGTCAGAGGTCGGCCCCGATGCCACATTTTCGTAGCCCGCTGGTCCCTCTACCCATCATTGAGGTCCCGTTTGAGAGGATCGCCATGGATTTGGTAGGTCCTATAATCAAGTCCGCTAGGGGGCACCAGTACATATTAGTTATAATGGACTATGCCACCCGTTATCCAGAAGCGATCCCTCTCCGAAATACCTCGGCCAAAACCATAGCCAAAGAGCTATC
Source organism: Rana muscosa (assembly GCA_029206835.1). Lineage (NCBI taxonomy): Eukaryota > Metazoa > Chordata > Amphibia > Anura > Ranidae > Rana > Rana muscosa. The sequence goes on from CM055122.1 coordinate 1,208,084,214, forward strand.
TCTTGTGTTTAGCCGGGTGGGTATTTGTAAAGAACTGCTTACGGACCAAGGTACACCCTTTATGTCCCGGGTTATGAAGGAGCTATGTAAATTGTTCAAAGTGACGCAATTACGTACATCTGTGTATCACCCCCAAACCGATGGGCTGGTTGAAAGATTCAACAAAACCCTAAAACAAATGTTGAAGAAAGTGGTGGATAGAGATGGAAAGGATTGGGACTGTCTACTTCCTTATCTGATGTTTGCTATTAGGGAGGTGCCCAATCCTCTACGGGATTCTCCCCTTTTGAGTTACTGTATGGGAGACACCCAAGAGGGCTGTTGGATATTGCCAAGGAAACTTGGGAAAGTGAGAGTTCTCCCCACAGGAGTGTGATTGAGCATGTCGCCCTGATGCAAGACCGAATTGCACAGGTAATGCCCATCGTGAAGGAACATTTGGCCCAAGCGCAGTTAGCACAGCAGAGAGTGTACAACCGTGGAGCCAAGACCCGTACCTTTTCCCCGGGGGATAGGATACTGGTACTGGTCCCTACGGTTGAAAGTAAATTCCTTGCCAAATGGCAAGGCCCCTACGAGATAATGGAAAAAGTGAGCAAAGTGAATTACAAGGTCAGACAACCAGGAAGGCGAAAGCCCGAACAGATCTATCACGTTAATCTGTTGAAAGCCTGGAGGGATAGAGAGTCCCTAGTCGCAGACACTTGGTCACCAGCTCAAACTGGTTGCGTGATTCCTGAGGTTGGAATCGCAGCCACCTTGTCACAACCCCAACAACAGGAAGTTAAGGAGTTTGTGCTTCGCAACAAGGAGGTATTCTCTGAGCTGCCGGGACAAACATCTGGGGTAGAGCATGACATTATTACCCCGCCCGGTGAAAGGGTGAAGTTAAAACCCTATCGGATCCCAGAGGCCCGACGGGAGGCAATACGGGAGGAAGTACAGAAAATGCTGAACTTAGGGGTGATAGAGGAGTCCCAAAGTGATTGGTCTAGTCCCATTGTGTTGGTGCCTAAACCGGATGGGAGCTGGCGATTTTGTAACGATTTTCGTCAGTTGAACAAAGTTACAAAATTTGACACCTACCCCATGCCACGTATAGATGAGTTGATCGACCGGCTGGGAACAGCCCGATACATGACGACTCTTGACCTCACAAAAGGGTATTGGCAAATCCCCCTGGCCAAGTCGGCCAAAGAGAAAACCGCATTTGTAACCCCAGACGGGGCGTTCCAATATAAAAGAATGCCGTTCGGGTTACAGAATGCGCCGGCCACATTCCAGCGGAAAATGGACCAGATGCTGAGGCCCCATCGGAAGTATGCTGCGGCTTACCTGGATGACGTAATTGTCCATAGCACAGATTGGGCCTCACATCTGCCAAAAGTGCAAGCAGTCCTGGACTCTGTTCGGGAAGCGGGGTTTACGGCTAACCCCAAGAAGTGTACCATTGGGCAGGAGGAGGCCAAATATCTTGGGTACACCATTGGGAGGGGAGTAATAAAACCCCAACTCAACAAAGTCGAGGCCATCCAGAGTTGGCCACGTCCCAACAGCAAGAAGCAGGTACGAGCCTTTCTGGGAATCGCTGGGTATTATCGGCGATTCATTCCCCACTTTGCTTCTAAGGCTGTGCCCCTAACCAACCTGACGAAGGGGAAAGGGTCGGTCATGATTAAATGGACCCCCGAGGCTGAGGCAGCATTCCAATTCTTGAAACAAGCCTTATGTAGCCAGCCAGTGTTGTACTCACCCGACTTCTCTAAAGACTTTGTCGTACAAAGTGATGCGTCAGATGTGGGGTTAGGAGCAGTATTGTCCCAGGTCTGGAACGGGGAAGAGCACCCAGTCATTTACCTCAGCAGGAAGTTGAAGTCCCATGAGGTAAATTACGCCACCGTTGAAAAGGAGTGTTTAGCGGTGAAGTGGGCTCTAGATTCCCTTCGGTACTACCTGCTAGGTAGGCACTTTGACATGGTTACGGATCACGCTCCGTTAAAGTGGATGGCTCAAAACAAGGAAACAAATAGAAGAGGGAATAAGTGGTTCCTGGCCCTCCAGGAATTCAACTTCACAGTAAAGCATCGCCCTGGCGTTCAAATGGGGAATGTGGATGCTTTGTCTCGAGTACATGAATGCCTGATTGCTGGTGTTCCAACCCTGAGGTTAAAACAAGAGGGGGGGGTATGTGACAGCAGGAAGGTAAAGTCACCTGGTTGCATCCAGGGGGGTAGATATATTTCGCCCAGATTCAGGCTTTACGCCGACTTATACAACTAGGTGGAGAGTTGTATAAGCCCAGCTAAGGCTAGTGGGCTCATGGATGACTCATACCTCTAGGGAGAGTGTGGGGCGTCGTGCAGACAGGGAGTTGATGAGACCAGCTGAAGCTTGTCAGCTCATTTAGGCCTCTATAAGAACTCCCAGCTTCATTAGATGTTAGCTCATGCCTGGAAGCAGACCTGTGTGGACTTCCTAGGGAGAGTGAACCCCTGTGCGGTGAGACAAAGCCTGTGTGGCTATTTGCTTGGACATTTAAAACCAGGGACTTAGGGACTAGGACAGCACTAGGCTGATCCCAGTTGTTAGTTAGGAAACCTGTATGTTTAGTCAGAGGTCAAATTGACCAGGATTTATTTTGTTTATGTTTCTTTTGCTTTGCTGTGTTTTTGTCACTGTAAATAGAAAATAAACCGCACCTTTTTGATTTTGAAAACCACAACCTCCGTCTGCTGGGCCTGTTTTTGTGTGGGGAGCCCATCCCGGGGGTCACACACACCCGCTGCCGAGCTAACCCCCTCACAATATATATATATATTACACACACACAAACATATACACTATATACAGTGATATATATATATATACACACACACATACACGTGTCCAATGGGGCATGGTAATTTAATTAGAGTCCTTGCAATGGTTCCATTGAAGCTCCATGATATAAATATGAATTTCAAAACCTTCACCACACTTTCCTGCCTGGCATGAAGCCAACTTGTTCAGGGCCAATGATGCTGTCCAGGAGTGGTCTCAGCCTGTTCGCTAGGATTTTGTCTAACGACTTCATGTCTATGTTCAGGAGATAAATAGGCCTGTAGCTGGAGCAGTCTGTGGTGTCCTTGTTGGGTTTTGGTATAACCGTGATATGTGCGGCAAGGAAGTCAGGCGGAATTGTGTGGGGATTGGCCATTGAGTTAAAGGCTTTCCTCAGTGGTTCTGTCAGTGTATTTATAAAGGTTTTGTAATATATGGATGTATAGCCATCTGGACTTGGGCTTTTCCCTGGTTTTAAGGTTTTGATTGCTTGTCGGATCGGTAGCGGAAATCTGGTTTCCAAATAGGGTTATGTCAGTTTCTGCTAGTTTCGGAAGTCCACTATTGTCTAGGTATTCTTGTATTGCCTTAGTTCTCTCCCCTATTATGCCAGGGGGCCTATGTTGTAGAGGTAGGTTGTATAGTTTGGAGTAATAGGTATGGAAGTGTGCTGCAATGGCCTCAGTCTGTATGTCAAGGGTCCCATCTGTGTGTTTAATGCCCATGATGTTCTTGGAGGTGTTGGGTTTTAGCGGGGCTCTAGCGAGTAACCTACCTGACTTGTCTCCCACCTTGTAGTAGATCTTATTTTTGAGGAAGGTGTTTTGTTTTGGTTTCTAGAATTAGTTGTAATGCTTTCCTCGCCTCCAGCAGTATTGTAGCAAATTTTTCAGTCAGGGATTGTTTGTTTTGTCTCTAATTGGGAGATTGTGTCTGTTAGTCATTTAGTTATGGCTTATTTTTGTCTTTTACGCTGGGCTCCCATTTTCATTAGCACCACCTCAAAGATCACTTGTGCGCTTCCCACACCATCACGGGGTCTGCCTCTTGAATTTTGTTTAGTGCAAAGAACTCTTTAATGATGTAATTTGGGGCAGAAGATCATGGTCTGTCAGGAGGGATGCATTCAGTTTGCAGGTGTGAGCGTTAGTTCTGGGGGTTATGTAGATTATTGTCAGGGATATGGGTGTGTGGTCCGAGATTGACTGTATGCCTATCCTGGCATCAGTCACCTTGGATAGGTTTCTCTGTGATCTAAACAGATAATTTATATGTGACAGGGATGAGCCGAACACCCCCCTGTTCGGTTCGCACCAGAACCTGCGAACAGACAAAATGTTTGTGTAAACTTTAGAACCCTATTAAATACAATGGACTCGAACGTTCGAAATCTAAAGTGTTAATTATAAAGGCTAATATGCAAGTTATTGTCCTAAAAAGTGTTTGGGGACCCGGGTCCTGCCCCAGGGGACATGTATCAATGCAAAAAGAAGTTTTAAAAACGGCAGTTTTTTCGGGAGCAGTGATTTTAATAATGCTTAAAATGAAAAAATAAAAGTGAAATATTCCTTTAAATTTCGTACCTGGGGGGTGTGTATGATATGCATGTGAAGTGGCACATGTTTCCCGTGCTTAGAACTGTCCCTGCAAAAAATGTCATTTTTGAAAGAAAAAAATGCATTTAAAACTGACTCGCGGCTATTAATGAATTGTCGGCTCCCGGCAATACATTCAAAAGTCATTGATAAAAAAAAGCGTGGGGGTTCCCCAGAATTCAATTACCAGGCCCTTCAGGTCTGGTGTGGATATTAGGGGGAACCCTGCCGCAAATTAAAAAAAAAATTGACATGGGGTTCCCCCAAATATCCATTCCAGGCCCTTCAGATCTGGCATGGATTTTAAGGGGAACTCCACCCCAAATTAAAAAAAAAATGGTGTGGAGTCCCCCTAAAAATCCATACCAGACCCCTTATCCGAGCACGCAACCTGGCCGGCCGCAGGGGAAAAGGGGGGGACGAGAGAGCGCCCCCCCCCCTCCCTCCTGAACCGTACCAGGCCACATGCCCTCAACATGGGGAGGATGTCCCCATGTTGATGGGGACAAGGGCCTCATCCCCACAACCCTTGCCTGGTGGTTGTGGGGGTCTGCGGGCGGGGGGCTTATCGGAATCTGGAAGACCCCTTTAACAAAGGGGACCCCCAGATCCCGCCCCCCCCTATGTGAATTGGTAAGGGGTACATTGTACCCCTACCATTTCACGAAGAAAGCGTAATTTTTTTTTTAAAAAAAACACACACACACCTTGAAAAAGTCCTTTATTAAAAAAAAACAAAAACATTCCAGCGATGAAATCCAGTGTCCCGCGGCGATCCCGATGTCCAGCGCTGTCCTTCATTGGTTGTGCCTGAGCGGACCTGATGGGGAACTCCCTCTCAGTATTTTAAATGTATAGACACGCCCCTTCTAAAGTTCCCCATCAGGTCCGCTCAGCGGACCAGATGCGGAACATGAGAAGGGGCGGGTCTATACATGTATTACCAAAGTGAGAGCAAGTCCCCATCAGGTCCGCCCCCTCGGTATGTCGGACCCGCCTACGTCATTGGCTTGAGCGGGGAACTTCCTTCACTATGTAAATTTAAATTACACAGTGAAGGAAGTTCCCCGCTCAAGCCAATGACGTAGGCGGGTCCGACATACCGAGGGGGCGGACCTGATGGGGAACTGCTCTCACTTTGGTAATACATGTATAGACCCGCCCCTTATGTTCCGCATCTGGTCCGCTGAGCGGACCTGATGGGGAACTTTAGAAGGGGCGGGTCTATACATTTAAAATACTGAGAGGGAGTTCCCCATCAGGTCCGCTCAGGCACAACCAATGAAGGACAGCGCTGGACATCGGGATCGCCGCGGGACACTGGATTTCACCGCTGGAATGTTTTTTTTTTTTTTTAAATAAAGGACTTTTTCAAGGTGTTTGTGTGTTTTATTAAACATTTTTTTACGCTTTCTTCGTGAAATGGTAGGGGTACAATGTACCCCTTACCAATTCACATAGGGGGGGCCGGGATCTGGGGGTCCCCTTTGTTAAAGGGGTCTTCCAGATTCCGATAAGCCCCCCGCCCGCAGACCCCCACAACCACCGGGCAAGGGTTGTGGGGATGAGGCCCTTGTCCCCATCAACATGGGGACATCCTCCCCATGTTGAGGGCATGTGGCTTGGTACGGTTCAGGAGGGAGGGCCGCTCTCTCGTCCCCCCCTTTTCCACTGCGGCCGGCCAGGTTGCGTGCTCAGGTAAGGGGTCTGGTATGGATTTTTAGGGGGACTCCACGCCATTTTTTTTTTAAATTTGGGGTGGAGTTCCCCTTAAAATCCATGCCAGATCTGAAGGGCCTGGAATGGATATTTGGGGGAACCCCACGTCAATTTTTTTTTAAATTTGCGGCGGGGTTCCCCTTAATATCCATTCCAGACCTGAAGGGCCTGGTAATTGAATTCTGGGGAACCCCCACGCTTTTTTTTTTTTTTTTTTATCAATGACTTTTGTATGTATTTCCGGGAGCCGACAATTCATTAATAGCCGCAAGTCAGTTTTAAATGCATTTTTTTCTTTCAAAAATGACATTTTTTGCAGGGAGAGTTCTAAGCACGGGAAACATGCGCCACTTTACATGCATATCATACACACCCCCCAGGTATGAAATTTAAAGGAATATTTCACTTTTATTTTTTTCATTTTAAGCATTATTAAAATCACTGCTCCCGAAAAAACGGCCGTTTTTAAAACTTCTTTTTGCATTGATACATGTCCCCTGGGGCAGGACCCAGGTCCCCAAACACTTTTTAGGACAATAACTTGCATATAAGCCTTTATAATTAGCACTTTAGATTTCTCCCATAGATTTTTCGAATTTGCCGCGAACACCCCAATTTGTTCGCCGTTCGGCGAACGGGCTAACAGGCAATGTTCGAGTCGAACATGAGTTCGACTCGAACTCGAAGCTCATCCCTAATATGTGAGTAGCGATCGTGAGGTATAGAGTGAAAGGTGAAGTCCCGTTCGTTCGGGTGTAGGAATCGCCAGGTGTCAAACAGCTGTACGGAGTGTAGGAGGGTTTTAATTATTTTTAGAATTTTATATGTGATGCATGTCTTCCCCAAGGACGTGTTAGCTAGGGGATGGAGAGGGATATTAAAGTCCCCTCCCAAAACAAGGCAGCCCGTTGTGAACCCCTGGAGTGCCCTTATCATTTTCTGTCAGAAGGTAACATGCGTTGAGTTGGGGAAATAGACATTTGCCAGGGTAAGGGGAGTACCTTCATAGTTACCCTTGAGAAACATATATCTACCCTCTGGATCTGTCAGGCGGTCTGTCAAGGTGAAGGGGGCTTCTTTGCTCACCAAGATCAAAACTCCTTTTGAATTGGTGGAGTCGTTAGTGGCATGATATGCCTCAGTAAAGTATGAGTTTGTCAGTTTTGGTATCTGGTTGGTCCTGAAGTGGGTTTCCTTTCAGAAGCGTAGCCCTTTTTTTCAGGCACATTCAGCCCTCTTACATTGTGTGATATGACTGTGGGCCCTCGTCCCAGAGAAGAGTAGGCCCTCTGGAGAACCCACGGGTGTGAAAATCTGATCTGTACCTGGAGAAAAAAGCTAGGGGCCGTTCAAGGTGCAGCCCTTCAATGTGGGTTGAGGAGGGAAAAGGGAGAGGGGGGTAGAGGACGTAGAAAGGAGAGTTATTAGAACACTTTAGTAAGTCACACTAAACCAAAGTAAACAATTAGTGGATCAGGGAGTGGAAATTCCAGTCCCAGGTCCACTCTGTGGTAATGTGGTTTTGTTACAAAAGAGTATAGGGGATAGTAATCCTATCACCTAATTATTTTGGAGTTGTTATGCTCCTAGATCTCATGTAATCAAGAGAAGAGAAATATATAGTGTGGTCATAAAATTTAAGAAACCCAGCCTGTAAAAGGCTTAAGGTCCCATTAACATAAAACTGTAGTAAAACACCATCTGGGTTGCAAATATATTAACCTTTTCTATCAAAAAGAAAAATATTTTCTATCAGAAAGAAAAAAGTAAAAACAAGAAATAACAATAGAACAATTGATCAGGAAATTGGGGATCATATTTTGTATAAGCAGTTCAGGGTTCCCTATAGGCAGGGGTGAGTGTTCACCTGGCGTTACTTAGCTGCCGGCTGTTTCCCCATGCACCCCTAAACATTAAGTGACTCTGCCTATGATTTGGAGTTACTGTATATTCTCGAGTATGAGCCGACCCGAATATAAGCCGAGGCACCTCATTTTACTACAAAGAACTGGGAAAACGTATTGACTCGAGTATAAGCCTAGGGTGTCCATCTGCATGCCTCACTTTGCCTCACTGTGTCCATGTGCATGCCTCACTGTGCCCATGCCTCAATGTGCCCATGCCTCACTGTGCCCATGCCTCACTGTGTCCATGACTAGACTGACGTTTAACATGGGAGTCTATGGAAGGGGTGCCCAGCTTTGAAAAATAGGTGCTCCCCGGCAACAAACTTTGCACATTTGTAGAGGAGAAATGGGGCTACATATGTGCAAGGTTTCGGTCCAGAGGTCCTACGACCGGTCAGTACCGGGTCCCCAATGTCACCAGAGAAATGACCGTTTAACATGGGAGTCTATAGAAGGGGTGCCCGGATTTGAAAAATCAGTGCTCCCCGGCCGTAGGTCCCCCGGACAACAAACTTTGCACACTTGTAGAGGGAGAGTGGGGCTACATGTGTGCCAAGTTACCGGGTCCCCAAGGTCCGGGAGATCAGGTACAAAAAGGTAACTCGAGTATAAGCCGAGGGCGGCATTTTCAGCACAAAAAAGTGTGCTGAAAAACTCGTCTTATACTCGAGTATATACGGTAGTTCACAGAGCATGGGGGTCTTCAGTCTAATGCCAGCGGTGATAGCCAGGTGTTGTGGGAGACACACCGATATGTACGGGCAGTCTCATAACTTTGTATAGTAAAGTCTGTGGGTCATAACGTGCTCTTCTTTCAGGTGTGTGGAAGGTCAGTTTTAGGGCAGTGAGGGTTAAGTACCATTCAAGTGGTGACCAGGAATGTCCTTTTCCGTGAATAAGGTGAAGTTTGTGGGTTGCAGAAAGTTGGTGCCAGTCTTCTATGGCTCAGGGTGAGCTTGTATTGGGTGTTATGGTGAGACGGAGCAGTCCAAAGAAGCCTTGGAGCAGGGTAAATGTTTTGATTTGTCATATTGCTGCTAATTGCTCCCATGTGTGTCCCATACTACCTAGTGGCCTTGTTCTGTATCTGAGAATAGATCACAGATCACTGGAGTCCTCAGTCTGCTGATTACAGTGATGGCAGGGTGTTGTGAAGGACACATATGCGCTCATGTGCAATCTTAGTCCATCGCATTGTGAAATCTGGGTTCCACATATTGGTCTCCCTTTTAGAGCGATGAAAGCCAGTGTGAGGGCATTATGTGCTAAGGATTATTCAGGGTGAAATGTTAAATGTCCGCCTCTGTGGGAAGTGTCAGTGTCATGAGGTACAGCCAGCTAGTGTAAGCCGTAAGTGACTCATGAATGTGTTAGGATCTCAAGTTACCAGGAGTGGGCTCTCCCAACTTGTCTTCCCCCAGGGCTCTGGAGGTGACCGGCTTCGGACTGGGGGTCCCCCAGTGGGGGCTGGAGCCACAATTATGCTTCATCTTTTTTTAATGCTTGTTTGTCGGGTGTTGAAAGTGGGGATCTGTTTGGGGCCCCTTCAGCATGGGGGAGTGCAAACTCTTGGTACCATTGTGGGAGGGCTACGGGGTTTAAATTCAGGGAGTCATAGAAACCCGGTAAGTCTGATAGGATGTGCAAAACATGTTGTTTTCCTGCCTGAGTGACAACAAGGGCAAAGGGGAATTGCCACGTGTACTTCAGGTAATTTTCCCTTAGTTCGTCCAGCAGGGGGCAGAGTACCCGGATTACCCTGCGATTCCTCAGCGTTATTTGTGAAAGGTCCTGAAACAGTGGGTGGGATTGGCTTGCCAAATTTTAAAAACTATTACCATGCATCACATATAGCCAGAGTAATAGATTGGTATTGTCACGATCACATGAAAGACTGGGTAAACCTAGAGGCATTCCTGTGTCCAATTCCTCTCATACACTCACCATGGATCCCATGGAATAGTTATCCGTCTGACCTCCGTAAACATCCTATCACGGGCACAACACTAGAGATTCTAAACACTCTAAGAAAACACAGGGGTTTTCACCACATGTCCAAGCCCATTGACTCCCCTGAAGGATAACCCTGATTTCTCTTTTCGTCCATGGACGGACACAGCTCCTTAATTATTGACAGTTGGGTTGTGTTCCTGTTAATAGGAGAGGACTAGGCAGAACATGTTAGTTATCTTAAAACATGTAACTTTAACAGAGTTGAACAGCCCCGGCCAGGGGGCGGTCCCTCCATACATAACCCTCCTACCTGCAGTCAGCAGCCTCAGTTTTTTTTCTTTTTTTCTGCCTAGCAGGGGAGATGGACGTGGCTCCCTTTTGGGACCTGAGTCCTGAAGAAATTTTTATTTTATTTTATATTCTTTTACTTTTAAGATTTTCTATCAACTGCCGGCTGGGCATGACAGGCAGGATATTATAGATCCTTGTAGTCCCCTCAGTCCGGTCATCGAGCGTGTTACAGTCCCTTGCAAATAGGCGTTGGGTCTGTCACGACATACCCCATGACTCCAGGGGTGGCCGGTGAGCTTCTGCTCCAGGGTCCACATATGACTGGGCTGCTTGCTGTCTCACTCACAGTGGACCGGGCCGACAGCTACTTCGTACCGCTCGGTTATAGGCCTGTCAGGAACGCACCAGCAGGTCCTCGTTTGGACGGGTAAGTAGAGTTCCTCCTGCCTCGGCGGGTGTGATCAGCATTCCTGGGAAAGGGGGTTCTCCTGTCCTCCCCTTCCCTGTTTTCTGTCACCTTTATCCCTTCTACCCAAGCGGGGCGTACCTGTGGGGGGGCTCCGGGTCCCGGTGGGGGTCCGTGTGGTGTTGTAGCTCATTCCTCTGTGGGGGGTGCTCTACTCCGGGGAAGCCCATGCCTGGCCTTCTCGTCCACATTGCGGTGCTCGGGCGCCATTTTGACAGCGCTGGTGCCATTTTCAAGGTGCCATTTTCAATGTGTTTTCTATTGCATTGCTTTTTTCCCATTGGCGGCCTATAGTGCTGGCTCCTGGATGGCAAGCACGATTCTCTTCACAACTTCGCTCACTGTTTCCACACACACTGCTTATAGAGCAGCATGGATATTACAGTGATACACAGTCTTAGTGTATAGAGGTGGGCAATGACGCTGAGCAGTCTCATTCTGGGCAGGTGTGTCCCCTGGGTGACCCCCCCGGTCAGTGCAGCATGGATGGGGGGGGGACTTTGGTCATTAGTTTGACTAGTCCTGAGAGCTTTCTGTGTGACCTGGAGTCAGTATCTGAGAGGCAACAGCCAGTGCCCCTGCGGTTTCCCGACATTTTCTGAGGGATGCTCTGACTCTGACAGGACCACTGTTCTGAGGGTCAGAGGTTGTGTTTTGTGTGCAGTTTGGTGCTTGCTTCGGCAGCACTCATAGATTGGATTCAGAGAGGATTAAGCGCCCTCGGCGCCATAGTTTAAACATACACAATTATGTTTATAATGTCTGTGTGGGTTTCCTCTGGGTGCTCCGGTTTCCTCCCACGCTCCTATGACATGCGCGCCTTCGTGCAATGCATATTATAAACATAAACAATATGTTTATATACGACACTAAATACATTCACAATATGTGTCTGTATGGTTACTCTCTGTATCTGCGTGGGTTTCCTCCGGGTGCTCCAGTTTCCTCCCACACTCCTATGACATGCGCGCCTTCAGCGCAATGCACATTATAAACATAAACACTATGTTTATATACAACACTAAATACATTCACAGCATATGTCTGTATGGTTATTCTCTGTGTCTGCGCGGGTTTCCTCCGGGTGCTCCTGTTTTCTCACACACACACTATGTCATGCGCGCCTTCGGCGCAATACACAGTATGAACATATGCAATATGTTTATACTCAACACTGAAAGTATGTATTATTGCTCTCTGTGTCTGCGTGGGTTTCCTCCGGGTGCTCCGGTTTCCTCCCACGCTCCAATGGTATGTGTGCCTTCTGGGCTATGCACAGCATAAACATGTTCAATATGTTTATTCGCACATACTAAAATACATACACTGTATGTCTATGTACTATGCTCTCTGTGGCTGAGTGGGTTTCCTCCCATGTCCAATTCCGCATTTTGGCATGTTTGTACAATCAGCACTTATCAATGAAGTAGCTGCTGGAAGGTGTCTGTCCCTTTTTTGGGTCACACTCGACCCACTCTATACTGAAGAAGCGTGCCGACTCTTCATAGATGGGGACTGGGTTTGTCGCAGAGGTCCTTTTTGGTCCCTCAATGCACGTTATTCCTTGTAGAGCATTTTCATAAGGATATGTGTTTTTGTCTATAAAGTACCACTTTCCCGGCAGGGGGTCTCCTGCCTTTCGGAAGTGATCAGAAGCGATGGTTCGGACTGTGTTCGCCATGCTGAGGTCAGTGTTACGCTTGTTAGTGGCTGTGTCTCTGACACTCAATGACTGGGCAAAGCTTTTGTACCAGGCAGTGGAGGAGCATCAGCTTCCTCTAGAAGTCGACCAGCAGGTGCACTGCGACTGTTTTAGCCTCTAGGGCCTCTGTGTCCGGGGTGGTTTTGCGCCACCTGAAAAGGCTGATATACTGGTCCGCTACCAAGTTTCTAGGGAAGCTCTGACAGATTTGCCTTTCTTTGGCTAACAGTAGAGGCGCCCCGTAAGCTGGGACCTTCGTTCTCCAATATATTGTGGTGTTTCTTGGGAGTTGTCATACCCATACCGCTGCAGGACAGATTCAGATTTGTTCATGGCTCTTATGCCTCAAGGCCCTGAATGCCTTTGTGTAGCCATCCGTTTTTTTCCGACCACAGTTTGTGAAGTGGTCGCTTCATAAAAGATTGATGTTTTATTTCTTATTCACCGGATGTTTTTTTGTCATACAGTCTCGTCGGACTGCCCTAATGGGGCAGTTCAAGACTGGGTGGGGGATTTGGAAATTCAGGATGGAGTCAGTTTGCTCCATCCAGGGATGTCCCTGGACTTCAGGGACGTGAGCTGGCATGTCCCCAGATGTGACCGGCACCAGAGTTTCCTGTGATTAGCGGTCAGGGAGAACCACTATTAATTTATTACTCTCCTTTTGACCTAGCGGCACTGGGAGTTTTCACCAGGGTGCTTGCTTCGATTCTAGCCTTGCTGAGTCAACATGGCATTGTCATCATTGGTCTCTGCATGGTCTTCTTTTATAACCTGTTTTTGGTTTAGAATTAAAGGAAGACGTGTCTATAGTCAGTCACCATCCTGGTGCTGGTTCTGTGCTCATCAGAGGTGAGAATTTTTCTTCCTCCAGAAAAGTTGCGGATGCTCCAGGGGACAGTGAAATGGGTCTCATGACCTCCTTTGAGGCAGCACCGTTTGTCCGAGTCCACACTCGGAGGGGGGATGTGGTCCTATGGAACACATCCCCATTGTCTCTGGATGATCAGATTCAGATGAATCGCCTAGTCAGGGCCTCTCTGACTTGATGGCTGACATTCCGGCACTTCTGTCCAGGAAGTTTTTCCCTTCTTTTCTATTGAAGGGAGGTTGGGGGGTCCAGTCGGTCCAGGTCGCTGGACTCTGGACGAATTGCGTCTGCCGGTCAATGTTCTGCAACTTCGGACGATCTGAAAGTCGTGGTGTAACGTACCTTAGGTGTGAGCCTGACGTGCGGAGAGGGACCTCCCGTACAACCCCGGCTCGGAGACCACTGGAGTGGGGACAGTGGTGGTAAGAGCACGGTGAGGTAAGGGTGCCTGTCTGATCCTCACTGCTTGGAGTGGTGGAGCCGAGTGGAGACTGGAACGGCTGGTTCCGGGAGCAGCGGATGCAGGTCAGCAGGTTCAGCTTGCAGAGCAGAGGATGCAGGTCAGCAGGTGCTGTTTTGCAGAGCAGGGATGCAGGTCAGCAGGTGCAGGTTTGCAGAGCAGGGATGCAGGTCAGCAGGTGCAGGTTTGCAGAGCAGGGATGCAGGTCAGCAGGTGCAGGTTTGCAGAGCAGGGATGCAGGTCAGCAGGTGCAGGTTTGCAGAGCAGGGATGCAGGTCAGCAGGTGCAGGTTTGCAGAGCAGGGATGCAGGTCAGCAGGTGCAGGTTTGCAGAGCAGGGATGCAGGTCAGCAGGTGCAGGTTTGCAGAGCAGGGATGCAGGTCAGCAGGTGCAGGTTTGCATTGCAAAGGATGCAGGTCAGCGTGTGCAGCTTGCAGAGCAGAGGATGCAGGTAAGCTGGTGCAGGTTTGCAGAGTCAGACAAGCCGGGTCATACACATCAAGGTAAACATCACAAGTGGCAGGCAGAGAGTAGTCAAAGTCCAGGCCGAATCTTGGCAACAGGCAGACTGGCAGATAACTGAGCAGGGTCAAACGAGCCGAGGTCAGGACTGGGGACAGAAGCGTGGTCAGGAAGCCGAGTCAAACACAGAAACAGGATACAAGCACAGAATCAGGAACTCAGGGAACAGAAGCAGATCAAACCGCAAGGGGCAACATCTCTGGAATGTCTTTTATAGGAAGTACATGGGAGGAGCAAGGGGTTCAGAGTTCAACAGTAATCAGACACCAAGCAGAGTAGTCTAATGGATCAGATAGGTTATCCAGCAGATCAGGCAGGGAACTGTCCAGCATCTCAGATAGCTCCGCTGGTAGAGTCAATGCCAGACACAGAAGAGGTCCCAGGTTCAAGCCCAGCACGTCCCTGACAGTGCCCCCCCCCCCCTTAAGGGCAACCTCCGGGTGCCCAATAGAGCTCTTTTCTGGGGGTGACTGCGAAAAAAAGCCTGGATTAACTCTCGGGCGTGAATGTTCTGTTGGGGTTCCCAGGAGTTCTCCTCCAGACCGTACCCCTTCCACTTGATCAGGAATTGAAGCTGGTTCCCTCTTCTTCGGCAGGCCAAGACGGCCTCCACCTCGAACTCCTCATCACCGTCAATGATTACAGGCTTTGGTGGTCCCGATCCCCTGTCTGGGAACGGGTCGGGCACTGCGGGTTTCAGCAAGGAAACGTGAAAGACTGGGTGAATCTTCAATGACTCCGGTAAGGCAAGTTCATAGGAGACCTCGTTTAATTTCCGTTTTACTGGGAAAGGACCGATGAACTTGGGTGCCAGTTTCCTTGCGGGGCAAGCCATCTTAAGGTTGGTGGTCGATAACCATACTTGGTCACCCTGTTGCAGGCATAATTCCCCTCTCCTTTTCCTGTCAAAGATCCTTTTATTGGCTGCTTGTGCCCTAGTCATGGCTTCCTGCAATATCCTGCTGTTACGGGTCAGGAAATCAACAATACTCTGGACCGCTGGGACTGTTGAATCAGGGATGAGATCAGGTAAGAAGGTCGGGTGAAACCCGTAGTTGGCAAAAAATGGCGATTGACCTGTAGCCGAATGACTGGCGTTGTTAAAGGCAAACTATGCCAACGGTAGTAAAGCTACCCAGTCGTCTTGAACGAAGGTGGTGAAGCATCTGAGGTACTGTTCGAGCGTCTGATTCGTTCTTTCGGTTTGCCCGTTAGTTTGGGGGTGATAGGCCGAGGACATGGACAACTCAATCTTCAGGACCTTGCACAAAGCCTTCCAAAAGCGAGAGGTGAACTGCACCCCTCTATCCGAAACGATGTCCGCAGGGACCCTATGTAGCCTTACTACTTCCCTAATGAAGACCTGGGCAGTTTCCATGGCAGAGGGCGTGCCTTTGAGAGGCACGAAGTGGGCCATCTTGGATAGACGGTCAACCACTACAAAGATGGCTGTGCAACCTTCAGACGGGGGGAGTTCCACTATGAAGTCCATGGCAATCATTTTCCAGGGACGGTCAGGGACTGGTAAGGGTCTGAGCAGACCCCAGGCCTTGCTTCTAGTGGTCTTGCTACGGATACAGGTGGCACATGAACCTACATATTCCCTGCAGTCTTTTTCAAGATCCGGCCACCAAAACGTGCGTTGAATCAGTTCAAGGGTTTTATGCATTCCGAAATGGCCTGCCAGGGGATGATCATGACACAAGTTTAACACTGTGACTCGAACTTCTGGCACAAAGATTTTGTCATTCTTCCAAAGTAACCCGTCCTTGGGTACCAGAGTGATTTCAGAGGGACCAGACACACCTGTAGAAGCTTGCTTCAAGACAGACATCAGGCTAGTTTGTAAAAGTAAGAAGTTGCCTTCCGATAGAATGGTATCTGGAGCTGACACCTCTTTTGGATCATCAAACATGCGGGAAAGAGCGTCTGGTTTGGTGTTCTTGGAGCCTGGCCGGTAAGTTATGTGGAACGAGAACCTAGAGAAAAATAGTGCCCAACGTGCCTGGCGTGGTCTCAGACGTTTGGCAGCTCTCAGATACTCTAGGTTCTTGTGGTCTGTGTAAATGAGTATAGGATGCGCTGCTCCCTCCAACAAGTACCTCCACTCCTCAAGGGCAGATTTAATGGCCAGGAGCTCCCGGTCTCCAACATCATAATTCCTCTCGGATGGGGTAAGCTTACGGGAGAAGAAGGCTACCGGGTGTATCAAGTCCTTGAGACCTTGGCGCTGGGAGATAACAGCTCCAACCGCTGTCTCTGAGGCATCTACCTCAAGTAGATACGGTAGGGCAGGATCGGGATGACTTAGGATAGGAGCAGACGTAAAAAGTATTTTTAGGTTTGTGAAAGCAGCCTGTGCTTCAGATGTCCACTGGAATCGAGCATTTTGTTTCGTTAGCTGCGTAATCGGGGAAATAATAGCAGAGAATCCCTTGATAAACCTCCGATAAAAATTGGCAAAGCCAACGAAGCGCTGCACCCCCTTTTTATCTGAAGGTGCAGGACAATCCAGAATGGCTGAAACCTTCTGTGGGTCCATCTTGAATCCCTCTGTAGAGATCACTAGGCCAAGGAACTGGATACTCTGTCGCTCGAATTCACACTTTTCTGGTTTTGCGTACAGTCCATGCTGGCGGAGACGACAGAGTACACTCTTGACGTGTTTCCGGTGCTGCTCAAGAGAGGAGGAAAAAAATCAAAATATCATCAAGATAGACAACTACATAAATGTCCAGACAGTCTCTGAAAACATCATTGACTAGATGCTGAAAGGTGGCAGGGGCGTTACATAGGCCGAAGGGCATTACTAGGTATTCGTAATGGCCGAACCTGGTACGAAAGGCATTCTTCCATTCATCCCCTGCTCGAATGCGTACCAGGTTGTACGCCCCCCGCAGGTCTAATTTGGTAAACACAGAGGAAGTCCTGAGTCTTTGAAAAAGTTCAGGTACCAGAGGCAGAGGGTACCGGTTCTTGACCGTGATTTTATTTAATTCCCGGTAATCTACACAGGGCCGAAGAGAATGGTCTTTTTTCTCCACAAAGAAGATTCCTGCCCCTGCTGGAGAAGTGGAAGGACGGATGAAACCCCTCTTAAGGTTCTCATCAACGTATTCTTTCAGTACCTCAAGCTCCCGTTCAGATAGGGGGAAGATCCGTCCGAAAGGAATCTCAGCACCGGGAAGAAGCTCGATTGGACAATCGTAAGGACGATGAGGCGGGAGGACTTCGGCCCCTCGTTTGCTGAAGACGTCCAGGAACTCATGATATTGTTTGGGTACAGAAGCTCGTATCTCTGGATCTGAATCCAGGCATAACAGAGGCCCCAAGGTGCTGGGACATGGAAGCATGCAGTGGCGTTGACAGTATAGTGACTGGAACTTAATACTTCCGGTTCCCCAATCAATCTGTGGATTGTGTGCCTGAAGCCAGGGTAGACCCAGGATAACTGGAAACATGGGAGATGCAATAGCATCCAAAGTCAATAGTTCCTTATGGTCCATGGAGGTGATCACAGGCAAAGGAGGGGTCTCCTGGGTCACTACTCCAGACTTGATGCGAGACCCATCTGCCAGGAAAATGGAAAGTCCCTGAGTCTTAGGTTGGAGTGGGATGTGTTGTTGTGCTGCAAAGTCTAGATCGACAAAACAACTACATGCCCCTGAGTCGATTATTGCAGTTACTGGTATTGTCCTCCCTGGTAGTTGGAAAGAGATAGGAAGAGCCAGGTGAGTAGCATTGGTAGATGGAGGTGAGTAGTTGGGAGAAGAGGTAGCCAGGACCTTGCGCAGCTTAGCAGGACAAGAAGAGACATAATGACCGGGTTCACCGCAATACAGGCATAGATAATTCTGCAGCCGACGAAGTCGTTCCTTGGCCGATAGGGAATGTTTCATTAGTCCAAGCTGCCCTGGCTTGATGGTCTGGTTGAGGGGTGAGGGTTCAGTTGGAACCGTACTGGCACTGGCAGGGTACACAGGGGCTCGTATCCGGGGTAGCATCCAAGCTGGGCGGAGCTGTTGGGTAGACCTTTCTGCTCTGCGCTCCCGGAGTCGTCGGTCTATCTGGATAGACAAATTAATTAAAGTCTCTAGAACATCAGGAACACCGACCCGTGCTAACTCATCCTTCAGGCTTTCAGAGAGACCAAGACGGAACTGATGCCGCAGAGCCGCCTCATTCCACTGGGTATCCGCGCTCCAGCGTCTGAAATCAGTCACATAGTCCTCGACCGCTCGGCGGCCTTGCTGGAGTCCATGGAGAGCAGCCTCGGCAGTAGAAGTCCGCTGTGGATCGTCATAAAGTCGGGCCATGGCATCAAGAAAAGAGGGCAGAGAGTCTAGAACTACATGGCGGACTTCAAGTAGGTGATGGGCCCAAGCTTGAGGTTCCCCCTGCAGCAAAGCGATAACGAAGCCCACCTTGGTGGCTTCAGATGAAAAAGTCAGAGGTAGCAACGAAAAGTAAAGTTCACATGCGTTGCGAAACGCACGGAATTTACTCCGATCCCCGAAAAACTTCTCAGGAACAGGGACCCTGGGCTCAGGAGATGGTAACATTCCAATAGAGGAAGTTGGGGTTGGAGGTGAATCTGCAGAGGTGGCTTGAGTTTGTGTCTGCTTATCCATTCGGACATGGCTGCCCTGCAGAGACTTCACGATCTGAGTGAGAGCTGTAAGGTGTTGATAGACATTGTCCATAGGCAAGGTATCTCCTGCAGGCTCAGGCATGGCGGTTTGATACTGTAACGTACCTTAGGTGTGAGCCTGACGTGCGGAGAGGGACCTCCCGTACAACCCCGGCTCGGAGACCACTGGAGTGGGGACAGTGGTGGTAAGAGCACGGTGAGGTAAGGGTGCCTGTCTGATCCTCACTGCTTGGAGTGGTGGAGCCGAGTGGAGACTGGAACGGCTGGTTCCGGAAGCAGCGGATGCAGGTCAGCAGGTTCAGCTTGCAGAGCAGAGGATGCAGGTCAGCAGGTGCCGGTTTGCAGAGCAGGGATGCAGGTCAGCAGGTGCCGGTTTGCAGAGCAGGGATGCAGGTCAGCAGGTGCAGGTTTGCAGAGCAGGGATGCAGGTCAGCAGGTGCAGGTTTGCAGAGCAGGGATGCAGGTCAGCAGGTGCAGGTTTGCAGAGCAGGGATGCAGGTCAGCAGGTGCAGGTTTGCAGAGCAGGGATGCAGGTCAGCAGGTGCAGGTTTGCAGAGCAGGGATGCAGGTCAGCAGGTGCAGGTTTGCAGAGCAGGGATGCAGGTCAGCAGGTGCAGGTTTGCATTGCAAAGGATGCAGGTCAGCGTGTGCAGCTTGCAGAGCAGAGGATGCAGGTAAGCTGGTGCAGGTTTGCAGAGTCAGACAAGCCGGGTCATACACATCAAGGTAAACATCACAAGTGGCAGGCAGAGGGTAGTCAAAGTCCAGGCCGAATCTTGGCAACAGGCAGACTGGCAGATAACTGAGCAGGGTCAAACGAGCCGAGGTCAGGACTGGGGACAGAAGCGTGGTCAGGAAGCCGAGTCAAACACAGAAACAGGATACAAGCACAGAATCAGGAACTCAGGGAACAGAAGCAGATCAAACCGCAAGGGGCAACATCTCTGGAATGTCTTTTATAGGAAGTACATGGGAGGAGCAAGGGGTTCAGAGTTCAACAGTAATCAGACACCAAGCAGAGTAGTCTAATGGATCAGATAGGTTATCCAGCAGATCAGGCAGGGAACTGTCCAGCATCTCAGATAGCTCCGCTGGTAGAGTCAATGCCAGACACAGAAGAGGTCCCAGGTTCAAGCCCAGCACGTCCCTGACACGTGGAGACTACAAGGCCGCCCGATCAGGTTTCAGTCGGGCAATGCCACGGCTGTGGCTTATGTCAATTCTGGTTATCCTGCAGTGGACGGGAAGAAGCGGGTTGGCTGTCTACATTCTCGGTGCGGAACTCTAACTGGCGGACTATTTGAGTCACCAGTTGTTGAACAAGGGGAAAGCTCTTGCACCCGGAGGGGTTTCTACTCCCGTTGCCGGAGGTGGACGTCAGACGTGGCCCTCCTGGCTTCGCGACTTGTTTGCATGATGCTGAGATTTGTGGTCAGGTCCAGTGATCCCTGGGCAGACGCGTGGAGGCTAGTTCATGCCTATCCTCCACTGATGTGGCTACATCGGCTGCTCCTCAATGTGCTGATCAAGGGAATTCCCGGTGATCCTAATCGCTCTGGATTGGCCCTGGCGTCCTTGGTATGCCGACTTCATACACCTGGTGGCAGATGCGCTGGTGAATGCCAATGCGGGAGGACCTTCTGTCTCCAGGTCCCACACTTCATTCTGTCTTACAGCCGCTGACTGTATGGCATGGTTATCGTCAGCCATGTACTAAGGGACCAAGGTCTTTCGGATTCGGTCATCTCGACCATACTGAGGGCACTGAATTCTTCCTCCTGCAAGATCTGCCATCGCACCTGGAAGGCCTACGTCTCCAGGTGTGCGGAGATGAAGTGCCGTCCACGGGCGTGTTCGGTTCCCAGGGTCCTGCTGTTTTTACAGTATGGAGTGGTTTTAAAAAACTTGTTTTAAGCACCACCAAGGGTCAGTCTCAGCCTTGGCTGTTTTCTTTCTATGGCCGTTGGCGTCCCATTCCCTGGTGGGTACCTTTTGTACAGGAGTTTTGATGGGGGCTTCCCACAATTAGACCACTTCTCCCTCCTCGGGATTTGAACCTGGTGCTCTCGGTTCTTCAGGAACCTACTTTTGAGAACACCAGTGAGATTCCTCTCCTGACGTGATCTCAGAAGGTGGCCTTTCTAGTGGCCATTACTTCTGTCAGAAGGGTTTCTGAATTGGCGGCCTTAGTTTCTTACACAGGTGATTTGGGCTTTTCACCTGAATGAGGACATGTACTTCCATCCTTGTGTCCTCGGTCATCGCATCCCAGAGAGTCTGCGCTCCACACTTTGGACGTGGTACGGGCCTTGCGGGTGTACCTGTCTATTACGGCTCAGTTTTGGAGATCTGACTCACTGTTTGTGTCGGTGTCCGGTCCACAAAAGGGACCTGGTAGGTCTCGTCGACTACTATTTCTCGGTGGATCAGGTGGACCGTCATCCAGGCCTATGCCCTTAGGGGCGGGCGCCTCTTTCCTGTTACAGCGCGTTCGACCAGGGCTTTTGTGGCCTCTTGGGCTTTCCGACTTCAATCATCTGTATCACAAGCGTGTAAGGCGGCGACCTGGTCGTCCGTTTACGCTTTTTCCAAATTTTACAAGATTAATGTGAGTGCATCTTCGGATGCTAGCTTTGGCCGCAAAGTTTTGCAGGCGGCTTTTTTGAGGTTACAACTCCTCCGTTGAGGAGCTCTGCTTGTTTGGGGTGAAAATGTTGTGATGCTGTGCCCACCCCTCGTTGTTTTGACACTCACAGCTTTGGGACGTCCCAACTGTCAAGAATTAAGGAGCTGTGTCCGTCCATGGACGAAAAGAGAAAATAGGATTTTTGTACTCACCGTAAAATCCTTTTCTCTGTCATCCATGGACGGACACAGCACCCATCCCTCTTTTTTTTTAGTTTGTACTGCTTTACTACGAACTGAGGCTGCTGACTGCAGGTAGGAGGGTTATGTACGGAGGGACCGCTCCCTGGGCGGGGCTGTTCAACTCTGTTAAAGTTACATGTTTTAAGATAACTAACATGTTCTGCCTAGTCCTCTCCTATGAACAGGAACATAACCCAACTGTCAAGAAGTAAGGAGCTCTGTCCGTCCATGGACGACAGAGAAAAGGATTTTACGGTGAGTACAAAAATCCTATTTTTGCTCTGGGCGAACAAAATTCCTCGTTCGGGTCGGGGTCATGGAATACTCCTTTGTTGGCGGGCGGTTGCTTTGTGGGGGGCAGACTAAGAGAGTAGATATCCCTCAAGTCAGAAAACGATCTGCCTCATCTAAGACAATGGACCTACTTTCAGATACAAAGTTATCTAGGCAAATTTAGAACCCCGCAAGACTTGCATAGACCAGTGTTTCTCAACTCCAGTCCTCAAGGCGCCCCAACAGGTCATGTTTTCAGGCTTTCCATTATTTTGCAGAAAATAAAAAATGCAGCGCCAAGATACTATGTGAAAACCCAGATATAAATATAAATCTGGGCGTGTGATAGTTGAACTAACTAATCAATACAAAAAAAGGGAGTGACCCCAAAATATATATAAATAACAAACAGTTGTGAAAAATGCAAACTCATATATAAAAGTTCTATAAAGTGAAGTGACTGACAGCCAAGTCCAATGAGATGCTCAGTAGGTGAACTGAGAAAAAATGCAGTCAATCAAAAAACGGTATATCCATGGCAACTTCAAATTTGTGTAGAATATATGTATACATAAAACTGCAACACCCGGGGACGTGATTCCAACACCAGGAATGGGGAAAAAGCAATGGATACTCTTACCCCTATGTGTGGACACACACACCAGCGGTGGTGGGTCAATCAAGCAAAGGTGTAGATGTGAAATCCTCAGGAACCGTCCTGACCAATCGATGGCTGCAGGGACACCGAATCTCCGGCCGGATCTTTCCACAGTGATGATATGAAGCGCCAAGGATATTAGTGCATCAAGGATTGTGGTAATGACCATAGAAAAAAAGAGGGAAGCTCCACATAGTGCAGGATCAGATGATAATTAAAGAAAGACTTTGTTTATTTAAAACAAAAAGTCACAAAACACACATGGGTGTATGAAAAACGAAATATAAAAAAAGGAAAACAGGCTTCCATGCAGAGGCTTGTACAAGCAAAGTTTAGAATCAAATAAAAAATGTAGCTATGGGCAAGTCCATGTACCCGACATGTTTCGCATGAGAAATGCATCTACTGGGCCATTATTTTGCACAGGTGATTTTATCAGTTTCACTGCCTTAGTAATTACCAGAGCCATTTCATCTGAGGGAAATCCTGAAAACATGACCTGTTGGTGTGCCTTGAGGACTGGAGTTGAGAAATACTGGCATAGACCCCTAACTGACCTGGCATTGGTATGTTATAACAAAACACCACTAGACAAAGCCACATCAATAGAATATTCATGGCTGCAGCACCCCAGGGACACGGAGCCGAGTGAATACAGTAGGAGGTGGTCGGAGGATTTGGGCGAAGTAATATGACAAAAAATGAAGGTATGCCTGTAGTTTAGCACATAAATGTTCTATTCGCACAAAACTGCAGGACATGTTACAAGTTGTTGACACGTTGGTACAACACCCCTGACAAACTCCACAAATGGGTTTACCAAAAAACAGATATTTGTTGGAGATGCCAGTCTGATCGGGGAACTCTGATCCACATTTGGTGGCATTGTACCCTGATCAAAACCTTCTGGACTAAAGTTTGGACACTTATGAAAAAGATCACTGAAACAAAGCTAATCCTAAATGCAGCTTGCTGATTGTTACATGTGACCAACTTTTCATTTAAGAGGTACAAACACTTACTTAATGCAGCCAAATCCCTGATTCCTCTACATTGGAACTTATCTTGGACCCCCTCCATAGCAGATTGGTTAAGTAAGATTGAAGACTTGTATGACATGGAGGACACATTGGCCCAAGATAAAGGTTCAGGGGAAAAATTTCACGAAACTTGGCAACCATGGTTGATCTTTAAATATTCTCAGGACTATGTTACTGCTAAATCGTACCACAATTTCTTTCTCGTACATCACGGGACACAGAGCGACATAGTCATTACTAATGGGTTATATAGATACCGTCAGGTGCTGGCACTGGCAACTTCCAAAACCGGAAGTACCCTCCCCTATATAAGCCCCTCCCATCCGGGAGCACCTCAGTTTTTTGCCAGTGTCTAAGGTGTTGGCCAAGAAGAAACATGTGTTTTTCACTGAGCTTGCGTACAGGTTCTTTTGGGCCTCAGTAAGCTATTCCGGATCCGACCAAAAAAGCTTCATAGCTAAACGGTCGGTACCCGGGCCTTGCAGAGAAGAGCAAGGTTTTGCCTGTAATGCTTCTCTTAGGAGAGCTGGACCCTGGGATCCAGAGCTCTGGTCATACCCACGACCAAGATGTTTTCTGTGCAGGGTGCTATACAGGTCCAGGGGAGTGGAATCCTTGGGAACCCGGTCCCTGAAGGTTTGATTACAATGCCTGCCGTGATAGGTGAAGTTTGGGCTTTTGTGGACCAAACAAAGTCCTGCGGCGGGGAACAGGTAAGTGGGGGCCCCCAGGAACTTGGTTCTATTGGGGGACCCCCAAGCCTAATTTGTCTTTCTGTCTGTTACCTAATGGTATTCCCGCAAAATTCTGTGCATGCCTGTAACTACTAAAAAAATGTAATAATTTTTAATGGTGGTCAAGAAAAAAAAAAAAAAAAAAAAAAAAATTGTTATATATATTTAATATATTATACTGCGGTACCTGTGTTTGTCCACTAGAGGCCGCTGTGGAATGTTTTCTTGTCATGTGGACTAGTTTCTTCTCAGCAGAGCAAGTCCAGGCAGATGGTGAGTTCTCTTATGGGAAACTGCTTCCTCTGCCATGTTGCAATGCTCGTCCATCCCCCGGCCTGCGGCAAAGAGGGGCCCTGGCTCTTGTCCCTAGTTTCCATTTTTCAAAATTAGCGCCGAAGGCGCACGTGGTCGCGCGCGTGCGCGTGCACGCGCCTCTATATATAGAGGTGAGCCGGGAAAGGGGGCGGAGCCTGGGGGATGACGCTCTGTGCGCGCCGCAGCGCTTCTGCGCATGTGCGGGCGTCCCAGCATGTTAAAAACCACAATTTTGTGTGGTGAGCTGGCTATGAAGTACAGAGACAGAGCTGGCAACATTTAAAAAAGGGCATACAGCAAGCGGTTGATACAGGCATCCCCTAGAAAGGCACATTAGTAGACACCAACTGTTTCTTATAGCAGCATTTATGCTAGACTATTGTCAGTAACTGGTGTATTTCGGCTGGAATACCTCAGCTTTGTGGCTTAGGAATATGCCGTCTAAAAACTCCGGGACTAGAAATTCCAGGAGAAATAGGGGGTCTCCATCGGGCTCTGAGGATCTTGGGCATGCTTTGGCTGCACCAGTCTCCCCTGAAGAATCAGAGGTTAGTGACCGTAGAGCACCCTCAGGAGTACCTGGTACTGTGGCTGTCCTCAGTTCACCTGCTCCTGTGTATGTAACAGAGGAGGTTTTTTCCTCAGCTCTGGGAGGGCTGGAAGAGAGATTGTCAGCATTGATCGCGGCTTCCCTGTCACAGGAGAAAAGCGCCCGATCTCCGTCTCCTCCCTCAGAGTGCCTGTTAACAGAGCAACAGTCCCATACAGGGATCGACCTACCTGAAGGGGATCAGGATGAGGTCGATTCGGTTGTAGAGGAATCAACAGTGGAAGAGCCGTTCTCAGCATCACATGCTGAAAGGTTATGGGTTCAGTCCCTGACTAATATGGTCCGATCAGCATTTAAAATGCCACTTGCGGAGCCATCATCCACTTCTGTCTCCTCGTTGGGGTCGCTAAAAGCTCCCCAGACTGTTTGTTCCTTTCCGATCCATCCTTTACTGGAAGGGCTCATTTACCAGGATTGGGAGCATCCTGACAAAATATTTACTCCCCCTAAGAGATTTCCGGTGGTCTATCCCATGGAGGATAAGTTCATCAGGAAATGGAGGGTCCCTACAGTGGACGCAGCCATCTCTTGTGTGAATAAATCACTGACATGTCCGGTGGATAATGTCCAAATGTTCAAGGACCCAATAGATAAAAAATTGGAGTCCTTATTAAAATCTGCTTTTTCTACAGCAGGATTGGTGACACAACCAGCAGTGGCAGCTATTGGGGTCTGCCAAGCAGTGAAGGATCAGTTGAAACAGGTCTTAAGGGACTTGCCAGATCAGCAGGCTCTTGCCCTAGCTGATCTACCTAGAGCCTTATGCTTTGCGGTGGACGCCATAAAGGATTCAATCCATCAGGCCTCCCGCCTTACGCTGTCTGTAGTACATATGCGCAGGCTTCTATGGCTCAAAAACTGGTCTGCTGAAGCTCCCTGTAAAAAATTGCTGGTCAGCTTCCCATTTCATGGTGAGCGCTTATTCGGGGAGGACCTGGACAAGTATATCCAGAGAATTTCCAGCGGTAAAAGTACACTTTTGCCGGTTAAAAATAGAGTTAGAGGTCCCTCTTTTAAGAGGCCGGCTTCTCCAGTCCCTAGGACATCGGCTGTGAAACAGTTCCGACGGCCTCCTCGGTCAAATCCCGGAGGTAAAAATCAGGGACAGTTGCAGGGTAACAAGAAGCCCTGGAGCAGGAGAGGTACAAAACCTCCCCCAAAGTCAAATGCATGAAGGGTTGCCCCCACCCAATCGGGTGGGGGGAAGACTTCAGTTGTTCACAGAAACCTGGCGGGACACGATCCGAGACAGATGGGTGCTCTCCGCAGTAAATCTGGGATACAAATTGGAGTTAAAAAACTCCCCTCCTTCCCGCTTTATAAGGTCAAACGTGCCAAGGGATCCCCAGAAGAGAGGATCCCTCCTGTTGGCACTGGAACAATTATTGCTCCAAGCAGTAATTATAGAGGTTCCCCTGGAAGAATGGGGGTTCGGGTTTTACTCAAACCTCTTTACAGTTCCGAAGCCGAACGGGGACGTGAGGCCCATATTAAATCTAAAAGGGCTAAACAAATTCCTACATATCAGGACTTTCCGGATGGAGTCGATCCGATCGGTAGCCACTGCCCTACAAGGGGAGGAATGGTTAGCCTCGATCGACATCAAAGATGCTTATTTGCACATTCCCATCTTTCCAGCCCACCAAAAATTTCTACGCTTTGTGGTAGAAGGGCGCCATTTTCAGTTCAGAGCCTTACCCTTCGGTCTGGCCACAGCACCAAGAGTGTTCACAAAAATTCTGGCCCCATTATTGGCCAATCTAAGAACACGAGGTGTAACGATAATGGCTTATCTAGACGACTTGTTGCTGATAGACCACTCAGTGGAAAAACTAGAAGTGGTTGTTCACGAGACAATCAAGTTTCTGGAATATCACGGTTGGATTATCAACCGAGACAAGTCAGCCCTAAAACCAGTCAAAAGTCTGGAATACTTGGGGCTAAGGCTGGATTCAGACCAGAGAAAAATTTTCTTGCCTCAAGAAAAGGGGTCGTCTTTGAGAGATTTGATCCACTTAGTGGGTTCAAAAAGACAGCCATCCATACGCCTGTGCATGAGGCTGCTGGGAAAAATGGTGGCATCATTCGAAGCAGTACCCTACGGTCAATTCCATTCAAGGAAGTTGCAAAGGGCCATACTGTCAGCCTGGAACAAAAAAGTTCAGGCTCTGGACTTACCAATGTCCTTGTCCCCTTCCGTTCGCAAGAGCCTCCGCTGGTGGTTGGTTCCCCAGAATCTGGAAAGAGGGAAATCCTTCAGTCCGATTTCCTGGAAGGTGGTCACTACAGATGCCAGCCTTATAGGCTGGGGAGCAGTACTGGAGCAATGGTCTCTCCAGGGCAAGTGGTCAGAAGCAGAAAAGGCCCTGCCCATCAATCTCTTAGAGATACGAGCAGCCCGGTATGCCCTAGTAGCATGGACATCCAAACTCCAAGGGTCCCCTGTCAGAGTTCAATCAGACAATGCCACAGCAGTGGCATATATCAATCGTCAGGGGGGCACCAGGAGTCGTGCAGCCCAAAGGGAAGTAAATTACATCCTGAGATGGGCAGAAAGATATGTCCCAGCCATATCTGCGGTATTCATTCCAGGAGTGGAGAATTGGAAGGCAGACTTTCTAAGTCGCCAACAATTATGCCCAGGGGAATGGTCCCTTCATCCCGAGGTTTTCCGGACAATATGTCAGCGGTGGGGAACACCGGATGTAGATCTGCTAGCATCCAGGTTCAACACAAAAGTGGACAGGTTTGTCTCTTGGACAAGGGATCCCCTAGCGTGCGGCTCGGATGCCCTAGTGTTCCCTTGGGATCAGTTCAAGCTGATATATGCATTCCCACCGCCACAATTGTTACCTCGATTACTCCGCAGAATCAGGGTAGAAAAGAAACCAGTGATTCTGGTGGCTCCAGCGTGGCCCCGAAGAGCATGGTACGCGGAGATTGTAAAAATGTCTGTGGGGAGTCCTTGGACCCTCCCACATCGTCCGAACCTGCTTTCGCAAGGACCGATATACCACCCTTCCTTACCAGCCCTAGGTTTGACGGCCTGGCTATTGAAGCCCACATTCTAAAAAAGAGAGGGCTCTCTAATGCTGTGGTATCTACCATGATCAATGCCAGGAAGCCGGTATCCAGGCAGATCTACTATAGAATCTGGAAGGCGTACATCGCCTGGTGTGAGGCCAAGAAATGGCATCCACGTAAATACGTAATAGGTAGGATTCTGGACTTCCTACAATGGGCTGTAGATAGGAAGCTTGCCTTGAGTACTATCAAGGGTCAGATTTCGGCCTTGTCAATATTTTTTCAAAGGCCCTTGGCTTCGCATTCACTAGTCAAAGCCTTTATACAAGGAGTGATGCGTATTAGTCCTCCGGTTAATATTCCCATATGTCCATGGGATCTAAACTTGGTTCTGTCGGTTCTACAGAAACAACCATTTGAACCATTACAGCATATTTCCTTGGTGCTTCTCACCAGGAAATAGATTTTTCTAGTAGCCATTTGTTCGGCTAAAAGAGTATCGGAATTATCAGCTATGTCCTGTAAGGAGCCATATCTGGTTATCCATAAGGACAGAGTAGTGTTACGTCCTCATCCAGCCTTTCTTCCTAAGGTGGTATCGAGGTTTCATTTGAACCAAGATGTGGTTCTTCCTTCTTTTTTCCCCAAACCTACTTCGGTAGAGGAAAAGTTATTGCATTCTTTGGATGTAGTAAGAGCAGTTAAAGCTTATCTAAAAGCCACTGCTCAGATTCGCAGAACGGATACTTTGTTTATTCTGCCGGAAGGCCCCAGAAAGGGTCAGGCAGCGTCAAAATCTACTTTAGCCAAGTGGATTCGACAGGTCATTATGCAAGCTTATGGCTTGAGAAGGAGACCGCCTCCGTTCAAAGTTAGAGCGCACTCCACGAGAGCAGTTGGAACTTCATGGGCAGTGAATCACCAGGCCTCCCTGGCTCAAATCTGTAAGGCCGCAACATGGTCTTCAGTACACACGTTTACTAGGTTCTACCAGGTGGACGTTAGAAGTCAGGAGGATGTCGCCTTTGGGCGCAGTGTGTTGCAGGCCGCAAAAGATCCTCATGTCTGATAGCGCTCAGCTTATATATGGTGTATCCCCCCCCTCATTTGGCATTGCTTTAGGACATCCCATTAGTAATGACTATGTCGCTCTGTGTCCCGTGATGTACGAGAAAGAAAATAGGATTTTTATAACAGCTTACCTGTAAAATCCTTTTCTTGGAGTACATCACGGGACACTTATTGCTTTGCTACAAAACTGAGGTGCTCCCGGATGGGAGGGGCTTATATAGGGGAGGGTACTTCCGGTTTTGGAAGTTGCCAGTGCCAGCACCTGACGGTATCTATATAACCCATTAGTAATGACTATGTCGCTCTGTGTCCCGTGATGTACTCCAAGAAAAGGATTTTACAGGTAAGCTGTTATAAAAATCCTATTTTTTGAGATTACCGTACCTAATACCCCATATCCAAAAGAATACTGTACCTAGAAATCCATATTTGATACCCTACTCATAGTCTTGTCGATATT
This sequence comes from Rana muscosa, assembly GCA_029206835.1. NCBI lineage: Eukaryota > Metazoa > Chordata > Amphibia > Anura > Ranidae > Rana > Rana muscosa. The sequence continues at coordinate 1,208,114,224 of CM055122.1, forward strand.
TGTAGACAGGTGTCACTAAGGGTACACTACACGTCAAGCACCCTACGTTTATATACTTTTCTCTACCCCCTATCTCTCCCTCCCATCAATATGCACACTTTTTTCTTAGAATATGGACACAGTTGTTCTCTTACGCTAAGTTGACTTGAACTATTTTGTGTCATATTTATATGCTTATTGAATATTCTATGATTGTACAAGCTGTGATCATTTTCTGTTTATATCACCTGGTGAAAATAACCAGAGTGTATACTTAAGTCAAGTTGTACGTCATTTAGCTGTATTGATTTATTATGTGCAGTTGCATCTGCGTTTTGCAAATTGTGCACACTTTTCAATTTTAAATAAACTTTTAAATGTAAAAAAAAAAGAAAAGGGTACCCTTTCCTTGAAGGTCCAAATGACAGGAACCCACTGTGAAGGGTGAAGATTGGGCCCTTAGTTTCTAAGTGGCCCTGCGCCTGGACGGGTAAGTGAAACCTCTTTTTTTTAATATTGTGGGGTGTTACAGTGATTGTAACACTCAATCTAGCTAGCTAAAGGCTGAACACGTGTGTGGTGACCATACAGGGGAGTTGTTGGCTAGCTTTGGGTGTCTGCAAAGTGTACCTTTGTTGCTTGTGTCTGGCTGTTTTTTACCTGTATGATGGTGCACAATCGTTCGTGGCACACGTGCATTTGCTGAAGCACCGCTGGACTTGGCAGTTTGTTTGGCGGCCATAGCGCACGCGGCTTTGCCGCACATGCACTGTAGCCTTGTCTGGGCGCACAAAGATTTGTGTTGTATGCAAATAGTCATACCCGTCCGCCAGAACAACACACGTGCGTGCGCACAAACGTTACGGCACACACCCAGCTTATTTAAGCTGTGTAGGCCAAGCATGGGGTGCTTCTAGAAGGCAGCTGTGGGACACAGAGCAGACTCTGAGCAGGCACTTGCAGCGGTTCATTTTCTCCTTACGCAGGTCACGTGAGTCAGCAGGTGCTGCTTGGCAAGCTATGGTGCTTAGCCGGATTGTTGCAAAGGGGCTAGGTGAGCCCTATTAAAGGGTCTTCCTTCTGAGGTGTGTTAAATCTACACCCATGTACTCCCTTTTTGTGGCTAGTAAATGTCTTCAAAAATAAGGAGCAGGACTAACACTACAGGGAAGGGCACACCGATGTTGTCAGTAGTTCCTGATTAACCTTATTGTATCCCTAGTGTTGTATCCCCTGAAAGACCAGAGGCTTCTGGGAAATCTGAGCCGCTGTGCCTTTTTGGTATTGTGCCTACAGTCAACGCTGCTGGGTTAGAGCCCAGGATTGCTGGCATGATTGCCTCCATCCCGCAAGGTGGCAAGAAGTGTGACTGATCCCCCTCCCTGGAGACTCCTAGTTTGGAGCAGGAATGGGTTGAGAATGGGGAAAAGCTAAAAAGCTCAGGATTCAGTGGCGTGCCCGGCAGATGAGTCTGCTGCCGAGCAAACTGGACAAAAGGAGATCCAGTTGATGTCTGCCTCTCAGTCGCAGAGGCTTTCATCCTGACTCTGACCGAAATGGTTCATTTTGCCTTTAAGTTGCCTCTTAAAAAAGCAGAGGTGACTGAGCCCCTTGGTTCTTCTTAGAATCCCTGAGGCCTGAGGCCTCTTCAGGCCGCACAGGCTTTCCCCCTACACCCCCTGCTCTAACAGGCAGTGTATGCTGATTGGGAATATCCTGACATGATTTGTGTTTCCTCTTAAGAGGTTTTCCCTTTTATATCCCATTAATCAAAGGTTTGTTGAGAATTGGAGCATGACAGCCATAGATGCAGCAGTCTCTTCCTTAAATAAGAACTTAACTTCTGGTGGATAATGCACGGGGCTTGAAAGACCCTGTTGACAAGAAATTAAAGTCATTATCAAAAGCTTCATTTTCTTTGGGCAGTTCAGCTATTCAGCCAGCTGTTGCAGTAATTGGTATTTGCCAGTCCGTAAATGATCAGGTCAAACGGTCTGATAGACCTAACCAGAAGGATGATCTGCCTGAAAGTAAGACAGATAATCCTCAAGCGCTGTGTCTTGCTGTGGACGCATTAAAAATTATTCAATACAGCAGATTCCTTGTTTGGCTCTCTTGTCTGTACATATGCACAGGCGTTTATGGCTTAAGAACTGGTCAGCCAAGCTTCCTTGTGAAAAGTTATTGGCAGGTTTTGCTTTTCACAGGGAACGTTTATTGGTGATCATTTGAATGAATATATCCAAAAGATTTCCGGAAGAGTTCTCTACTTCCTGTGAAAAAAAGCACCAAACCTCCCTCCTTTAAAGCCTCAGAGACTGCTTCCTCAAATGTCTCAGCATCAGGGTGGTTCCGCCGCCAACAGAGCGCTGGGGCAAGCTGCAAGGCCAGGGCCAGAAAAAGCCCTAGGTCCAAAATGCTTCTAAATCCAGCACCAAGCTCTTTTTTTGAGGAGATGCCCCCACTCTATCCAGTGTGGACAATTGGAGAACAATAATTCAGGACGAGTGGGTCACCTCAATTATATCCTGCGGTTACAAGCTGGAGTTGTGGGGGTTTCACCCTCAGAGGTTTTTAAGATTCAGTGTCCCCCTGGATCCTCCAAAAAGAGATGTGTTTTTGCTTCAGGCACTACATCATTTAGTGCATCAAGGAGTGATTATACAGGTTCCCTGAGCGAACCTGTTTTACGATTAAAAACCAAACGGTGTCACAGAGCACATTTTTGGACCTAAGATCCCTGAACCAGTATCTACTAATCCAGTCATTTTGGATGGAGTTTGTCCGCTTAGTTGTAGCCTCATTCCAGATGGAATACTTTTTAGTCTCCATTGATATAAAGGATGCATATTTGCACATACCTATCTTTCAGCCTCATCAGAGGTTCCTATGTTTTGCAGTAGAGGAATGTCATTTTCAGTTTGTGGCTCTACCCTTCGGGCTTGCTACAGCTCCCCAGGTGTTCACAAAGGTCCTAGCACCAGTACTGGGTCTTTTAAGGGCCCAAGGGATCTTGGTGCTCGGGTATCTGGATGACCTCCTGCTCAGATCACTCACTTTACAGTCTCTAAATTTGACAGCATGGCTATTAAAGCCAGGGTGTTAAAGGACCATGGCATCTCAGGACCAGTGATGTCTACCCTAGTGAATGCTAGAAAAGATGTCACTAGGAAGATCTATCATAAGGTCTGGAAGACTTATATTGCTTGGTGTGAAGCCAAAAAATGGCATCCAAGGAAATATGTGATTGGGAGAATTCTCTTTTCTACAGTAAGCTGTAGAAATCAATTTGACTTAGGGTAAAAACTGACCTCTGATTGTACACAATCAGTATTCTTCTAAAATCCTTTAGCCTCCCAATCACTGATCTGAACCTTTATGCAGGAGGCAACTTGTTTGCTTCCCCCATTAGGTCCCCTATGTGTCCTTGGGACTTAAACTTGGTGCTGTCTGTGTTACAGAAGCAACCATTTGAACCTATTAAGGAAATTCCATTAAGCCCTGTACACACGATCGGATTTCCTATGGATTCTAGTCCGATGGATTTGTCCATCGGATATCCGATGAAACTGTTTTCCATCAGTCTTGCCCACACACCATCAGTCAAAATACCGACTGTTCCAAACGCGGTGACGTAAAACACTCCGATGACCCGAGAAAATTAAGTTTAATGCTTCTGAGCATGCGTCAACTTGATTCTGAGCATGCGTGGGTTTTTTATCCGATGGACTTGCCCATAGACGATCGGAATTTGCTATCGGTTTTGGATCCATCGGAAAAATTTAAAACATGTTCTATTTTTTAAAACCGATGGAAAAAAGACCGATGGGTCCCATACACGATCGGTTTGTCCGATGAAAAAAATCCATTGGACTGTTTTCATCAGTAAAACCGATCGTGTGTACAGGGCTTTAGACTTGCTGTCACGCAAGCTAGCCTTCCTGATGGCTATCACCTCAGCTAGAAGGGTGTCGGAATTGGCGGCCCCTTCATGCAGGGAACCTTACTTGATCCTTCACCACGACAGAGTCGTGTTACGACCTGTTCATCCTTTTTCCAAAAAGTGGTGTTGGCCTTTCATTTAAATTGGGACATTCTTTTTTGCCTTCTCTTTTCTCTCAGCCTTGTTCGGCAGAAGAGAGATGACTGTATTCTTTGGACGCTGCCCAGGCAGTCAAGGTTTATTTGTCTAGATCTGCGGAGATCCGAGGATCAGACTTTTTTTTTTTTTTTTTACCAAAAAGACCCAAGAAGGGGTCCGTCAATTGGTCATTCAGGCCTACGGTCTGAAACATAAAGATCCTCCCTTTAGGGTAAAAGCTCATTCTACCAGGGGTGTAGGAACCTACTGGGCTTTTCGCCATCAGGTATCTGTGACTCAGATTTGTAAGACTGCTACCTGGTCTTCAGTGCATATGTTCACAAAATTTTATCAAGTGGATGTTCGAGCAGCCAAGAATTTGTCTTTCGGCCGCAGTGTACTGCAGCCTGCCGTATAAAGTCTGATGGCTATTGTTTGGTAGGGTGTCTCCCTCCCTTCAGGGCTATTGCTCTGGGACGTACCAGCAGGTAATGAATAGCCTGACTCTGTGTCTCATGCTGTATGAAAAAGAAAATAGGATTTTTTTTCATCATACTTACCTGTAAAATCCTTTTCTTTGAGTACATCATGGGACACAGAGGTCCCTCCCCTCTTTTTGAGGATGCAGTGCTTACTACAAAACTGAAGTAACTTCCTGTATGGGAGGGGTTAAATAGGGGGTCACTTTCTGTCTAAAGACCTTTGGTCTACCAGTGTCCATTCACCCGATGATGAAGTAAAACCAGCAGGTAATGAATATTAGCCTCACTCTGTGTCCCATGATGTACTCAAAGAAAAGGTTTTTACAGTACAGGTATGTATGACGAAAAAAATCCTATTCTGCTGTAGCCAATGACAGGTCGACTTGGCCTTGTGTTTTGGATCATTGTTGTGTTGGAATGTCAAAGTACGTCCCATGTGCAGCTTTCTGGTTGATGAATGCAAATGTTCCTCCAGTATTTTTTGATAACATACTGCATTCATCTTGCCATCAATTTTTATCAAATTTCATATGCCTTTGTAGCTCACACATCACCAAAACATCAGCGATCCACCTCTGTGTTTCACAGTAGGATAGATGTACCTTTCATCATAGGCCTTGTTGAATCTCCAAATATAGTGTTTATGGTTGTGGCCAAAAAGCAAAATTGTGGTCTCATCACTCCAAATGTTTTTTGTGCCAGAAGGTTTGAGACTTGTCTCTGTGCTGTTTTGCATATTGTAATCAGGATACTTTGTGGCATTTGCATAGTAATAACTTTCTTCTGGCGACTCGACCATGCAGCCCATTTTTTCTTCAAGTGCCTCCTTATTGTGCATCTTGAAACAGCCACACTACATGTTTTTAGAGAGTCCTGTATTTCACATGAAGTTATTTGTGGGGTTTTCTTTGCATCCCGACTAATTTTCCTAGCAGTTGTGGCTGAAATGTTATTTGGTCTACCTGACCGTGATTTGGTTTCAACAGAACCCCTCATTTTCCACTTCTTGATTAGAATTTGAACACTGCCGATTGGCATTCTTAATTTCTTGGATATCTTTTTTGTTTCAATATTGTTCTTGAGATTTTACAGAAAAAGACATATGCAACAATCAAGAGATAGCTGTTCAAATGTCAGTTATACAAACAAGTCAAACTTTCAAAGGCATACGTTAAGTGGTTAAGGAAACACGTAGGGTTCCTGTTTATCATCTTACCAACAGTGTTTATTCTTCCTCGCTCTGACATCCCTATTGGGATCAGACTGTGTCGAGTAGAGGAATATTTTGCCAACCAAAAGCTAAATTAAAAAACACTCACTAACCAAAGGTATGTGTCCTATGTGGTTCCTTGTCCTAATAGACTTCTTACAGAATATTGAGGAACCAAAAAAATTAATAAAAATACATAAATGAAAAGCTGAGATTCTGGACATAGTCCTCGGAGAACCAAAAAAAAAATGTATGTTTTGATCTTATGATCAAATGCAAAAGTTTGCCTGAACTAGGCTTGTAGGTTATTCTGGGACATGTCGTTCCCTGTTGTTCGTATTTTGAGTCATGCAAGTGGGTCATCAGGGAACGTTGAGAGGAATGGAGAAGGAGGAAGGAAATAGAAAGAAGTGAAGGTGATGAGATATAAAGGCATCAGAGAGCTATCTGGGGGTAGAGTGGTTGTAATCTGTTAAAGATATTGTGGGAGTTTGTGTAGATAGGTTTTCCGGGGTTCCCATACTATGATGTGCTTTTCTGTAGTGGACTGGAGAATACTGACCGTTTTTTTCTTGTACCATCACCCGTGATATTTTTATTTTAACCGCAGGTAGGGACACTTTAGGTTGTTTCCAAGCTCGGGCTATCGTACCCAGTAAAATGAAATGAATGAGCGTCCAGAGAGGCTTGGGACAACATATAGGACTTTCATTCAGTAGCGCAATCTCAGGGGTTTTTGGTGCAGGTATACCAGTCAATTTACGCAATAAGGAAAATACCTTGTTCCATAGGCCCAGAATACAGGGACACTCCCACCATATGTTGTATAGGGATCCAGTCAGCCCACAGCCTCTAAAACATAGTGGGGAAGAGCCTGAGAAAATCTTAGCCAGTTGTAGGGGTACGTTATACCAATGCGTGAGTATTTTTCTGTTTGCTCTATAAGGGCGACATTGGATATGCCCTTAAAGGCTTTCTGGAATTTGGAGAACCACGTGTTTGTATTCCATGTGACCTGAAGATCTTGTTCCCAACCCAGTGCATATGATGGTTTCTCAGTATTCTCCGTAAGTGAGGTGTAAATCTTAGAAATTCCTCCCCTCTGATCCATAACTCCAGAGCACCATTGTTTGTATGCTGTTATATGCAGAGGTTCAGGTTTTGTGGTCCATAATGATAAGAAAAAGTGTCAGATTTGATGTAGATTAAATCTTTCGGAAGATGGCATGTCCAGGTTTCTACTCCAATGGCCTGCCGTAAGTGGGCCCATGTGGGAGAGGAAGTGACCAATGCGGAATAATCCCTTGTTTGTACACCACTGAAACACCCTGATATCTTGGCCTGGGGGAAAGCTGGGGTTGTGAAATATGTGCACTAGGGGGTGAAGCTCAGATATAAGATTGGGAGATTTGTATAAGATGTCACAAAGGGCCATGGAGTGCGATAAGGTAGGGGCCATTATAGAGGGTCTGTGTTTATGGGGGATCCAAACTAGGTAGTCAATAGTATGTAATGGGATAGCTTGCCTCTCCATGTCTACCCATTTTGGCCTACTACCCTGGGAATAAATGACCGGAAATTGGGATACTTGGGCTGCTTGATAGTATCTCCATAGATCCGGCAGACCCAGTCCCCCTTTTGTGCGTCTTCTAAGGAGCACATTTTTAGGGCAGCAATAACCCTTATTACCCCATATGAATCATATTATCTGGGATTGAATTTTTTTTTCAAAGGAGGTCTCCAGGATCGGAATGGGTAAGGATCGGAATAAGTAAAGGATCCTGGGGAAAAAGGGTCATTTTCACTGCATTTTTTTTGTGCCTAACCAGGATAGATTACCCCTTCTCCAACATGCTAGATCCTCCTTCAGCTTTTTGTACATGGGGGGGGGGGGGTAATTGACATTATATAGTAGGTCCACACTAGCTGTCAGTTTGATGCCCAAATATGGGATTGAGGAAGGTTCCCAGGCAAATTCAAAGTGTTTTTTGAGACGCTCTACCATAAGTGTTGGGGTGGTGACTTTCAGAGCTTCTGATTTGGCCATGTTAACGCTCAACCCTGAGACCTTGCTAAATTCCTGAAGGAGTTTGAAAAGATTGGGGGTGGATAGGAGGGGGGAAGTAATGAAGAGCAGCAGATCATCGGCAAACAAGGCACATTTGTGTATACGGGGCCCGCATTTAACCCCATGTATATCTGGGTGGTTTCTTATGGCAGTGACTAGGGTTTCATTTGCTATGGCAAAGATGATGGGAGAAAGGGGGCATCCCTGTCTTGTGCCTCTGTGTATCGAGAAAGGGTTTGAATAGTGGCCCTGAAGTTTGACTTGGGCATTTGGGTTGGAGTACAGATTGCTCACTAATTGTATGAAGTTAGGGCCAAACCCCCATCTGCGTAGCACTTCAAATAGGTAAGGCCACTCTCAAATGCTTTTTTGCAGATCCACTGAAAGTAGGAATCCTTCCTGAGAGGGCCATCCATCCCATTTTGATTTCAGCAGAAAGATGATGTCTACCGCTCTGCGGATCTGATCGGGACCCTGCCTCCCCGGAATGAAGCCCACCTGGTCCTTGTGAATGTAGTCCCAATAAAATCTGATAGTCTATTGGCCATGATTTTGGTCAGTATTTTGAGATCATTATTGATCAATGAAATGGGTCTATAGTTGCTCACTTCAGAGCTATCTTTGTCTGGCTTGGGGATTAGAGACACGTAAGCCAGGTTGGGGGAGCTATCCAGTAGGGATGAGCTCGGTGTTCGAGTCGAACGCATGTTCGACTGAAACATCGGCTGTTCGCCTGTTCGGCGAAACCAGAACTTTGTGGGCCGTTCGCGCCAAATTCGTGTGACGCGAACGGCCCACAATACACTGTGCCTCCTGCACAGTATACACCTGAAGCTACCCCTTATTGCTCGTGGTGTTGTTCTGTTGTGTAACACAGACAGGCATCTGCAAGCAGTTACAGTGGGTGTAGGTGCCTCCTGCACAGTATACGCTGCCCCTTATTGCTTGTTGTGATGTTGTTCTGTTGTGTAACACAGACAGGCATCTGCAAGGAGTTACAGTGGGTGTAGGCGCCTCCTGCACAGTATATGCTACCCCTTATTGCTTGCCGTGGTGTTGTTCTGTTGTGTAACACAGACAGGCATCTGCAAGGAGTTACAGTGGGTGTAGGTGCCTCCTGCACAGTATACGCTACCCCTTATTGCTCGTCGTGGTGGTGTTCTGTTGTGTAACACAGACGGGCATCTGCAAGCAGTTACAGTGGGTGTAGGTGCCTCCTGCACAGTATACGCTGCCCCTTATTGCTCATCGTGGTTTTGTTCTGTTGTGTAACACAGACAGGCATCTGCAAGTAGTTACAGTGGGTGTAGGTGCCTCCTGCACAGTATACACCTGAAGCTGCCCCGTATTGCTGGTTTTACCATCTCCCTGCAGGCCATTAGAATGTCTGGAAAGCCAACAAAGAGAGGCAGACAGTCACGAGCCAATAAAAGAGGGCAAGCAGGCTCTGTGTCTGGGGGCAACAGTGCTGGTCGTGGACGCGGTGCATTGTCATCAGCACGTGGCCATGGGACACGCTTGTTCTTATTTTCGGCAGCTGGACGTGTTGAGCCGCATCATGCCGAAGACTTGGTAGAGTGGATGACCAAGCCCTCCTCATCCTCCTCATCCTCTCTCACCCAGGCTCAGGGTACTGGCAAAGCAGCTGCCAATGCGTCCTCTTCCCTCGTATCAATGTCATCATCAGTCACTCCTTCCCTAGACCCACCATGTCCTCCTGAGGAGTCTCCCGAACTGTTTGAGCACAGTGTTGGGTACATGCTCCAGGAGGATGCCCAGCGTTTTGAAGGGTCTGATGATGATGCCCAGCTAGAGGAAGGCAGTAGCGTGAGCGCAGAGAGAGAGGGGATGCTCAAGAAGGACAGCAATCTGGCAGTCATGTTCCAGCAGCTGCAGCATACTGCCAGATTGGCTCCAGTGATGAGGAGGGAGGGGATGATGAGGTCACTGACTCCACGTGGGTGCCTAATAGGAGAGAGGAGGAGGAGGAGGATGAGGAGGAGGCACATCTCCAACAAGGCAGGATGCCCTCCGGGGGCCTGCGTAAGGGCAGCACACCGACGAAATCACACCGCAGAGATCCGCCTGTGCAGGGTGCTGCCTCTGCGCGTTATTCCAAAAGTTCTTTGGTGTGGGCCTTTTTTGAGTCGAGTGCATCAGATCGCACCGCTGCTATTTGCAACATATGTCTCAAGCATATCTCGCGTGGCCAAAAGATCAGCCGCTTGGGCACCACATGCTTCACCAGACATATGTTGACCTGCCATGCAGCTCGTTGACAAGCGTACCTTAAAGACCCACACCAAAGAACAAAGCGGACCTATCCTTGCTCCTCATCAGCTGGGATCTCCAACCCCACTATACCTTCAGTCCTTCCTCTCTGAAACCTGCACTGAGAGTAATGAAGGTGTAAAATTAGGTGTGTCACAGCCAAGTACTTGCGGGCACCCTGCTAGCAGTACACAGACGTCCCATTGTAGCAGGAAAATTTCCCTTCCCCAGCTGCTGGACCGTCGGAAGAAGTTCACTTCCAGCCATCCACATGCCCAGCGGTTGAATGCTAGCTTGGCTAAATTTCTAGCACTTCAACTGCTGCCTTTTCAGTTGGTAGACTCGGCCCCCTTCCGTGAGTTTGTGCAATGTGCGGTTCCTCAGTGACAGGTTCCCAAACGCCACTTTTTCTCACGGAAGGCGATTCCGGCTCTCTACCGGCATGTGGAAGGCAATGTCCATGCCTCGCTGGACAGGGCAGTCAGCGGTAAGGTGCATATTACCGCTGACTCATGGTCCAGCAGGCATGGACAGGGACGTTACCTTTCTTTCATGGCCCATTGGGTCACTCTTTTGGCAGCTGGGAAGGATGCAGGACAAGGTGCAGTAGTGTTGGAGGTTGTTCCGTCGCCACGCCTCTAAAATGCTACTACTGGTTGTGACACACCTCTCTCCTCCACCCCCTCCACTACTTCTTCCTCCATGGCCTCTTCCTGTGCTTTGTCCTCGGAACCAGCGGTGCTCCGTAGGCGTTCGAGGGGCTACGCAAGTACGCAGGCAAAAAGATGCCATGCCGTGCTTGCGCTGGTGTGTTTAGGGGACAGGAGCCACACTGGGGCAGAGGTTCTGTCAGCTCTGCAGGGGCAGGCCGAGAGGTGGTTGATGCCACACCAGCTTAAGCCAGGAATGGTGGTTTGCGACAATGGCACCAACCTCCTCTCCGCCCTCCGACAGGGACAACTGACCCATGTGCCCTGTGTGGCTCACGTCCTTAACCTGGTGGTGCAGCGGTTCTTGGGCAGGTACCCGGGCTTACAGGATGTCCTGAGGCAGGCCAGGAAAGTGTGCGTGCATTTCCACAGATCATATAATGCCAGTGCTCGGCTGACTGAGCTGCAAAAGGAGTTGAACCTGCCCAAGAACCGCCTTATATGTGACATGCCCACCAGGTGGAACTCAACGTTGGCCATGCTGCAGCGGCTGCACACGCAACAGAGGGCCATCAATGAGTACCTGTGCGACTACGGTACCAGGACAGGGTCAGGGGAGCTCAGGTTTTTTTCCCCACACCAGTGGGGCATGATCAGGGATGCATGCACTGTCCTGGCACCATTTGAGGAGGCCACGAGGATGGTGAGCAGTGACAGTGCATGCATCAGTGACACTGTACCTCTTGTCCACCTGTTGGAGCATACGCTGCGTGGAATAATGGACAGGGCACTTGAGGCAGAACAGAGGCAGGAAGAGGAGGACTTCCTTGCCTCTCAAGGCCCCCTTTACCCAGACAGTGTTCATTCTGTCCCACCCATCGCACAGGGAGAGGACGAGGAGGTTTGTGTCAGCATGGAGGTGGAGCCTGGCACACAGCATCAACAGCAGCAGTCTTTTAGGGATGATTTACAGTCCCAAGAAACCCGTGGACTTGTACGTGGCTGGGAGGAGTTGGCTGCGGATCATGTCGTCCTTAGTGACCCAGAGGACTCCGGACCGAATGCCTCAGCTAACCTACGCTGCATGGCCTCCCTGATCCTACAAAGTCTGTGGAAGGATCCTCCTATTCTTCGGATCAAGGAGAGGGACCATTACTGGCTGGCCACTCTACGGTACAAGGGTAAGGTTGCGGACCTTATCTTGCAGAGGGAGCAGAGGATGAGACATCTCCGGGAGGCCTTGCAGAAAGGTCTGTGCAATGCGTTCCCAGAGACTGGGAGGTTACAAACTCCTGGTCCTGGACAACGAGTTGCTGAGGCTTCGGTCAGTCAAAGAAGGAGCAGTGGGGAAGGTGGTCGTCTGACCGATGCGTTCAGACAATTTTTTAGTCCGCAGCCCCAAGGTATGATCAGTTCCAGTCCGAGTCATTTCCGGTACTACTCATTTTATATATTATATATATTTTTTATATTTTATCTTAACTCGTTTTAAGGGGCTCAATAGCAGTTTTTTAAACTTAATTAAACTAGCTCTTATTCAATTTTAGCTTCATTCATCATCTTCACATCCTTGTGTAAGATGTATTGCTTATTTATACACTTTTTTCTAACCAACAAAATGGCGGCGCACAGTGCTGCACACTAACATACAGCAACATGGCCGCCAAAGTATTTCCGGCGATTGGATTTCGAGAAAATGGCCACCGCCTAATAGATTACCATAGCAAATAAAAAGACATCTCCTGAGCTTGTTGTTCATCCCCTGATGAAGTCACGTGGTTGACGATACGCGTAGGGACGTAGCAAGCACCGGAGGTGACGCGGACGAGCTCGGCGCTCGTATTTTACATACCCTTTTTGATTTTTTAAATGTGAGTACTTTATACTTCTATCTACGATCAATAAACCTTATAGCAAAATTACTACACTATATTGGGCCATTTCTTGCCTCCATATTTTAAACCTCCACATATGCACACCATCCCGGAGACTCCACGGCCAGAGGATTAACCCCCGCCAGGCATTCACACATCCCCATGTTCCAGATAGCATCCGGATAAGAGGCAGCAGGAACAACAGAGGGCTTATACTATATGTTGTAACCTCACAGCAGTGAGGTAAGGGGCCACCCTTCTTTAAAAGCACAGCGTGGGAGTCACAAGATAACACATCAAGAAGTCACTCATTAAAACCAACACAGTGTGGAAGTCACAACATCACCCAGCACTTCAGCCTTTGTTTATTTATCGCAAGACATTACGTTTTGTTTGCACTTTTTCACTACTAAAGATTATTATTTATGATTTTAACCATTGCACTACCTTTGCTCAAGAATGACTATTTATGATTTTATAAGTCACGGCTAGACCTTTTGCAGCACAGCTATTGGATACAAATATATGGCTAAACGGTTTTAACTGTATGCACTTTTTTTCTGAGATTCATGTCACATTTTTCACACTCTTTTACATTTTTATATTTGTTTTAGATATTGTGGTTTTTATTTGCTAAGAATACAAATATTGTTCAAATTATAGCACCCCCCAGGATCACCCATTTATTTAGGGATTTCCAACAGCTCGGCATTATTTCTTTATACACATTTATCCAGGTTATGGTTTCAGTACCTTTCAGTGCCTTGTAGCAGTTGTAATAATCCCTTTGTTTCATACATAGTAGCGCGTAAATACTTTCTATATCCATGATCGGTTCCAGCAACCATCGCCAGCATCTGATATACATGGTGCAGGAATACCTAGGGGCAAGGTCTTGAGGATGGATCACTGGCCAGAGCTTGCACAGTATGCAATTGAGCTACTGGCCTGTCCTGCATCCAGCGTTCTTTCGGAAAGCACATTTAGTGCTGCTGCAGGCTTTGTCACGGATCACAGGGTGCGCCTGTCCACCGTCTCGGTCGATCGACTGACCTTCATAAAGATGAACCAGTCTTGGATCACCACCAGCTACCAAGCACCTGAAGCTGATGTAACAGAATAATTTATTTTGAAATGTCACATCCCTTCAAGACTGCCTATGCTGATGCTGAGTGACTGTCCTGTTATGTTGACTGACTATTCTCCTCCTCCTCAATGATCCGATTCCTGATGATAGCTTGGAAGAACATTTTTGTTTCTGGGTGCCGCTACCAGTGGCTAAGGCCCAATTTTTCAGCCCCTGTTTAACAGGGGCATGTAATTACAATTTTGTATGCAATGCTTTGCAGCAGGGCTCATTCCTGCACTCCAACTAGATTATCTGGGAGAGGTTGCAGTGTCGTGGCACCAGCACCAGTGCCTAAGGCCCAATGTTTCAGCCCCTGTTTAACAGGGGCGTGTAATTACAATTTTTGATGCAATACTTTGCAACAGGGCTCATTGCTGTGCTCCAAGTACAGTATCTGTGAGGGGTTGCAGTGTTGTGGTACCAGTGCCTAAGGCCCAATTTGTCTGCCCCTGTTCAACAGGGGCATGTAATTACAATTATTGATCTAATAATTCACAGCAGGGCCCATTTCTGCGCCCACCAAGAGTAACTGTGAGGGCTTACAGTGTTGTGGCAACACCACCAAAGGCCCAATTTTTCTGCCCCTCTTCAACAGGGGCATGCAATTACAATTTTTGATCTAATAATTTACAGTAGGGCCCATTCATGCGCCCACCAAGAGTAACTGTGAGGGCTGACAGTGTTGTAGCACCAGCACCACCACCAAAGGCCCAATTTTTCCTACCACTGTTCAACAATGGCATGTAATTACAATTCCTGATATAATAGTTTACAGCAGGGCGTTCCAGCACCCACCAAGAGTAACTGTGAGGGCTCACAGTGTTGTGGCAACACCAACATCTAAGGGGCAAATTTTAGCAGAGTATATACGGCAGGCCCCTACTTTCAAACATCCAACTTACAAACGACTTCTACTTGCAAACGGAAGGAGACAACAGGAAGTGAGAGGAAATCTACCCCTAGGAAGGAAAATTCTGTCCTTTAAGAGTTAATATGGGGAAAAGGTGTCTCCTCTCTACTGATGCTTTATCACCAATCCTTGTTTCAATAAAAAACCCACTTTTCCAAAAACATTTGTCATTGGGATGGAAAGTGAGGTGAAATGTTCTGAACAGGTGCACAGACAGCAAAACAAATGTTACAGGGGTGATAACCCTTCCCTATGTTTTCCATAAAGCTTAAAAATATATTTTTTGGCTGGAGCTACACTTAAACAATGTACCTGTTCAAAATTACAAACAGATTCTACTTAAGAACAAACCTACAGTCCCTGTCTTGTTTGCACCGCCTGTATACTGCTGTTCAGAGTATATAGGGCCTTTTATTTTTTATTTTTTTGGGTGCAGGGTTCCCCTTAATATCCATACAAGACCAAAAGGGTATGGGGTAGCCATGCCATTTTTCTCAAAGATTTTCATCCATATTGCCAGGATAAGACATGACATTAACCACTTAAGCCCCGGACCATTTGGTAGCTAAAGGACCAGAGGTGAATTCAGAATTTTGCACTGCGCTGCTTTAACTGTAAATTGTGCGGACATGCAATGTTGTACCCAAACAAAATGTGCGTCCTTTTCTTCCCACAAATAGAGCTTTCTTTTAATGGTATTTGATTGCCTCTGCGATTTTTATTTTTTGCGATATAAACGGAAAAAGACTGAAAATTTTGAAAAAAAATTATATTTTCTACTTTTTGTTATAATAAAAATCGAATAAACTCAA
Organism: Rana muscosa; assembly: GCA_029206835.1. Lineage (NCBI taxonomy): Eukaryota > Metazoa > Chordata > Amphibia > Anura > Ranidae > Rana > Rana muscosa. The sequence goes on from CM055122.1 coordinate 1,208,129,690, forward strand.
TTTTAGTCATACATTTAGGCCAAAATGTATTCAGCCACATGTCTTTAGTAAAAAAAATGTCAATAAGCGTATATTTATTGGTTTGCGCAAAAATAGCATTTACAAACTAGGGTACATTTTCTGGAATTTACACAGCTTTAAATTTATGACTGCCTATCTCATTTCTTGAGGTGCTAAAATAACAGGGCAGTACAAACCCCCCCCCCAAATGACCCCATTTTGGGAAAGTAGACACCCCAAGGAAATTGCTGAGAGGCATGTTGAGCCCATTGAATATTTTTTTTTTTGTCCCAAGTGATTGAATAATGACAAAAAAATAAATAAAAATTACAAAAAGTTGTCACTAAATGATATATTGCTCACACATGCCATGATTATATGTGGAATTGCACCCCAAAATACATTCTGCTGCTTCTCCTGAGTACGGGGATACCACATGTGTGGGACTTTTTAGGAGCCTAGCCGCATACGGGACCCCGAAAACCAAGCACCGCCTTCAGGATTTCTAGGCACAAAATTTTGATTTGACTCCTCACTACCTATCACAGTTTCGAAGGCCATAAAATGCCAAAATAGCACAAAACCCCCCCAAATGACCCCATTTTGGAAAGTAGACACCCCAAGCTGTTTGCTGAGAGGCATGGTGAGTATTTTACAGCTCTCATTTGTTTTAGAAAATGAAGAAAGACATTTTTTTTTTCTTTTTTTCTTTTCAATTTTCAAAACTTTGTGACACAAAGCGAGATCTGCAAAATACTCACAATACCTCTCAGCAAATAGCTTGGAGTGTCTACTTTCCAAAATGGGGTCATTTGGGAGGGTTTTGTGCCATCTGGGCATTCCATGGCCTCCGAAACTGTGATAGGCAGTGAGAAGTGAAATCAAAAAATTTACACCCTTAGAAAGCCTGAAGGCGGTGATTGGTTTTTGGGGTCCCGTACGCGGCTAGGCTCCCAAAAAGTCTCACACATGTGGTATCCCCGTACTCAGGAGAAGCAACAGAATGTATTTTGGGGTGTAATTCCACATATGCCCATGGCATGTTTGAGCAATATATCATTTAGTGACAACTTTGTGCAAAAAAAAAAAAAAAAAATTGTCTTTTTTCCGCAACTTGTGTCAACATATAAAATATTCCATGGACTCAACATGCCTCTCAGTATATAGCTTGGGGTGTCTACTTTCCAAAATGGGGTCATTTGGGGGGGTTTTGAACTGTTCTGGCATTTTATACACAACATTAGGAAGCTTACATCCACTCTTCTAACCACTTGAAGACAAAGCCCTTTTTGACACTTTTTGTTTACATGAAAACATATTTTTTTTTGCAAGAAAATTATGTTGAACCCCCAAACATTATATATATTTTTAAAGCAAAGGCCCTACAGAATAAAATGGTGGGTGTTGCATTTTTTTTTCTACACAGTATTTGCGCAGCGATTTTTCAAACGCATTTTTTGGGGAAAAAATACACTTTTTTTAATTTTAATGCACTAAAACACACTATATTGCCCAAATGTTTGATGAAATAAAAAAGATGATCTTAGGCCGAGTACATAGATACCAAACACGACATGCTTTAAAATTTTGCACAAATGCGCATTGGCGACAAACTACATACATTTTTAAAAGCCTTTAAAAGCCTTTACAGGTTACCCCGTTAGATTTACAGAGGAGGTCTACTGCTAAAATTACTGCCCTCGATCTGACCTTCCCGGTGATATCTCACATGCATGGTGCAATGGCTGTTTACATATGACGCCAGACTGACGCTTGCGTTCGCCATTGGGCAAGAGCAGGGCAGGACAGGGGTGCTTTTTTTTTTTTTTTTTTTTATTATTATTATTAATTTTGCTTTTTTTTTTTTTTTTTTTTAAATTGTTCCTTCCATATTTTTTATTTTTTTTTTATCATTTTTATTGTTATCTCAGGGAATGTAAATATCCCCTATGATAGCAATAGGTAGTGACAGGTACTCTTTTTTTGAAAAAACTGGGGTCTAGACCCTAGATCTTACCTCTGCCCTCAAAGCATCTGACCACACCAAGATCGGTGTGATAAAATGCTTTCCCAATTTCCCAATGGCACTTTTTATATCCGGGGGGGGGGGGACATTCCCTCCCACTGCTTGTAAAAGCAGTCCAGAGGCTAATTAGCCACTAGGATTGCTTTTACATGAAAGCCGGCCGCTGGCTGAAAAGAATGATACCAAGATGATACCTAAACCCGCAGGCATCAATCTGGTATAACCATTCAAAGTCCAGCAACATACCAGTACGTTGCTGGTCCTTGTTGGACATGTATTGTAATCTTTTTTTTTTCATGCAGCCAGTTGGCTGAATGAAAAAAGAGATTGATCGGTGGGTATGCCCACCATTAGAATACCGCCCTTCATCCACCCACTTCTAATGATGGGCATACATGCACCATTTATATATGCCGAAGCATGGGGGCATCCTCCCGCAAAAAAGTTATGCCGCACACACATGGTCGGACTTTTCCACGGGCAAGCCTCCGTCGGAATTTCGACCGTATGTACGCGGCATTAGGAGCAAAATCACTCCTCCGCCCCTGCTGCCAGAATGCTTCGGCATATTTGCTTTTTTTTTTAACTGTGGTGGTGAAATCACCTCCTACAGCACTGGAGTCGCAGGGATCAGGCCTGTCTCTGCGAACGCTGCAGTTATGTGTGTTGTGTTTTGTAAGTGACAGTGATCGATCGATACTGCACTTGGGTGGCCTGGGCTGGACGGAGGGGCAAAACGCAGGTGCTAGCAGGTATCTGGGCTGATCCCGCTAACGCTGCGTTTTTGGGAACCCTAAACTGCTGGGGACGCTAGTATAGATCTGATCAGATCAGATATTGATCTGTTCAGATACTATACCACTAAGGGAGGTGTATGCTTCACGCGTGGGTGTTAGCGTTACTGGCACTAACCTGACGCTGCCTGGGGTGTGACGCAGACCCTCTCTGACGCTAAAACCTAATTGATATCACCCGCCGGGCGATCAGGGGGTTAAACCTTTATTGGGTTATATACGGCGGGTGCCCTGACACTATAAAAAGCAAACTAACTAACCAGCGTCACCCGTAACACTTATATGATGATCACTGGTGAAAGGGTTAACTAGGGGCAATTAGGGGGTTAAAACCTTTATTAGATAATATATGGGGGTACCTGACACTATAAAAACCTGCGGCGAACCTAAAAAAAATTACTGGCTACCGATCTGCATCACCGACGCTAAGACAGCGATCAGAAAAATGATCGCTTAGCGACAGTGGTGATAGGGGGTGAAAGGGTTACCTGGGGGGCGATCAAGGGGGTTAAACCTTTATTAATTTATGGGGGTACCTGACGCTATAAAAACCTGCGGAGAACCTAAAAAAAAAAATACTGGCTACTGATCTGCATCACCGACGCTAAGACAGCGATCAGAAAAATGATTGTTTAGCGACAGTGGTGATAGGGGGTGAAAGGGTTACCTGGGGGGCGATCAAGGGGGTTAAACCTTTATTAGATAATTTATGGGGGTACCTGACGCTATAAAAACCTGCGGCGAACCTAAAAAAAAAATACTGGCTACCGATCTGCATCACCGACGCTAAGACATCGATCAGAAAAATGATCGCTTAGCGACAGTGGTGATAGGGAGTGAAAGGGTTACCTGGGGGGCGATCAAGGGGGTTAAACCTTTATTAGATAATTTATGGGGGTACCTGACGCTATAAAAACCTGCGGCGAACCTAAAAAAAAAATACTGGCTACCGATCTGCATCACCGACGCTAAGACAGCGATCAGAAAAATGATCGCTTAGCGACGGCGGTGCTAGGGGGTGAAAGGGTTATCTGGGGGGTGATCAATGGGTTAAACCTTTATTAGGGGGGGGGTTAGGGGGCTACACTGGACCTAAAACTAAATGTAGTGACACTTTTACAGTCACAAATGTCACTGATTGCAGTGATCAGTAAATAAATGGTCACTGCAATCAGTGACACTGTGACTGGGGGGGTGATTTATGTGCCTATGTGTGCTGGTGTTAGTGTAGTGTTTGTGCACTAACCTTGATGTCTTCTCTTGTACGGCGCTCGGTATATGTGAGCGCCGCACAAGAGATGACATCACTTCCTCCTGCTTCCTCTGCCTGTGTGTACATTACACAGACAGAGGGGGTATTTCCATTCGCCGGGAGCGATCGCGGGGGGGTGGCCGGAATCGAACGGCCGTCCCCTCATGTTGGATCGCTCCCAGACGAATTCCGACCGCTCACTGTACAGAAGGGGGGTCCGATTGGACCCCCCAACTGTACAAAGGCAATCACGTATGCTCTACGTGATTGTGCCCGTCGGTGCCATTGTGCCGACGTATATATACAGTGAGCGGTCGTTAAGTGGTTAAAGCCGCAAGCAGTTTTAAATGGCTTTTTTTTTCCTTTAGAAATGTCATTTTGTGCAGGGACAGTTCTAAACACGGGAAACACATGCCACTTCACAGGCATACTTTAGACACCCCCCAAATACAATATTTAAAGGAATATTTCACATTTTTTTTTTTTTTTTTCACTTTATGCATCATTAAAATGACTGCTCCCGAAAAAACGTAAGTTTTTAAAACTTATTTTTGCATTGATACATGTCCCCTGGGGCAGAACACCGGGGCCCCAAACCCTTTTTAGGACAATAACATGCATATTAGCCGTTATAATTAGCACTTTAGATTTCGAACGTTCGCGTCCATTGTATTTAACCACTTAAGCCCCGGACCATTTGGTAGCTAAAGGACCAAAGGTGATTTCAGAATTTTGCACTGCGCTGTTTAACTGTAAATTGTGCGGACATGCAATGTTGTACCCAAACAAAATTTGCGTTCTTTTCTTCCCACAAATAGAGCTTTCTTTTCATGGTATTTGATTGCCTCTGCGATTTTTATTTTTTGCGATATAAACGGAAAAAGACCGAACATTTTGAAAAAAAATGATATTTTCTACTTTTTGTTATAAGAAAAATCGAATAAACTCAATTGTAGTCATACATTTAGGCCAAAATGTATTCAGCCACATGTCTTTAGTAAAAAAAATGTCAATAAGCATATATTTATTGGTTTGCGCAAAAGTTATAGCGTCTACAAACTAGGGTACGTTTTCTGGAATTTACACAGCTTTTAATTTATGACTGCCTATCTCATTTCTTGAGGTGCTAAAATGGCAGGGCAGTACAAAACCCCCCCCGAATGACCCCATTTTGAAAAGTAGACACCCCAAGGAAATTGCTGAGAGGCATGTTGAGCCCATTGAATATTTTTTTTTTTTGTCCCAAGTGATTGAATAATGACAAAAAAAATAAAAATTACAAAAAGTTGTCACTAAATGATATATTGCTCACACATGCCATGGTTATATGTGGAATTGCACCCCAAAATACATTCTGCTGCTTCTCCTGAGTACGGGGATACCACATGTGTGGGACTTTTTAGGAGCCTAGCCACGTACGGGACCCCGGAAACCAAGCACCGCCTTCAGGATTTCTAAGGGCTCAAATTTTTGATTTCACTCTTCACTACCTATCACAGTTTTGAAGGCCATAAAATGCCAAAATAGCACAAAACCCCCCCAAATGACCCCATTTTGGAAAGTAGACACCCCAAGCTATTTACTGAGAGGCATGATTAGTCCATGGAATATTTAATATTTTGCCACAAGTTGCGGGAATATGACAAACTTTATTTTTTTTGCACAAAGTTGTCACTAAATGATATATTGCTCACACATGCCATGGGCATATGTGAAATTACACCCCAAAATACATTCTGCTGCTTCTCCTGAGTACGGGGATACCACATGTGTGGGACTTTTTGGGAGCCTAGCTGCGTACGGGACCCCAAAAACCAAGCACCGCCTTCAAGGTTTCTAAGGGCATAAATTTCTGATTTCTCTCCTCACTACCTATCACAGTTTTGAAGGCCATAAAATGCCAAGATAGCACAAAACCCCCCAAAATGACCCCATTTTGGAAAGTAGACACCCCAAGGAAATTGCTGAGAGGCATGTTGAGCCCATTGAATATTTTTTATTTTTTTTGTCCCAAGTGATTGAATAATGACAAAAATAAAAAAAAATGTACAAAAAGTTGTCACTAAATGATATATTGCTCAAACATGCCATGGTTATATGCGGAATTGCACCCCAAAATATATTTGGCTACTTCTGATTACGGGGATACCACATGTGTGGGACTTTTTGAGAGCCTAGCCGCGTACGGGACCCCGAAACCAAGCACCGCCTTCAGGATTTCTAAGGGCACAAATTTTTGATTTCACTCCTCACTACCTATCACAGTTTTGAAGGCCATAAAATGCCAAGATAGCCCAAAACCCCCACAAATGACCCCATTTTGGAAAGTAGACACCCCAAGCTATTTGCTGAGAGGCATGGTGAGTATTTTACAGCTCTCATTTGTTTTTGAAAATGAAGAAAGACATATTTTTTTTTCTTTTTTCAATTTTTAAAACTTTGTGACAAAAAGCGAGATCTGCAAAATACTCAACATACCTCTCAGCAAATAGCTTGGGGTGTCTACTTTCCAAAATGGGGTCATTTGGGGGGGGGGGGGGGGGTTTGTGCCATCTGGGCATTCCATGGCCTCCGAAACTGTGATAGGCAGTGAGGAGTGAAATCAAAAATTTACACCCATAGAAATCCTGAAGGCGGTGCTTGGTTTTCGGGGTCCTGTACGCGGCTAGGCTCCCAAAATGTCTCACACGTGGTATCCCCGTACTCAGGAGAAGCAACAGAATGTATTTTGGGGTGGAATTCCACATATAACCATGGCATGTTTGAGCAATATATAATTTAGTGACAACTTTTTGTACATTTTTTTTTTGTCATTATTCAATCACTTGGGACAAAAAAAAAAAATATTCAATGGGCTCAACATGCCTCTCAGCAAATAGCTTGAGGTGTCTACTTTCCAAAATGGGGTCATTTGGGGCGGGGTTTTGAACTGTCCTGGCATTTTATGCACAACATTAGGAAGCTTATGTCACACATCATCCACTCTTCTAACCACTTGAAGACAAAGCCCTTTCTGACACTTTTTGTTTACATGAAAACATTTTTTTTTTTTGCAAGAAAATTATGTTGAACCCCCAAACATTATATATTTTTTTAAAGCAAAGGCCCTACAGATTAAAATAGTGGGTGTTGCATTTTTTTTTTTCCACACAGTATTTGCGCAGCAATTTTTCAAACGCATTTTTTGGGGGAAAAACACACTTTTTTTTATTTTTAATGCACTAAAAAACACTATATTGCCCAAATGTTTGATGAAATAAAAAAGATGATCTTAGGCCGAGTACATGGATACCAAACATGACCTGCTTTAAAATTTCACACAAACGCACAGCGGCGAGAAACTACATTCATTTTTAAAAGCATTTAAAAGCCTTTACAGGTTACCACGTTAGATTTACAGAGGAGGTCTACTGCTAAAATTACTGCCCTTGATCTGACCTTCGCGGTGATACCTCACATGCATGATGCAATTGCTGTTTACATATGACGCTAGACCGACGCTTGCGTTCGCCTTTGTGCAAGAGCATTGGGGGACAGCGGTGCTTTTTTTTTTTTTTTTTTTATTATTTATTTTGCTTTTTTATTTTATTTTTAAACTGTTCCTTCCATATTTATATTTTTTTATCATTTTTATTGTTATCTCAGGGAATGTAAATATCCCCTATGATAGCAATAAGTAGTGACAGGTACTCTTTTTTTGAAAAAAATTGGGGGGTTAGACCCTAGATCTTTCCTCTGCCCTCAAAGCATCTGACCACACCAAGATCGGTGTGATAAAATGCTTTCCCAATTTCCCAATGGCGCTGTTTACAGTATATCCGGGGGGGGCATTCCCTCCCTTTGCTTGTAAAAGCAGTCTAGAGGCTAATTATCTGCTAGAATTGCTTTTACATGAAAGCCGGCCACTGGCTAAAAAGAATGATACCAAGATGATACCTAAACCTGCAGGCATCATTCTGGTATAAACATTCAAAGTCCAGCAACATACCAGTACGTTGCTGGTCCTTGTTGGACATGTATTGTAATCTTTTTTTTTCATGCAGCCTGTTGGCTGAACGAAAAAAAGAGATTGATCGGTGGGTATGCCCACCATTAGAATACCTCCCTTCATCCACCCACTTCTAATGATGGGCATATATGCCGAAGCATGGGGGCATCCTCCCGCAAAAAAGTTATGCCGCGTACACACGGTCTGACTTTTCCACGGGCAGGCCTCCGTCTGAATTTCGACCGTATATACGCGGCATTAGGAGCAAAATCGCTCCTCCGCCCCTGCTGCCCCCATGCTTCGGCATATATGCTCTTTTTTTAACTGTGGTGGTGAAATCACCTCCTACAGCGTTGGAGTCACGGCTTTATGTATCGTGGGAGCAAACACTGTTGCTGTCAAGATAAATAAATCCGCGATGCAAGTGAATGGCGTACCTGCTAAGCAAATGATGGTTAACATTAAAACAAAGTAACATTACAGTACAACAGTAAGACCTTACCATACCATACCTGCAAAGCAAATACCAAAACAAAACCTAGTAAAAAATAAAACATTTTTTTTAACGCAACCTGTGCCTAAAATATATATATGCCGAAGCATGGGGGCATCCTCCCGCAAAAAAGTTATGCCGCGTACACACGGTCGGGCTTTTCCACGGGCAAGCCTTTGTCGAAATTTTGACCGTATGTACGCGGCATAAAAGGTTATGCCGCGTACACACGGTCAAACTTTTCCACGGGCAAGCCTCCGTCGGAATTTCGACCATATATACGCGGCATTAGGAGCAAAATCGCTCCTCCGCCCCTGCTGCCCCCATGCTTCGGCATATATGCTCTTTTTTTAATTGTGGTGGTGAAATCACCTCCTACAGCGTTGGAGTCACAGCTTTATGTATCGTGGGAGCAAACGCTGTTGCTGTCAAGATAAATAAATCCGCGATGCAAGTGAATGGCGTACCTGCTAAGCACATGATGGTTAACATTAAAACAAAGTAATATTACAGTACAACAGTAAGACCTTACCATACCTGCAAAGCAAATACCAAAACAAAACCTAGTAAAAAATAAAACATTTTTTTAACGCAACCTGTGCCTAAAATATATATATGCCGAAGCATGGGGGCATCCTCCCGCAAAAAAGTTATGCCGCGTACACACGGTCGGACTTTTCCACAGGCAAGCCTTCGTCGAAATTTCGACCGTATGTACGCGGCTTAAAAGGTTATGCCGCTTACACACGGTCGGACTTTTCCACGGGCAAGCCTCCGTCAGAATTTCGACCGTATGTACGCGGCATTAGGAGCAAAATCGCTCCTCCGCCCCTGCTGCCCTCATGCTTCGGCATATATGCTCTTTTTTTTTTAACTGTGGTGGTGAAATCACCTCCTACAGCACTGGAGTCACGGCTTTATGTATCGTGGGAGCAAACGCTGTTGCTGTCAAGATAAATAATTCCGCGCTGCAGTTGAATGGCGCACCTGAAAACAAAAAATTACATACCTGAAAAGCAAGCATGATAAAACATTGCAGAATGGAATACAGTAAAAAAGAGCAGAACAAGAGAGAGAAAATAGAGAGAGAGAGAGAACAATAAAACGACAACTATTTTATTTTTTTATTTTTTATATATTTTTTTGTGTTTTTGTTTTTTACGTTTTTTTTTTTTTTTTCTTTTTTACACTTTTTTTTTTGTAACTTTAACAACTGTAATGGTTCGGGTCTCTCAAAATGTAATGGCATCTTGGGAGACCCTGTATAAGTGTGTCCTAGTCTGTGAAATGCTGTACCCTATGCTAAAACTTCACTTTTGAGTGGTAGCGTTCAAAACATTCACCAAGGCAAAGACCAGGTTTGTCAGGACAGAGTGGACAATAATGACGGGTGTCACGCCTAAATCCGCGCTTGCTACAGACACGACATCTTTTTTGGGGGGCTCGTTGGGTAGGGGTACTCGGGAGGACATGCGTATAATGCCTCTCATGCAGCCGGCTTACTGCATTTGGTAGGGGATGGTGAGGTGCAGAACCGCCTGGATACAGAAGTTCTGTGACAATCTTGTTCTGGAATTTTAGAAGAGATAACGTCCCGCCTGAAGCTCTGTATAGCACATGAGCGTTCAGCAAAGCCAGTTGGAATAAGGATAGAGACACTTTTTTGTACCAGCGTCTCGCCTTACGGTCAATTAGATATGGCGACAACAACTGGTCGTTGAGGTCCACCCCTCCCATATTTTTGTTATATTCGTGGAAACAGAGGGGTTTCTCCACAACACCAGTCGCCGTACGAATTTGGACTGTCGTGTTTGCATGAAGGGAGGTAAGAAGGAAAACCATTCTTATTGTCCCTCCACTTCATAGCGAGCAAGTTATTACACTTTACGCAGGCTCTCTCCCCCAGCCTAAGACGGGCATCTACAAGCCGCTGGGGAAAGCCCTGGCGATTAGGTCGCACGCTGCCACATGCTCCAATCTGATGATTAAACAAGTGACTAAACAGTGGCACGCTCGTGTAATAATTGTCCACATACAAGTGGTACCCCTTTCCGAATAAGGGTGACACCAATTTCCACACTATCTTGCCAGCGCTCCCTATGTAATCCGGCCAATTGACCGGCTCAACCTGACTATCTTTTCCCTCATAAATCATAAAGCTCCATACATAGCTTGTTGCCCTGTCACAGCACTTATAGAGCTTGACCCCGTATCTGGCACGCTTGCTGGGAAGGTACTGCTTGAAAGTCAAGCGGCCATAAAATTTATTAAAGGGACTCATCAACGCAGACAGCTTGATCGGGAATAAACAAGGCTGCAAAACGTTCGTTGAAGTGGTTTATGAGGGGCCGAATTTTATAGAGCCGGTCGTATTCAGGGTCCCCACGTGGACGACAAAGTTCATTGTCGTTGAAGTGCATGAACCGCAAAATCTGCTCGTATCGTTTCCTGGGCATGGAGGCAGAGAACACGGGCATGTGGTCAATTGGGTGCGTGGACCAATAAGCTCGCAATGACGGGAATTTATGTGTGCCCATGTTGAGGGAAAGGCCCAGAAAGGTCTTAAATTCGGAAACCGTAATTGGTTTCCAATCTTTGGCAATGGAAGGCAACTGGGGATTAGCGGCGATGAATTGACCAGCATATAAATTACTCTGGTCCACAATAGATCTATAGAGATCTTCCGTGAAAAACAGCGAATAATAGTCAATTGGCATAAAATCAGCTGTTTTCACCTGAATACCGGGTTGGGCAGTGAATGGGGGAAGTACGGGTTCTGCAGAAGTGGTGGGGACCCAATCAGGATAGGCGAATTCTGCAGGAAGAGCACTATGGGTACGATGGGCCTGCCTTTGTCTTCTTATTGGTGGCAGCGGGACACTACTTGTGCTTGCCACCTCGCCAGCTTGAACTGCACTTATGGGACTCGCCACGTCACCACGTGATACTGCAGTGCTGGATGTATGCCCAGGCTGTACTAGGCCGCTGGTGCTTGCCAGTTCACCAGAAGGAATAGCGGCGCTAGTACTACTCTGCTCCATGATACGAGAGCCCTGCGGTTCTTGCTCCGCAACAACCTCAGAAGATCGGGATCGGGTACGCCTGACCTTAGCAGGGACCTCAACTTCGTTGTCAGAGCTATCTGACGTGGGGCCGCTGACGTCACTGTCTTCTACGGGAAGATATTCTGAGCCTGAATCTGACAGATACGTGACCTCCTCTTCACTATCTGTCATGCTCAGAATCTCGTAGGCCTCTTTACTAGTGTACCTTCGTCTTGCCATTTTGGGCTCTAAATTTAGGGGTACACTAGTAAGATTCACAGGAAAAAAAGCACCTGACTGTCGTCAGCAAATGTATCAAACGCTACAAAAAAAACTGTTAGCGGTCGCAGGGATCAGGACTGTCTCTGCGAACGCTGCAGTTATGTGTTTTGTGTTTGGTAAGTGACAGTGATCGATCGATACTGCACTTGGGTGGGCTGGGCTGGGCTGGGCGGAGGGGCTAAACGCAGGTGCTAGCAGGTATCTGGGCTGATCCCACTAACACTGCGATTTTGGGAACCCTAAACCGCTGGGGACGCTAGTATAGATCTGATCAGATACTATACCACTAAGGGAGGTGTATGCTTTGCGCGTGGGTGTTAGCGTTACTGGCACTAACCTAACCCTGCCTGGGGCGACGCAGACCCTCTCTGGCGCTAAAACCTAATTGATCTCACCCGCCGGGCGATCAGGGGGTTAAACCTTTATTGGGTTATATACGGTGGGTGCCCTGATGCTATAAGAAGCAAACGAATCAACCAGCGTCACCCGTAACCTTTATATGGTGATCACTGGTGAAAGGGTTAACTAGGGGCAATCAGGGGGTTAAAACCTTTATTAGGTTAAATATGGGGGTACCCGACGCTATATAAAAACCTGACGGGTTACCTAAATAACTAACTGGGTAACCAGTGTCACCAGTGACGCTTATACGGTGATCACTGGTGAAAGGGTTAACTCTAGGGGCAATCAGGGGGTTAAAATAATATATGGGGGTACCTGACGCTCTAAAAACCTACGGCGAAACTAAAAATAAATAACTGGCTATCTAGGGCACCACCGACACTAAATACAGCGATCGAAAATACGATCGCTTAGTGACGCTGGCGTTAGGGGGTGAAAGGGTTACCTGGGGGGCGATCAAGGGGTTAAACCTTTATTAGGGGGGTTAGGGGGCTACCCTGGACCTAAAGGGGCCTAAACCTAACTGCCCTGCAACTTTTTACTATCACAGATGACACTAAATGCAGTGATCAGTAAAATAAATGATCACTGCAATCAGTGACACTGTGATTGGGGGCTGGGGGGTGATCTGGGGGTGACTGGGGGGTGAAATGTGTGCCTATGTGTACCTAAGTGTCAGTGGACTGTTGGTGCACTAACCTGCTTCTTCTCTCCTCGGCGCCGGAATCGAAAAGACCGCCGCGAGGGAGATGACATCACTTCCTCCTGCCTGTGTTTACATCACATGGCGGAGGAAGCATTTTCATTCGCCGGGAGCGATCGCGAGGGGGTGGCCGAAATCGAATGGTCACCCCCTCATCTCTGATCGCTCCCCAACGATAAACGGCTGCTCACTGTATAGGAGGGGGGTCCAATCGGACCCCCCAACTGTACAAAGGCTATCACGTACACTGTACGTGATTGTGCCTGTCGGTGCCATTCTGCCGACGTATATATACAGTGAGCGGTCGTTAAGTGGTTAATAGGGTTCTAACGTTCGCGCAAACTTTCGGTTCGTTCGCATGTTCTGGTGCGAACCGACCCGGGGGGTGTTCGGCTCATCCCTCCTGTCCAGTGAAGAACTACCCTGGAGGGTGTTGTAGAATTGTGTCAGCTGGGGGGCTATAGTTGTTGCAAAGGTTTTGTAGTGACCTGTGGAAAATCCATCTGGGCCTGGGGCTGAGGTTTTTAATTGCTCCTAAAACTTGTGAGTCAGTAATGGGTTCATCAAGCTGCTATGTTCCTGTTTTAATGTAGGTAGAGGGATTTCATCTAGGAAGTCATTGAGGATATGGGGTCTGTGGGCCACCTTAGATTTGTATAAATCTGCATAAAAATCTTGAAAAGTTGTCATGAACCGTTTCGGGTTTTGTGGCATTGCGTACTTTAGGGAAGGAGAATGTCCTGGGCTTGGGTGTCTGTTTTGAAGCCAGGCCGGGCCCAATACTATCTTTGTGAAGATAAAAGCGAGAATTGGACCATCAAAGGTTTTTTTTCTGCTTGAGTGGTCAGCGCTAAGTTTAGGGTGAGATTACGTCTGTGTGTTTTGGAGAGTGTCTGGAATTCCTGTTCTAGATTGACTAGGTCTGCTCGTCTTTCCCTTTTGAGTTTAGTGGAGATTTGGATTATCTTGCGCCGTAGTACCGCTTTAGGTGCGGCCCAAAGTGTTACAGAGGAGATCTCACCATTGTCATTGACCCTAAAGTACTTTAAAGTAATTTCTTTGTCTAGTATGGTGCATTGGACCGGATCGCTCAGCAGTGATTTGTTCAATCGCCAACGAAAAGTACCATCCGATTCAGATGGACTTATGGGTTCAAGAAATACAACCGAGTGGTCAGACGATGGTGAGTTCCTGATGGACGCTGTAGTGGCCTGGGGGATAGAGGAAGTAGCTACAAAGATGTGGTCAATCCTTGCTTAGGTTTGGTAGGGTGCTGAGTCCTTTGCCTTGGATATCTTTTTATATCTCTTTCCTGTTTTATACAGTTCAACTATCTTTTCCCACAGATCCTTTGACAATTCTTTTGCTTTCCCCATGACTCGGAATTCAGAAATGTCAGTGCAGCACTGGATGAAAGATGCAAGGGTCTGTTAGGAGTCCAGAAACTTGTTGACCTTTTACACACACCTACACACACACACACACACACTAATTACAAGCAAACAAATCACAGGTGGTGATACCTCGCATATGTGGTTTGAACGGCATTTACATATGTGGGCGGGACTTACGTGTGCGTTCGCTTATGATCGCAAGCTACCGGGGACAGGGGCGTCTATCTTTTTATTTATTTATTTATGTATTTTTACTTTTTTTTTTTTTACACTTTTTTTTTAATTTTGATCACTTTTATTTCTATTACAAGGAATGTAAACATCCCTTGTAATAGAAATGGGTGTGTAACAGGTCCTCTTTATGGAGAGATGCAGGGTCAATAAGACCCCACATCTCTGCTCCAGGCTGGAAAGCATGAGATTGTGAAAAAAAAATCACGATCTCATGCTTACTAGCCGCAATCGCGGCTTTGTTTACTTCTGAGAACCCGGGCGTGACGTCATCACATCGCGCCCGGGCCTCCGACGGTCATAGAGATGACCGGTGACCATCTGGTCACCAGTCATCTCTATGCTTCACCTCCGGCGCCGGACGATTCATTCTCTGGGCCCCCGATGGCACGGGAGAGCCCGGAGAATCACCGGATGGCGGCGAGAGGGGGGGATGTCCCCTCCTGCGGCCTATAAGAACGATCAAGCGGTGGAACTGCCACTATGATCGTTCTTATTGTGCACAGAATCGCCGGCAGAATAGAAGGATATAGCTACAGGCATCATTCATCATTCAGATATCCCCCCACAAAGCCCAGGACGTCATATGACTCTCCAGGTTAGGAGATCCCATCTGTGGACGTCATTTGACTATGGACGGGTAGGGAAGTGGTTAAGAAGTGGCATTGTGGACCGCCGCGAGCTCCGTGACTCCGACCGTGGGTCCAGCGGACTTGATGTTCGCAGGAATACCCGTGATCGTCTCACGGTGAGGAAGAAAAGCTGATGTAAACAAGCATCTCCCCGCTCTGCCTAGTGACAATGACAGTGATCACTGCTTCCTGTAATCGGAAGTGGTGTTCACTGTCTTGTCACACACAGCCCATCCCCCCTACAGTAAGAATCACTCCCTAGGGCACATTTAACCCTTACAGTGCCACCTACTGGTTATCCCCTTCACTGCCAGTGTCATTTTCACAGTAATCAGTGCATTTTTATAGCACGGATCGCTGTAAAAATGACAATGGTCCCAAAAATGTGTCAAAAGTGTCCGATGTGTTCGCCATAATGATCGCCGCCATTACTAGTAAAAAATTATATATTAATAAAAATGCCATAAAACTATGCCCTATTTTGTAGACGCTATAACTTTTGCACAAACCGATCAATATACGCTTATTGCAATTTTTTTTACCAAACATTTGTAGAAGAATACATATCGGCCTAAACTGAGGAAAAACAATTGTTTTTATATATATTTTTTGGGGATATTTATTATAGCAAAAAGTAAAAAATATTACATTTTTTTTTCAAAATTGCCGCTCTAATTTTGTTTATAGCGCAAAAAATAAAAACCACAGTGGTGATCAAATACCACCAAAAGAAAGCTCTATTTGTGGGGAAAAAAAAATGATGTAAATTTTGTTTGGGAGCCACGCGCAATTGTCAGTTAAAACGAAGCAGTGCCGAATCGCAAAAAGTGACACGGTCTTTGACCAGCAAAATGGTTAATAGCCTTCCAAACAACTTTTGTGTCAACTTGTGTGCATGTTATCATTCCAAAATCACCTGGGTTTGTAAATTTTTGATCAGGGTCATTTGGATAGTTTCTGTTGTGATTATGATTTAAAAAGAGTAAACACAGTTGATTGATAATACATGGCTTCAGCCAAACACTAAGACCCCTTTCACACTGGGGCGGGCAGGAGCGGTGGCGGTATAGCAGCGCGATTTTCAGCGCTGCTATACTGTCGTTATTACCGCGGTATGCGGTCGCTAGGGGGGTTAATTTAACCCCCGCTAGCGGCCGAAAAAGGGTTAATACCGCCCGCAAACCGCGGCTATTGCCGCGGTTTGCGGGCGGTATTACCGCGCTGTCCCATTGATTTCAATGGGAGACCGCGGTAAAGGAGCGGTGAACACACCGCTCCTTTACCGCTGTAAAGAAGCGGCTAGCAGGACTTTTGGAGCGGTCCTGCTAGCGCACCGCTTCAGTGTGAAAGCCTTCGGGCTTTCACATTGAAGGCACAGGGCAGGATTTTTTCATGCGGTATAACAGCGCTATTATTAGCGCTAAACCGCATGAAAAACGCCCCAGTGTGAAAGGGGCCTAACCATGAGTGAAAAAAATATGCTTTTGTGTTATCATTCATATTCTCTGAAAAATGGCCAAGAAATCATAAATTTCTCCAGGGTATGTAAACCTATAAGCACAACTGTGTGTGTATATGTGTGTGTGTCCGTGTGTGTGTATGTATATATAGATAGATAGATAGAGAAAAAAAATATATATATATATATATCTATATCTGTCTGTCTACTCCTCACCTCACACCTTCAGTTTCCTCTTGCATTACTAACTTACTAACTGACATCTCAGCATGGATGTTGCACCACTTCCTTAAACTAAATCTCTCTAAAACTGAGTTACTAATATTCCCCCCTGCCCGTGCCCCCCTTCATGACTTTTCCATCAAAATCAACAATGCAACCATCAGTCCCTCCCCTCATGCCAGGGTACTAGGTGTAATCCTAGACTCTGACTTGTCATTTCAGCCTCAAGTCCAATCGCTGTCAAAAGTTTGTAGAATTCACCTCTGTAACATAAAAAAATGTGCCCCTTTTTAACAAATGAAACCACCAAGCTCCTCATTCACTCCCTTGTTATCTCTCGCCTTGACTATTGCAACTCCCTTCTTATTGGCATGCCTCTCCATAGGCTATCCCCTCTTCAGTCTATCATGAATGCTGCTGCCAGACTTATCCACCTTACCAACCGTTCAGTGTCTGCCAACCCTCTCCTCCAATCCCTACACTGGCTCCCGATCACCCAGCAAATTAAATTCAAAATGCTAACCACAACCTACAAAGCCATCCACAACTCTGCCCTGAGCTACATCACCAATCTTGTCTCCAAACATATCCCAAACCGTCCTCTCCGCTCTTCTCAAGACCTCCTACTGTCAAGCTCTCTCGTCTCCTCCTCCCATGCTCGTCTCCAGGATTTCTCCAGATTTCTCCAGAGCCTCTCCCATCCTCTGGAACTTGCTACCTCAACCTGTCCGGCTATCCCCTACTCTTGCTACCTTCAGGCAATCCCTAAAAACTCACCTCTTCAGGGAAGCCTATCACGTCTCCAACTAATCTTTTACCACTTCCATCAGCTCATTCCCCACAGTTACAACCTTTTGTACCACCTGCCCCACCCTATTAGATTGTAAGCTCTTCTGAGCAGGGCCCTCTTAATCCTCTTGTATTTTATTGTATTGCAACTGTATTGTCTCCCTATTATTATATTGTAAAGTGATGTGTAAACTGTTGGCGCTATATAAATCCTGTATAATAATAATAATAATAATAATATAATATATATACACACAGTATCTCACAAAAGTGAGTACACCCCTCATATTTTTGTAAATAATTTTATTATATATTTAGCCCCAGACCATGACACCCCCACCACCATGCTTGACTGTAGGCATGACACACTTGTCTTTATACTCATCACCTAGTTGCCAACCATTTTAAACTATTTCTACACATAGAAGAATTCTAATCAGATTAATACATCACTACATAATGAGATTATTATTACACCAGCAGACGATAAGATCATGACTGAACCCATTTTAGGGAATATGATAAATCAAGTCATAGTCACATTATTATACCCTCTTATATATGCATTAATGGTGCAGTTGTTATTAAAATATTCTCATTAATACTCAAATAAACTTATATACTGTATAATAAGCACAGTTACAAAGAAGGGCAACAATAAAGGGTCTGGAGGATATTGGTTATGAAGAAAGGTTGTGAGCACTGAACTTATTCTCTCTGGAGAAGAGACACTTGAGAGGGGATATGATTTCAATTTACAAATAATTTACTGGTGACCCCACAATAGGGATAAAACTTTTTCACGGAAAATAATTTAACAAGACATGTGGCCACTCATTAAAACTATGTAGAGTGTTCTTTACTGTAAGAGCGGCAAGGATGTGGAATTCCCTTTCACAGGCGGTGGTCTCAGATGGGGGCATCAATAGTTTAACCACTTAACGACCGCCCCATGTATATATACGTTGGCAAAATGGCACGGACAGGCACAATCATGTACCTGTATGTGACTGCCTTTGTATGGGTGGGGGGGTTCGATCGGACATCCCCCTCCGGTACATGGATCGGTTGATATCGGTTCGGGAGCAATCCGTGATGAGGGGGCGATCGCTCCCGGTGAATGAGATGCTTCTTCTGCCTATGTAATGTAAACACAGGCAGAGGAAGTGATGTCATCTCTCCATGCGGCGCTATTTTCGTCCTGAGCGCCGAGGAGAGAAGACATCAGGTTAGTGCACGAACAGTACACTGACACCAGGACACATAGGCACACAATCCCCCCCCAGTCACAGTGTCACCGATTGCAGTGATCATTTATTTACTGATCACTGCAATCCGTGACATTTGTGATTGTAAAAGTGTCAGGGCAGTTAGTGTTAGGTCCAGGGTAGCCCCCTAACCCGCCCTAATAAAGGTTTAACCCCCTGATCGCCCCCCAGGTAACCATTTCACCCCCTATCGCCACTGGCACTAAGCGATCGTTTTTCTGATCGTTGCATTAGTGTCGGTGGTGCCGCTAGGTAGCCTTTTTTTTTTTTTTTAGGTTCGCCGCCAGGTTTTTATAGCGTCAGGTACCCCCATATATTATAAAGATAATAAAGCTGCGCAAATAGTGAAAAATGGTATATGAGCACCACCTTAAAACATAAGTGGAAGATATATATTGAATGATAAAATAATGATGATTAAATAAATTAATATAATTGGACTGGATCTTAATTGCCAATGTGACAAATAGAACTGAAGAAAGTCCCAACTGTCAATCAGACACCCACATCACATTCAGCAAAAGTCTTGTGCAGTGAAAGAATTGATGTTGAATAGTAACTGTGTGAATAGTACAGTCCAGATAGCCAAAACTGCAACGAAGTGTGGATATGGATCTTCTCGTTAGGCTAATTGGTGACTACAAACACACAACACCCAATGAAAAGTGCCAAACACTGGATAGATGTAGATTCCACCACCATCAGTTCACACTGCCGCTTACCAGAAATGGTGATCTCCACAGAGATCGATACAAGCAGATGGCTATTCCCCAGCCAGGGTCTCTAGATAGTATCAGTTAAACTCCCGAATTTCACGCCACTCCTCTCCACATATCGCAAAGTATATATGCAAATGGAAAGAAAGCCACCATAGCGTGAAACCGATAAAACAATTTATTGTAAAAAAGTAATGCACTTACATGAAACGCAAGTTATTATGGCGTGTAGTATATTTAGCCGGCCGGCTAAGACTGCCCGTTCCTTCCGGGACTCGTTGGTATGTCGGTGACGTCAGCACGCCGCTCCTCCCTACGTCGTTTCGTCACAGATGACGTCGTCCAGGGGCACGGGCGGTGTGCTGACTCACCGCCATAAATACTCATGAATACAATAGGAACGCCCAGATCTGATCATTCAGCACTCCTGACAAATGAATCGCCATGTTGACTATTGGCAAGCATGCCCATACAGCAACAAGATGATAAGGCGATAATCCACATTGCCACCTAAAAATGTAAACACTCCTAATCATAAGACAAAAAATTATTTATATTTATTTCTGATTGGAGCCTGGGGACGAAAGAAGGAACTTTAGTCTGTAAATGGTATGCGGGCTGGCTGGTGGTGCCACGCGCAGCACAACCATTACTGACCAAATCACATCTTCCAACAACAACCCCATATATTAAGCAATATATATCGCCAACTCATATATGTTACCTTTAATAGAATTACAAGTTGGTGCATATTTATTAAATCCAACACAAATTGACAACATTAAAATATAATTAAAAAATACTATAAGATAAAGCAGCCCTCTAGCGGTCAAATTCCAACATTAGCATGGAAATAGACCCAGACAGGATGCTATACATGATGGCACTTCCAAAAAATGTTAAAAATGAAAATGCTTATTTAAATATTTGCATCGTACAGCTAGGTGATAGAACACACATCAAAGGACATAAGATGTATGGCTACCACCCCCCAAAAACAAATGCAAAAATAAAAATAGATTAAAATTAAAAGGAAAAGGAAAACAATAAGCAAAAATTAATTGGTCATTGGACCAATAATTATTCATTAGGTCGAATGATAACTTCTCACATTTGTGAGTACTCTCTGTGATATTTGTAACTCACAATATGTGATGTCATATCATCATACGGGGTCAAAAAGATGTATCCCATTATAAAAGTCTAGATGTATCTATTCAAAGATATTCACATTTCATTGTATCATAGAAACAAGAAACTAATAGTTTCCGTTTTTATGTTAAGTATAATGGTTAAATTATGTAGCTAGTAAACAGACACCACTAAATGATCAGATCTGGTTCACAGATCTCTATAACAAAAACAGAGAAAATATGAAACCATAAACTCATGTCCTATGCATTATCTATAAATGCGTTCACATCTATGTCGATGTTAAGGCCATAAGGGGTGTAGCTACGAACCCTATATATCCAAGACATTTCCATCCTCGATATCTCTCTCACTAGGGAACCTCCCCTCCAATGTGGACTATACCTATCTATACCCAAAAATAGTGTTCCAGCTGGATTACGTTGGTGATGCAAATCATAATGTCTTGAAACCGAGTGATCCTTAAATCCACTCTTAATATTTGTGATGTGCTCACCAAGACGCACCTGCATAGATCTTTTTGTTCTACCTATGTATTGCATGCCACATGGGCATTCCAACAGGTAGACCATACCCGTGGAACTACAGGTCACAAAGGCCTCGATTTTATGTTCCCTAGAGATGCTAGTTGATTTAAACGACATTGTTTTCTTTGATTTGATTTTATTCAGTGTACATACCTGGCACCTACAACACTGGTGGTAGCCAGAAATGTTCTGAAAAAAAGAAACTTTTTTTGGGGGTGGATCAACCACATTTAGCGCTATTTTATCCCTTAGTGAAGGGACACCCCTAAAAATAACTTGTGGAGTAACTGGCAAGAATGAGTTGATAATTAGATCACTTCTCAAAATATGCCAGTGTTTACGAACAATCTTCTTCACTAAATAATGTTGGGTAGAATAGGTAGTGATAAATGGTATCAATGGTCCCTCACGTTTAGTTTTAGAATTTGTATCCAACAAAACAGATCTTTCTATTTTTTCAACTTCTTTTAAAGTTGTTTCCAAAGAGTCTGCATCATAACCTTTATCCATTAATCTGTTCTTCAAAATGTTAGCTTGAAGAACGTAGTCAGATACATCCGAACAATTCCGCCTTATTCTCAAAAACTGACTCTTGGGTACTGATTTTAACCATGATTCCTTGTGGCAACTCCCCAAAGGAATGTAGGAGTTGCAATCCGTCTGTTTGAAGTATGTAGTTGTCTTGAAGCCAGTTCCCTCCTTTCTGATTGTGAGATCAAGGAAGTGTATCCTATCCTGACTGGCCTCATATACAAAATGTATACCTCTATCGTTAGCATTGATTTTCACAAAAAATTCCTCCAATTGGGGGGCCGTCCCCTCCCATAGGAGGAGGACGTCATCAACATATCTTGCCCAAAAAGTAAGGCAAGGATTTTGATCTTTATAGATGACGTCCTCCTCCCATTTGGCCATGAACAGGTTGGCCAAACTGGGGGCATATTTGGCCCCCATGGCTACACCCCTTTTCTGTTTGTAGAAATTCTGGCTAAACCAGAAATAATTATGGTTAGCAGCAAATTCCAATAATTCCATCACAAACATTTGCTGTTCATGTGGGATTTTAGAAAGGAGATTCAAATAATATTTTACAGCAAATAATCCCAACGTGTGAGGTATGACCGTGTACAATGATGTTACATCAGCCGTAACCATCCAAGTGGATTCTGTTGTTTTCTGGTTCGCCAATAGATTGATTACATGCCGACTATCTTTAAGGTACGATGGCATTTGTTGTACCAACGGCTGCAAAAAATAGTCTACATACTTGCCCACCCGGGACGTGATGGAATCTATCCCGCTTATGATCGGACGACCCGGGGGGCAAGTGAGGCTTTTGTGGATTTTCGGCAGACAGTAAAGGATAGGAACCCTTGGTGCTTTGGGGATCAGGAATAGTTGCTCCTTCTCATTCAAAATCCCAAGTGATGCACCTTTCTGGATCAATGATTCCAGTGTTTTTTTGTATTGTACTACTGGAATTCCCAATAGAGGCACATATGTATCACTATCTCCTACAATCCTAGATAGTTCCTGGAGATAACTCTTTCGATCCAGGACAACAATCCCTCCCCCCTTATCTGCAGGGCGGATAACCAACTCTTTGTTGTTGCACAAAGAGTCTAAACCCTTTTTCAAGTTATTTTCCATTTCTTTATTTTTGACCTTCACTGATTCTAAATCCCTTAACACCACATCACGGAATATCCTTAGTGAAGGAGCCAATGTTCCTGGGGGGTTAAATGTGGAGGCATTAGACAAACCCGAATAATGATATTTGGATACATTGCATCCTCCCTGTAAAGATGGCATACTGGCAAAATGTCTTTTGATGTTAATTCTTCTTACATACTTGTGTATGTCCATGTATGTCTCAAATGTATTAAGTTTTTTTGGGGGGGCGTATTTTAAACCTTTTGTTCAACAATGCAGTCTCTGATGGTGATAAAACTTGTGAGCTCAAATTAAAGATGCCCTCTCCAGTCAATTCCTTGGCTTTTTTTGATTGTGCTCTCCTCCCCCCTCTAGTTCCTCTTTGCTTTCTATTGGCCTCTTTGTGCCTTGATTGGGCCTGGGAAAACCCCAATGGTGTTGTTCATAGGAATTATCATCCGATCCATTGGAGTGGTCCCTAGGAGTCCAAGAATAATCCTGGTCTCCATAATCAAGTTGGCCTGATTGAGTCGGACCATCTCTATCTCTTAAGGGAAAAAAACGATTCCTGGAGTCACCTCCACCATTATAATCCCATTCATCCCTATCTCTTTCTGGGCGTGTCCACTCATCATGATATATATCCTGATGAAATGGTCTCTCTTGACCATAATTGTTGTAAGAGAATCTTTCAGAGTCTCTCCTTGATCTTGGAGGTTCCCTATATTGCTGGTACTGAGGTTTATTGTATTGGGTATAGTGAACTCGATCCCCATTTCCATATTGATGGTTCCAATTATTGCTTTTATTATATTGAACTCCTTTATTGGGGCCCTGAAATCTGGATGGGGATTGGTAGGATACTCTCCTACCTTTCTTTCCAGTTTTATTAATATTAAGAGTCTTCTTTGAAATTTTTTGGGGCACTTCCCTAACCTGTAGGTGTTGTATTTCCCCAGAAGGTGCTGTAGGCCCATTCTCACCTTGAGTTATGGCCTCCATCCTTGACTCCTGCTTATCTCGTTCTTCACTGGCTAGTTTTTTTTGCCATTCAAAAACGCTATTAGCTTGATAATCCCCATAGTCCCTATTGTATTTCTTTCTTTATTTGTTTTTTTGTTCCTTTTCCTCTTTATCTAAATTTTTTAAAAGATTGGCTGATCTTTCCTTATATTCTTCCGTATCTTTAAACGGGAGAAGGCCATCTTTGAGAGATTTCACTTCCGTGTCTAATCTGGTAAGTTTGCTATTTTTTCTTTGTACCAAGAAACGTAAAAAATTGACCCCAGCTTCGTTGAAATAGCGGAACCAACTTTCCAGATCTACTTCTCCCTTTTGTGGGCATACTTCCCACCTTAAGCTCCTTGGGACCATACTCAGTTTGATGTATGTCTCTAAATATGCCACATCCCACTGAGTATGAAGCTCAGAGATGGTTAAATTTTTTTGGCGGACAAAAAGCCCTCCCATATCGCTATCTTTAGTGCTATAGGTTTCAAATACACCATCGGTGTTGACCACCTTAGATGCTCTATATTCAAATATATCCATCTACCTAAACAATCCGCTGTGAATTAATCAGAGACAATGAGTGTAAACAAATAATTGTGTCAATCTAATCAATATTGATATTAATTATATGATACTATAAATAAAAATGTGAATGAAAAACTTATTGAAGTTTCGGACTGCTGCAATATTGTGTATCTGTGGTAAATATAAACTGTGTAAATTATACTGCGCTGTCCATTGGGTGAGACATAAAACACTGAATTAGTGAATCTATCTCTCCATAAATTGTTGCTGCAACTTCTATGTGAGACACACACAAAAAAATATAATAAAGATAATAAAGCTGCGCAAATAGTGAAAAATGGTATATGAGCACCACCTTAAAACATAAGTGGAAGATATATATTGAATGATAAAATAATGATGATTAAATAAATTAATATAATTGGACTGGATCTTAATTGCCAATGTGACAAATAGAACTGAAGAAAGTCCCAACTGTCAATCAGACACCCACATCACATTCAGCAAAAGTCTTGTGCAGTGAAAGAATTGATGTTGAATAGTAACTGTGTGAATAGTACAGTCCAGATAGCCAAAACTGCAACAAAGTGTGGATATGGATCTTCTCGTTAGGCTAATTGGTGACTACAAACACACAACACCCAATGAAAAGTGCCAAACACTGGATAGATGTAGATTCCACCACCATCAGTTCACACTGCCGCTTACCAGAAATGGTGATCTCCACAGAGATCGATACAAGCAGATGGCTATTCCCCAGCCAGGGTCTCTAGATAGTATCAGTTAAACTCCCGAATTTCACGCCACTCCTCTCCACATATCGCAAAGTATATATGCAAATGGAAAGAAAGCCACCATAGCGTGAAACCGATAAAACAATTTATTGTAAAAAAGTAATGCACTTACATGAAACGCAAGTTATTATGGCGTGTAGTATATTTAGCCGGCCGGCTAAGACTGCCCGTTCCTTCCGGGACTCGTTGGTATGTCGGTGACGTCAGCACGCCACTCCTCCCTACGTCGTTTCGTCACAGATGACGTCGTCCAGGGGCACGGGCGGCGTGCTGACTCACCGCCATAAATACTCATGAATACAATAGGAACGCCCAGATCTGATCATTCAGCACTCCTGACAAATGAATCGCCATGTTGACTATTGGCAAGCATGCCCATACAGCAACAAGATGATAAGGCGATAATCCATATTGCCACCTAAAAATGTAAACACTCCTAATCATAAGACAAAAAATTATTTATATTTATTTCTGATTGGAGCCTGGGGACGAAAGAAGGAACTTTAGTCTGTAAATGGTATGCGGGCTGGCTGGTGGTGCCACGCGCAGCACAACCATAACTGACCAAATCACATCTTCCAACAACAACCCCATATATTAAGCAATATATATCGCCAACTCATATATGTTACCTTTAATAGAATTACAAGTTGGTGCATATTTATTAAATCCAACACAAATTGACAACATTAAAATATAATTAAAAAATACTATAAGATAAAGCAGCCCTCTAGCGGTCAAATTCCAACATTAGCATGGAAATAGACCCAGACAGGATGCTATACATGATGGCACTTCCAAAAAATTTTAAAAATGAAAATGCTTATTTAAATATTTGCATCGTACAGCTAGGTGATAGAACACACATCAAAGGACATAAGATGTATGGCTACCACCCCCCAAAAACAAATGCAAAAATAAAAATAGATTAAAATTAAAAGGAAAAGGAAAACAATAAGCAAAAATTAATTGGTCATTGGACCAATAATTATTCATTAGGTCGAATGATAACTTCTCACATTTGTGAGTACTCTCTGTGATATTTGTAACTCACAATATGTGATGTCATATCATCATACGGGGTCAAAAAGATGTATCCCATTATAAAAGTCTAGATGTATCTATTCAAAGATATTCACATTTCATTGTATCATAGAAACAAGAAACTAATAGTTTCCGTTCTTATGTTAAGTATAATGGTTAAATTATGTAGCTAGTAAACAGACACCACTAAATGATCAGATCTGGTTCACAGATCTCTATAACAAAAACAGAGAAAATATGAAACCATAAACTCATGTCCTATGCATTCTCTATAAATGCGTTCACATCTATGTCGATGTTAAGGCCATAAGGGGTGTAGCTACGAACCCTATATATCCAAGACATTTCCATCCTCGATATCTCTCTCACTAGGGAACCTCCCCTCCAATGTGGACTATACCTATCTATACCCAAAAATAGTGTTCCAGCTGGATTACGTTGGTGATGCAAATCATAATGTCTTGAAACCGAGTGATCCTTAAATCCACTCTTAATATTTGTGATGTGCTCACCAAGACGCACCTGCATAGATCTTTTTGTTCTACCTATGTATTGCATGCCACATGGGCATTCCAACAGGTAGACCATACCCGTGGAACTACAGGTCACAAAGGCCTCGATTTTATGTTCCCTAGAGGTGCTAGTTGATTTAAACGACATTGTTTTCTTTGATTTGATTTTATTCAGTGTACATACCTGGCACCTACGACACTGGTGGTAGCCAGAAATGTTCTGAAAAAAAGAAACTTTTTTTGGGGGTGGATCAACCACATTTAACGCTATTTTATCCCTTAGTGAAGGGACACCCCTAAAAATAACTTGTGGAGTAACTGGCAAGAATGAGTTGATAATTAGATCACTTCTCAAAATATGCCAGTGTTTACGAACAATCTTCTTCACTAAATAATGTTGGGTAGAATAGGTAGTGATAAATGGTATCAATGGTCCCTCACGTTTAGTTTTAGAATTTGTATCCAACAAAACAGATCTTTCTATTTTTTCAACTTCTTTTAAAGTTGTTTCCAAAGAGTCTGCATCATAACCTTTATCCATTAATCTGTTCTTCAAAATGTTAGCTTGAAGAACGTAGTCAGATACATCCGAACAATTCCGCCTTATTCTCAAAAACTGACTCTTGGGTACTGATTTTAACCATGATTCCTTGTGGCAACTCCCCAAAGGAATGTAGGAGTTGCGATCCGTCTGTTTGAAGTATGTAGTTGTCTTGAAGCCAGTTCCCTCCTTTCTGATTGTGAGATCAAGGAAGTGTATCCTATCCTGACTGGCCTCATATACAAAATGTATACCTCTATCGTTAGCATTGATTTTCACAAAAAATTCCTCCAATTGGGGGGCCGTCCCCTCCCATAGGAGGAGGACGTCATCAACATATCTTGCCCAAAAAGTAAGGCAAGGATTTTGATCTTTATAGATGACGTCCTCCTCCCATTTGGCCATGAACAGGTTGGCCAAACTGGGGGCATATTTGGCCCCCATGGCTACACCCCTTTTCTGTTTGTAGAAATTCTGGCTAAACCAGAAATAATTATGGTTAGCAGCAAATTCCAATAATTCCATCACAAACATTTGCTGTTCATGTGGGATTTTAGAAAGGAGATTCAAATAATATTTTACAGCAAATAATCCCAACGTGTGAGGTATGACCGTGTACAATGATGTTACATCAGCCGTAACCATCCAAGTGGATTCTGTTGTTTTCTGGTTCGCCAATAGATTGATTACATGCCGACTATCTTTAAGGTACGATGGCATTTGTTGTACCAACGGCTGCAAAAAATAGTCTACATACTTGCCCACCCGGGACGTGATGGAATCTATCCCGCTTATGATCGGACGACCCGGGGGGCAAGTGAGGCTTTTGTGGATTTTCGGCAGACAGTAAAGGATAGGAACCCTTGGTGCTTTGGGGATCAGGAATAGTTGCTCCTTCTCATTCAAAATCCCAAGTGATGCACCTTTCTGGATCAATGATTCCAGTGTTTTTTTGTATTGTACTACTGGATTTCCCAATAGAGGCACATATGTATCACTATCTCCTACAATCCTAGATAGTTCCTGGAGATAACTCTTTCGATCCAGGACAACAATCCCTCCCCCCTTATCTGCAGGGCGGATAACCAACTCTTTGTTGTTGCACAAAGAGTCTAAACCCTTTTTCAAGTTATTTTCCATTTCTTTATTTTTGACCTTCACTGATTCTAAATCCCTTAACACCACATCACGGAATATCCTTAGTGAAGGAGCCAATGTTCCTGGGGGGTTAAATGTGGAGGCATTAGACAAACCCGAATAATGATATTTGGATACATTGCATCCTCCCTGTAAAGATGGCATACTGGCAAAATGTCTTTTGATGTTAATTCTTCTTACATACTTGTGTATGTCCATGTATGTCTCAAATTTATTAAGTTATACTACACGCCATAATAACTTGCGTTTCATGTAAGTGCATTACTTTTTTACAATAAATTGTTTTATCGGTTTCACGCTATGGTGGCTTTCTTTCCATTTGCATATATACTTTGCGATATGTGGAGAGGAGTGGCGTGAAATTCGGGAGTTTAACTGATACTATCTAGAGACCCTGGCTGGGGAATAGCCATCTGCTTGTATCGATCTCTGTGGAGATCACCATTTCTGGTAAGCGGCAGTGTGAACTGATGGTGGTGGAATCTACATCTATCCAGTGTTTGGCACTTTTCATTGGGTGTTGTGTGTTTGTAGTCACCAATTAGCCTAACGAGAAGATCCATATCCACACTTCGTTGCAGTTTTGGCTATCTGGACTGTACTATTCACACAGTTACTATTCAACATCAATTCTTTCACTGCACAAGACTTTTGCTGAATGTGATGTGGGTGTCTGATTGACAGTTGGGACTTTCTTCAGTTCTATTTGTCACATTGGCAATTAAGATCCAGTCCAATTATATTAATTTATTTAATCATCATTATTTTATCATTCAATATATATCTTCCACTTATGTTTTAAGGTGGTGCTCATATACCATTTTTCACTATTTGCGCAGCTTTATTATCTTTATTATATTTTTTTGTGTGTGTCTCACATAGAAGTTGCAGCAACAATTTATGGAGAGATAGATTCACTAATTCAGTGTTTTATGTCTCACCCAATGGACAGCGCAGTATAATTTACACAGTTTATAACCCCCATATATTACCCAATACCCCTTGATCACCCCCCAGGTAACCCTTTCACCCCCTATCACCAGTGTCACTAAGCGATCGTTTTTCTGATAACTGTATTAGTTATGCTGGTGCCGATAGGTAGCCAGTTATTTTTTTAGGTTCGCTGCCAGAGTCAGGTACCCCCATATATTACCTAATTAAGGTTTTATCCCCCTGATTGCCCCTAGTTAACCCTTTCACCAGTGATCACTGTATAAGTGTTACGGGTGATGCTGGTTAGTTAGTTTGCTTTTTATAGCATCAGGGCACCCGCCATATATAACCCAATGAAGGTTTAACCCTCTGATCGCCCAACGGGTGATATCAATTAGGTTTTAGCATCAGAGAGGGTCTGCATTGCCCCAGGCAGCGTCAGGTTAGTGCCAGTAACGCTAACACCCACGCGCAAAGCATACACCTCCCTTAGTGGTATAGTATCTGAACAGATCAATATCTGATCTGATCAGATCTATACTAGCGTCCCCAGCAGTTTAGGGTTCCCAAAAATGCAGTGTTAGCGGGATCAGCCCAGATACCTGCTAGCACCTGCGTTTTGCCCCTCCGTCCAGCCCAGCCCACCCAAGTGCAGTATCGATCGATCACTATCACTTACAAAACACAACACACATAACTGCAGTGTTCGCAGAGACAGGCTTGATCCCTGCGACTCCAGTGCTTTAGGAGGTGATTTCACCACCACAGTTAAAAAAAAGAGCATATTTGCCGAAGCATGGGGGCAGCAGGGGCGGAGGAGCGATTTTGCTCCTAATGCCGCGTACATACGGTCGAAATTCCAACGGAGGCTTGCTCGTGGAAAAGTCTGACCGCGTGTATGCGGCATAACTTTTGCGGGAGGATGCCCCCATGCTTCGGCATATATAAATGGTGCATGTATGCCCATCATTAGAAGTGGGTGAATGAAGGGAGGTATTCTAATGGTGGGCATACCCACCGATCAATCTCTTTTTTTTTCCGTTCAGCCAACAGGCTGCATGAAAAAAAAAGATTACAATACATGTCCAACAAGGACCAGCAACGTACTGGTATGTTGCTGGACTTTGAATGGTTATACCAGATTGATGCCTGCGGGTTTAGGTATCATCTTGGTATCATTTTTTTAAGCCAGCGGCCGACTTTCATGTAAAAGCAATCCTAGAGGCTAATTAGCCTCTGGACTGCTTTTACAAGCAGTGGGAGGGAATGTCCCCCCCCCGGATATAAAAAGTGTCATTGGGAAATTGGGAAAGCATTTTATCACACCGATCTTGGTGTGGTCAGATGCTTTGAGGGCAGAGGAAAGATCTGGGGTCTAATAGACCTCAGTTTTTTTTTTTTTAAAGAGTACCTGTCACTACCTATTGCTATCATAGGGGATATTTACATTCCCTGAGATAACAATAAAAATTATAAAAAAAAAAAATGGAAGGAACAGTTTAAAAATAAAATAAAAAAGCAAAATAAATAATTTACAAAACAAAAAAAAAAAAGCACCCCTGTCCTGCCCTGCTTTTGCGCAAAGGCGAACGCAAGCGTCGGTCTGGCGTCATATGTAAACCGCAATTGCACCATGCATGTGAGGTATCACCGCAAAGGTCAGATCGAGGGCAGTAATTTTAGCAGTAGACCTCCTCTGTAACTCTAATGTGGTAACATGTAAAGGCTTTTAAAAATGTATGTAGTTTGTCTCCACTGCGCGTTTGTGCGGAATTTTAAAGCATGTCGTGTTTGGTATCCATGTACTCGGCCTAAGATCATCTTTTTTTTTTTTATTTCATCAAACATTTGGGCAATATAGTGTGCATTAAAATTAAAAAAGTGTATTTTTTCCCCCAAAAATGTGTTTGAAAAATTGCTGTGCAAATACTGTGTGGAAAAAAAATGCAACACCCACCATTTTAATCTGTAGGGCCTTTGCTTTAAAAAAATATATAATGTTTGGGGGTTCAACGTAATTTTCTTGCAAAAAAAAAAATATGTTTTCATGTAAACAAGAAGTGTCAGAAAGGGCTTTGTCTTCAAGTGGTTAGAAGAGTGGATGATGTGTGACATAAGCTTCCTATTGTTGTGCATAAAATGCCAGGACAGTTAACCCCCCCCCCCCCAAATGACCCCATTTTGGAAAGTAGACACCCCAAGATATTTGCTGAGAGGCATGTTGAGTCCATGGAATATTTTATATGTTGACACAAGTTGCGGAAAACATATTTTTATTAATTTATTTTTTTGCACAAAGTGGCATATGTGGAATTACACCCCAAAATACATTATTTTGCTTCTCCTGAGTACGGGGATACCACATATGTGAGGCTTTTTGGGAGCCTAGCCGTGTACGGGACCCCAAAAACCAAGCACCGCCTTCAGGCTTTCTAATGCTGCGTACACATGACCGTTTTTAATGACGAGAAAAATGCAATTTTTTTAAAATGGTCATAAAAAATGATCGTGTGTGGGCTTCAGAGCATTTTTCACGACGTGAAAAATGGCCATGAAAAAATTGGAACATGCTCTAAAAATGCGCATGCTCAGAATCAAGTATGAGACGGGAGCGCTCGTTCTGATAAAACTAGCGTTCGTAATGGAGATAGCACATTTGTCACGCTGTAACGGACTGAAAAGCATGAGGCTGAAAAGCACGTATCGTCTCTCAACAAACTTTACTAAGCCCAGGTTCACACTGGGCTGCGGGAGTGAAGCCGTGCAAGTTAAGCTGAACGCGCACAATTTCACTCTCGCTGGCAGTCCCAATTTCAGCCGCGATTACAAAGACATCTGACACAGATGTCAATGTAAATCGTGGCCGAAATCGCAAAAAGTAGTACAGAAACTCCTTTTTGAAATCGGTGCAGCGCCGCAGATGCGGCGTCGCACCGATTAGGATGGTGCCATTGCCCGCAATTTGTAGCAAATATCACCGATTTGACATGCGATTTGACATGTCAAATCGCACCAGTGTGAACCAGGGCTAACACGTGGATCAGCAAAAGCATCCCAAAGGGCGGCGCCATCCGAACTACCCCTTTATAGTGCCGTCGTACGTGTTGTACATCACCGCACTTTATTTGAGCATTTTTTTCCACAATAGTGTGTAGGCAAGGCAGGCTTGAGAAGAATCACGTTGAGAAAAATGCAGTTTTTTTCAATGACATTAAAAACGGTTGTGTGTACGCGGCATGAGGGTGTAAATTTTTTATTTCACTCCTCACTGCCTATCACAGTTTCGGAGGCCATGGAATGCTGAGATGGCACAAACCCCCCCCCAAATTACCCCATTTTGGAAAGTAGACACCCCAAGCTATTTGCTGAGAGGTATGGTGAGTATTTTGTAGATCTCGCTTTTTGTCACAAAGTTTTGAAAAAAGAAAAGAAAGAAAAAATTGTCTTTCTTCATTTTCAAAAACAAATGAGAGCTGTAAAATACTCACCATGCCTCTCAGCAAATAGCTTGGGGTGTCTACTTTCCAAAATGGGGTCATTTGGGGGGCGTTTGTGCTGTTTTGGCATTTTATGGCCTTCAAAACCGTGATAGGTAGTGAGGAGTGCATTTTGCGCCCGTAGAAATCCTGAAGGCAGTGATTGGTTTTTGGGGTCCCGTACGCGGCTAGGCTCCCAAAAAGTTCCACACATGTGGTATCCCCGTACTCAGGAGAAGCAGCAAAATGTATTTTGGGGTGCAATTCCACATATAACCATGGCATGTGTGAGCAATATATAATTTAGTGACAACTTTTTGTAATTTTTTTTTTTTATCAATATTCAATCATTTGGGACAAAAAAAAAATATCCAATTGGCTCAACATGCCTCTCAGCAATTTCCTTGGGGTGTCTACTTTCCAAAATGGGGTCATTTGGGGGGTTTTGTACTGCCCTGCCATTTTAGCATCTCAAGAAATGAGATAGGTAGTCATAAATTAAAAGCTGTGTAAATTCCAGAAAATGTACCCTAGTTTGTAGACGCTATAACTTTTGCGCAAACCAATAAATATACGCTTATTGACATTTTTTTTACTAAAGACATGTGGCTGAATACATTTTGGCCTAAATGTATGACTAAAATTGAGTTTATTTGATTTTTCTTATAACAAAAAGTAGAAAATATCATTTTTTTAAAAAAAAATCGGTCTTTTTCCGTTTGTATCGCAAAATAAAAATCGCAGAGGCAATCAAATACCATTAAAAGAAAGCTCTATTTGTGGGAAGAAAAGGACGCAAATTTCGTTTGGGTACAACATTGCATAACCGCGCAATTACCAGTTAAAGCAGTGTACTGCCAAATTGTAAAAACACCTCTGGTCTTTATGCTGCGTATTGGTCCGGGGCTTAAGTGGTTAAAAAAACTATTAGATAAGCACCTGAATGACCATAACATGCATTGATATAAAAGGTAATACTGACATATAATTACACACACAGGTTGGGCTTGATGAACTTGTGTCTTTTTTCAACCTCACCCACTATGTAACATGAAGATATGGTAATACATACAATATACTACTATTATAAACTCAAATCATAAGTCCAATGTAAATCAGTGTCATAAACAGTAGGTATATGTTTCACACAGGGGCGAATCCAGGGGGGGGGCAACAGGGCAATCCCCCCCCCCCCCCCGAGACCATCTGTCACACTCGCTTGCTCTGTTTTTTTTTTTGTGCGCCTGATCTCCTGGATTTTGGCTCCCCGGCCATAGGTCCCCTGGACCCCAAACATGTCACACATGTAACCCCATGTCTCCTCTACATGTGTGCAAAGTTTGGTGTCTGGGGGACCTATGGCCGGGGAGCACTGATTTTTTTAAGCCAGGCACCCCTTCCATAGACTCCAATGTTAAACAGTAATTTCTCCGGTAACTTTGCGGACCCGGTACTGGCCGGTCGTAGGTCTCCTGGACCCCAAACTTGGCACACATGTAGCCCCATGTCTCCTCTACAAGTGTGCAAAGATTGGTGTCTGGGAGACCTACGGCCAGGGAGGACCGGGCACTCCTTCCATAGACTCCCATGTTAAACATCAGTCTAGTCAAGGGCACAGTGAGGCATGCAGATGGACACCCTAGGCTTAAACTCGAGTCAATAAGTTTTCCCAGTTTTTTTGGGGTAAAATTAGGTGCCTCGGCTTATATTCGGGTCGGTTTATACTCGAGTATATACAGTACTTGTTCTGCGGCTGCCGCTGCCTCTCTGAGTCTCTAACTCAGTTTCTCACATCAGCCGATCAGCAGCGCCGAGAGAGAGACTCGTCTAATGTAGTTACGCGGCGCACTGACACGATACCAGGAGCGGAGGAGGAGGTGGGTGGAGCCTCTTCCCTGCACTTGTTGCTAACGCCTGGGCAGCTCGGCGTCTAGCAACGAGTGACGTCAGTGAGTCACCTCGGGCCGCTCTGCGGGCAGGTGCGATAGCGTGCGGCTCCACAGACGGGTAAGAAAGCGGGCGGCTCCGCTTGCGGCGCGGTTTGTGTGCGGGCGGCGCCGTTCGTGGGCAGACCGTGCTGCTCAGTGTTTTGGCAGCGCAGGTGAGAGTGAGAGAGCAGGCTTAGTGTGGCAGCGGGCCAATCAGCTAGCCGGGAGGGGGGGGAGCAGAGAGATGAGATCATCTCTCACCGCCCGTGCCTGCCCTGCATTCCTGCAGTGACTTCCGCCCTCACTGTGCAGGCAGCAGAGAGATTACATTATCTCTCTGCTGCCTGACTCTGGGAGTCTGGGACACAGCAAGAGACAACCAAAACTACACCTTAGCAGGCAAGTTAGTGACAATCCGCAAGGTGTGGCAAGTGACAATCCGCAAATTGTGTCAGGTGACGTGGCAACTGACAATCTGCATCTGGTGGCAGGCAAGTGACAATCAGCAAGGTGTGGCAAGTGACAATCCGCAAGGTGTGGCTAGTGACAATCCGCAAGGTTTGGCAGGTGATGTGGCAAGTGACAATCCACAAGGTGTGGCAGGTGATGTGGCAAGTGACAATCCACAAGGTGTGGCAAGTGACAATCCACAAGGTATAGCAGGTGATGTGGCAAGTGACAATCCGCAACGTGTGGCAAGTGACACGCTCAGGGCTCCCACTAATTGCACGCAACGGTTTCAAGTGACACACTCGGGGCTCCCACTGATTCTGCATTGAACTATGTAATTTTAGATTACAATGTAATAATAGAAATAATGTGCTTCAATCATCCTGACACCATAACAACCTTGGTGCCGGGATGATTGAAGTGCCAACACCAGCCATTTCCCCGATAAATTTCCCACAAAAAAAACATATTTTTTGGCAGTGCCCCTCCCGAGAAAAGACTCTGGATCCGCCTCTGGTTCCACATATTTAATAACTCCACGTGACAGTTCAAATTGATAATCCAGTGTGTTCAGTGACCACCACCTATAGACAGAATGCCTGCTCACCTCCTGGCTATGACCCCATTACAGAATCAAAATCGTCTGATACAATGTTTTTTTTTTAGGATAATGTTGAAACACTCCTGCAGAGAACACCCTTGAACCAGGTTATTCCACTTCTAAGAGCTCAATCATCCGTGAATGACCATAAAAACTAAATTCACGGTTGTGCTGCACTTATTATATATAATGTAAATTTTTTTTTTTTTTTTGTCACTGGTGGACAAAGTGTTGGCAGCAATCACATCAGGCCTTGAATATAGGCCCCCTGGCTAGTATTGATTGATTACTAGTTATTCATTGTTTGAGTGTTTTGCACTTAGGTTAGAACATATTTGTGCTAATTATATATTGTTTCACAATACTTGAATACAATTCCATAGTTCCGTCTTAGCATATTATGGACTATGGAGGTTGTACATCAATAAACATGCAGCTATTCCTAGTTGGATATTCATTGTAGAGTGTGTCCACATATTTTAAATTATGATTGATAAAGAGCAAAGAGTGGGACTTTATGAGACACATGAAAGCAAATATAAGTATACAATACAAAATAACTTTAATTGGTCAGAATGACAATACGTGTACATATACATGTCATTTCAAAACTGTATGCATTTTGCTATACTTTTTTTTTTAACAAAAAGTTTTTTTTTTTTTTTTTTAAAGACAGACACACATACATCACAATGACAGTACAGTAGGGGTAACATTTGCATTTTAACACCGATTCACCTCAGCAGGCAGCATAGCACATAGAAACAATAACGAGGGGGTACAGAACTCATGAGGGCAAGACCAGTGAGAGAAGATAGTCAAGCAAGGGAGTACATCAGTGAACCTTCATACTAGTAATCATCCCCCCCCAACCAAAGCATAGGGAGGAGTCAAGGGAAATCCAGTGGATAGTGGGCGGTGGAAGGGGAGGGGGGGGGGCGCCGGGGCCCCGGGGGGGGAGGATAAAAATAGGGAGGGGAGCAGGGGGGGGGGGAGGCCAGGCAGCCCCCTTCAGACGTATCGGCCCAGCCCGACCAGACCTTTCCAAATTTGGCAGGACAGTTCCTACTCTCATAAGTTAACCTGTAGAGAGGGAGTACCCTAGCAATAGCCTCAAGCCAAGATGATTTAGTAGGGAGCTCCGGTCTCCTCCAACGGAGCAGGACCTCCCTCCTAGCATAGAAGAGGGCAAAAGTTATACATAGTTTAACATACCGGTCACCCTCAACTTCACCCAGGTAGCTGAGGAGGAACAGTCTCGGATCCAGCGGGATCTCAACACCGCAGCGATCCGAAAGTTCCTCCGCCACCTCCCGGCAATAGGGAGCCAGTCTGGGGCAGGTCCACACCATATGGAAGAAAGAACCCGGTGACACCAAACACCTGGTGCACAACGGACTCCTGGAGGGATAAATTCTGGCCAGCCTAACCGGGGTATAGTAGGCCCCATGGAGGAACTTCAGTTGTATGAACCTATCTCTAGAGGCGATCATAGAGGGTAAGTATGAGGAGACACAGTCCTCCCAGGTCTCCTCGTCCAAATAGGGAATGTCCGCGATCCATTTCGCCAGCACGTCAGTCGTATCCGTGTCATAGGCCACAGTGAGTCGGAGGTAGAGGGAAGAGAGGGGCCTCCCCATCAGCATTTTGCTATACTTAAATATACATATGAACATTGGGTCAAACCAAGAAAAGCATGATAAAAATCATTCCAACAAGGAGTTTATAAGGTAAGAAGAATTTGAGAATCACATTACAGGGGATGTTCAACATGATGTGTCAATCAAACAATTTTTTTTGGAAAAAATCAAATAACTGTCAGAAAAATTTAGATAGATTGAACAGTATTAAATGGAGCATCCGTATCACATAAAGTAAGGAGTAGACTAATCAGTCGGTGTGAGCTCTACGCGTTTCAGGGCCTTAAAGCCCCTTGTCAGGAGCAAGACCGTAGTCAGTATCTGCGAGTAAAGGGGATAAGAGTTATTGTTTGGTCCCAAGAAATGTGGGTAAGTATAAGAAGTGATGGTCCCCCATCCATCACACAAACACTCAACCCACTAACTTACAATAGCCTGAGCAATAGCCGCGTGGCCGTGATGACGATGAGTCAAACAAGCAATGCCACGGATGGGAGCTGAGGAGGCGGGGTGGGTGGCAGCCGGACCACAGGGCGTGCGCCCAAACAGAGTCATGGTAGTGGTGTGAAAGGAAAGCTGGTGAGAAAGACCCCGGGGGGGGGGGGGATCTGGGGAACAAAGAGAAAATGTGTAATAGAAAAATGTAATGTGAAAAAAATTAAACATGTATATTAAAAAAAAATAATATATATATATAAAAAATATATTGGTTGAATATGGGGTGTAAGTGGAAAAATGTAAAGTGGTGGTGCAAGAGGATGTTGAAATCTACGAAAAAAAAATTGTGTCCTTAAAGCGTTAACCTAAAAAAAATATATATATATATATATATACAGATCATGTTCCCTTAAAGCAGAGTAAACAGCACATTGCTTGTGCTGTGTAATCTTTCCCCCTCTAAACTGTAAAAAACCTGGTTCATCCTGCCACTTCCTTTGTCCCCCTCTCTGCGCTGACCACGATAATCAGGGCTGCCGAGCCCTGACTACAGTGGTCAGCATACGTCCCTCTGTCATTTGCAGCTGTACTCTCTGCTCTCCTCTCTCTCCCTCACCCCCTCCTCCCTGCCTGTCAGCTCCGTTTTGTGTGTGTCTGTCTCCACCCCCCACCGCTATTATTAGAAATCAAAAACTTACAATGGTCACTGCCAGCCCCTCTATTAAAGGCAGGCATACCACACTGTGTAAGTCTTTTCTGAGAACAAGGCATGTAAATACATTTTTAGAGCTATCTTCAGGCCGGTTATGTGACTTGTGGCCCCTTTACAACTCCGAGACAGGGCTTCGTTGGGAGAGGCTGAGCGGCTACGTGACCTCCCCCGCTGATGAGAGGGAGATCTCGGCCCCTCCTGCAAAATACATGTATTGGAGGTGTAAAGCAGCAGCGAGTCACTTCACCGGCCTGAAGATCACCCTAAAAGGGTATTCATGTGGCTCGTTTTTAGAAAAGACTTGCACAGTGTGGTATGCCTGAGTATAATAAAGGGGCTGGCAGTGATATACACTTTTGCCTTAACAAAAACTTTAAGTTGACCCTTTATCTCTGGGGGCACATTGAATCTTAAAAATATGCGTTTCCAACATTGAAATTTTCAAAATATGTCTATTTCTTCACGGTCTGACAACACCTACACAGGTTGAACTGGATGGACTATTGTCTTTATTCAAACTTACATAATATGTAACTGACAAATACCTGCTTCAGAGTGTATCTAAGGTGTACATCCACAGTATCACTTGGTTGGACCATGCACCAATTACCCTGGATGTTATGGATGCGTTTAAAAGTCAACACTCTAATTCAGTGTTTCTCAACTCCAGTCCTCAAGGCGCACCAACAGGTCATGTTTTCAGGATATCCCTCAGATGAAACAGCTGTGGTAATTACTAAGGCAGTGAAACTGATCGAATCACCTGTGCAAAATAATGGAAAGTCTGAAAACATGACCTGTTGGGGCGCCTTGAGGACTGGAGTTGAGAAACACTGCTCTAATTTGTGAAGGAGCAACCCCTCTATTTTATCTAACCCTCAATGCAGTGCTGACATTGTTGTTAAAAGGGTTGTAAACCCTCGTGCTTTGTCACCTTAACCACTTAAGCCCCGGACCATTTGGTAGCTAAAGGACCAGAGGTGAATTCAGAATTTTGCACTGCGCTGCTTTAACTGTAAATTGTGCGGACATGCAATGTTGTACTCAAACGAAATTTGCGTCCTTTTCTTCCCACAAATAGAGCTTTCTTTTAATGGTATTTGATTGCCTCTGCGATTTTTATTTTTTGCGATATAAACGGAAAAAGACCGAAAATTTTGAAAAAAATGATATTTTCTACTTTTTGTTATAAGAAAAATCGAATAAACTCAATTTTAGTCATACATTTAGGCCAAAATGTATTCAGCCACATGTCTTTAGTAAAAAAAATGTCAATAAGCGTATATTTATTGGTTTGCGCAAAAGTTATAGCGTTTACAAACTAGGGTACATTTTTTGGAATTTACACAGCTTTAAATTTATGACTGCCTATCTCATTTCTTGAGGTGCTAAAATGGCAGGGCAGTACAAAACCCCCCCAAATGACCCCATTTTAGAAAGTAGACACCCCAAGGAAATTGCTGAGAGGCATGTTGAGCCCATTGAATATTTTTTTTTTGTCCCAAGTGATTGAATAATGACAAAAGAAAAAAAAAAATACAAAAAGTTGTCACTAAATGATATATTGCTCACACATGCCATGGTTATATGTGGAATTGCACCCCAAAATACATTCTGCTGCTTCTCCTGAGTACGGGGATACCACATGTGTGGGACTTTTTAGGAGCCTAGCCACGTATGGGACCCCGGAAACCAAGCACCGCCTTCAGGATTTTTAAGGGCGCAAATTTTTGATTTCACTCCTCACTACCTATCACAGTTTTGAAGGCCATAAAATGCCAAAATAGCACAACCCCCCCCAAATGACCCCATTTTAGAAAGTAGACACCCCAAGGAAATTGCTGAGAGGCCTGTTGAGCCCATTGAATATTTTTTTTTTTTGTCCCAAGTGATTGAATAATGACAAAAAAAAAAAATTACAAAAAGTTGTCACTAAATGATATATTGCTCACACATGCCATGGTTACATGTGGAATTGCACCCCAAAATAAATTTTGCTGCTTCTCCTGAGTACGAGTATACCACATGTGTGGGACTTTTTAGGAGCCTAGCCGCGTACGGGACCCCGAAAACCAATCACCGCCTTCAGGATTTCTAGGCACAAATTTTTGATTTGACTCCTCACTACCTATCACAGTTTCGAAGGCCATAAAATGTCAAAATAGCACAAAACCCCCCCAAATGACCCCATTTTGGAAAGTAGACACCCCAAGCTGTTTGCTGAGAGGCATGGTGAGTATTTTACAGCTCATTTGTTTTTGAAAATGAAGAAAGAACATTTTTTTTTTTTTTCAATT
This sequence comes from Rana muscosa, assembly GCA_029206835.1. Taxonomy (NCBI): domain Eukaryota; kingdom Metazoa; phylum Chordata; class Amphibia; order Anura; family Ranidae; genus Rana; species Rana muscosa. The sequence continues at coordinate 1,208,170,777 of CM055122.1, forward strand.
TTCAAAACTTTGTGACAAAAAGCGAGATCTGCAAAATACTCACAATACCTCTCAGCAAATAGCTTGGGGTGTCTACTTTCCAAAATGGGGTCATTTGGGGGGGGGGTTGTGCCATCTGGGCATTCCATGGCCTCCGAAACTGTGATAGGCAGTGAGAAGTGAAATCAAAAATTTACACCCTTAGAAAGCCTGAAGGCGGTGATTGGTTTTTGGGGTCCCGTACGCGGCTAGGCTCCCAAAAAGTCTCACACATGTGGTATCCCCGTACTCAGGAGAAGCAACAGAATGTATTTTGGGGTGTAATTCCACATATGCCCATGGCATGTTTGAGCAATATATCATTTAGTGACAACTTTGTGCAAAAAAAAAAAAAAAATTGTATTTTTTCCGCAACTTGTGTCAACATATAAAATATTCCATGAACTCGACATGCCTCTCAGTATATAGCTTGGGGTGTCTACTTTCCAAAATGGGGTCATTTGGGGGGGGTTTGAACTGTTCTGGCATTTTATACACAACATTAGGAAGCTTACATCCACTCTTCTAACCACTTGAAGACAAAGCCCTTTTTGACACTTTTTGTTTACATGAAAACATATTTTTTTTGCAAGAAAATTATGTTGAACCCCCAAACATTATATATATTTTTAAAGCAAAGGCCCTACAGAATAAAATGGTGGGTGTTGCATTTTTCTTTTCTATACAGTATTTGCGCAGCGATTTTTCAAACGCATTTTTTGGTGAAAAAATACACTTTTTTAATTTTAATGCACTAAAACACACTATATTGCCCAAATGTTTGATGAAATAAAAAAGATGATCGTAGGCCGAGTACATAGATACCAAACACGACATGCTTTAAAATTTCGCACAAACGCGCATTGGCGACAAACTACATACATTTTTAAAAGCCTTTACAGGTTACCCCGTTAGATTTACAGAGGAGGTCTACTGCTAAAATTACTGCCCTCGTTCTGACCTTCACGGTGATACCTCACATGCATGGTGCAATGGCTGTTTACATATGACGCCAGACCGACGCTTGCGTTCGCCATTGGGCAAGAGCAGGGCAGGACAGGGGTGCTTTTTTTTTTTTTTTTTATTATTAATTTTGCTTTTTTATTTTATTTTTAAATTGTTCCTTCCATTTTTTTTATTTTTATTGTTATCTCAGGGAATGTAAATATCCCCTATGATAGCAATAGGTAGTGACAGGTACTCTTTTTTTAAAAAAAAAACGTGTCTAGACCCTAGATCTTTCCTCTGCCCTCAAAGCATCTGACCACACCAAGATCGGTGTGATAAAATGCTTTCCCAATTTTCCAATGGCGCTTTTTATATCCGGGGGGGGAACATTCCCTCCCACTGCTTGTAAAAGCAGTCCAGAGGCTAATTAGCCACTAGGATTGCTTTTACATGAAAGCCGGCCGCTGGCTGAAAAGAATGATACCAAGATGATACCTAAACCCGCAGGCATCAATCTGGTATAACCAATCAAAGTCCAGCAACATACCAGTACGTTGCTGGTCCTTGTTGGACATGTATTGTAATCATTTTTTTTTCATGCAGCCAGGTGGCTGAACGAAAAAAGAGATTGATCGGTGGGTATGCCCACCATTAGAATACCACCCTTCATCCACCCACTTCTAATGATGGGCATACATGCACCATTTATATATGCCGAATCATGGGGGCATCCTCCCGCAAAAAAGTTATGCCGCACACACATGGTCGGACTTTTCCACGGGCAAGCCTCCGTCGGAATTTCGAACGTATGTACGCGCCATTAGGAGCAAAATCGCTCCTCCGCCCCTGCTGCCCCAATGCTTCGGCATATTTGCTTTTTTTTTTTAACTGTGGTGGTGAAATCACCTCCTACAGCACTGGAGTCGCAGGGATCAGGCCTGTCTCTGCGAACGCTGCAGTTATGTTTGTTGTGTTTTGTAAGTGACAGTGATCGATCGATACTGCACTTGGGTGGCCTGGGCTGGACGGAGGGGCAAAATGCAGGTGCTAGCAGGTATCTGGGCTGATCCCGCTAACACTGCGTTTTTGGGAACCCTAAACTGCTTGGGACGCTAGTATAGATCTGATCAGATCAGATATTGATCTGTTCAGATACTATACCACTAAGGGAGGTGTATGCTTCACGCTTGGGTGTTAGCGTTACTGGCACTAACCTGACGCTGCCTGGGGTGTGACGCAGACCCTCTCTGACGCTAAAACCTAATTGATATCACCCGCCGGGCGATCAGGGGGTTAAACCTTTATTGGGTTATATACGGCGGGTGCCCTGACACTATAAAAAGCAAACTAACTAACCAGCGTCACCCGTAACACTTATATGATGATCACTGGTGAAAGGGTTAACTAGGGTCAATTAGGGGGTTAAAACCTTTATTAGATAATATATGGGGGTACCTGACGCTATAAAAACCTGCGGTGAACCTAAAAAAAAATTACTGGCTACCGATCTGCATCACCGACGCTAAGACAGCGATCAGAAAAATGATCGCTTAGCGACAGTGGTGATAGGGGGTGAAAGGGTTACCTGGGGGGCGATCAAGGGGGTTAAACCTTTATTAGATAATTTATGGGGGTACCTGACGCTATAAAAACCTGCGGCGAACCTAAAAAAAATTACTGGCTACCGATCTGCATCACCGACGCTAAGACAGCGATCAGAAAAATGATCGCTTAGCGACAGTGGTGATAGGGGGTGAAAGGGTTACCTGGGGGGCGATCAAGGGAGTTAAACCTTTATTAGATAATTTATGGGGGTACCTGACGCTATAAAAACCTGCGGCGAACCTAAAAAAAAATACTGGCTACCGATCTGCATCACCGACGCTAAGACATCGATCAGAAAAATGATCGCTTAGCGACAGTGGTGATAGGGGGTGAAAGGGTTACCTGGGGGGCGATCAAGGGGGTTAAACCTTTATTAGATAATTTATGGGGGTACCTGACGCTATAAAAACCTGTGGCGAACCTAAAAAAAATTACTGGCTACCGATCTGCATCACCAACGCTAAGACATCGATCAGAAAAATGATCGCTTAGCGACGGCGGTGCTAGGGGGTGAAATGGTTATCTGGGGGGTGATCAAGGGGTTAAACCTTTATTAGGGGGGGTTAGGGGGCTACACTGGACCTAAAACTAAATGTAGTGACACTTTTACAGTCACAAATGTCACTGATTGCAGTGATCAGTAAATAAATGGTCACTGCAATCAGTGACACTGTGACTGGGGGCTGGGGGGGGCGATTTATGTGCCTATGTGTGCTGGTGTTAGTGTAGTGTTTGTGCACTAACCTTGATGTCTTCTCTTGTACGGCGCTCGGTATATGTGAGCGCGGCACAGGAGATGACATCACTTCCTCCTGCTTTCTCTGTCTGTGTGTACATTCGACAGACAGAGGGGGCATTTCTATTCGCTGGGGGGGTGGCCGGAATCGAACGGCCGTCCCCTCATGTCGAATCGCTCCCCAACGAATTCCGACCGCTCACTGTACAGAAGGGGGGTCCGATCGGACCCCCCAACTGTACAAAGGCAATCACGTACACTCTACGTGATTGTGCTTGTCGGTGCCATTGTGCCGACGTATATATACAGTGAGCAGACGTTAAGTGGTTAATGCATCATATATATATATATATATATATATATATAACAAAAATAATAATTAAGCTTTACAATCACTTTAAACTTAAATAATTATTTTCATTTAATGCTAACGGATGTCTCTCTGGTGACGGTGTGGTGTGCCCATAAAGCATTCAGTTGTGGTGTAATTATTCAAATGGTATCTCGACAGAAGAAACATAGACTACATTATAATACCCTCCTTCATAAATAGACTAAACTAGAGATACACAAAAGAGATCCATTAAACTCTGCTACAATTAATGTCAATTACTCATGCAAAATTGTACCCAAATGGAATTGTTATTATTATATAACAGATAGACCTTTCTTCTGGTGGTATTTAATCACCACAGTTTTTTTCTTTTGTTTTTGTTTTTTTAGAGAAACAGAAAAATATAAAAATATATATATATATATATAATTATGTTCTACTTCTGTTTCTGTTAATACAATTTTGAAAATAAATTATCTTCATAAATGTAGGACAAAATGTATTTTGCTACATTTCTTTGGTAAAAATAGCCTTAACCTGTGTATAATATTAGTCTGTTTGAAAGTTAGTCTACAAACTAGATGTGTGTATGTATGTGTGTGTGTGGAGGTATATATGATATACATAGCAGTTAACTATAAGTAGGCAGAAATCAGATAGGGAGACTCAGATAATTTGGGAATACTAGTGGTTTTATTTAGTTTGGTAGTACACAGTCATAACATGGAGTTCCAGAGGAAACTTAGGTGAAGTAGCAGTACACAGGATAATAGGTTATAGTATACAGAGGAATTCTTGCTGTGAGAGGACTGGGGCTCTGTCCGGCCCAAAAGCTGGAAATTGGAGGGTCTCTGACCGGCCCAATAGTGAGGAGGCAGCTGGGCTCTATCCGGCCCAATAGTGAGTTGGAAGTCAGGGCTCTATTCGGCCCAATAGTGAGATGGAAGAAGGGCCTCTATCCAGCCCAATAGTGAGATGGAAGTCGGGGCTCTATCCGGCCCAATAGTGAGATGGAAGTAGGGGCTCTATCCAGCCCAATAGTGAGGGAAGACGGTCGTCAGCTGCTAGAGCTGTTTACCTGGTGTCAGTTTCCTAGCAAGAACACCATGCGAAGGGTGTCGGCTGTTTAACCACTTAAGCCCCGGACCATTTTGTAGCTAAAGGACCAGAGGTGTTTTCAGAATTTTGCACTGCGCTGCTTTAACTGGAAATTGTGCAGACATGCAATGTTGTACCCAAACAAAATTTGCGTCCTTTTCTTCCCACAAATAGAGCTTTCTTTTAATGGTATTTGATTGCCTCTGCGATTTTTATTGTTTGCGATATAAACGGAAAAAGACCGAAAATTTAGAAAAAAAATGATATTTTCTACTTTTTGTTATAAAAAAAATAGAATAGACTTAATTTTAGTCATACATTTAGGCCAAAATGCATTCAGCCACATGTCTTTAGTAAAAAAAAATGTCAATAAGCGTATATTTATTGGTTTGCGCAAAAGTTATAGCGTTTACAAACTAGGGTACATTTTCTGGAATTTACACAGCTTTAAATTTATGACTGCCTATCTCATTTCTTGAGGTGCTAAAATGGCAGGGCAGTACAAACCCCCCCAAATGACCCCATTTTGGAAAGTAGACACCCCAAGGAAATTGCTGAGAGGCATGTTGAGCCCATTGAATATTTTTATTTTTTTTGTCCCAAGTGATTGAATAATGACAAAAAATAAAAATAAATTACAAAAAGTTGTCACTAAATGATATATTGCTCACACATGCCATGGTTATATGTGGAATTGCACCCCAAAATACATTCTGCTGCTTCTCCTGAGTACGGGGATACCACATGTGTGGGACTTTTTAGGAGCCTAGCCACGTACGGGACCCCGGAAACCAAGCACCGCCTTCAGGATTTCTAAGGGCGCAAATTTTTGATTTCACTCCTCACTACCTATCACAGTTTTGAAGGCCATAAAATGCCAAAATAGCACAAAACCCCCCCAAAATGACCCCATTTTGGAAAGTAGACACCCCAAGCTATTTACTGAGAGGCATGTTGGGTCCATGGAATATTTTATATTTTGCCACAAGTTGCGGGAATATGACAAACTTTTTTTTTTTTTGCACAAAGTTGTCACTAAATGATATATTGCTCACACATGCCATGGGCATATGTGAAATTACACCCCAAAATACATTCTGCTGCTTCTCCTGAGTACGGGGATACCACATGTGTGGGACTTTTTGGGAGCCTAGCCGCGTACGGGACCCCAAAAACCAAGCACCGCCTTCAAGATTTCTAAGGGCATACATTTTTGATTTCACTCCTCACTACCTATCACTACCTATCACAGTTTTGAAGGCCATAAAATGCCAAGATGGCACAAAACCCCCCCAAATGACCCCATTTTGGAAAGTAGACACCCCAAGCTATTTGCTGAGAGGCATGTTGAGCCCATTGAATATTTTTTTTTGTCCCAAATGATTGAATAATGACAAAGAAAAAAAAATTACAAAAAGTTGTCACTAAATGATATATTGCTCACACATGCCATGGTTATATGTGGAATTGCACCCCAAAATACATTCTGCTGCTTCTCCTGAGTACGGGAATACCATATGTGTGGGACTTTTTGGGAGCCTAGCCGCGTACGGGGCCCAAAAACCCAAGCACCGCCTTCAGGCTTTCTAAGGGCGTAAATTTTTGATTTCACTCCTCACTATCACTACCTATCACAGTTTTGAAGGCCATAAAATGCCAAAATAGCACAAACCCCCCCCCCCAAATGACCCCATTTTGGAAAGTAGACACCCCAAGCTATTTACTGAGAGGCATGTTGGGTCCCTGGAATATTTTATATTTTGCCACAAGTTGCGGGAATATGACAAACTTTTTTTTTTTTTTGCACAAAGTTGTCACTAAATGATATATTGCTCACACATGCCTTGGGCATATGTGAAATGACACCCCAAAATACATTCTGCTGCTTCTCCTGAGTATGGGGATACCACATGTGTGGGACTTTTTGGGAGTCTAGCCGCGTACGGGACCCCAAAAACCAAGCACCGCCTTCAAGGTTTCTAAGGGCATAAATTTTTGATTTCACTCCTCACTACCTATCACAGTTTTGAAGGCCATAAAATGCCAAGATAGCACAAAACCCCCCAAAATGACCCCATTTTGGAAAGTAGACACCCCAAGGAAATTGCTGAGAGGCATGTTGAGCCCATTGAATATTTTTTTTTTTGTCCCAAGTGATTGAATAATGACAAAAAGAAAAAAAAATGTACAAAAAGTTGTCACTAAATGATATATTGCTCAAACATGCCATGGTTATTATATGTGGAATTACACCCCAAAATATATTTTGCTGCTTCTCCTGAGTACAGGGATACCACGTGTGGGACTTTTTGAGAGCCTAGCCGCGTACGGGGCCCCGAAAACCAAGCTCACTACCTATCACAGTTTTGAAGGCCATAAAATGCAAAGATAGCACAAAACCCCCACAAATGACCACATTTTGGAAAGTAGGACACCCCAAGCTATTTGCTGAGAGGCATGGTGAGTATTTTACAGCTCTCATTTGTTTTTGAAAATGAAGAAAGACATTTTTTTTTTCTTTTTTCAATTTTCAAAACTTTGTGACAAAAAGCGAGATCTGCAAAATACTCAACATACCTCTCATCAAATAGCTTGGGGTGTCTACTTTCCAAAATGGGGCCATTTGGGGGGGTTTTGTGCCATCTGGGCATTCCATGGCCTCCGAAACTGTGATAGGCAGTGAGGAGTGAAATCAAAAATTGACACCCATAGAAATCCTGAAGGCGGTGCTTGGTTTTCCGGGTCCTGTACGCGGCTAGGCTCCCAAAATGTCTCACACATGTGGTATCCCCGTACTCAGGAGAAGAAACGGAATGTATTTTGGGGTGCAATTCCACATATAATTATGGCATGTTTGAGCAATATATCATTTAGTGACAACTTTTTGTACATTTTTTTTTTGTCATTATTCAATCACTTCGGACAAAAAAAATAAAATTCAATGGGCTCAACATGCCTTTCAGCAAATAGCTTGAGGTGTCTACTTTCCAAAATGGGGTCATTTGGGGGGGGGGGGGGTTGAACTGTCCTGGCATTTTATGCACAACATTAGGTAGCTTATGTCACACATCATCCACTCTTCTAACCACTTGAAGACAAAGCCCTTTCTGACACTTTTTGTTTACATGAATTTTTTTTATTTTTTTGCAAGAAAATTATGTTGAACCCCCAAACATTATATATTTTTTTTAAAGCAAAGGCCCTACAGATTAAAATAGTGGGTGTTGCATTTTTTTTTTCCACACAGTATTTGCGCAGCGATTTTTCAAACGCATTTTTTGGAGAAAAAATACACTTTTATTTTTAATGCACTAAAAAAACACTATATTGCCCAAATGTTTGATGAAATAAAAAAGATGATCTTAGGCCGAGTACATGGATACCAAACATGACATGCTTTAAAATTGCGCACAAACGAGCAGCGGCGACAAACTACATTCATTTTTAAAAGCATTTACAGGTTACCACGTTAGATTTACAGAGGAGGTCTACTGCTAAAATTACTGCCCTTGATCTGACCTTCGCGGTGATACCTCACATGCATGATGCAATTGCTGTTTACATATGACGCTAGACCGACGCTTGCGTTCGCCTTTGCGCAAGAGCAGGGGGGGGACAGCGGTGCTTTTTTTTTTTATTATTTATTTTGCTTTTTTATTTTATTTTTAAACTGTTCCTTCCATATTTTTTTTTTTTTCTTTTACCATTTTTATTGTTATCTCAGGGAATGTAAATATCCCCTATGATAGCAATAGGTAGTGACAGGTACTCTTTTTTAGAAAAAAAATTGGGGGGTTAGATCCTAGATCTTTCCTCTGCCCTCAAAGCATCTGAACACACCAAGATCGGTGTGATAAAATGATTTCCCAATTTCCCAATGGTGCTGTTTATATCCGGGGGGGGGGGGGACATTCCCTCCCACTGCTTGTAAAAGCAGTCTAGAGGCTAATTATCTGCTAGAATTGCTTTTACATGAAAGCCGGGCCACTGGCTGAAAAGAATGATACCAAGATGATACCTAAACCTGCAGGCATCATTCTGATATAAACATTCAAAGTCCAGCAACATACCAGTACGTTGCTGGTCCTTGTTGGACATGTATTGTAATCTTTTTTTTCATGCAAGCCTGTTGGCTGAACGAAAAAAAGAGATTGATCGGTGGGTATGCCCACCATTAGAATACCTCCCTTCATCCACCCACTTCTAATGATGGGCATACATGCACCATTTATATATGCCGAAGCATGGGGGCATCCTCCCGCAAAAAAGTTATGCCGCGTACACACGGTCGGACTTTTCCACGTGCAAGCCTCCATCGGAATTTCGACCGTATGTACGCGGCATTAGGAGCAAAATCGCACCTCCGGCCCTGCTGCCCCCATGCTTCGGCATATCTGCTCTTTTTTTTTTTTTACTGTGGTGGTGAAATCACTTCCTACAGCGTTGGAGTCACGGCTTTATGTATCGTGGGAGCAAACGCTGTTGCTGTCAAGATGAATAAATCTGCGCTGCAACTGAATGGCGTACCTGCTAAGCAAATGATGGTTAACATTAAAACAAAGTAACATTACAGTATAACAGTAAGACCTTACCCTACCATACCTGCAAAGAAAATACCCCAAAAAATAAAACTATTATAAAATAAAACATTTTTTTAACGCAACATGTGCCTAAAATATATATATGCCGAAGCATGGGGGCATCCTCCCGCAAAAAAGTTATGCCGCGTACACACGGTCGGACTTTTCCACGGGCAAGCCTCCGTCAGGAATTTCGACCGTATGTACGCGGCATAAAAGGTTATGCTGCGTACACACGGTCAGACTTTTCCACGGGCAAGCCTCCGTCGGAATTTTGACCGTATGTACGCGGCATTAGGAGCAAAATCGCTCCTCCGCCCCTGCTGCCCCCATGCTTCGGCATATATGCTCTTTTTTTAACTGTGGTGGTGAAATCACCTCCTACAGCGTTGGAGTCACGGCTTTATGTATCGTGGGAGCAAACACTGTTGCTGTCAAGATAAATAGATCTGCGCTGCAACTGAATGGCGTACCTGCTAAGCAAATGATGGTTAACATTAAAACAAAGTAACATTACAGTACAACAGTAAGACCTTACCATACCTGCAAAGCAAATACCAAAACAAAACCTAGTAAAAAAATAAAACATTTTTTTTTAACGCAACCTGTGCCTAAAATATATGTATGCCGAAGCATGGGGGCATCCTCCCGCAAAAAAGTTATGCCGCGTACACACGGTCGGACTTTTCCAGGGGCAAGCCTCCGTCGGAATTTCGACCGTATGTACGTGGCATTAGGAGCAAAATCGCTCCTCCGCCCCTGCTGCCCCCATGCTTCGGCATATATGCTCTTTTTTTTTTTAACTGTGGTGGTGAAATCACCTCCTACAGCACTGGAGTCAAGGCTTTATGTATCGTGGGAGCAAACGCTGTTGCTGTCAAGATAAACAATTCTGCGCTGCAATTGAATGGCGCACCTGAAAACAAAAAATTACATACCTGAAAAGCAAGCATGATAAAACATTGCAGAATAGAATACAGTAAAAAAGAGCAGAACAATAGAGAGAAAATAGAGAGAGAGAGAACAATAAAACGACAATTTTTTTTTTTTTTTTTTTTTTGTGTTTTGTTTTTTCCTTTTTTTTTTTTTTTTTCTTTTTTACACTTTTTTTTGTAACTTTAACAACTGTAATGGTTCGGGTCTCTCAAAATGCGATGGCATCTATGGAGACCCTGTGTAAGTGTGTCCTAGTCTGTGAAATACTGTACCCTACGCTAAAACTTCACTTTTGAGTGGTAGCGTTCAAAACATTCACCAAGGCAAAGACCAGGTTTGTCAGGACAGAGTGGACAAAAACAACGGGTGTCACGCCTAAATCCGCTCTTGCTACAGACACGACATCTTTTTTGGGGGGTTTGTTGGGTAGGGGTGCTCTTGAGGGCATACGGATAATGCATCTCATGCAGCCGGCTTACTGCATTTGGTAGGGGATGGTGAGGTGCAGAACCGCCTGGATACAGGAGTTCTGTGACTATCTCGATCTGGAATTTTAGAAGAGATAAAGTCCCACCTGAAGCTCTGTATAGCACATGAGCGTTCAGCAAAGCCAATTGGAATAAGGATAGAGACACTTTTTTGTACCAGCATCTCGCCTTACGGTCAATTAGATATGGCGCCAACAACTGGTCGTTGAGGTCCACCCCTCCCATATTTTTGTTATATTCGTGGACACAGAGGGGTTTCTCCACAACACCAGTCGCCGTGCGAATTTGGACTGTCGTGTTTGCATGAAGGGAGGTAAGAAGGAAAACATTCTTATTGTCCCTCCACTTCATAGCGAGCAAGTTATTACACTTTACGCAGGCTCTCTCCCCCAGCCTAAGACGGGCATCTACAAGCCGCTGGGGAAAGCCCCGGCGATTAGGTACTGCTTGAAAGACAAGCGGCCAGAAAATTTAATCAGGGACTCATCAACGCAGACAACTTGATTGGGAATAAAGAAGGCTGCAAAACATTCGTTGAAGTGGTTTATGAGGGGCCGAATTTTGTAGAGCCGGTCTTATTCAGGGTCTCCACGTGGACGACAAATTTCATTGTCGTTGAAGTGCATGAACCGCAAAATCTGCTTGTATCGTTTCCTGGGCATGGAGGCAGAGAACACAGGCATGTGGTCAATTGGGTGCGTGGACCAATAAGCACACAATGACGGGAATTTATGTGTGCCCATGTTGAGAGAAAGGTCTTAAATTCGGAAACCGTAATTGGTTTCCAATCTTTGGCAATGGAAGGCAACTGGGGGTTAGCGGCAATGAATTGACCAGCATATAAATTACTCTGGTCCACAATAGATCTATAGAGATCTTCCGTGAAAAACAGCAAATAAAAATCAATTGGCATAAAATCAGCTGTGTCCACCTGAATACCGGGTTGGGTAGTGAATGGGGGAAGTACGGGTTCTGCAGAAGTGGTGGGGACCCAATCAGGATAGGCAAATTCTGCAGGAAGGGCACTATGGGCACGACGGGCCTGCCTTTGTCTTCTTGGTGGCAGTGGGACACTACTTGTGCTTGCCACCTCGCCAGCTTGAACTGCACTTATGGGACTCGCCACGTCACCACGTGATACTGCAGTGCTGGATGTACGCCCAGGCTGTACTAGGCCGCTGGTGCTTGCCAATTCACCAGAAGGAATAGCGGCGCTAGTACTACTCTGCTCCATGATACGAGAGCCCTGCGGTTCTTGCTCCTCAACAACCTCAGAAGATCGGGATCGGGTACGCCTGACCTTAGCAGGGACCTCCCCTTCGTCGTCAGAGCTATCTGACGTGGAGCCGCTGACTTCACTGTCTTATATGGGAAGATATTCTGAGCCTGAATCTGACAGAAGCGTGACCTCCTTTTCACTATCTGTCATGCTCAGAATCTCGTAGGCCTCTTTACTAGTGTACCTTTGTCTTGCCATTTTGGGCTCTAAATTTAGGGGTACACTAGTAAGATTCACAGGTAAAAAAAAGCACCTGACTGTCAGCAAATGTATCAAACGCTTCAAAAAAAAACTGTTAGCGATCGCAGGGATCAGGACTGTCTCTGCGAACGCTGCAGTTATGTGTTTTGTGTTTGGTAAGTGACAGTGATCGATCGATACTGCACTTGGGTGGGCTGGGCTGGGCGGAGGGGCTAAACGCAGGTGCTAGCAGGTATCTGGGCTGATCCCGCTAACACTGCGTTTTTGGGAACCCTAAACCGCTGGGGACGCTAGTATAGATCTGATCAGATCAGATATTGATCTGTTCAGATACTATACCACTAAGGGAGGTGTATGCTTCACGCGTGAGTGTTAGCGTTACTGACACTAACCTAACGCTGCCTGGGGCGACGCAGACACTCTCTGGCGCTAAAACCTAATTGATATCAGCCGCCGGGCGATCAGGGGGTTAAACCTTTATTGGGTTATATACGGCGGGTGCCCTGATGCTATAAAAAGCAAACTAACCAACCAGCGTCACCCGTAAAACGTATATGGTGATCACTGGTGAAAGGGTTAACTATGGGCAATCAGGGGGTTAAAACCTTTATTAGGTTATATATGGGGGTACCTGACGCTATATAAAAACCTGACGGGGAACCTAAATAACGAAATAACTAACTGGCTAACCAGTGTCACCAGTAAAACTTATACGGTGATCACTGGTGAAAGGGTTAACTCTAGGGGCAATCAGGGGGTTAAAATAATATATGGGGGTACCTGACGCTATAAAAACCTGCGGCAAAACTAAAAATAAATAACTGGCTATCTAGGGCACCACCGGCACTAAATACAGCGTTCAGAAATACGATCGCTTAGTGACGCTGGCGTTAGGGGGTGAAAGGGTTACCTGGGGGGCGATCAAGGGGTTAAACCTTTATATGGGAGTGTTAGGGGGCTACCCTGGACCAAAAGGGGCATAAACCTAACTGCCCTGCAACTTTTTACTGTCACAAATGACACTGATTGCAGTGATCAGTAAAAGAAATGACCACTTCAAACGGTGCACTGTGACTGGGGGTACTGGGGGTGATCTGGGGGTGACTGGGGGTGAAAAGTGTGCCTACGTGTACTGGTGTCAGTGGGCTGTTGGTGCACTTACTGTGAGATGTCTTCTCTCCTCGCGCCGGATCGAAAAGACCGACACGAGGAGAGATGACATCACTTCCTCTGCCTGTGTTTACATTACACAGGCAGAGGAAGGTTTTCATTCGCCGGGAGCGATAGTGAGGGGGTGGCCGGAATCGAACGGCCGTCTCCTCATCCCGGATCGCTCCCAAACAAATAACCACCGCTCACTGTATAGAAGGGGGGTCCGATCGGACCCCCCAACTATATGAAGGCAGTCACGTACCGGCACATGATTGTGCCTGTCCGTGCCATTCTGCCGACGTATAATTACAGTGGGCGGTCGTTAAGTGGTTAAGTAGGGAGAAGAGGTGAAGCCGGGTGAGTCACCGGACTGTGACGGAGTTGGTCGAGATCTTGGTGGAGAGAAGAATATTACAGGAGTCTCGTGGAGAGATAAGGACATTACAGGACCCCCCCCCTGAGGGACCCCTCCCGGGGGCCAAAAGAGCAGGCTTGTCAGGATTGTGAGAATGGAAGAGGTGGACCAGCCGTGGGGCATAAACCTTGGAGGCGGGTTCCCAGGAGTCATCCTGTGGACCGTAGTTCTTCCAATGGATCAAATACTGTAAACGGTTTCTATATAGACGGGAGTCCAGGATCTGTGCGACTTTGTATTCCTCCTGACTGTTAACTTCAACCGGCGGTAGGGGGGCTGGAATACAACCTGGGAAGGTGTTGGGATGGTAGGGTTTTATCAGGGAGACGTGGAAAGTCGGATGAATACGTAAGGTGGATGGTAGTTTTAGTCTCACTGTCGCCGGGTTGATCACTGAGTGGATGGGGAAAGGACCAATGAATAATCCACTAAATTTGCGTGATGGAGTCTGCAAGTTGAGGTGTTTGGTGGATAGCCATACTAAATCTCTGATTTTGTATGTGGGTGGAGTTCTGTGGAGATCGTAGTAGGCCTTCTGTCTGCTCTGGGCTCTAGTGATGTTATCGCATAGGTGAGGAATAAGGTGTTGACAAAATCTTCAGCCGCTTGGTTGTTGGTAGGAATCTGCTGTGGGATGGAAACCATAGTTGGCATGAAAAGGTGAATAACCTGTGGTAGTACTGGTATTGTTATATGCAAACTCCGCTAGGAGAAGTAACTCATGCCAATTGTTTTGTAGGTGAGTGCAGTTACAACGGATATATTGTTCTAGACAGTGGTTTACCCTTTTGGTTTGCCCATTTGTTTGAGGATGGTAGGCAGTTAATAATCTGGTCAATCTGGAGTTTTAGACAGAGAGCTTTCCAGAATCTGGAGATGAACTGTGAACCTTGATCGGTCACAATTCTGGAAGAGATACCATGGAGTTTGAAAACATGCTGTATCAAGATCGCGGCCATCTCTTTAGAGTTTGGTAGTTTTGTGAGAGGCATGAAGTGAGACATTTTGGTAAGGTAGTCGACTGCGACTAGGATCGTGTTGTAACCGCCTGAGCGGGGTAATTCCACAATAAAGTAAAGTGAAACAGCCTGCCATGGTTTTTCGGGTATAGGGAGGGTTGTGAGGAGACCGAAAGGGGGTCGGGATTTGTGTGTTAAGAGCGGGCACAAGTCTCGCAGGAGGACACATACTCGTTTACTGACTCCTCCATCTTCGGGCACCAGAAGTGTCGGCGAAGGAGATCCAGGGTCCTGGTGATGCCGGGATGCCCAGCTAGGGGTGCATCATGAGTAAGTTGAAGAATTTGATGGTGTAGAGGAGTCGGGATGTACAGCTGGTTATTTTTGTAGAGGAACCCTTCTTCATCTGTTTCTAACTGCAGTGGGGTTTTTTCTGAGTTTAGGGCCTGCTGCAATTCCTCTTTGGGGGTCAAAATGGTGCATAAGATCTTCTGCTGTGGGATGATTTGGGAAATTCTGTCAGGTGTACATTGATGTTCCAGGCGAGATAGTGAATCAGCCTTTCCATTTTTGGAGCCAGGACGGTAGGTGATGACAAAGTGGAATCTATCGAAGAAGAGAGCCCAAGCATATCTGTCTGGAGGAGAGTGTTTTGTTACGTTGAATGTATTGAAGGTTTTGATGGTCGGAGTACACTATAAAGGGTAGTGAGGTACCCTCGAGTAGGTGTCTCCAAGTCTCCAGGGAGGATTTCACTGCTAGCAACTATTTTTCCCCTACTGGGTAATTGATCTCTGTGGGAGTGAGGGATCGGGAATGGTAGGCCACAGGGTGAAGCGGTCAATCAATGGACAATTTTTGGGATAGGATAGCCCCTAGGGCCAGATGGGAGGCATTGACCTTCAAGCTGTATTGTAGATTAGGGTCTGGTAAGCGTAGGATGGGAGCCGTAGTGAAGCGACATTTCAGGGTATCAAAGGCCTCCTGAGTTTGTGCGTTCCATGCATAGTTGGAGTGGATACTTGTTAGTTGGGTTAATGGTTTTACGACTAAGGAAAAATGTTTGATAAATTTGCGAAACTAAGGAATCTTTGAAGTGACTTCCTATTCAGGGGTCTAGGCCATTTTTGGATACAGGGAAAATGTTAAATGAACTAAGAAATGGACTTTAGGCGGCACATGAATAGATAGTGTAAAAAACTAGGGTATTTATTGTAGGAAAATAGTAAAAAAGTACATATAAACATTCAGAAATAACAGTCTATTGGTTCTTGATACAAGACTCAGGCTAATGCTCTAACAACGCTTCAAAAATGTACGACAACATAAATGCACTCGGATGTGAATGAGATACATATCCAGCAAACAGAGGCTAGTAGAACAGTAAACATATGAAGCAGGTGGCGTTAGCCATGGGTCCAGTGTATCAGATGTAGTCTTGAATTGCTCTACCAGTTTCGCGAATTAATGCTTCTTCAGGATAATAATAACAGGCCGAATGTGTTGCAAGGTGTAACACAAACCTGGGTAAAACTAAATTGGCTATTTGTCTGTAGCAAGTAGCCAATAATGGTAAAAATCACAGTAAACAACAGCTAGATGAACTGCTAGGCAAAGGCTGCTGGTAAGCAGCAACAGAGAATATCCTCCAAGACTTTGAGCCTATGAAATGCCAAGATAGGGGGAAAGAAAATGTGTATGCACCAGTATGGATGCTGGTGTATAGGCTGGGCAGAGAGTCTCTATCCACAGGGAGCCTATGGTAGTATAAATGGCCAGGCTGTAAGCCTGTACATTGAGTATGTTGACCAGTCTGGAGAGACCCTAGCAGTGTGCTGTTAATTTTTGGATTCAGTCTATCTTACCAGGATCCATCTGTACGCCATTCTCGGAAATTATGTAACCCAAGAATGCATCGGAGTTGGATTCGAAAGTGCACTTCTCTAATTTGACGTATAAATTATGTGTGCGTAACCTAGAGAGAACCCATCTGACATGCTTGTAATGGTCTGTGATGTTGTCTGAGTATATAAGGATCTCGTCTAGATATACTACTAGACAAACATCGAGGAGATCCCTGAAAATATCGTTCATGAGGAACTGGAAAGTGGCAGGAGCGTTGCACAGCCCAAAGGGCATGACCAGGTACTTGTACAGGCCGTAACGGGTGCGGAAAGCGGTCTTCCATTCATCCCCCTGACGAATTTTGACCAGATTATACGCGCCCTTTAAATCAAGTTTGATGAACAACTTTGCAGTTTGCAAACGTTCCAATAATTATGGGATGAGAGGAAGGGGGTATATGTTTTTTACCGTGATCTTGTTCAATTCTCTATAATCGATGATGGGTTGTAGGCTTTGATTCTTGTTCCGGATGAAAAACATGCCGGCTGCGGCGGGTGAAGTGGACGGTCTTATGAAACCGTTCTTCAAATTTTCTTCTATGTATTCCTTTAGATGGGCCAATTCAGGCTGTGATAAGGAATAGATATGCCCAAAAGGGATTTTGCTGCCAGGGAGTAAGTCAATTGGGAAATTGTATGGTCTATGTGGGGGTAGTAGCTCGGCATTTTTTTTTGCTGAAGACATCAGCAAAGTCTTGGTATGCCATAGGTACCAGGTTGACTTCCGCTGGGGACAGTGACTCTGCCTGTGATAAAGAAGTCTCTTTGAAACATGTCTCCTGGCAATATTGAGAAGTGAGGAGCACGCTCCTGTCTTCCCAACGTAGTGAGTGTTTGTGGGTATGCAGCCAGGGTAGACCTAGGATGAGGGGAAAATGGGGAGACGGTATCACATCTAAGCAGATGTATTCTATATGAGTAGAATCTGTCACCTTAAGCAGAGGTTGTGATTGTGTAGTGATGGGACCGGAGGTTACGGTAGTTCTGTCAATAAGTCTAAGAGAGACAGGTTTGCATTTAGTGGATACAGGAATTTTATTGGTTTTAACAATATGCAAGTCTATGAAGTTCCCACTCGCTCCTGTGTCAATCATAGCCTCAAGAGTAATTTGGGTTTTGTCCCACTGCAGAGAGACAAGAATTTTGAAATAGTTAGAATCTGGTAAGTGGGGGTTTATTAGCTTGCAGAGGTATGTTGATTTACCATTTTTTTTTTTCCTTTTTGAGTATGGGGCAGTCTTCAGCGATGTGGTGTGGCGCGCCACAATACATACAGAGCTGAAGGGACCTTCGCCTAGACCTCTGTGCTGGGCTAAGTGGTCCCCTAATTACACCAATTTCTATGGGTTCCACAGGCTCGGCAGTATGGTTTGAAGGAACCGAATAGGTGACCCCTGAGAGTCTCTCAGCTTTCCGTTCCCGCATTCTCCTATCAATGGAAATTCTAATGTAGAGGGTATTACAGTGCGGGCTAACTCGTCCTTCAAGGTTTCTGATAAGCCGAGCCGGAATAGATTTTTTAGGGTGATCTGGTTCCACTCGGACTGAGTGGCCCACCATTTAAATTGGGTGATGTAATCTTTGACAGTGTGTTTTACCCTGTCACAGGGCACATAAGGGAGACACCGTGGAGATTTGTTTGCTGGGGTCATTGTATAGAAGATCCATGGTGGCACTGAAATCGCTGAAGGAGTTTAGGATTGGATCGTCTTTCTCTATGAAAGTATTAGCCCATGCTCAGGGTTCCTCTCTAAGGTAGGAGATGGCGGTGCAAACTTTTGTTCTATTGGTGGCATAAGTGTGTGGCTTAATGTCAAACAATAGTTTACAGGCGTTAATGTATTCCCTGTAGTTTCTCCTATCACCCGAGAAGATGTCTGGTGGGCTTATTTTTGGTTCAGGAGTGTTGGGGTGTGTAACCCGAGTAGGGAGTCTTTCAGTGATATATGACTTGAGATTTTGGTTCCCTGTTGAAAGGTTGGTGACCATCTGCGAAAGTGCGTCAAGTCTCTGATTGAACACTGCCATGTGGTTAACTACCTCCGATGGATCCATTTTACTCTATTTGGTAGCGGGGTTTGTGCTATCTGTAACACTTCAGGCAATGTTACTATAAAGTTTGGTGTGGATCACAGCTTCGGAGGTATATATGATATACTTAACAGTTAACTATAAGTAGGCAGAAATCAGATAGGGAGACTCATATAATTTGGGAATACTGGTGGTTTTATTTAGTTTGGTAGTACACGGTCATAACATGGAGTTCCAGAGGAAACTTAAGTGAAGTAGCAGTACACAGGATAATAGGTTATAGTATACAGAGGAATTCTTGCTGTGAGAGGACTGGGGCTCTGTCCGGCCCAAAAGCTGGAAGTTGGAGGGGCTCTGACCGGCCCAATAGTGAGGAGGTAGCCGGGCTCTATTCAGCTCAATAGTGAGATGGAAGTCGGGGCTCTATTTGGCCCAATAATGAGATGGAAGCCGGGGCTCTATCCGGCCCAATAGTGAGATGGAAGTCGGGGCTCTATACGGCCCAATAGTGAGATGGAAGTCGGGGCTCTATCCGGCCCAATAGTGAGATGGAAGTAGGTACTCTATCCGGTCCAATAGTGAGATGGAAGTAGGGGCTCTATCCGGCCCAATAGTGAGATGGAAGTAGGGGCTCTGTCCGGCCCAATAGTGAAGGAAGACGGTCATCAGCTACTGGAGCTATTTACCTGGTGTCAGGCTCCTAGCACGAACACCAAGCAAAGGGTGTTGGCTGTTTAAGTAGGGAGAAGAGGGGGAGCCGGGTGATGTCGCTGTGAGTGACGGACTGTGACAGAGTTGGTTGAGATCTCGGAGCCCCGGTGGAGAGATAAGAATATTACAGGAGTCTCGGTGGAGAGATAAGGACATTACAGATCCTCGCCCTGGCTCACTGCCTGGCTAACCCTGTGCCTAAAGTGGTCGACACACCCTCAGGCACTTGCTACCCATAACAGTTGGATGGTCCCCCTGCTGTACAGCCGCTATGACCGGCTCCAAAAAGGATTATGAAGTCACCCCAGACTCCCAAAATGGTGCTGCTGCCCTGTCACAGAGGGCACCTCGTGGAGCAGAGAAGAGCTAGGACAAGGAGCCCCATGACCTCCAAACATGGAGGAGCAAAGACAAAAGGTAAAGAGGGCACTAGGGTTATGCTTTACTATGCTCAGAAGCTGCCTTTGCCTTGTGCCCAACCTAATAACACTGAGGGCAATGCTGCTGACATGCTAGAGGAGGGGGGCAGCCTGGCAGAGCAGAGGCCATGCGGATAGAGCAAGGTGCCCAGTCACAGGATGAACAGGAGGGGGATAATACAGAACAAGAACAACCCACACTCTGGGAAATCCTGAAAGCAGGGAGCTTATCTGAAGATGTTGAATTGATTAGACTGGACCAACTGCCACAGAAAGTCGCAGTAGCGACCTGGAAGACAAGCTACCTTCTCTTATGTGGGACTCACAGACCACTAAGCAGTTGGCTGGTGCTAACAGTCTGTGCATGGAAGACCTGAAAAACCAAATGAGACGTAACATTGTGCGCATTGTGGGCCTCCCAGAGAAAACAGAGGGACACAACCTCACAAAATGTATTAAATGCTTGCTCCCTGATCTTTTTTTGGCAAAGATGCCTTTTCATTGGAGTGGGCTCACTGCACACTTACCAGGTCCCTGCTGTTTGGTAACCCACCCAGGCCTGTGCTGACCTGCTTGCTTAATTATCGGGACAGGGAAGCCATACTGTGTCTGGCGCGCGGAGGACGTAACATTCAATACAATGGTGTCAGTCCAGAAACGCTTGCAGGCCTGCAAGCAACTTATGCCATGTTGTACCCAGCCAGGCTCCATATTCTATCTGGTGGGCAGGCTCACTTTTTTGACTCTGTGTCATGTGCCTCAGATTGGATTGATCTGCAATGCCACCCCGCTGCTGATTGAAACTGTTCCTATATGCTGGTTGCTGTCCTTAGCTGCTGGATACCAATGTGCATCACATTTTAAAGAATGACCCTCCTTTCTGTCTCCCTTCTTCTGGATGACTAGTTTAACTTCAGGAGGTGTGCTGGAAAGGAACAGTGCCTGTTCCCCTTACTAGATCACACAAGGAATACAAAAGTGGTAAAGTTCATTGCGGTTTTCTTTCCTGTGTGCATGGATGATACACTTTGTTTTGCATATACTGTGGTGGCAATAGATTTGCTTGTTGCAATTAATATTGCCCTAATTTACAGTATATCTATTATCTGGATCTTAGAAAAAATATATATTTTTCATGGTTTCTGCTGGCGTAGTTGTGCCTAACATTTTTTATTCTGCTGCAATCTTCTGTTTAGCTGAGACTGTCTACTGCAGACTATACTACAGGTCCTGCTCTGGCTATACTGGTATTAGTGCTCGCTGCCTAACTTACAGTGTCCCGCATTCCTCTGCCCTTCCGTCCATACCTGTGATGTCTGTTCATTATTATTCCTGGTGTCTTAACTTTATTGATTATACCAACATGACAGACATGGCTATTATATCTTGGAATGTGCATGCCTAAGGGACCCTCAGAAGAGATCCATGATCTCAGCAACTATTCATACACATCACCTGGGTATCTATGGCCTTCCATAAACTCACCTCACTGTGAACGATGTGTTGTATATTCAATATGTTTGGTTTTGTCAGTCCTATCACTCCACTCCTAGTTTTTGAGGAGGGTGATCGGCTGTAACGAGACAGGTATGCACCTCCACATATGGTGGGACTGTCCCATAGTACAAGCCTTCTGGTCAGAGATTTTCTCAATCCTGGCGAATATATTTGCTACCTCTCTACCACTGGAACCAACAGTGGCTCTCCTGAACAACAAACCTATGACTCTGACTCATCGGCAATTCAAACTACTGCTATAAGTCACTACTGCTGCCAAGCAGACCATAGCAAAAGCTTGGAAAACCCCCACCATGAGTATACAAGCGGCACAAAATAGAATCACCCAGGCTATGATCCACGCTAAGATGGAGGCAACATTGCCAGACAAAATCCCGACATTCAAGAGGCTCTGGAACCGTTGGGTGACCCACTTCTTACCCCCTGGTTTTGACGAGACCTTGTTGCACCCATAACCAAAGTGACTTGCTTCCGCCGACCCATCCTCTAAGCTGGCAACCACACCCCTAACCCTCTCCCTTCTCTCTCCCCCTCCCCCTCTCTTTTTTTTTTTCCTTTTCCCCCATTTCTAGTTTATTTTTTGAATGGCCACTCGGCCCACATGATCCTTACTGAATTTTATTCACTAACACATTGTACCTGCTTTGCACATAATATTCCTATGTAATAACGTGTGCATTTACTCTGGAGAATACTGTTCAATCCTCTCACACCTTTTTTGAATAAGTACCTTGATAGTTGGGCACATTCTCTCCCCCCGCGGCACAGATTGCTTCCATACGGGGTGTCAGGGGGGGGGGGTCTTGATAATGCACCACACTTCAAGTTCAGCTTCTGGATTTGCTCATATTGACTACATATGTTGATTATTTTTGCCTTGTTATTTGCACCTCATAGCAAATTTGTTTAGAAGATCCTAATTTATACCTGATAAAGTTCACTTTGTTAATGTAACCTCTGTAAAAAAAAAAGAAAAAAAAAAGATGTCCAGCCTCCTGTGTTGGACCCAAGCCATCTCCCCCCCATGACATTACATTTGCAGGTAAAAGAGCAAGGTGTATAACAGCAAAGATAGCAGTGTAGTAAGCTACCAAGGACCTCAGCAGGTTGGAACTTGAAGATGTAGACTCAAAGGAAGGCGCAGAGACTTTGGACTTTGGATTTTGAGAAGTCTCTCCTTGGGGTGAAGGTGAGGGAGTTTGTGTCAGTGTAGGCTCTATAATAGTTAACTATAGGAGCAAGCCGGCGAAATTACATCAATAGTACAGCCAGACATTGTGAAGCCAATTCTGCACAGCAGAAAATGTTTCATGGTCGGTGGTCAATTCCTTGATTCATTCAATTGTTGCCAATTTGAGATTGTGAGGACTAACTCCAGAATTATTGTGACTTGAAATAGTTTATTTGGACCAAGCTGGTCCATGCTAATTATTTGCTTTACTAACAGAAGCACCTGCTTTTTTGTACTGCATAAACTGTGTGTATCATCAGGTACGTACGGTATAACAGTGCTGTGTTTCGGCTAGTGGTATGAAGACTTTCCATCACGCTTCTGGAATAAAATTTAGTTGGGCTGAGCACTGTTCAGCTGTTCACAGGAAGTCTTGTATTTTGACTAAATACATGTCTTGGTCTGTTTTGGCTGAGGTAAAGAGACAGACAAATGAGATCATGATCTCCACCTCAGGCAATCAAAGGAAGCTTTGTATTAATTGATGTAATACAATTCTTCCTGTAAATGCCTGAGCAGCACTCGGCATGACTTGATTTTGTTCTGGGAGTGTGACAGGAAGTCCCAGTATCACTGTTGTAACACAGTGCTGTATATGTAGCACTACCCCTGTAGGAGCTGCTGGTTAGTTTTGGTCTGCCGTTATCCCACTGTTCTCCGTGTTGGCTCAAAGTCTAGGGTTAAAGTTGCATAACACACAGTTGCCAGTCACTGAGTCTTTTCCAATGCTTCTTTTATTAATCACAACATTAGCAGAATGAGGGATAGAGGATTAGGGGGAGTTCAGGTACCTGATGCAGATCACTGAGAAAACTCCTGGAGACATGTACACTCGCTGTCTTTGGATCTTGCTCACCCGGATAGGCCCCTCTCACCAACCTAGCAGCCGGGATGATGCACAGACAAATGAAAAGTCTCTGCCACAGACTTGGTAATCAGAATTTTCAAAGTTCAAGCACAACTGCACAGTATAAGAAAGTCCTTTAAGCCGACCCGGCAATACTGTGAGGCAGATTGGTTGAAATGCATTCTCCAATTGAGGCCCCCAGGCTCCTCTCGAGATACCAGTCTTCTGCTGCATATTCTCCAAGATGAGTCCTCCCCTGGTTCCTTCAACTGCTCGGCTTCTTCTCGCAGGACAGACAGCACAGGACCACCCTCGAACCAGTAGGCCCCAGATAGCTTCTGGGCCTACCTCCAGTAACGAAACCTCGGGCCAGCAGGCCCCGAGGCAGAAGAGGAGTTGTCACATACCTCCGCCCAGGGTGGCCACAAGGTGAGAGAGAGAGAGACTCCAAAAATTGTGTCCGTCCCTTAAGTACCCTCTCCCAGCATGCTCAGCGGTATCAACCTCCCGCTAGGTTGCCTCTGGGAAAGAACACCCAATTTGTCTTGGCTTGTTGTACCTTCCAACACGAACCAGAGGTGGCAGCGACACCTGCTGGTAACCGCGGGAAATGCACCCAACTCAGCCAAGGCTGGAACATAGGCCAATTTAGCCAAAACATGGAATCTGAACTAACCACAGTTCAGACATCCAACTAAATTTAGATCATAGCGCCTGGTTAACAGGAGCAGGGTGCTACATATATAGTTTTAGTTCTCACAGCAGGCACGTGTTAGTGCTCTATTTATACAAAAAGTCTCAACATTTGTGCAAGCATAACAAATACTTATAATATTTGTAATATGTGTGTACTAGTTTTCTTGTTGCCTTTCACAAGGTGAATGTCACATCCCCCAACATTTGGTCTTAATAGCTATAAGGACATTTGACCATTTGAGTTAACATTTACCAATAGAGAAAACAGCCTAGCCATGTAGGCTAAGAACAATTTGACCAGCAGGGGAAATAATACAAGGGAGACTTCTGCACTGTGTAGTCTATGGAGAATCTGTAACACAATATTACAAATGTTATGTGTACTATTTTATACACTTGCATAAAAGTTGAGACATTTCCAAACAACATTATTTTATACATAGAGCTCTTAGTGAATCAAACAGTTTGTTTTGACCAGCAAGACTGTTATAGAAAATATGAAGCACCTGCTGAGTAGGGAAAAAAAAAAAAGGCAGACTATTCATGTACAATTGTACCTGACAAAAAAATGAAAAAACTAAATATAATATTTAAAATTATATACAAAATCGTTCATCCGAGCTAATCCAGAGATCGGGGGACTGAGTTCAGGCACTCTGACTAAAAAGATCAGCATGTATGCAGATGACACAGTGTTATACCTGGCAGACTCGGGCCCCTCTCTACACGAGGCTCTCCAAACAATTGAACGGACTAAAAATCAACTGGGGGAAATCCCAAATTCTTCACTTGACAGCTTCCCACCGACTGAATTTCAAGACAGTTTACCCCTGAAACATTTTAAATCCCTTGAGGCCCTTCTCAAACCTTTTGTGTGGGGAAACAACAGACACAAATTAGCTTGGCAGGTGCTTAAAAACCCCACAGACCTGGGGGCACCGCCCTCCCTGATTTTACTATTCTACTATATTGTGTCACAATTATCCCAACTGTACCATATTGACAAGACGGACAAGGAGCGGTTTCTTCAGCTGCTCTGCCCGAGGTGGGCTTGGCGCACTGAGGACTCAATCTACACGCTGGTGATGGGCTCTAGTGATGCGGGACAGGGGGACGGCAGACAGACTCTGCTATACCACTACATACGCATATGGGACCTAGCTTCTACCAAGCTAGGGATACCAATCTATAATGACTGCACTCCACTATGGCATAATAAAACTTTGTCAGAATTTCTGCAACTGCCTGATGCAGACCTCTGGTCTAACCATGGTATTCTTTACATGCAACTGTTTGCTGACGGAACCCTCAAAACTTTCCCCGCGCTTGGCGAAGAATTCTCACTCCACAGATGCATGCTCTTTTGATTCTTGCACGTGAGACACGCGACCCGGGCTCAGTTTTTGGAGTCCACCCTGCAGTCTGCCCCTAATCCACTCATGGCTATAATCAAAAGTACTGACCCCAGCAAATTAACATCGGCCTTCTACGGTATGCTCACTACAGGGGCGGATCCAGAGTCTTTTCTCGGGAGGGGCACTGCCAAAAAATTATTTTTTTGTGGGAAATTTATCGGGGAAATGGTTGGTGTCGGTGCTTCAATCATCCCGGCACCATGGTTGTTATGGTGTCAGGATGATTGAAGCGCATTATTTCTATTATTACATTGTAATATGAAATTAAATAGTTCAATGCAGAATCAGTGGGAGCCCCGAGTGTGTCACTTGCCACCGCCGCCTGCAATTAGTGGGAGCCCTGAGCGTGTCACTTGCCACACGTTGTGGATTGTCACTTGCCACGTCACCTGCCACATCTTGTGGATTGTCACTTGCCACACCTTGTAGATTGTCACTTCCCACATCACCTGCCACACTTTGCGGATTGTCACTTGCCACGTCACCTGCCACACCTTGCTGATTGTCACTTGCCTGCCACCAGATGCAGATTGTCATTTGCCACGTCACCTGACACAATTTGCGGATTGTCACTTGCCACGTCGCCTGCCACACCTTGCGGATTGTCACTAACTTGCCTGCTAAGGTGTAGTTTTGGTTGTCTCTTGCTGTGTCCCAGACTCCCAGAGTCAGGCAGCAGAGAGATAATGTAATCTCTCTGCTGCCTGCACAGTGAGGGCGGAAGTCACTGCAGGAATGCAGGGCAGGCACGGGCGGTGAGAGATGATCTCATCTCTCTGCTCCCGGCTAGCTGATTGGCCAGCTGCCACACTGTGCCTGCTCTCTCACTCTCACCTGCGCTGCCAACACACTGAGCAGCACGGTCTGCCCACGAACCGCGCCGCCCCCGACAACAAACCGCGCCGCAAGCGGAGCCGCCCGCTTTCTTACCCGTCTGTGGAGCCGCACGCTATTGCACCTGCCCGCAGAGCGGCCTGACGTGACTCACTGACGTCACTCGTTGCTAGACGCCAAGCGGCCCAGGTGTTAGCAGTGAGTGCAGGGAAGAGGCTCCACCCACCTCCTCCTCCGCTCCTGGTATCGTGTCAGTGCGCCACGTAACTACATTAGACGAGTCTCTCTCTCAGCGCCGCTGATCGGCTGATGTGAGAAACTGAGAGAGAGACTCAGAGAGGCAGCGGCAGCCGCAGAACAAGTACTGTATATAATCGAGTATAAGCCGACCCGAATATAAGCCGAGGCACCTAATTTTACCCCAAAAAACTGGGAAAACTTATTGACTCAAGTATAAGCCTAGGGTGTCCTAGGCTTATACTTGCCTCACTTTGCCTCACTGTGCCCATGCCTCACTGTGCCTCACTGTGCCCATGCCTCACTGTGCCCATGGCTAGACTGATGTTTAACATGGAAGTCTATGGAAGGAGTGCCCGGCTTTGAAAAATCGGTTCTCACAGACACCAAACTTTTCAAACTTATAGAGGAGACATGGAGCTACATGTGTGCCAAGTTTGGGGTCCAGAGGACCTACGACCGGCCGGTACCGGGTCCGCAAAATCACCGGAGAAATTACCGTTTAACATTGGAGTCTATGGGAGGGGTGCCCGGATTTAAAAAATCAGTGCTCCCCGGCCGTAGGTCCCCCAGACACCAAACTTTGCACACTTGTAGAAGAGACATTGGGCTACATGTGTGCCAAGTTTGGGGTCCAGGGGCCCTACGGCCGGCCAGTACCGGGTCCCCAAAGTTCGAGAGATCAGGCGCAAAAAAAAAAAAACAGAGCAAGCAAGTGAGTGTGACAGATGGTCTCGGGGGGGGGGGGGGGCAATTGCCCTGTTGCCCCCCCCCCTGGATCCGCCACTGGCTCACTACCCCTGTTGCCACCAAATTGTCATATAAACTCAAACCTAGATGGGAGTGAGTGATAGGCCCCTTGGAGGATGAGGAATGAGAGGAGGCTCTAGAATCGTGCAAGGCTGTCTCACCCAAGCTCTCCGACAGATTGACTCAAATTTATATTATCCTTCAGGCATATCTCACCCCCCTTCGGGTTGCCAGAAATAGAAGCACCCAATCTACCCTTTGTCAGATGTGTGGGAGGGAGGTGGGTACGTTCTTTCACTTCTTCCGGATACTATAGACAAATACACAAAGATGTTCCTGCATGAGACCTTGTTCTCGGTGCAGAAGGTTATTGCCCGGCAGTGGATGCGACCCGTACCCCCTAAGTTGGTGGAGTGGAAAGTGGAGGTCAATAATAATTTTCCGTATAAAAAAGGTCATGTATATTAACACAGAATTCCCAACCAAATACAACAAAATATGGGATTGTTGGCAACAAGACTCAGATTCTTGCATGTAAGGCACCTTGGGTCTGTGTTGTCAGAAGGGTGGCTTGCCCCTAGCTGGGTATATTGTTACAGGTCTAGACGACCTTCATAGTCGTCACCAGATACTGCTCTTTCTTTTTCTGTTATTCTTTCCATATGTTTGTTATTCATGACACCAGATTTGAACTGTCTGTATTCTGATTACTGTACACCCTCATGTTATCATTGACACTTTGGATGTATGTAATAACTTGTATGCACTTTTTGTCATAATAAATTTGGTTTAAAAAAAAAAATAATTATATACAAAACCAAAATGGTTATGAGCACACGCACAAATGCATTGAATTTAACTGTTTTACCTTTATTTGCTTCATTTTAATGTTATGAGGAATGAGTCTGAATAGTGTGATTCACTGTTTTAATTTGTGCATTTTTTTTTTCTAATTCTCTTATAATACACTGATTTTAAGTATTTTGTACTTCCCTTTCAGATTGTCTTTGGGTCAATTGTCCTCCTTATGCTTTGGCTTCCTATTCGTATTATAAAGCAATTGCTGCCTAAATTTTTACCTTATAATGTGATGCTGTACAGGTCAGTATATTTAGTATATGTCTTGGTAAATGTTTTAATACTCTTAAAAGCAGAACAAAACCCATTGATTTAAAGTTGTTGTAAACCTGAGACCAGAAATATTAACAAAACATATCCCTCTATAGTGTGTACATGCCTCAATCCAGAGCACTAAGCGCCATTTCTGTCTGCTGCCTCGTTCCTCTGCTATCTGCATGAGTCACTTCTGTTAAGTTGTCCTGACACCAAGAGGTGAAAAATTGACAGGAGAGGGAGCTCCAGCACACAGCATGTGATTGGCAGCCTCAGCTTTGTTCCTGTGTGATGGGGGCTGTGTTCTTTCCATCCAGTCAGCTCTCACTGAGCTGTGCAGAGTGTAACTTAATTTATTCATGTACAACCTTTATCCCAAGAAAATAAAAATAAAATAACTGTTGCTGTAACTGATTATAATGTGTGAGCTGGAGTTTGGCTTCAATTTGTTATTGTATTCAAATGTGCTAATACAAATCCAATTCCCAAGAAAGTTGGGATGCTGGGTAAAACCTACATACAAATAGAATGCAACAACTTGCAAATTTCATAAACTCATTGTATTCACAATAGAAAACATATCAGATGTTTAAACTGAGAAACTGTACCATTTTAAAAATAAAATAAGGTTATTTTGAAATTGATGGCAGCAACACATCTCAAAAAAGCTGGGACAGGGCCATGTGTAGCATCCCCCCTCAGTAAATATCTAGAAATTAACCTGTTATATTAGTTGTTTCTCTATTTTAAAAAAAGCAGCTGTTTGTTTTTTTGGCTCCCTGCTATGTTAGCTGCCTGCTATACTTGCTACCTGCTATACTTGCTGCCCGCTATATCAGCGGCCTACTCTACTTATAATCTGCTATATCAGACATTTGCTATGCAAGCTGCTTGTCAGTTATATCTGCTGCCTACTATATTGGTTGTTCACTCTGGCTGCATCCCTGCTATCAAAGTGATCCATCTGATTTGCTCTTGGACTGACCTTAACTTCTTAGTTTGCTCATAGCAATATTACTTGTTGATTGCTAATTAGGGGTTTACTTCCAGCCTCACCCCTCTCTCTGGTATTTAGGTGGTATCTGTTTTTTTTTTTTTTTTTTACTCTCTCTGTAACCCCACCCCCCCATATTTATAAACCTTCATTTGTGGTGGGATGAGGGGAGCAGGGACAAAGAGAGTGTGAGGGGGGCGTGGCCTGGCACCGGACCAAAATGGCTGCTTGAACAGCGAGCTCCGACATCCAGGGCTAACACACAAGCTTCCATCAGCGAGACAGCCTTGACAAAAGCGCAAGGAGATGGCCGGGAGAAGCAGCTCTAACACCCGCTCCCAGGCGGACCCTCCCATGCAGCTCAGCCGGACTATTCCGGCGATATTCCGCTCCCAGCAGGCCTCTACCCAAGCCCCCAGCCACGATGCCGACAGTCAGATCAACCTGATCATGGGGGACATCCGAACACCGCCAGCTATGTCCCGCAGCCACCTTAATTCCTCAGCATGGCAGACCTACAACTAGTGGCGATGGATATAAAAAACACGCTAACCGCAGCAATCTCGGATCTGAAAGCTGATCTCAGGGTCGTGGCAGCACGTGTGGAGATGGTAGAATCGGCGGCCATGACACATGTTGCAGCAATAAAGCAGGTACAGCAAGTTACTGATAAACATGCCCAGCACCTCATTGGGATGCACCGCCATATTGAGGACCTTGACAATAGGGGCAGGAGGCGCAACTTGCGAATTAGGGGGATCCCTGAAACTATAGAAGGCCCCCAGTTACAACCAGCGGTATGGGGCAATATGTAATACACTCCTTGGCAGGCCTCCAGATGCTCCTATAGAGATGGAAAGATGTCACAGGGCCCTTAGGCCTAGAGGCCGGGAAGGTGAGCCACCTAGAGATACAGTCTGCTGTTTAGTAAGCTTCACACAAAAGGAAGATATACTAAGATTAGCCCACAACCATGGGCAGCTGCAGCATGAAGGCTCTCCCATACAAATCTACCAAGATTTATCTGCCATCACGCTCCAGCATAGAAGAGAGCTCCGTCCCCTTCTCACCGCTCTACAGGACAGACATATTGTGTATCACTGGAAGTTCCCTTTCTGCTTATCTGTGACAGCTGGAAATCGCACAGCCTTCTTGCGTACGCCAGCGGATTTACAGGCATTCTGTAACACCCTGGGCATCCCTGTGATTACGGTACCAGAGTGGTACAGCTCCTTCATGCAACCTGATCCCTGGATTGCTACACAGCAAGAGATGACCCCCGCTCGCAACGCCACCGCCAAAGGCACCCACTGATCTGCCTCCATTTCACAGAGAAGAGGCCCAGATGACATCACTGACTGTGACCCTAGATCCTCGCCCTCATCTGCTCGTCGGAAGATGGATCACTGAGCCCAAGTCGGCTGAATATGTGAGTTAACACCTAAAAAGGTGGTTCTGATGGCCCACACTATAGTGCTCCAGAGTCCAGATGTGATGTCCTCTCCTTTACACTGATTAAAGTTTGCATTTCATTCTCTTTCCAAACACATCATCTAGCCAACACTGTAATAACATTTATGGAATAAAAACAGGCATCTCTCTAAATTATTGTAACCCTGTATCTTCGCAAAGCATTGTATATAGTGGGCGAACGATGTGTCTGTAACGAACGATTACTGGGCCAAACCAAGTTTTAACGATGACATTTTGTAAGGTAAAATAGTAAAATGCAACAAAATGGAGCAACATGCAAGTTCTGAAATACAATAATAGGAACACAGGAAAAGTACTTACTTTTTTCTAGCATTCTCTTAATGCTCCTTAACTGCTCCGGCTCCCTCAGTTTGAGGTCAGACCACCTCTTTCTGAGCTGCTCTTTTGATTGTTTCACCCCGAAATTCTTCTTCAGACTTTTCACTACTTTCTTCATTATTTTGGACTTCCTTAGATTAGGGTGGGTATACGGCCCATGTTTTGCATCATAATCCGACTTTAGCAATATGTCCGCCATCTCCACGTAAGACATATTAGATGCCTTGAATCTCCTTGATCGTTACGTTTCACGGTCTGGGCTGCTCTCCTCCTCGTTATTTGATGAATTAGCAGACACCTGCTGTGACTCCGCCATATCTGTCTGCGCGCCGAAAAAGAAGGGGTGGGGAAAAGTTGATACTGTGAACGTCATGGGCGGGCGACGTGTGTGGAGTTTCACGCATGCGTGGTGTATATAAAGCAAACACACATGTGACGATACTACGTTCGGTGTGCAGAGAGAGGAGGAAAAGTGACGGACGTAAGAACGAAGGTATGTGATTTTTATACTTTGTGAAATCGGTGCCCTATACTGCCTAGAGATTGTTGGAGGATATATATCGGGAATCAGATTTACAGGAGGTTAGACTGTGTGACTGACATTACTTTTTTTGTCTTGTGTTTTGGCTTGCAGACCCAAAATGAATGCTTTCATCAGCGATAGGGAATTCCTGGGTGAATTTATAGACCGGGTAATGGAGCTGCCCGCTCTGTGGGAGACCAAAAACCCCATTCACTGGAAAAAAGGTGTGAGGAAAGCAGCGCAGGAGAGCCTGCTCCCATTTGTGCATACCAGGGTACCCACAGCAACCACACAACAGGTGGACAGTAAAATTGGGAGCTTGAGAGGCACATACAGGACTGAGCGCTTTAGGGTCCTGGCTTCTCAGAGGTCAGGAGCAGAATCAGCTGATGTATATGTCCCGAATTTGTGGTACTACAGCAGGATGTCCTTTCTGAATGACCACCTTGAGGCAAGGCCATCACTGTCCAGTCTTCCCCCCAGACTTCCCTGCAGCCAACCTGAGCCTTCTCTGGAGCAAGAGGAGGCAGCCATCCTGGAAGAACCTGATTTGGACATCTGGAGCCAGGTATAGTATTTTCTCAAAATGTATTGTGAGAAAATTAATGCATGAAAAGATATTAAGATAATATGTAAATCCCCCCAAAAATTGGGACCAAAAAGTGATCTCAATATCAATAGACAGTAGTGGGCCCAAAATTGGCGGAGAAGAATGAAAACTGATGGGGTCATAATAATAGTCTTTTCTATTGATTTTACATTCAATTTGCAACAGTCATGAGCTATAATTTGTGTGTAAAAGATGAACCAAAAACTAAAACTATGTCCCTTTTTCATACACAGGATGACATCAGCCAGGAGGAGGGTCTGGAAAGTGTCAGGCAGGAGGAGGCAGGGCCCACTGTGAGCCAGGAGGTGGCACACAGGAGGTGGCTGGGCCAAGTAGCAGGACCAGATCTCAGGTGCCTCCCATCCGCCTTCCTAAAAGATCCAGGAGGGACAGGAGCACAAGCGAGGCAGCAATGGCCCTGATTAGAGAGGCACATGCCACCCTCCAGGAGCCCACATCCCCTGAAGAGGCAATTGCCGGCCTAGTTGGGGCCAAATTCCAGGTGATGAGCATGGAACAACGCCTCCTATGTGAGCCCCTGCTGATCTCCTTGCTGAACAAGGGGGTGATGGGGAGAATTACCCCCAATACGGCCATATGTGAAGTTGCCCAGCTTTCTCAACCTCCTCCTCCTCCACCTTCTTCTTCTCCTCCACCTCCTTCTCCTCCTCCTGACACGAGTACACCTCCAGTGGCACAGCCTCCAGCCACACGCAGAAGGAAGGCTGCAGGGAAGGCTTCAGGGAAGGCTGCCAAGAAGACCAGGAAGTGATGGCCTTGCTTCAATGTGGTCTGACAGAAGGCAGCCTGTTGTAGTACCACAGACTTGGGACATGTACATCACCTGCTGCTGTTCCTGACCTCTGGGAGTCCAGCATCAGATTGTGCTCACAACTGTTGTGTTTCTCAAGCTCCCAATTTTATTGTCCACACAGGGTTGATGTGTGCTCTGGGGGCCCATGGATGCACAAATGACAGCAGGTTCTCCAGCGCTGCCTTCTATTTATTTTGTTATATACATGAATAAATGTTTTTTTTTTTTTTTTTTGACAGTTAATACTTGACTATGTGTTTTTATAATAATTATAAATTTAGCTTTGGAGTAGGCAGATCCATTTTGACAAATAAAATAAAAGGGACAGATAACACAAAAAAATCTCCTTGAAGGGGTAAACTTGACACAACAAAAATAATAAATAAAATAATGGAGATCACTATAAAATAAAGAATCATTTAAAATGAAGATCTGTATTCAAAATTTTAAAAATATAATTATTAAGGAGATCTTGCTCGATATAATACAGCTAAATATTCATGAGATCAGCATGAAAAAGGTTTAAAATAGTTAGTCAGAACTCTGTGTGAATATCAGCAGCAAAACAAGTTCTTTAGTTTTCATTATTGTAACATTCTAAAGAAGATTTCAATGTGCAACATTTAAACGATGCAATAATTTACAGCGGGACGAATGTGCTATCTCCATTACGAAGGCTTGTTTTACCAGAAGAAGCGCTCCCGTCTCATACTTGATTCTGAGCATGCGCGCTTTTTGAAGAGTCGGAAAAGCATACTCACAAACGGTTTTCTCGTCGCAAAACAGGCCGGCGAGAAACACGACGAGAAAATTGAGAATTCTGACAAGAAAGGTTCTCTATTTTTCTCGTCGAGATTCACGGCAGTTTTCTTGATGAAAAACCATACACACAAACAGTTTTCTCGGCAAGAAAGCTCTCTCCGCAGTTTTCTTGTCGTTTTTGGACGAGAAACTCGGTCGTGTGTACGAGGCTTCAGACTTGTGGTCTAGTATATCTGATGCTATGTGAATGCAATGCATTTTACATAGGGAAGACCAAACAAGAATTTTGGTGTCATATTGCCAAACATGTTTACAACATGCAGATTGGCAATCGATATCAATCCCTGGGTAGACACGTGGACTTTAAACACAATTATAAGATGCCAAAGATCTCATTTGTCACCATTGATCAGGTACACATACCGATCAGGGGCGGCAATTGGAATAAATCCCTTCTCCAGTGTGAGCAGAAGTGGATCTTAAGGCTACAAGCTACCACTTACCCAGGCCTGAATGAATCCATCTCATTTGTTCCTTTTCTAAAGGGTTTTGCATCAGGAAAAACACAATAAACAAATAGTGCAGGGGAAATATTCCTGTAAATTCAGGACCTTTCCCTTTGTTCTACACTATAATATTATTCCCTATTATTATGAAGTTATGTTTCTTAACTGCTGGGTTTACTGTCAATTTCTATTTTTGCTTTTTGTCCTTTGTATCTAATTTGTAATCATGTATTAATAGTACGTTAACCATTTTGGGCTCTGTAACAACATAATGGGGCAAACAACTGTATATAACTAATCTGGCCAATTTATTTTCAATCTGTCAATTTAACTTGTTTATTATTCTAATTCATTTAGGTGTCTGTCGTCTTTGGGGAATGTGTTTTCCGTTTGTGGCCTGTGCTGCCGATTCCTCGAGCACCCCGGGTCCGATCATGAGAGAGAGTGTATTTGGGGCCTTTGGGTTTCACCCCATGCCTCACGGCAGGCAGGGTTTTTTTTTTTCGAGCTCGGCCCCGGTTTATTCCTTTATGCTCCACAGTGACTATCTACATTTGGCCGCTAGAGGGAGCTCCTAGCCTGCCGGCGGCGTCCTGCGATCATTGCGGACGCTGGCCGGTGCGCTGCGCGGTAATGTCACGCTGTTTCTGACGGCAGCAGTGACGGCAGAGGCCGGGACTTTGGTCCTTCCGGAACGCCAGGGAGGCCGCACGATGACCGCCATCATATCGGCCTTTCGCGCCCCCATGCTGGGGGAGAGCAGTGGTCAGGGGGGTGGCTGTGATGATGTGGGTCCATTCAGTGTGGGGGGAGGGGGGCGGCTGTGATGATGTGGGTCGCCCAGTCCAGGACCTTTTTTCCCTATATATATATATATATATATATAGTACAGCCCCAGGGGACTCTCTCTTCAGAGCTCCCATAGTGGCTCGGACGGAGGGATATTTGAACAGCTGGTCCAAAAAGTAAGTAATAGCCTGACCCTCTTTATGCCTTTCTGAATGCACTAATAGCTTTACCATTCTTTGCCCTTAAAACCAATATGGTTACACTCGCCTTTACTTTCGGATGCAGAT
Source organism: Rana muscosa (assembly GCA_029206835.1). Classification (NCBI taxonomy): domain Eukaryota; kingdom Metazoa; phylum Chordata; class Amphibia; order Anura; family Ranidae; genus Rana; species Rana muscosa. The sequence continues at coordinate 1,208,206,329 of CM055122.1, forward strand.
TCCTGTGATCACAGACATTACAAATCGCATACCTAGCCATAGGACAACATCTCCCTACATATTTTAATCATTCCATTAAGTGACCTATGCCATCTACTTTGATAGTCCAGGTAATCTCTTTCTTTACCCCACCTTTTTCTGTTCATTAGCATCATCACCTCTTCACTCAATACATTTTTCACCTTTCACTACCTCATCTATATATATCTTTCTCCTTTCACTTTCCCTTACCTTCCCACTCACGTAGACCCCAACCAGCACATCACACACTCCCCTTTTCCTTTTATTTTTTTTTTTTTTTACACAGCCATTCAGCACACATGTTCTTATTACATTACACAGTCCCCTTTTTTGTTGCTTGTTTTTTGTCTTTCTATCACGATCCTGTTCCATGTCACCACACTTCCCTTGTTCTCCTTTTCATACCCTATTGGGTTCCTCTGCTGTTCAGTGTTCTTGTACCCAGGCTGCACGTCCACATTTCATTAGGCCCATTGTTCATTTCCACCCAGCACACCCCATTCACATTCTTAACACATTCACTTTGTGCCTTATTCATTTTCACCATATCCTTGCTTTCTGCCTTTTGCTCTCCTGTAGACTACCCACTTTTCTGATTACTTTTTCATTATTGATATTTTTCTTTAGGGCCATTTGTCCTTTATCTGGTGGTGTGCCTCAGTTTCTGGCTGGCCTGTTTCCCTCCGTCCCTCCACACCTTGCCTGCTTCTCGCTGCCCCCCTGCTCTCTGTCCAGCGCGGGGTTGCAGGGTGCAACCTCTCGTAGGCCTGGGGGTGCCCCCCTTTGCTCGGCAACCTGGTCTACTCGTCCATCTGACTTCATATCTCTCTTCTGCATGGACATTTGGGAGGTTTTGCTCCTGGTGGCGGGGTCATTGGCTGACCACTAGTCCCAGCTCTCGACATCCACCTTGGTATGCATTTTACAACTTTCACTAACAATGACTTTGTTGTTTGTTTTTTCTCTAACAAGTTTCACTGATGTGCATATTTTATTATAGAATATATGCTCGCAAATCTTTTCTCCCCCTGAAGAAGACCGCTATTGCCATAAAGGTCGAAACACGTTGGGGCTTTGTGTATTATAGTAATTATCTACAATGTTGTATGAACTTATATTGGCTGTTTTTTATACATGTATAAGCTTTTATTGATGTCTTTTGAGCTCATGTCCTGATTCCTATCAGATGGTTTTTCATACTTTTATATGTATTTTTCAATAAACTTTATACTTTTTTACAATCCATACTTAAATCATTTCTACTCATTGCTGCAACTCAAAGCCCCTAGGGTTACTTTTTTCCTTTCTTCAAAGTTTAATCAGGGGTGTGCAGCACCCTAATCCACAGTTGGTATTGCTTTCCCTTCGCAAAGATCTCTTTCTAGCAGATCAATGGACTCTTTCCAGAACAAAATCAGCATCTATTAACGATATTACGTAGTCGGACCATGCATCAATAACATTGACTATCCATGACGCTTTTTCTTCGAACCCTGTTCCAATTTGGAGAGCAAACCCACTTTTATTGCAGGAAACTGACACCAAAACTATTTTGGAACAAAACCTAGTACAATACTTTATGGATAACAAAAATTCAGTAGATGATAAGTTTACACTTTGGAATGCCCATAAGGCGTTCATGAGGGGTATCTTTATTAAACTGTGGGCAGGGAGAAGGAGACGGCACCAACAGCAACTAGTAGATCTTACAACTAAAATTCACAACCTAGAAAAAATAAACAAACAAAATCCCACACCTTCTATTTCTAAACAACTAGCCCAAATTCGCTATGACCTCTGTTTACTTCTCTTGGGGAAATTCGAAAAAACCATCAGAAGGCTAAACATGAATTATTATGTTAACAGTAACAGAGCGAGAAAGCTCCTAGCACAACCCCTTCAGGGATGTAGGTACAAAGCTAAAATACCATATATATCACACCCGCTTACTAAAGAAAAAACTTTCATCCACAGGACATTGCAGACGCATTTAGTCATTACTACGGATCTCTGTATAATTTAGCGGATGATCCTCACACTACACAACTGAATCCTGACATCATACATAACTTTTTGAAAAATGTGCCTCTTCCTCAACTCACTTCAACACAACTTATGCATCTCAATTCCCCCTTTGCATCTGAAGAGGTTTCCCGAGCCATTGACACACTGCCTTTAAATAAGTCCCCGGATCCTGATGGGTATATAGGAGAATAATATAAAACCTTTAAAAACATTATTTCACCCCACCTTACTGATATATTTAATGCTGCAGCTGCCTCCTCCTCCTTCCCTTCAGAAATGTTAAAAGCGCTTATTTCCCTCCCCAAACCGGGGAAGGAACCTGCTCTACCTCAGAATTTTTGTCCGATCTCATTGTTAAATAATGATTTGAAATTGTATCGAAGTTGATTGCACTTAGGCTGATATACTACCACAGCTTATACACACAGACCAATCTGGGTTTACAAAGGGTCGTCAGACGACCGATGCCACTAGGCGTTTAATATAATTCATCAGGCAAATTTGAAAGGAACGCCTTCTCTGCTCCTAGCTCTGGACGCAGAGAAGGCGTTTGATCGGATACATTGGGGGTATCTTGCAATGGTGTTGGAAAAGTTTGGATTCAACGGCACTATATTTTCAGCAATTATGGCCTTGTATACCAATCTGTCTGCCCAAGTTTATACTTCAGGGGTACTCTCCACTCCATTTAACATTACAAATGGAACTTGCCAGGGGTGCCCGCTTTCACTGTTAATCTTTAATATGCTTATGGAACCCCTGGCGAGTTACATACGCAATCACCCTCGAATTACAGGATTTAAGTTTGGATCATCGGCACACACCATTAGCTTGTTTGCTGATGACGTCATACTTATGGTTACGGACGTGGAAACGTCTTTGGAAGCAATGCACTTAACACTTAAACTGTTAAATGGTATATCTTACTACAAAGTAAATGGTACTAAGTCGTATATTCTGGATATTAATGTTCCGCCAAAAACCAGATGCCGAATGGAACAGTTATATCCATACACATGGACCTCCACCGGTATTAAATATCTAGGCATCACCTTGACACCTAAGACAACTGACTTGTTTAAGGCAAATTGTTCCACATTCCTGGAAACACTTCAATCCAAACTCTGTGACTTAACAAAGACAGAATTGTCCTGGTCAGACAGACTAGCAGCCTTTAAGATGGTACTGCTCCTACAATTTTTATACTTATTTAGGACCATTCCAATCCCAGTACCTAACACCTTCTTTCTAAAAGCTCAGTCCATGATTAACCGATATCTCTGGCAAGGGAAGAGAGCAAGATGTGCATTCTCCAAATTGACCACCATTAGGAAAGCTGGGGGAATGGGCTTAGTACTACTCAAGGATTACCACACTGCATCAATACTAGCACAGCTCAAGATGTGGTTCCCTCAAAGCCCCAATACTAGGTGGAAAGAATTAGAAAAAATACAAATTAAAGGCGGTGATCTTTATCACTTTCTTCTAGCCCACTTGCAATGCATTCTTTCACACTCATCACTCTCTCCTACTATAGAAGCCTCACTCCACGCCTGGCCAACATTATTGACCACTCCTACTCAAGACTTAATCACCTCTACGATATCACTACCTACCCATAGCTTAGCCTACATCATCCCAGACTTGCACATCTCAAGCTGGGGGAATAAAGGAATAACTAGACTTGAAGACGTACTAATTGGTCCAACTCCCAAAACCTTCAGATCGCTACAAAGTAAATATAATTTGTCCAATTCAGAATTCGACACATATCACAGGATAACACATTTACTATGCTCAGACTTGAAACCATCCATACATATACCTTGGAGAGTACTCCAATACTACTCTAACCCTACCATCAGGATTAAAGGCATTTCATTGTTTTATAATTTGTTAAACAACAAAGACATGTTATTCAAAACCTCCCATATGGATGCATGGGGGAGGGATCTAGATTTCTTCTTCTCCCTAGATCAGTGGAGACAGGCAATTTGCATCACGTACGCTGCAACAAAGAGTGTAAACCCGTGGGAATTATCACAGAAAATTATCTTTTAAATGGTATCTGACACCCCACAGAATAGCAAAATTTTCCCCTCACAGCTCTAACACCTGTTGGAGATATTGTAGAGCAGTGGGAACGCTGTATCACATACTCTGGTCTTGCCCAAAATTAATTGCTTTCTGGAAAGGGGTGTATGACACAATAGCGCAAGTATTGAGTATCAAAGTACAAATGTCACCAGGTAATGCACTATTATCCTTAGACATAGATGCAGTTCCTACAGAGGCTAGAACCATAACCGTACACACCCTTTTGAGCGCAAGACTAACAATAATGAGACATTGGAAAGACCACCTGACTCCTTCACTTAAAGAAGTGATAAGCACAACTAATACCAATGCAGCGCACGAGATGTTATATGCCTTAACCCAAAATAATCAAATCAAAACCAGAAAAAATTGGGGGAAATGGGTAGATTGGTATACAAAGACACAGAAGAGTTAAATATATCACTAAAGTGCCTCTTGCAGTATTCCAAAGATACATTGCTCTGATTTGTTTTCTTTATTTTTTAATTCCTTGTCCATTTACTTATTTTTTTTTTTTTTATGTTTTCTTGATCAATCTTGTTTTAGCACGTAGATTGTCACTAAGCCTTCTGAGATACTGAAAACACTAATCTTAGCGGGGGAAGTGGGGACTATGGCACTCCTCCTGGGCACAGCATGATCCCGGCTGGGGTGCCTGGGGGGAGGAGCGGCGTCCCTTGCCCCTATGTTTCATAAGCTTCCTATTTTATATCACTCAAGTATGTCTGTTTGTCACATACAACTCTATTAAGGAGAAACCCTTTAAATGTACCACATATCGGGGGCGTGGCTTGCCAGCATCACGGATGGCTACCTGATCTGAATGCTCTGCACTAAACCCGGCTATTAGCGGCTCCACAGTGCGAGGAGCGGGTTAAAACACACCCGATCATCCCCACAGTGAGTCTCACTACGTCCAGGAACAATGCTGAAGAGGAGAAAGAAGCTGAACATGCCGCAAAAGCTGGCAGACTTCTATCCACTGACCGTAGCGGGCCGGCGAGCAAGACGGCGCCGCCACACACACAGCCCTGCAGATCAGCTCTCTCCTCACGCGGCGTATCACAATGCCCATGACTACCCACACTGACAAACTGTGAGTACTCTCCACCCTGCTCACCTTCCTCAGCCTCTCCAGTCAAGTCCAAGCCCAGAAGAGAAAATGACAACCCAGGACAAAGCCCCAGTATACCCTTCACCTTGCCTCCTCCTAATATACAGCATCCATCAGCCATAGATAACTTCCCTGCCTCAGACCAGCCCATTTCTGAGCAAACAATGAAGAACATGCTAATCTCCCTTAAACAGACATTGTACTCTGACCTATCAGCTGCAGTGTCCTCGCTGGCTACTGTAGTACACCATCAGGATCAGTGTCTTCACCACGTTGAAAACAAAATGTCTGATCTCCTCACTGCCCATAATGATATAGTGGAAGTATGCACTGTACATGAAGATGAGATGCAGACGATCAAACTTAAACTCGCAGAACTCGCAGATCTCGAAGATCGTTCTCGCAGGAACAATATTAAATTCCGAAACATACCCAAAACGGTTCAACAACCTGAACTGGTGTGATTCCTGCAATCCCTAATGCGAGCGCTGGTACCTGAACTGACTGACAGAGATCTAGAAATTGATAGAGCCCATAGGCTGCCAAAACCATCTCATCTCCCAGCAGAAAAACCTAGAGATGTGTTAGCGCGCATTCATTTCTATAATGCTAAAGAGAGAGTGATGATCGCCGCAAAGCGAGCCTCAAACCTCCCTGACCCTTTCACTGCTATTGTGCTATATACTGACCTCTCCAAGGCCACAATGGAGAATCGTCGGCAACTATCCACGATCACAAAAGCACTCCAAAACCACCACATACCATACAAATGGGGGTTTCCCACCAAGTTGATGGTCACGTTCCAGGGTAAAACCCATATTATGTGCACAATCCAGGCTGGCCTCCAACTACTGAGGCTATGGCACATAATTCCTGAGGAAAGCCCAAGACCACCTCCATCTCCACCTTCCCAAATGGAAGCTGACTGGTCACTTCAAGACGCCTGATATACCCCGTCCTTGCACATGACCCCAATCTATTCATAGCCGGATTGCAGCGGATCACTGCCTATTCCAAGCCTTCCTTTCGATCCACTGGCTCCAAGTTCCTGGACGCCACTGGAGGAAATTCCCCCCGTTTGGAAACTGTCAGCAGTAATTCTGCACATTGAACCCGTATTGTTCACAGGCTCTCTCTTTTTACTTCCCTCCCTGCTCCACGCCAGCCTCCAACTGGACCTCGATCCTGTCTCACCAACTCACCTTTCTACTAACCGGACTGATACAATCACCTAAGATCACTCTCTTCTGCAAATAACCGCTCCTATGAAGTGCTTTACCACACCTACCACTATAGACCTACTATATAGAAACTTACCAACTGCCTTAAAATAACGATAAAGCTGACCTCCCTGAACGCGAAGGGTCTGAACAGCCCGCACAAACGAGCTAACCTACAAAGGGAAATAACTAAACAGAATGCAGACATTGTATTCATACAGGAGACGCACTTTGCAGCATCAAAAACCCCAAAGCTCAAACTCTATGGTGATCCACAGGGCCGATACCTAATAATCATTTGCACCATTGCACAGACCAACTACACCCTGGTCAATGTATACGGCCCAAACTCCAGACAACTCCGCTTCTTTCAACGCCTCTACAAGAAGGTTAATAGCCTATGACAAGGAAATATAGTACTGGGTGGCGACCTCAATATGGTTAGCGATCCCTGCATGGACACCTCCACTAACAAAGGTCAACACAGGCCGGCTCTGAAACTGCTACCCCACGATATGGATCTCTTTGATGTATGGAGAGCACAGCATGGCTCAGAGCGAGACTACACATACTTTTCACATTCGCAGCTATCTTATTCCTGCATTGATTCCTTCCTGGTGGATAAATGGACCCTTCAAAATGTTATGCAATCTGGCATCGGTCTCATTTCGTGGTCAGATCATGCCCCTACCCTAGGAGACCTGCGACCTGGCCCACCAAAATTATGGAGGTTAGACCCCTCCTTGTTAGATGACCCTAAAGTCCAACAGGAAATTGAAAATGAGCACCAATCTTTCTTTGAACTTAACAAACTGCCTTACGCTGACAAATTTACGCTCTGGTCAACTTACAAAGCTTACATCCGAGGAATTTTCATAAAGTTGAGTAAAAAAGCGAGACGCCAGAGGACCCAGCAGATTGACGAGGATATGTCCCAAATATCCTCCATAGAAAAACTAAACAAATCCTCTCCCTCGCATGTGCAAGCCATCCAGCTCCTAGAGCTAAGACAGAAAATACATACTCTCCTACTCCACAAATTCGAACATAACTTCAAATTCTCCAAGGCCAATTTTTATGCCCTAGGCAATAGAGCTGGGTCACTTTTAGCGAAACAAGTTAAAGCCCAACGTACAAAAACAAAAATTCTCTCTCTCCATCACCCTACATCAAAGTGACTCTTAACTAACCTTCAAGAAATTGCTAATGCATTTAGTGCTTATTATGCATCCCTATATAATCTCAAACACGACCCTCTCACTCCACAACCTACTTCAGAGCAAATGCATAGCTTTCTTTCCCCGATTAACCTACCCAAGATCTCAGAGTCCCAATTCAACCATATCTCTAAACCATTCACAACGGAGGAAGTCCTCAGAGCAATTGAAGCTCTCCCATTGCATAAGTCCCCAGGAGAAGATGGCTTCTCCAATATCTTTTATAAAAAGATTGCCGACATACTAGTCCCTAGACTGACGGACCTCTTCAATGCTGCTGGCTCCTCGGGCTCTTTACCTACAGATATGTTACGCTCTATCATATCAACCATCCCAAAACCTGGGAAAGATGCCTCTGTTGCCTCTAACTACAGACCGATATCTCTCTTGAACACTGACATCAAGCTACTCGCCAACAGACTAATGGTGTTTCTCCCTGAGTTAGTACACCCGGACCAGGTTGGGTTTGTCCCAGGTAGGCAGGCCCCAGACGCAACCAGGAGGGTGCTCAACCTCATTCACCATGCTGCACACAATCAAATGCCTTCTCTGCTACTATCCCTTCACGCAGAGAAGGCGTTTGATAGAGTTCACTGGACATAACTTCAAGAAGTGCTGACTAAATTTGGTATTACAGGGTGGTTCCAAGATGTAATTCTCTCCTTATACTCCAACCCATCAGCTAAAGTACTCACAGGAGAGACCCTATCCACCCCTTTTGAGATCACTAACGGCACACGGCAGGGATGCCCTCTCTCCCCGCTCATCTTTGCCCTCCTGATGGAAACTTTGGCCTCTAAAATCAGATCAGACACACGAATATCAGGCATTCCCTGCAATGGTGTGGACCACAAAATTATTCTTTTTGCTGATGACATGGTTTTGATGGTCACTAATCCCGCCCAGTCCCTGTTAGCAATACAAGACACCATCCACCAATTTAGTGCTGTATCTTACTACAAACTGAACACCACAAAATCCATAGTCCTCCCCATACATCTTCCACCACGCATGGCTGCCCGGCTGAAATCCGACATACCTTACATGTGGGCGAATACATCTATCCCATATCTGGGAGTTCAGATTGCTCCCAACTTAAAAAGACTTAAAAAGACTGATCGACTTAAACTACCTAGCCTTCTCTCGAAATTTACTACACCCTACTGAAGTCACTACGCAGCATAGGCCTCTCTACACTAGGCCGTATTGCTACCTTTAAAATGATTATATTACCTAAGCTTCTCTACTTATTTCGAACACTTATCCTGCCTCTACCTCACACCCTTCTTACCTCAATTCAGAGTCAACTAACAAAATATATTTGGAATTCCAAACCGCCTAGATGTGTAGGCTACATTCTGACTAGGCCCCACAGAAATGGCGGAGTGGGATTGCCCCATATTGTCAACTACTATTACGCCTCTATTCTAGACCAACTTTATTTTTGGTGGCATCCTACACCCGAAAAAATATGGTCCACCATAGAAGCCTCATACCCACAGCCTGCTACCTTATCAGACCACCTTTTACTAACGACAGCTGGACACTCTCCAATCTTACTGGAAACTAACCCCATGATCTCAGCCTCTCTGTTGGCCTGGAAAAAACTTTTAGGTATATACCCTAAAAACTCACCTTGTAGGTCACTACCAATACCACTAACAGCCCTGTCTTCCTGCATCCCTGATTTGAACCTCTCCAATTGGCACTCTGCTGGTATCCTAAACATTGGCGACATGATAAACCACGATCAGCCGCATACATTTGAATCTCTCCAAGATAAATTCAAACTTCAAGGTTCAGAAGCTTTCACTTCCAAGAGAATCTCCCACTTCCTAAACAAATCTAAATTACCCTCCATGGTAAATATCCCTGTACTGATATACCAGTATTACTCCTCTACCCCATGCCCCAGCAGAGGTATTTCCCTGATGTAATCATGCCTTAGCGACATCCGACCCTGCTCCCAAATACACTCCTTAACCAAATGGGCTGAGGAATTGAATGTCCCTTTTACCCAAATCCAGTGGCAACGGGTGTTTACAGAAACCTTCCAACCACTGGGAATCCTACCAAAAGATCATTCACAGATGGTATCTAACGCCTTACCGATTATCTAAAATGTACCCAGGTCACCCATCATCCTGCTGGAGAAACTGTGCCAGTAAAGGTTCCATCGCACATACCCTTTGGTTTTGCAAATCCTTGACTTCCTTCTGGAAACAAGTATTCACTTTAGTCTCCTCCATTACTGGGATGTCTTGGCCCCCATCTCCTGCATTAGCCCTGCTACATATTGGCATAGAAAAATTTCCACCCCAATGTGGATATGCCGTCCTCCACTTACTATATGCTGCCAAATTGAACATTACCAGGATATGGAAATCTACTATAAGTCCCTCCATTTCAAGCACTATCGCCGATCTCAATTTCCAGTGTGAAATGAAACGAATTGTAGCTAGGAAAAACTTGCACTTAGGGAAATTTATGGCTATGTGGTGTGGTAGTGTGGTACCCCACCAGTGGATTGATACAGGATTCTCAACCAGGAAGATTGAGGGGCTCCAGGGTATTTGCTTGTTTTGGAGGAAACTGGCTTTTCAGTTTCCTCATGATTTACTAAAGTCCACTTTAGGACCTGGAGCCTGGGGATTTCTTAGAGATCCGGGTGGGATGAATTCCCCAGTCCTGGATCAGGGTTTTGAGACTCACCGGCACACTGATTGTTCAGGTGTGTGTGGGCCTGATAGTAGAGTCAGGACCAGCATTCTGGGCTCCACACTCCCGACAAGTGCAGGTGTGCACTGGGGAAGCCAGAGAGTGCAGGTGTGCACAGTGGAAGCCAGAGACCCAAGTCTGAGGCTCAGAGCAATGAGGGGCTGCTATCTAAATGGACGGTGTTGCCAAGGGAATAGTCTGTAGGAGACAGACGAGAGCCTGAAGTGGAAGGCCTGAGCAGCACTGCAGTATGTATAAGCCAGGAGGCTGAATGTAATTTTTTTGATGAAAAGGAGTGCTGAAACCCCTGCGAGGGAAACCTTTGATTTTGTTTTGAACTTATTTTAATAAAAATGGGCAAACAAAGCCCTTAAAAAGAAGACCCAGCGAGTGGTGGTGTCCTTCAAGCTCTAACTTGATGCTAGTCCTTCAAAGTGGTCACTCTGGTTGCATCATCCAAAATGTACTGTTCAAGTATAACTACTCCAACATGAAGTGCTTATTACTCTTCTATATCTCTATCTCAGGTCCCCTGGTGCCCTCCCTCATTCCTCCTCCTACCCTTACCCCCCCTTTCCACTCCTTCTCCATCTAGAACCCCTCCTTAATCTTGGTTCACCCTCTCTATTTGGAATCTCACTGTTTGCTTTCACGTGATAATGCTTATTTGAAAAACTTGGTTCTAGTTGGAACATCTGTTGTTTTTTTTTTATTATTAATGTTATGGCTATAACATATACAGTATGCACCTTTTTTTTGTTCTTTTTGAAACTCCAATAAAGAGATGTTAAACATTAAATGTACCACATATCAAAGTGTCAATGTCTAAGTGACCTTTTCTCTCTATTGTCTATCTATCTTTGTAAACCTGTTAAAATTTTCAATAAAAACTATTGATTTAAAAAAAAAAATCAGATGGAAGCGATGCTTCAGAAGGCTCTTAAAAGGACTTCAGAACAGATCACTGATCACCTGTCTCGCGAGATCTGAGAAATTGGTCAGCGTACTACATATATGGAAGCTTGTGTCGATGACATGGAGCTCACCATCAATGAACACACTCAAGAACTAGAGGCACTCTGAGATGAAAATGCAATGCTTCTCTCTCGTATTTGAGTCTTTTGCTTCTTTTAAAATAGGAATTGTGGCTTTTCAGGAAGCCCACTTCGCTGCACGATCGGCCTCTCGTTATTTCAGCTCTCGTTACCCACAGGTATTGTTTGCCTCTGCACACACAAAACATTGTGGGATATTGTTGGCCTTCCATCACTCAGTTCCCTTTACCCCCCCATGCTGAGATCAATGACCCGGAGGGCCACAATCTGATCCTGGTTGGCTTGCTTCAGGATGTTGAGACCACCCTAGACCACCGCACTTGAACAAATCCATGTATGTCCCTGAAGCACACTCTCCCTCCTTTTTGTAAAAAAAATAATACAACAGGCTGTCCTCCTTGACTCTTGGAGGGAGTGCAACCCTCTAAAGCGTAACTACACCTTCTACTCATACCCCCATAAATCTTTCTTAAGCATTAACCATATTTTTCTACTGGTGGCTTCTTCCCCCATTCTTCTGTGAGCTCGTATTCAGCCAATTCCCTGGTCTGACCATTGCGCAGTAATAACCAATATTTATTTTTCATACATCATGGGACACAGAGTCAGGCTAATATTCATTACCTGCAGGGTTATACTACATCATCACGTAATTGACACTGGTAGATCAAAGATCTTTAGACAGGAAGTGCCCCTCCCTATATAACCCCTACCATATGGGAAGCACATCAGTTTTTTTTTTACCAGTGTCTACAAGGTGAATGGCATGGTTTGTTGGAGCTCTCTGAGCTCCAGGTCTCTATTCCCACAAATGGTTCTTAAAATGAATCAAGGGATTAACCGATCGGATCCATTTGAATACAGGCTTTTATGCCTAAATAAATGGTACCCGAGCCCCACAAAAGAAGACTCTTGATCCGGCAAGGTTTTGCCTGTAAGCTGCTCTGGGCACTGGACCCTGCGGAGTGGAAATCATGGACACTACAGCGCTAAGGCATTTCCTACAGGGTGCTATACAGGTCCAGGGGAGTGGACCCTAAAACTGAAGGTCCCGTGTGACTGGAACCCACCGTGAAGGGTGAAGATTGGGCCCTTAGTTTCTAAGTGGCCCTGCACCTGGATGGGTAAGTGAAACCCCTTTATTATTATTATATTGTGGGGTGTCCCAATAATTGTAACAATCAGTCAAGCTAGCTAAGGGCTGGACACCTGTGTGCGGTGACCATACGGGGGAGTTTTGGGCTAACTGTGGGTGTTTGCAAAGTGTACTTTCTTCTGCTTGTGTCTAGCTGTTTTTTTACCTTACCTGTATTATGGCGCACAGGCGTTCGCAAGTGTGCCACTGTTTTCAACAGTTGTTTGTTTGGCGGCCATGTCGCACATGTGCAGTCTTTTCTCTGGTACATGAAGATTTGCATCTTACGCAAACACATCTACGCCTTTTCGCCAGGACCGTGCACATGCGTGCGTGTGCACTTACCCATAGAACATCCTGGCGCACACACAGCTCATTTAAGCTGGGTAAGCCAAGCATGTGGTGCTTCCATAAGGCAGCTTTAGGACACAGAGCAGGCTCTGAACAAACACTTGCAGTGGTTAATTTCTTCTTACCTGGGTCACGTGAGTCACCAGGGGTTGCTTGGCAGGCTAAAGGTGCTTAGCATGATTGTTGCACAGGGGCTTGGTGAGCCACATTAAAGGATTTCCCTTCTAAGGGGGTGTTGTCACACACACCCAACTACTCTTTGTTTGTGGCTATAAAAGTCTTCCAAAAAGAGGAGTGGGACTAACACTACAGGGAAGGGCACACCTATGTCATCAGTAGTTCCTGATGAACTTGGTTCTATCCCTAGTGTTGTATCTCCTGAAAGACCAGAGGCTTACAGGCAATCTGAGCCGCTGCACCTATCTGGTATTGTGCCTACAGTCAACGCTGTTGCTTCACCCTTTATCACTAAGGATGAACTGTCATCAGCCCTATCCGGGTTAGAGCACAGGATTGCTGGCAGGATTGCCTCCATCCCACAGGGTTGCAAGAAGCGTGACCAACCCCCCTCCCTGGAGTCTCCTAGTTTGGAGCAGGAATGGGTTGAGAATGGGGAAGAGCTAAAAAGCTCAGGATTCAGTGGAGTGCCCAGCAGATGAGTTTCCTTCCGAGCAAGCTGGACAAGAAGATATCCAGTGGATGTCTGCCTCGCAGTTGCAGAGGCCTCTCATCCAGACCCTGACTGAAATGGTGGGTTCTGCCTTAAAGTTGCCTCTTTAAAAAACGCAGGTAACTGAGCCCCCCCTGGTTCTCTCTGGGATCCCTGAGGCCTCTTTAGGCCACACAGTATTTCCCCCTACACTCCCTGTTGGAACAGGCAGTGTATGCCAATTGGGAAATACTGATAGGACCTTTACTCCTCCTGAAATGTTTCCCTTTCATATCCCATGGATGAAAGGTCTGTAAATGGAGCATGCCAGCAGTAGATGCAGCAGTCACTTCCTTAAATAAGAAATTAACTCATCCAATAGATAACGCACAGGGCCTAAAAGACCCTGTGGACAAGAAATTGGAGTTATTATTAAGGGCTTCCTTTTTTCTTTGACCAGTTAAGCTATTTCAGCCAGCTGTTGCAGCAATTGGTATTTGTCAGTCCCTAAGGGATCGGATCAAGAGGCCTAATAGGCCTAACCAGGAGGATGATCTGCCTAAATATAAGACAGATATTCCTCGAGTGCTGTGTTTTGCTGTTGATGCCTTAAAAGGATTTTATACAGCAGGTTTCTCATCTGGCTCTCAGGTCTGTACATATGCGCAGACTTTATGGCTAAAAAATGGTCAGCCGAGCTTCCTTGAAAAAAGTTATTAGCAGGTTTTCCTTTTTATGGGGAATATTTGTTTGGTGATCACTTGAACAAATAGATCCAAAAGATTTCCGGTGGGAAGAGTTCTCTAATTCCTGTGAAGAAAAGCACCAGACATCCCTCATTTAAAACTTCAGGGACTGCCTCCTCAAAGGTCTCAGCATCAGAGCGCTTCCGCCGCTCACAGGGCGCTAAGACCAGGGGCAAGCCACAAGGCCAGGGCTAGAAAAAGCCCTGGGTCTAAAATTCCAAACCCAGCACAAATCTCTCCCTTTGAGGGGATGCCCCCACTCCATCAAGTGGGGGAACGGTTGCTGGACTTTGCGGACATTTGGAATATAACAATTCAGGACAAATGGGTCACCTCAATTATATCTCGCAGTTTACAGACTGGAGTTGCGGGGGATGCCCCCCCCCCCCAGAGATTTTTAAGATCCAGCGTCCCCTCGGATCCTCTAAAAAATAAACTTATTACTGCAAGCACTGCACCACCTAGTGCATCAAAGAGTAATCGTAGAGGTTTTGATACTCAAAAGGGGCACAGGGTTTTACTCAAACCTGTTTACGGTTCAGAAACCAAACGGGGACATCAGGCCCATTTTGAACCCAAGATCCCTAAACAAGTATCTAACGATACAATCCTTTCGGATGGAGTCTGTCCGCTCAGTAGTAACCTCACTTCAGAGGGGAGACTTTTTAGCCTCCATTGATAAAAGATGCGTATTTACACATACCTATTTTTTTCAGCCTCACCAGAGGTTCCTACGTTTTACAGTAGAGGAACGTAATTTTCAGTTTGTGGCTCTACCCTTCGGACTGACTACGGCCTCTCGGGTATTTACAAAGGTCCTAGCACCAGTGCTGGACTTTTTAAGAGCCCAAGGGATTCTGGTGCTCGGGTACCTGGACGACCTCCTGCTCAGCGATCACTCAGTACAGGCTTTAGAACAGAACATAATACACACAGTATGGTATTTAAAGAGCTTATGCTGGATCATAAATACCGAAAGGTCAAACTTGAGACCAGCTCAAAATTTAAAGCATCTAGATTGATCCTAAACACGGTCGAAGCAAGGGTATTCTTACAACGCAAGGATCTGTGCAGGTGCATCAGATATAAGGGGGGGGGGGAATTTTGGGACTTTAGATGAGGCACATATGATGTGCCTCCATCCCTGGTTCATTAAATCAGGTGGGGAAGTTTGGGACTTTGAATGAGGCCATGGACAAGGTGGGGGTATTAAATGGAAAGTACATGTTTATTGATCATAAAGAAGTGTATAACACATATCAATGACAAAGACTACAAATAGAAAAAACATTGTAATAAATATAATTTCATAAGATTTACAACCACATGAGTATGTGCGTACGCAAAAATGGGCAACTAGGGTACATGAAATATGTGACAACCTAGCGCCACGTAGTGGTCACAGTAGATGAGTATGTACATTCAATGATTGTTATATGTACATAGATAGTAAAAAACTAAAATAAAAACAGCACTTGCGGAGGAGAAAAATATGGAACAGTGGAACCATGATAGATAGACAAAATATGTTTGGAGTTGCTGGTGTGATATAACCACATGTCTGTGTCTTGGAATGCCCGACGTGTTTCGTGTAAATCACTCATCAGGGGCAGATAATCAGAGATGTCTAAGATGAAATAAAATGAAGTAAATCTAATTGTAACGGATCATAGCAGGCAAGGGCACATGGGTCCCCCCTGGAGTACTTACATGGAGTGACTGCAATGGGATGTGACAGGTAAAGAGCTAGGGCCAAGGAGTTGCCTGTCCCGGGAGCTGAGGTACAAAAGAGCCGCGTGCTGGCGGGGCGCATAGCCCTGCACCGCAAAAACTCAAGGCCCAGGGTGCCGGTTTTCAAAGTTAAACAAGGTGCTACGCCAGTCATGGCTACCTGAAGGGAGTCTGAAATAAGGAATACATAATAAGTGTATCATAGTGTACTAACAGGGTTCAAAGGATGCTATGATCTATTGGATGGGCAAGGTGAACAAGTAGGGATGTCTATGCGATAGAGTAGAGTGGATGACCATGAATATTGTATCCAAATGACCAAAAAGTGTGATATAAAAAAAAAGTAAACAAATAGCAGAGACAATCCCAATTGACCAAAGCCAATAGATTAAAAAAAAGGGGGGGGGACTGGCTAGGAGAGGGGTAAGTGATGGAACCTAGTATGACTTGCATGTACCCCAAAATGGTAGAAATGGGGTACTGTGGCACTGTGTGCATCAGATAAGGGGCACCAGACAAGCCTCCATTGGGCTCTGCATGAGCTTTCTAGGAAGGATGGTATCCTCTTTTGAAGGCAGTGCCCTATGCCCAGTTCCATTCCAGGCTCTTACAGCAAAGCATTTTGTTGGCTTGAAACGGGAAGAAAAGCCCAGGATTATCCAATGTGCTTATCCCCTCAGGCATCCTTGAGCCTAAATTGGTGGCTGCAAGATCAGAACCTGAAAAAGGGAAAATCCTTTATCCCAGTAACCTGGAAAGTACTGACTACAGATGCCAGTCTCTTAGGCTGGGGAGCAACCCTTGATGGGCTCTCAGCCCAGGGGAGATGGTCAGGAACAGAACAACTTCTGGACTATCCTATTGGAGTCCAGTTCGACTATGCCACTGCAGTGGCATACATATAAAGTCGTTCAGCTCTAAAGGAGGTGAACTACATACTTGCCTGTGCAGAGTAGAAAACTGGAAGGCATAAGCCCCGTACACACGATCGGTTTAACTGATGAAAACCGTCCGATGGATGGTTTTCATCAGACAAACCGATCGTGTATGGTACCCATCGGTCTTTTTTCCATCGGATGGAAAAAATAGAACTTGTTTTAAAAATTTCCGATGGATCAAAAACCGATGGTAATTTCCGATCGTCTATGGGCAAGTCCATCGGTTAAAAAACCCACGCATGCTCAGAATCAAGTTGACGCATGCTCAGAAGCATTAAACTTCATTTTTCTCGGCTCATCTAAGTGTTTTACGTCACCACGTTTGGAACGGTCGGTTTTTTGACTGATGGTGTGTGGCCAAGACTGATGAAAAACAGTTTCATCGGATTTCCGATGGTCAAATCCATCGGACGAAAATCCATAGGTTATCCGATCGTGTGTACAGGGCTATATTGTCTCAGCCACCAGCAGATCAGCCCGGGAGAATGGTCCCTACACCCAGAGGTGTTGCCAGTACTGGGGATGGCCAGAGGTCGACCTACTGGCATCCAGATTAAACAAACAAACTACAACAGTTTGTCTCTCGGAAAAGAGATCCTCTGGCAATTGGAGCAGATGCTCTGATAGTTCCATGGAGCCAGTCATTCTGGTAACACCAGCCTGGCCCAGAAGGCCCTGGTTCCCAGAGATTGTCAGACTGAAAAAAGATGGACCAGGGACGCTTCCACAGCACCCCGACGTATTGTCTCAAGGTCCTATATTCCACCCCAATTTACTGTCTCTAAATTTGATAGCATGGCTATTGAAGCCAGGGTATTAAAGGAGTGAGGCATCTCGGGACCAGTAAGGTCTACCCTAGTGAATGCTAGAAGAGCTGTCACTAGACAAGACTATTATACAGTCTGGAAGACTTATATTTGGTGTGAAGCCAACAGATGGCATCCACGAAAATACGTGATTGGGAGAATTCTCTCTTTTCTACAGTCAGCTTTAGAAATCAAACTGGTTTTGAGTACAATCAGAGGTCAAGTTCGGCCCTATCAGTATTCTTCCAAAGGCCTTTAGCCTCCCATTCACTGATCCGAAGCTTTATGCAGGGGGCAACTTGTTTGCTTCCCCCCATTAGGTCACCTATGTGTCCTTGGGACTTGAATTTGGTGTGGTCTGTGTTACAGAAACAATGATTTGAACCTATTAAGGAAATTCCATTAGACTTGCTGTCGCGCAAGCTACTGTAGCCTTCCTGATGGCTATCACCTCGGCTAGAAGGGTGTCGGAGTTGGCGGCCCTTTCGTGCAAGGAACCATATTTGATCCTTCACCACGACAGGGTCGTGTTACGGCCCGTTCCATCCTTTTTGCCAAAAGTGGTGTTGGCCTTTCATTTAAATCAGGACATTATTTTGCCTTCTTTTTTCTCTCAGCCTCATTCGGTAGAAGAGAGACAACTGCATTCTCTGGACGCTGTCCGAGCAGTCAAGGTATATTTGTCTAGATTTGCGGAGATCCGAGGATCAGACTCTTTCTTTTTTTTTTTCAAAGGGACCCAAGAAAAGGACAAATAGCTTCCAAAGCTTTCATTGCCAGTTGGGTCCGTCAATTGATCATTCAGGCCTACGTCTGAAACATAAAGCTCCCCCCATTCGGGTGAGAGCTTATTCTACCAGGGGTGTAGGAACCTCCTGGGCTTTTCGCCATCAGATATCTGTGGCTCAGATTTGTAAGGCTGCTACCTGGTCTTCAGTGCATACATTCACAAAATTATATCAAGTGGATGTTCGGGCAGCCGAGGATTCGGCTTTCGGCCGCAGTGTACTGCGGGTTGCCGTATAAAGCTCTGATGGCTATTATTATTTGGCAGGGTGTATCCCTCCCCTCAAGGCTATTGCTCTGGGATGTCCCAGCAGGTAATGAATATTAGCCTGACTCTGTCCCATGATGTATGAAAAAGAAAATAGCATTTTTTCGTCATACTTACCTGTAAAATCCTTTTCTTTAGAATACATCATGGGGCACAGGTCCCTCCCCTCTTTTTTTGAGGACTCAGTGCTTGCTACAAAACTAATGTGCTTCCCATATGGGAGGGGCACTTTCTGTCTAAAGATCTTTGATCTACTAGTGTCGTTCACCTGATGATGAATATTAGCCTGACTCTGTGTCCCATGATGTATTCTAAAGAAAAGGATTTTACAGGTAAGTATGACGAAAAAATCCTATTATCATTCTTAATACGGCAATCCACAGATAGGATGTGGTATATGAACGAAGCGCTGGTGTCTAATAAATCACATTGCTTTGATATTCAGTTCTCTGTAAAAGACTATCTTTTGCACAATGCTATACCTGATCTACTGCTTGTTCTTTTATGGGAAGCACACAAAGCTGTTATCAGGGGCATCTGTATTCTGGTCTCCTCCCAGATCAATTGTGCTAAAAAAAAAAAACGTTGTCTACAACAACTTGAGTCAGACTACCATGACCTTTTTCTCAGTTTTCAGTCCCACCTCTCTGACCAAAATAAACGTCTCTTAGAAAAATCTAAAACAGAGCTAGATCTATTAGTCGAGTCGGCTGAGAAAACATTTTGTAGAACCCGCCATACTACCTATAATAAAGCCTGTTGTATAGGAAGAAGAGGCTTAAATGGACTATGTTGGCACCATATGTGAGACCGATATGCAGTCAAAGGTATAAATATAAAAGGTTTTTATTACACAAATATAAAACATGTTTACCATGTACATGTTTATAGATTAAAAAATTGTTTTGTGACAAACATAAAACCACTCATATACTGTAGGCATACCATTGTTGCCAATGGAATGTCATACATATACAGTAGCATAGTATAACAAGACTCAACATGTTTAGCGTTTTATGATTCCGTAGAATCCACTTCTTCAGGAGCTAGATACAAGCAATATTTTTTTCAGTAGATAAACATGAGTTTTGTCACGTAGCTATAAACAAAAAAATGACATGATTAATGTAAAATAGGAAAATGTGGATATATAAAGTTATATTTTACAATAAAAACATGTATCCATAACATGAACCATAAAGCCAGACAGGACCTCAAAGTCTCACCATGGGAGCTGGGCCACATAGTGGCCGAGATGCGGATCAGTCAAATGGGTCCGCCCTGGAGGACAACAGGACCCTCACCAGAAAACACATATTTCCAGAGGTGCATATCTAAAATGGAAGTAATAAATATACATATCAGTGTATCATTCCATTGTTGGCCAAACTGAGCAGGCCAAATGGTGGATAATATACCCTGAGGATTAATTTCCATATGTAGGTATAGCCATGCCTCCTAAGATGACACATCCAATTCATCCCAGAGGCATCAAGCGCATAGAGCAGAGGATAATGAAGGTAATTAACCCCTCTGGGTACAGAGAAGGCTGTAGAATAAATACAAATACAAAAATTTTAAATAACACTACGCTATATTTTGGTAGTGTTATATATAGCGTAGTGTTATTTAACATTTTTGCTATTTATTCTACAGCCCTCCCTCAAATAGGTTTTATAAGGCAGATTCCTTGTGCATTCTTGTAGAGGGCCCATGTAAGGGTCTTGTAGCATCGACCACTGCAATCTTGTGCTGCATCTTGCAAACTTTTGTACAAGAGTTATACTATCAAGCACCTGGACCACAGTTTCCTGTAACATCTTTCTCAATTAGGGTGGTAAGTGCTTCTTGGACTTTCCACCATCAGGTGTCAATGTTACAGGCTTTTAGGGTGGCCATTTAGTTATGTCTGACTGCCCTGTACCATTGTTTTCTTTAAAATTATTGTCTATATCAGTGTTTCTCAACTCCAGTCCTCAAGGCACCCCAACAGGGTCATGTTTTCAGGCTCTCCATTATTTTGCACAGGTGATTTGATGAGTTTCACTGCCTTAGTAATTACCACAGCCATTTCATCTGAGGGAAATCCTGCTGGGGCGCCTTGAGGACTGGAATTGAGAAGCACTGGTCTATATTTTCAGTTGCTTTTGGGACATGATCTAAAGCAAAGCTATGGCCTCAAAAGAATGCATGAGAGAATAGGATTTTGTGTATTCATCATAAAAATATTGTTCTTTGTTTTCATTGGAGGACATCACCTGCAGCTCTGCATTTAGTTTAGCTTTGTTTAAAAAAAAAAGACATTCCCTGAGACAAACATGGATTCTGCTACTATCGCTGACTTTCCACAGCTACCTAGCTGCCTGACTCTCTAGGTTCAGTACTTTGAGTCACTAATCCATAGCAAGTAAGCAGATAAGGCATTCTGACTTTCCTGTTTCCACATACTTCATATCCGCGATTCAGCCAGCCAGGCCATAGAAATTTTCCGAATGATCTCAGCAATAGCAGCCCCCATAGTTGTCTGTCAAAACAATTGCTTTAAATTTATATGTATGAATATTAGTAACCTAATTTTTACATCCTTTAATCTCCAGTGATGCACCAGTGAGTGAACTATCTTTGGAGTTGCTACTTCTGCAAGTTGTCCTCCCTGCCTTACTGGAACAAGGACACACTCGCCAGTGGTTGAAAGGACTCGTCAGGGCTTGGACTGAAACTGCTGGATATTTGCTGTGAGTAGAAATTTCCAACATTTAGTCCTTATGATGCAGAACAATAAACCTAACATTTAAGCTACTTCTCAACATTGATTTAGTATTTTGTCTGTTAAGATCTACTCATTGTAAACTTAAAGCCCAACCCCAGTGTTAGCTATTTTATTTATTTATTATTTTCAATCTTATTTTTATTTTTTTTCATATAAATGCTCTGAATTTTTAAGGTACTTTAGGGACTCTCCAAGTTCTACTGAGAGCAGCTGATAAGTGCCTCAGACAATACTGAAACTTTTGTCATTCACTGACACTGTTCCAAAGCATTTGAGAGCCACAAGTGTGTCTCCCGTTTGTACATATCGACATTTCTCAGCAGAGCTTAGCAAGCTCCTAAAGTAATTTAAAAACCAGAGTCATTACACCCCAGAAAGACTGGCAAAAATATACCCAAATACCTCACCTAAATGTTGGAGTGGCTGTGAAACAACTGGATCCCTATCACACATTTGGTGGGATTGCCCCTCTATCAGGAGGTTCTGGAATAAAGTGAAGAATCTAATCTTTTCTCTGTGTGGCATATCCATCCCTATGTCCCCACTTGATCTGCTCCTGGGTCTATCTATCCCCTCGTGGCCGAAGCACCTACAAACTCTGGTGACACACATCCTCATAGCAGCAAGACTAGCGACCGCAAAAAAATGGAAATCGACGCATCCACCCTTACTAAAGGACGCCATTCAATTACTCAACCAACACTTCCTAATGGAATTTTCTTTTGCCAGAGCCAATTTATCCACAAACCAATTCAACAAAGCCTGGGAACTGTGGATCAATGACTCTAGAAGCTCACCACTAGGTTAGTTGCCTTACTTTTTCCCTTGCAAGACAGGTACCTCCCCCTAGCCCTACTCGGCCTATCCACAAAAGACGTACTTGTGATAATTACAACAGCTCTTTTTGCTTTGTTTTACTGCATCACTGTGGTTACTCTCTTAACATAGTTCCCCAAGTGTTCAGTACACTGATACTTTATGCCTATTTGTAGGATTGTTCTATACCGTTTGACTACTCATAAATCTTCATCCTTTGATAACGAAATAGATGCCATTCGTTACTATCCGTTTGCTCTCACTTGTCTCTTATGTACGCAAATTTAACGCCAGGGTATGCCCAATTGGCGATGTTTTTTGTACTACTCCCTATCTTTGAAAAATAATAAACAGCGAAAGTTAAAAAAAAAAAAAAAAACAGAGCCATTTTGTGAATATTAAAAATACCTGTGCCAGAAGTTGGACTTTAACATGTTACTATAATATCAAATTGTGTCTTCAATCTCTTCTAATTTGAAGCTTTTATTGAAATAATACTTGGTGATCCTGTCTCAAGCACTTCCTATTGGGAGGGGCAACTGTCTCTAAATTGTGTTCCCTCTCACATGCATTCCTAGTGGAGACTACACATGACTCTGCTGACACAATACATGGGTATACCCTACCATTGGTACTATCAGAAAGGTGGTCCATATAAATGTGCAGCCAACACTACAGCAAGTGCCTGTAGACAGGAATCTGCTAAAAGAGGCTGTAAGAGATCAGCGGTGTAACCATTGGCTGGAGTGTTCAGATAAAGATGTAAGACATTTCCTTGAACAGGACTAAATTATCATGCAGAAATTGTTTCTTGTACCCAAATTTTGTATCTGGCACTGCTGGTGGACTCTGGACCCCCTCTGTCTCCCCAACACGCAACAATAATTGAACAAGGAAAGCCGCCGCTCCAGGTGAGAACAGGAAGCCTGATGATCCAGTAGGTGCTCACCTCCGCACACAATGAAATTTAAAGAAATGGCCGCACACCACTGTAGATCAAAATTATTTTTATTTGGACATCCCAGCATTCTGGTTCTTGTAGTTTTGGGATGTCCAAATAAAAAGGATTTCGATCTACAGTGGTGTTGCGGCCATTTCTTTAAATTACACAACAATAAGCCACAATTTAAGCAAAACTGCAGTCAATAAACTTAGAAGGGGGAAGAGGGCAATTTTGGACTAGATTGGGGATGTGAGGATTTGGAGAATTGGACATGTATTTGATTAAAGAGTGGGAATTTCTTCCAGGAAAAGAAAAGGATTTATTCTGGGAGGGAGAATTGGGGGAGGGGGTCATTTGTGCTAGAAGGGGGAGAGGATTTTGTGGTGGAAGGGTGAATGGAGGGAGATGGGATTTGTTCAGAGAGGAGGATTTTTGGGGGTGGAAGAGCATTCATGCTGGGAGGGAGAGGTTTTTTGCTGGGGTGGGGAGGATGGAAGAGGATTTTTGCTGGGAAGGAGGATTTGGCCTTAAGTATTTGTGTGGGACGGACAGAGGATGTATACTAGAAGCTGGATGGGGGATTTGTACTGGTCGAGGAAGAGGAGTTATGCTGGAAGGGGGTGATTGGAATGGAGTAGTTATATGCTGGCAGGGGGGAAATTGGGGGATGAAAGCTTTGTCCTGGGAGGGAGGAATGGAGGGGGTGGGCAGAGAGAATTTGTGTTGGGGATGTGGGAGAATTTGTGCTGAAAAAAAAGGGGGGGGGGGGTACAACAGCATACCTCTGCTTTTCTAGATGAACACATCTAGTTCAACAAAAGAATATATATATAACCTCCATAAACACGAGGGGTACAGAATTGAAATTAGTGGAAGTTTGTAAAATTTTCACACAAGCATTTTCAGTCCCATTTGACATCACAGTGCCTCCCTTTACATCACAGTCCATGCACATGTACACAGTACATGTGTGTGTGCTTATTGACCTTGTACTGCATACATAAATGCATACATAAATATACGTAAATGCATGAATGACAGGAATACTTGTATACCTGCATGTTTGCATACCTAGGTACTTGAAAACTGTGGACTTGCATACCTAGGGGGTTGCATAGAGGTAAACCAACATTGTTTTAGGCCTGCATCCTTGGAAGACTGTATATTAGGTTTGCTAATATACTGTATTCATTGGCGTATAACACTCACTTTTTTACCCTGAAAATAGAGGGTAAACTGTGCCTGCGTGTTATACGCAGGGGGCTGTGGAAAGTTTTTTTTTTCCTGAAACTTCCCTCTTTAAGTTAGGGTGCATGTTATACGCCGATAAATATGGTTGCTGCATTATTTACTTGTTATACCAGTTAAATGGTTCCAGAAAAGAGAGGCAGCTGGGGGAAGCAAGGGCACTGCTCTCAGGTTCAGGAATCTGGCGGTGTCCACATCTCCCAATGGACAGTGGTGTCGGGTGCATCTGAGCCACTGTGGTGTTTGGCATTGCAGTGTTTCCTGTCACATTAATTTTTTGCCAGACTGTGGCCGCATCACCTTGATCATGCCTACCTTGGTTGTTCGAAGCCTAAGCAGGATCAAGCCTGGTTAGTATATAGACAGGAGACTGCCCGGGAATACCAGATGCTGTAAGCTTTCCCCATGTGGGTAAGGGATTAATCCGAGGCTGCTGTGTTTTGAGAGTATCTCAGGCCAGAAAATCTTAGGGCAGTCTCTAAGATGGTTTGTTCCATCTTTAGCCAGCAGAATCCTGGTAACTTAAGTGCACCTCTTGGGACTGTTTTGGATCTGTCACAGAGTCGTCAGTCTTTCTTTATCGTACATCACGGGACACAGAACAGCCATAGTAATTACTATGTGGGTTATACGCCACCTATAGGTGAATGGACACTGGCAACCCAAGACATACAGGAAGTACCTCAGTCTTTTCGCCAGTGTCTGAAGGTGTTGGTCATGGTTGAAGAAATGCTATGCTAAAGAAGAAGCCCTGTTGCAGAAATCCTTAAGCAGGATCAAGGGGCTATGCAGTCGGATCCATCCTAGATGCCAAGGAGCAATGGCCAAAATGGATGGTACCCGAGCCTCGTGGAACACTGAGGTCACTTGCCTGTAATGTTCCTCTATTGAGGGCTGGACCCTGGGATCCGGCACCTTGGTTGCATACCCAAACAAAAGGTTGTCCTGGCAGGGTGCTGTTTGGGTCCAAGGGTGTGGACCCCAGTATACAAGGGGGACCCGGTCCTTGAAGGTCCGTCATGACATGGCCCACCGTGATGGGTGAAGATTGTATCTGGCTGTGTTTTTCCAGCAGTATCCTGCGGCGGGAATGGCAAGTCAAAGAAGAGCCTAAAGCCCTGTACACACGATCAGATTTCCTATGGATTTTAAACCAATGGATTTTCTTTCTCGTACATCACGGGACACAGAGCGGCATAGTCATTACTATGTGGGTTATATAGTTTACCTTCAGGTGCTGGCACTGGCAACTTCCAAACCGGAAGTACCCTCCCCTATATAAGCCCCTCCCATCCGGGAGCACCTCAGTTTTTTGCCAGTGTCTAAGGTGTTGGCCAAGGGGCCTCAGTAAGCTATTCCGGATCCGACCAAAAAAGCTTCATAGCTAAACGGTCGGTACCCGGGCCTTGCAGAGAAGAGCAAGGTTTTGCCTGTAATGGTTCTCTTAGGAGGGCTGGACCCTGGGATCCAGAGCTCTGGTCATACCCACGACCAAGATGTTTTCTGTGCAGGGTGCTATACAGGTCCAGGGGAGTGGAATCCTTGGGAACCCGGTCCCTGAAGGTTTAATTACAATGCCTGCCGTGAGAGGTGAAGTTTGGGCTTCTGTGGACCAAACAGAGTCCTGCGGCGGGGAAAAGGTAAGTGGGGGCCCCTCAGGAACTTGGTTCTATTGAGGGGACCCCCAAGCCTAATATGTCTTTCTGCCTGTTACCTAACGGTATTCCCGCTAAATATCTGTGCATGCCTGTAACTACTAAAAAATGTAATAATTTTAAGAGTGGTCAAGAAAAAAAAAGAAAAAAAATGGTTAAACCGCGGTACCTGTGTTAAACCACTAGAGGCCGCTGTGGAACGTTGTTTTCTTGTCATGTGGATTTTTTCTTACCAAGTCAAAATCCAGGCAGATAGTGAGTTCTCTGGATGGGAAACTGTTTCCTCTGCCATGTTGCAATGCTCGTCCATCCCCTGGCCCTGTGGCAAACAGGGCCCTGGCTTCTGTCCCTAGTTCCTTTCAAAAAAGAGCGCTGAAGGCGCGCGTGCACATGCACGCGCCTCTATTTATAGAGGTGAGCTGGAAAAAGGGGCGGAGCTTGGTGGATGACGCTCTGTGCGCGCCGCAGCGCTTCTGCGCATGTGCGGGCGTCCCAGCATGATAAAAAGCATAATTAGGTGTTGTCAGCTGGTTATGGAAGGCAGAAACAGAGCTGGCAACATTTAGAAAGGCATACAGCAGGCGGTTGATGCAGGCATCCCCATAGAAAGGCACATTAGTAGACACCAACTGTTTATATAGCAGCAATTGTGCTAGACTATTGTCAGTAAGTGGTGTATTTCGGCTGGAATACCTCAGCTTTGGGCTTAGGAATATGCCGTCTAAAGTCTCCGGGACTAAAAATCACAGGAAGCATAGGGGGTCTCCATCGGGCTCTGAGGATCTTGGGCATGCTTCGGCTGCACCAATCTCCCCTGAAAAATCAGAGGTTAGTGACCGTAGAGCACCCTCAGGAGTACCTGGTACTGTGGCTGTCCTCAGTTCACCTGCTCCTGTGTATATAACAGAGGAGGTTTTTTCCTCAGCTCTGGGAGGACTGGAAGAGAGATTGACAACATTGATCGCTGCTTCCCTGTCAGAGGGAAAGCGCGCCCGATCTCCGTCTCCTCCCTCAGAGTACCTGTTAGCAGAGCAACAGTCCCATACAGGGATCGACCTACCTGAAGGGGATCAGGATGAGGTTGATTCTGTCGTAGAGGAATCAACAGTGGAAGAGCCATTCTCAGCATCACATGCTGAAAGATTATGGGTTCAGTCCCTGACTAACATGGTCCGATCAGCATTTAAAATGCCCCTTGCGGAGCCATCATCCACTTCTGTCTCCTCGTTGGGGTCGCTAAAAGCTCCCCAGACTGTTTGTTCCTTTCCAATCCATCCTTTACTGGAAGAGCTCATTTACCAGGATTGGGAACATCCTGATAAAATATTTACTCCCCCCCAAGAGATTTCCGGTGGTCTATCCCATGGAGGATAAATTCATCAAAAAATGGAGGGTCCCTACAGTGGACGCAGCCATCTCTTGTGTGAATAAATCACTGGCATGTCCAGAAAATAATGTCCAAATGTTCAAGGACCCAATAGATAAAAAATTGGAGTCCTTATTAAAATCTGCTTTCTCTACAGCAGGCTTGGTGACACAACCAGCAGTGGCAGCTATTGGGGTCTGCCAAGCAGTGAAGGATCAGTTGAAACAGGTCTTAAGGGACTTGCCAGATCAGCAGGCTCTTGCCCTAGCTGATCTACCTAGAGCCTTATGCTTTGCGGTTGACGCTATAAAGGATTCAATCCATCAGGCCTTACGCTGTCTGTAGTACATATGCGCAGGCTTCTATGGCTCAAAAACTGGTCTGCTGAAGCTCCCTGTAAAAAATTGCTGGTCAGCTTCCCATTTCATGGTGAACGCTTATTCGGGGAAGACCTGGACAAATATATCCAGAAAATTTCCAGCGGTAAAAGTACACTCTTGCCGGTTAAAAACAGAGCTAGAGGTCCCTCTTTTAAGAGGCCTGCTTCTCCAGTCCCTAGGACATCGGCTGTGAAACAGTTCCGACGGCCTCCTCGGTCAAATCCCGGGGGTAAAAATCAGGGACAATCGCAGGGTAACAAGAAACCCTGGGTCAGGAGAGGTACAAAACCTCCCCCAAAGTCAAATGCATGAAGGGTTGCCCCCACTCAATCGGGTGGGGGGAAGACTTCAGTTGTTCGCAGAGACCTGGCGGGACACGATCAGAGACAGATGGGTGCTCTCCGCAGTAAGTCTGGGATACAAATTGGAGTTAAAAGACTCCCCTCCTTCCCATTTTATAAGGTCAAACGTGCCAAGGGATCCCCGGAAGAGAGGATCCCTCCTGTTGGCACTAGAACAACTATTGCTCCAAGGAGTAATTATGGAGGTTCCCCTGGAAGAATGGGGGTTTGGGTTTTACTCAAACCTCTTTACAGTCCCGAAGCCAAACGGGGACGTGAGGCCCATATTAAATCTAAAAGGGCTAAACAAATTCCTACATATCAGGACTTTCCGGATGGAGTCGATCCGATCGGTGGCCACTGCCCTACAAGGGGAGGAATGGTTAGCCTCGATCGACATCAAAGATGCTTATTTGCACATTCCCATCTTTCCAGTCCACCAAAAATTTCTACGCTTTGCTGTAGAAGGGCGCCATTTTCAGTTCAGAGCCTTACCCTTCGGTCTGGCCACAGCACCAAGAGTGTTCACAAAAATTCTGGCCCCATTATTGGCCAATCTAAGAACACAAGGTGTAACGATAATGGCATATTTAGACGACTTGTTGCTGATAGACCACTCAGTGGAAAAACTAGAAGTGGTCGTTCACAAGACAATCAAGTATCTGGAATCTCACGGTTGGATTATCAACCGAGACAAGTCAGCTCTAAAACCAGTCAAAAGTCTGGAATACTTGGGGCTAAGGCTGGATTCAGACCAGAGAAAAATTTTCTTGCCTCAAGAAAAGGGGTCGTCTTTGAGAGATTTGATCCACCTAGTGGGTACAAAAAGACAGCCGTCCATACGCCTGTGCATGAGGCTGCTGGGAAAAATGGTGGCATCATTCGAAGCAGTACCCTATGGTCAATTCCATTCAAGGAATTTGCAAAGGGCTATACTGTCAGCCTGGAACAAAAAAGTTCAGGCCCTAGACTTACCAATGTCCTTGTCCCCTTCCGTTCGCAAGAGCCTCCGTTGGTGGTTGGTTCCCCAGAATCTGGAAAAAGGGAAATCCTTCAGTCCGATTTCTTGGAAGGTGGTCACTACAGATGCCAGCCTTATAGGCTGGGGCGCAGTACTGGAGCAATGGTCTCTCCAGGGCAGATGGTCGGATGCAGAAAAGGCCCTGCCCATCAATCTTTTAGAGATACGAGCAGCCCGGTATGCCCTAGTAGCATGGACATCCAAACTCCAAGGGTCCCCTGTCAGAATTCAATCGGACAATGCCACGGCAGTGGCATATATCAATCATCAGGGTGGCACCAGGAGTTGTGCAGCCCAGAGGGAAGTAAATTGCATCCTGAAATGGGCAGAAAGATATGTCCCAGCCGTATCCGCGGTATTCATTCCAGGAGTGGAGAATTGGAAGGCGGACTTTCTAAGTCGCCAACAATTATGCCCAGGGGAATGGTCCCTTCACCCTGAGGTTTTCCGGACAATATGTCAGCGGTGGGGAACACCGGATGTAGATCTGCTAGCATCCAGATTCAACGCAAAGGTGGACAGGTTTGTCTCTCGGACAAGGGATCCCCTAGCTTGCGGCTCGGATGCCCTAGTGTTCCCTTGGGATCAGTTGAAGCTGATATATGCATTTCCACCGTCACAATTGTTACCTCGATTACTCCGCAGAATCAGGGTAGAAAAGAAACCAGTGATTCTGGTGGCTCCAGCGTGGCCCCGAAGAGCATGGTACGCGGAGATTGTAAAAATGTCTGTGGGGAGTCCTTGGACCCTCCCACATCGTCTGGACCTGCTTTCGCAAGGACCGATATACCACCCTTCCTTACCAGCCCTAGGTTTGACGGCCTGGCTATTGAAGCCCACATTCTAAAAAAGAGAGGTCTCTCTAATCCTGTGGTATCTACAATGATCAATGCCAGGAAGCCGGTATCCCGGCAGATCTACTATAGAATCTGGAAGGCGTACATCGCCTGGTGTGAGGCCAAGAAATGGCATCCATGTAAGTACGTAATAGGTAGGATTCTGGACTTCCTACAGTGGGCTGTAGATAGGAAGCTTGCCTTGAGTACTATCAAGGGTCAGATTTCGGCCTTGTCAATATTTTTTCAAAGGCCCTTGGCTTCGCATTCACTAGTCAAAGCCTTTATACAAGGAGTGATGCGTATTAGCCCTCCGGTTAATATTCCCATATGTCCATGGGACTTAAACCTGGTTCTGTCTGTTCTACAGAAGCAACCATTTGAACCATTACAGCACATTTCCTTGGTTCTTCTCACCAGGAAATTGATTTTTCTAGTAGCCATTTGTTCGGCTAAAAGAGTGTCGGAATTAGCCGCAATGTCCTGTAAAGAGCCATATCTGGTTATCCATAAGGACAGAGTAGTGTTACGTCCTCATCCAGCCTTTCTTCCTAAGGTGGTATTGAGGTTTCATTTGAACCAAGATGTGGTTCTTCCTTCCTTTTTCCCCAAACCTAGTTCGGTAGAGGAAAAGTTATTACATTCTTTGGATGTAGTAAGAGCAGTTAAAGCTTATCTAAATACGGATTCTTTGTTTATTCTGCCGGAAGGCCCCAGAAAGGGTCAGGCAGCGTCAAAATCTACTTTAGCCAAGTGGATTCGACAGGTCATTATGCAAGCCTATGGCTTGAGAAGGAGACCGCCTCCGTTCAAAGTTAGGGCGCACTCCACGAGAGCAGTTGGAACTTCATGGGCAGTGCATCACCAGGCCTCCCTGGCTCAAATCTGTAAGGCCGCAACATGGTCTTCAGTACACACGTTTACTAGGTTCTACCAGGTGGACGTTAGAAGTCAGGAGGATGTCGCCTTTGGGCGCAGTGTGTTGCAGGCCGCAAAAGATCCTCATGTCTGATAGCGCTCAGCTTATGTATGGTGTATCCCCCCCTCATTGGGCATTGCTTTGGGACGTCCCACATAGTAATGACTATGCCGCTCTGTGTCCCGTGATGTACGAGAAAGAAAATAGGATTTTTATAACAGCTTACCTGTAAAATCCTTTTCTTGGAGTACATCACAGGACACAGAGCTCCCACCCCTCTTTTGGGGACACTTATTGCTTTGCTACAAAACTGAGGTGCTCCCGGATGGGAGGGGCTTATATAGGGGAGGGTACTTCCGGTTTGGAAGTTGCCAGTGCCAGCACCTGAAGGTAAACTATATAACCCACATAGTAATGACTATGCCGCTCTGTGTCCCGTGATGTACTCCAAGAAAAGGATTTTACAGGTAAGCTGTTATAAAAATCCTATTTTTCCATCGGAAATTCGATGTAGCTGACTTCCATCAGTCTTGCCTACACACCATCAGTCAAAAAACCAGGGAGCCGCACATCAAGTCAAGACCTGCTGTATGTAAGTGAATAGCAGTCTCAGCTTAGACTCCTGCCAGGCCACGCCCCAATGTGTTTCACTCCGCCCACCGGAGCTTATGAATCCCGCTTCCAGTCTAGGCCAATTCTTGCATTCCTCTCCTACATGTAGAGCACATTGTTTTTTTTTCTAGAAAACTACTTAGAAGCCACAAATGTTATATTTTATTTTTAAGCAGAAGCCCTAAAGAATAAAATTGTTGGTGTTGTATATTTTTAAGTCAGTATTTGTGCAGTTGTTTTGACCTCCAGTGTAGCTGATCAGACACAAATCGGTCAAATTGGTTCCTGGTCAGTTACGGCCAGGTAAACAAAGAACCAAAACTGGAAGTGATTAAATCCTTGTCGCTTCCAGTTTCTGACATCACACAGTGGGAGGAGGGCCGTTTCCTTACCAGGTTCCCCGATCACCCAGAAGAGCTGAGTAAAGGAGGCAACGGAAGAAGGGGGCTCCTTCCGCTGCCTGTGAAAGTAATTTAAGTGGCTCTTTAGCCGTTTGGATTACTTTTGCCGGCTTCACAATTGCTGGTACTGGTATGCTGCTGGACAGGAAGCAATTAAGGTGTTCCTGGGGCATATATTTTGCATCTAATTTCCTGACATATTTGCAGAACCAGGACAGTGGAAAAAATTGGGGACACAGCTCTGTTGACACTGGTACGGAGATGTCGGTGATAAGGACACTGGTATAAGCTATGGAGTAATCAGGACACTGGTATGGTATATGGCAGTGATCAAGATGCTGGTGTAGCGGTGATCAGAAATCCGATATGGTGAATGGCGGTGATCATGATTCTGGTATGGTGTATGGCAGGGATCATGGCGCTCGTACGACAATGATCAGGACGCTGGTATGTGGTATGGCAGTGATGAGGAATCTGGTATGGGGTATGGTGGTGATGAGGAATCTGGTATGGGGCATGGCGGTGATGAGGAATCTGGTATGGGATATGGCGGTGATCAGGACACTGGAATGATGTATGTCAATGATCAGGACACTGATATGGGGTTGAGTTGTATAGTGCAGTCATTTACCCCATAGGATCCCAATGCGCTGATCAGGACACTGGTATGGCAGTGATCAGGACACTGGTATGGCAGTGATCAGGACGCTGGTATGGGGGTATGGCAGTGACCAGGACACTGGTATGGGTTATGTCGGTGATCAGGATACTGGTATGGCGTATGACGGTGCTCAGGACACTGATATGGCATATGACAGTGATCAGGATGCTGGGTATGGTATATGGTGGTGATTAGGGCACTGATCTGGCAAATGGTGGTGATGAGTATGAGGTATGGCGGTGATCAGGACACTGGTATGGCGTATTGTGATCAGGATGCTGGTATGGCTTATTGTGGTGATCATGGTGCTGGTATGGCATATGGCGGTGATCAGAATACTGGCATGTGGTATGGTCGTGATCAGGACGTTGGTGTAGTGTATGGAATGAGCACTGGTGACACTGGGACAGGTGACGGGCTGAATGCACTGTTCATTGGTCTTACACTGGGGGCAGTGATCAGGGACACTGGGCAGGCGGACACTGCAGTCTGTGAGTGTACATGCAGTCTGACAGGCTGCAGCATCGGTTCTCTCTGCTCTCACAGCCTGAGAGTCGAGAAAACTGATGTTTACTTTTGGTTTTCATTGAGTACTATGTGATTTGCTGTGATTGGACACAGCAATGACATGATACAAGACCTTGTGGTCACCTGGACACAGCATAAATGTGATCTGCTGTGTCTGGGGAACACTCGGATCACTGGGCTCTCGGGTGCACCCTCTGTGAGTTGCGCAGGAACCGCCGATGCGGGCTAACGTACAGGTACGGTAACCCTCATTTGCACTGCTTTCCGTCTGCCTACAGCTTATAAATGGAGGACGTGAAGCAGTGCCAATGCGGGTTAACCTAATTAAACGGAACAGTAGATTTCCAGGACCTAGCTATGGCTATTTGTGCTGCTATAAATACAAAAGCAATTAGACATCTTGTATACACTGAAACCTGTTGTACATTTATCCCAGTCAGGTTATATATAAAGTTATAAACCCTTATCCAAAATTGTCTCATTTTTTGGGCATGTCCACCAGATATGAAGGATCAAACCCTTCTGCCCACATTCCCTAAATCATAATGACGATGCTCCATGAACACAAGGTCAATCTCGACAGGACCATGTACCATTAGAGTAAGTTGGCCTCTATTATGTATGATTTGAATGCCAACTGTCCCGAATTTCCCGGGACATTCCTTGGATTTAGACTTTTGTCCCGCTTTTAGCGTTTCCCGGGAAATTGTTGCTTTCCATTTTTTTTGCCACTGCTACGCTAGAGGTCTGCGGCCGGCATTGAAATGTGTCTACTGGCCGCCATTTTAAAGAAGACCAGCTCTCGTATAGCCTGGTCATTTGCTGAGGGGAACAAGAAAGAGGTGGAGCCGGCCAGGTGGCTGCCAATAGAAATTGATCTGCCACCAGCCCCTCGGCCCTCCCACCTGTTGTGGGAAAAGGCGGGGGTTGGCGGAAGCTGGCGGCAGCTCAATTTCTATTGGCAGCCACCCGACCGGCTCCGCCTCTTGCTTGTTCCCCTTGGCAAGTTACCTTTGTTACAAGAGGCTGGTCTACTGTAATGGTGGCGGAGACTTCGCTGCTGGGACCCCTGATGTAACAGGGGGCTCCACTGGGGGACACCTGATGTAAGGGAGGTCTCCACTGGGAGACACCTGATGTAAGGGAGGTCTCCACTGGGGGATCGCTCCTGATGTAAAGGGGGCTCCGCTGAGGGACACCTGATGTAAGGGGGGACACCGCTGAGGGATACCTGATGTAAGGAGGGACTCCGCTGAGGGGCACCTGATGTATGGAGGGACTTTGCATGTAAGGGGGACACCGCTGAGGGACACCTGATGTAAGGGGGACACCGCTGAGGGACACCTGATGTAAGGAGGGACACCGCTGAGGGACACCTGAAGTAAGGGGGACACCTGATGTAAGTTGGACACCGCTGAGGGACATCTGATGTAAGGGGGACACAGCTGAGGGACACCTGATGTAATGGGGACACCGCTGAGGGACACCTGATGTAAGGAGGGACTCCGCTGAGGGACACCTGGTGTAAGGGAGGCTCCACCTGGGGACACCTGATGTAAGGGGGACACAGCTGAGGGGCACTTGATGTAAGGGGGACACCTCTGAGGGGCACCTGATGTAAAGGGGACACAGCTGAGGGGCACCTGATGTAAGGAGGGACTTCGCTGAGGGACACCTGATGTATGGGGGCACCGCTGAGGTATACCTGATGTAAGGGGGAAAAAGAAAGGCAAGGGTTTTGGGACTTTAATTGAGGCATGTGTATGTACATATGAAAATAACGGGTATCTAGTTGTACACAGGCTACATGTCAT
This sequence comes from Rana muscosa, assembly GCA_029206835.1. Taxonomy (NCBI): domain Eukaryota; kingdom Metazoa; phylum Chordata; class Amphibia; order Anura; family Ranidae; genus Rana; species Rana muscosa. The sequence goes on from CM055122.1 coordinate 1,208,241,517, forward strand.
GGTTCCCATTGGGAGAAGGCATGTAGCCATAGGGTTGTTATTTGAAATTAATGACTCCAATCAATTAAATGCAACTGTTAAAAACACAATATGCTATATGATGTATCATATAATTGATTTATAATGCATGATTTCCACAGAGATGGACATAATAATAATAATAATAATCATAACATATTTAATGTCATTGATACAAATGATTGGTACAAGCAAAAGCAATTAATAAATTAATTAGATACATATACAGATCCAATTATTATAATCATAATAAATGTAAACATTCAGTAAAATTGTCAGAATTCATGATTTAAAGACAAGCTTGGCCTGGCATCTTAGAATTAAAACTTGACGTGTTTCATGGTGTTAACAGCCAATCATCAGGAGTGGGGATGCATACATTTTGATTAGAAGGTAAGATAGAAAAATAAATAAATTAGATCTTGAAGGGTGTAACATAGCTCTATAAGAGGGAACACTGCTGAGGGACACATGATGTAAGGGGGACACTGCTGAGGGACACCTGATGTAAGGGGGACACTGCTGAGGGACACCTGATGTAAGGGGGACACTGCTGAGGGACACCTGATGTGAGGGGGACACCGCTGAGGGACACCTCATGTAAGGAGGGATTCCACTGGGGACACCTACTGTAAGGAGGGACTCTGCATGTAAGAGGGACACCTGATGTAAGGGGTGACGCCTGATGTAAGGGGTGACGCCTGATGTAAGGGGTGACGCCTGATGTAAGGGGTGACGCCTGATGTAAGGGGTGACACCTGATGTAAGGGGCGACGCCTGATGTAAGGGGTGACGCCTGATGTAAGGGGCGACGCCTGATGTAAGGGGCGACGCCTGATGTAAGGGGCGACGCCTGATGTAAGAGGGAGCTCCATTGGGGGATACCTGATGTAAGGAGGGCACCGCTGAGGGACACCTGATGTAAGGGGGGCACCGCTGAGGGACATTTGATGCAAGGGGGACACCGCTGAGGGACATTTGATGTAAGGGGGACACCGCTGAGGGACATTTGATGTAAGGGGGACACCGCTGAGGGACACCTGATGTAAGGAGGGTTTCCGCTGAGGAACACCTGACGTAAGGGGGACTCCGCTTGGGGACAACTGATGACACCATAACAACCATAGTACCGGAGTGATTGAAGAGCTTACACCAGGTGTTTGGAGTATCTTTATCTGCTGATTGTTAAACGTTCTGAAATGCACATTTCTATTGTGGTGTAGAATCTGGGCCTGCTGTCCCTCCATCCCTCTTTCTTTCCTTCTCTCTCGCTTCCTTTCTCCCCCATCCCTCTAACCGCACCCCCTTGAGTCACGCCCCTTTAAGTCACATCTAATTTTGTTTAAACCACGCCCGTTTTTTGCTGCAGCTCGTTTGGCGAGCTGCATTTTTCTTTCCCTGCTATGTCACACCTACAAGTGAATGCCCTTCCCCCTAATTATAATAAGACTGCGCCTACAGACAAAAAAGTGTCCCTATATTTATTTATTTTTACAATGTTGGCAACCATGATGTTGAATTCTATTTCCAGATTCATATCACATTCCCATTTTAAAGGAGAAAGTCCAGCCTGAGCTTGTTTGGCTGGGCTTCTCCTATGGGTCACAGGAGTGCAATTTGTTTTGCACTCCTGTGACCCGTTTTCAGCAGAGTGTGGTCTGCTGATGTCACACAGATCAGTCCAGGCACCGTGTCATCCCCACTCTGGACGTTTGGGTCTGCCAGGTGCCTGGACTGATGACCGTCTCAGCCTCTCAGCGAGCCGCTGAGACGGCCGCTCCCTGCCCTTCCACAGCTCAGCGCTCCAGTGAGCATGGAAGAGCAGAGCAGGAAAGCTGCTGATTGACAGTCAGCAGCTCTCTGCGCAGGGAGCTGAGAAAACCGAGCCATTGACGGTGTTCGATGACTCAGTTCTCAGTACAGAGACACTGGGGTACAGATGCAGCATCAGTCTGATGCTGCATCCACCTAAGTATAAAAGGGGAAAAAAATGATTCCCATACTTCTCTATTAAGCATATTCTAGATTGTAAGCTCTAACGAGCAGGGCCATCCGATCCCTCCTGTATTGTATTGTAACTGTACTGTCTGCCCCCATGTTGTAAAGCGCTGCGCAAACAGTTGGCGCTATATAAATCCTGAATAATAATAATATGGCTGTTTAAATGGTTGTGACATAATTAATGAAAATACAGTGGAAATATAACCCAAACGTTTATCACATGACCTCCTTAGAGCTTTGTTGGAATGAGTTGACAAAGTGGGTCAACTGTGTAAAGCACAGTGTCTGGGAGCTGGTGTTTTTCTTGTAGATACGGAAGACCAGTTTATCTCCTTACTGATTCAGAATTGATGTATTGTATAAATGTTTTGGGGGTTTAACTAAAATGTGCATTTTAAAATGTGTGCCAAAAATTGTAAAAACTGCTCTGAAAGAGGGTTAATGAATACAGTGCTGCATTAATATGAGTTTTATATCTGCATTTTCAGAATGGTCTTACGATCCCTGATGGATTTTTCTTTAATGCTAAACTAAGAAAATAGCTGTATGTTGTTGTCTTAGAGAGCAGATTCAATGTACTGTATTTATAACTGTAATCTTTTATGTATTAACCAAACTGGTTTTGTGATAATATCGGACTGAACCCTTTGTTTTATGTATTTCTTTATTTTTATTATATACAGTGTTGACATTTTTTTTTACAAAAAATTATACTTTGTGCTTGAATTATATAGTGACCTACATTCCTACCTGCTTGGGGACCAAGATGAAAGTGAGAACAATGTTAATCAACATGCTGGAAACAATCACAATGCTCGGAACAATGCTGTGCCTATCGTCGGGGAAGGTCTGCATGCTGCCCATCAAGCCATTCTTCAACAAGGAGGTCCAGTAGCGTATCAACCATACCACAGGCCTGTTAGATTTCCTCTCAGGGTAATTTTATAATTTGCAGTTCAAGTCTACAGAATGCAATGGTTTTCTTAACACTTAAAAAAGAAAGCAGTAGTAACTTCTGAATGAACCAGAATGAATGAGCACCACTCGACCTCCAAAAGCTCCCCCCTTCATGACCAGGCCATTTTTTGCGATATGGCACTGCATTTTTTTTAACTGACAATTGCGCAGCCATGTGACACTGCACACAAATAAAATGTATGTCTCCCCCCCCCCCAAATATAGCTTTAATTTGGTGGTATTTGATCACCTCTGCGGTTTTTATTTTTTGCGCTATAAACAAAAAAAGGGAATTGTTTTTTGTCTCTTCTGCTATAAAAAATATTCAATAAAAAAAATAAAAACATCAAAATTCTTCATAAATTTAGGCCAATATGTATTCTGCTACATATTTTTGGTAAAAAATCCCAATAAGCGTATATTAATTGGTTTGCACAAAAGTTATAGCTTCGACAAATTATTGGATATTTTTATGCATTTTTATTTATATATTTATTCCTAGTGATAGTGGCGATCAGCGACTTATAGCGGGACTGCAATATTGTGGCGGATATTCAGACACTGATACTTTTTGGGACCAGTGACACTAATACAGTGACCAGTGCTAACAAAATATGTCACTGTACTAATGACACTTGCTGGGAAGGGATTAACATCATGGGCGATCACAGGGTTAACTGTGTGCCTAGCCTTTGTGGGAGGTACTTTTACTAGGGGAAGACCTGGATCCTTGTCCCTGCTTTGTAGAGACACAGGATCCATGCCTTCCCTCCTGTCAGAATGATGATCTGCCTTGTTTACATAGGCAGACCACCGTTCTGTCTGTCTGCAGGATGATCGGTGGGTGCTGGTGGACATCAAGTCTGCGGTTCCTGCTGATCAGCTTCCGCTGTGTTAATACACAGTGGGAGCGAGCCGGCGGCATGCATTCGCACCTGCTACCCAGAAGTGCAGAATCACATAAAACTGCTATAGGGCAGAGAGCAAGTGGTTCAACATCCTAATATTAACATGGTACACCCTCTTCTTTTCCTGGTGGCTTTTAAGTGGAAAGTGAACACCCCAAGGTGTTTATGTATTTTTTTTTTCATGCATTTTTAGAAATTAGGAAACATTTGGATAATGAGGTGGTTAAGGAATGCTTAGCCTTTAAAAGTCACCCACTGAAGCCAAGTGCAACTCTTCCGTTATTCCATTATAAATAGAAGGAAGTTCCCTGGAGGATGAAATTTAATTGCATTGAAATTGCATTGTGTGCCATGGTTAGATTTAATACAGGAGACCAATACATTTTTAACCCTGCCTCCCCAGGCCCAAACAATCCCAAGATCATTGGCTATCAGTAGCTCTTGAACCTCTCCTCCCCCTCCCCAAAAAGGACAATACCACAATTATTGGTAATCTGTGGTGTTTTAACACCCCATAATAATTCACTGTTAACTCTAAACTATTAATCTTTAAAAGTTTTTAAAGCATTGCCCCTGGAAGAGTTTTAGGGTATCATAGTTTTTGCAAAGTCAGTGGTGCATATAATTTTAAGGCTTAAACATGTTAGGACATTTGGAGTAAATGCAGATTTTTGATGTGTCCCAAAAAATCAAGAGGGAAAAAAAACAAAAAAAATGTGGTCGACTGTTTATTGCCCAGCAAATTTTGATTTAGTTTTAGTCTTCGTCTTATGCCGCGTACACACCATCGTTTTTCATGTCATGCAAAAAAACAAAGTTTTTCTCGACGTGATTCATCTCAAGCCTGCCTTGCATACACACGTTCATGAAAAAATCCGCTTGAGCAAAGCGTGGTGACGTACAACACGTACACCAACACGTACGATGGCACTATAAAGGGGAAGTTCCATTCGAATGGCGCCACCCTTTGGGACGCTTTTGCTAATTTTGTGTTACCGCGTGTTAGTAAAAGCGATTCGCGCTTTTCAGTCTTTGTGCTTTTAAGATCGTTTTCTGGTGTTCAGTTTGTGCTTGTGGGTTCGTATCTGTGTTTCATTGTTTGTAGTCAGTTTGTATCTGTTTTTCCAGTGCGTTCTTGTCCACACGTTACTGTTTTTCAGGTCGTTCTTGTCCGCTCGTTACTGTTTTTCAGGTCGTTCTTCATAGGCCTTGCTGTTCTTCAGTGTGTTCTTTTAGTTCGTTCGGACGAGCCGACCGTTTGCGAGCCATGTTGCGGGTACGTTCTTGCCGCCGAGATCGTGCTGTGCTTGCTGTTGGGATTGTTGCTTTATCCCGAATCAGTTCATGAACAGGGTGAGGAGGAGTTCATGGACCAAGTATTGGTTGCTCCAGCGGGACCAATTCTGTCACATGCCTTTGTTGCGGGAGATCCAGGAGAATAATCCTGATGACTACAGGAATTATCTCCGGATGACGGACTCTGTTTTTCAGCATCTGTTGGCTTTGGTATCCCCCTATATCACCAGGCAGGAAACAGTTATGCGGGAATCCATCACTGCTGAGCAGAGGCTAATTGCCACGTTGCGCTACCTGGCGACAGGGAGAAGCCTGCAAGACCTCAAGTTCTCAACAGGCATCTCCCCCCAGGCTCTGGGGATCATAATTCCAGAGACCTGTTATGCCATCATTCAAGTTTTGCAGAAGGACTATATTAAGGTAAGTTTTCTCCTTTAACATCACATTCTATGTATTTAATGCTTGCTAATGTATTGTATTTTTTTCATCAGTCCCTAATTACCATGATTGGAATATGCTGTGAATGTCCCCTTTGTCCCCATGCATGCTGTAAGCTTTTAATGCTCCTTTTTTGGCCTACATGCATATTTCCCATAACTAACCTCTCCAGCATGCTCTCCTGGGCCCAAACACACCTAGCCTAGTCACTTCCCAATGTAATGTATGCTTTACCCTGCCCCCCCCCCCCTAAAATGTGTTGTTTTTGTTTTAAAATAAAATTCAGACATTTCCTCAAAGGACCTTCACCCCTGAAAATGCCATCATGGCCAGCCGGTTCTGCCTCTTTATGACATCCATCAATCTGGCGGAGTACGATTGGAACCATGTTGTCATGTCGTGTTCTTCACAATTTTTTGAAAAAACATTCCCCTAATTATCTCTCTACTGTTGGGCCTGAGGCCACACTACAGGAAGCAAATCCTTTGCCGGCCCAGGAAGCTGGCCGTACTGTGTCCCCACCCCCTTATGACGTTGCAGTCCCGGGGCATGATGGGACTGCAACGTCATAAGGGGGTGGGGTCACCGGGTGACATCACCCGGTGACCACGCCCCATGCCTATATAGGTGGTTGCGCGCCGGGCACACGGCATTACAGCGGCAGACCTCGTTGTGTCAACATCTCAAGAAGAGAAGAGGTAAGAAGACGACGATGAAGACCGGGTCCCCGCTAGCAAAAGAGCTGGCAGAAGATAGCGGAGGTGCCCGGTAGAAAGCACCGGAGAGCGGGAGAAGGACCGGAGAGCGGAGAAGTCGGTAGAAGACCCCAGAAGTCGGAAGAAGACCCCAGAAGTCGGAAGAAGACCCCAGAAGTCGGAAGAAGACCCCCGGAGCTGCCTAATAAATTACTTTAAAAAGCTGTCTAGTGTGTTTTTTTTATTGACACTTTTTCACCAGGTGAATGGGTAGGGGTACGATGTACCCCATACTCATTCACATAGGGTGGGGGGCCGGGATCTGAGTGCCTCCTTATTAAAAGGGGCTCCCAGATTCCGTTAAGCCCTCCGCCCGCAGACCCCGACAACCAACGGCCAGGGTTGTCGGGAAGAGGCCCTTGTCCCCATCAACATGGGACAAGGTGCTTTGGGGTAGGGGGCCGCAGGGCGCCCAGCTGCCCCAAGGCACCCACCCCCCCATGTTAAGGGCATGCGGCCTGGTACGGTTCAGGAGGGGGAGGCACTCACTTGCCCCCCCTTCCTGACCTGCCGGGCTGCGTGCTTGGATAAGGGTCTGGTATGGATCCTGGGGGGAACCCCACACCATTTTTTTTTTGGTGTGGGGGTTCCCCTCAAGATCCATACCAGACCAAATGGTCTGGTATCGTCCTGAGGGGGAACCTCACGCAAATTTTTTTTTTACATTTTCGCGGGGTTCCCCTTTACGATTCTCCGCACATGAGTCGCCCCGCAAGTCGGATCATCTTGATCCGACTTCTCTATTCAAATCAATGGGCTCCCATAGGGAACCATTGATTTGGAATAGAGAAAGAAAAACACAGCTGAAAGTTAGCGCGGGGAAACGTGCATTGAATTCAATGCAAAACGCTATAAAAATTGCGTTAAAAACGCTGCTTTTTTCCTGTCGTCTGTACTAGCTTTACAGCCCATTTTTTAAAACGTCCGTGGGCATGAGGCTTTATATAAGAAGCCACACATTTTTGAGTACAAAAGCTTTTACTATTTGAACATTTTCAATGTGCGTATTATTTTTTCAATATTTTTTTGGTATAAAACGCATGAACAGGCATTTTTTAAAACATTTTTTAATCTGGAACTTCTAAAGTTCAACGTGTACAATTTTTAAAATTGTAAAAATTTTTATTAACATTATAATATCAACAAAAGAGGGAAAAAAAACAATTGAGCTAATATTTAAATCCTCCCAAGCACATCCATGATGTTTTTGAGCTTATGCTCCACCCGCTTGGTATTTTCCCAACATCTGGGCACTGTGACTTGTGAAAGGGGTATTGGTCCTCAAGCCTTGATCCTTGATCACCTGAAATTTAAAAACACACCATGTATTATAAATATGCAGGCCTACATCTATTACCTGAATCTGTGGTGTATGGCACTGACCTGTAGTGGTGCCAGTTTCCACCACTTCCTCCACTTCTCCTTCCTCAACATTCCGCGGTTGTGGGTCTCTTGCAGGTGTGGGGTTCCTAGGCTCAGGTCTAGAAGCTCTTTGAAGCCCTATGAGATTGAAACCAAAGGAATACTTGAGTTAAATTATAATTGAGGCCTGAAAGAGGAATATGAAACATTCTTTGGAAGTGTGGGACAATTGTCTGTTTTGGCAGAGTTCAAAGCTGAACACATGATTGGATCCCTTACCAAAGCAGGAACATGTATCTAATTTGCTTAAGTTTCACACATGGAAACACACCAAGTATCCACTGGATCACCTGTGTGTGACACCCTAAAAATCTTGTTATTGTGGCCCACACTTGTGCTACTGAGTCCAGATGTGTAACCAGCTGCTGAGCATCCTCTCCTTACATTACACTGAATCCAGTTATTATATTTAAATAGAGTTACCAACACATCTAGACAACCATGTTCAAAAAATCTACTCACATAAATAGGTATGGGCAAATATAGTTAAACCTGCATCTGACAAAAACATCTTATTATTATTAGTAAGCGAATGAACGTTTCCTACGACCAAGTAATGTGACATCTTTAACTGTACAACATTAATAAAAAAAACATGCAAGTACTGTAATAAGAATCTGAGTTAACATAGGAAACTTACTTACCGTACTTTTTACAATAACTTTTTTTATTCTCTTGTATTGCTCCGGCTCCCTCAACTTGAGGTCAGACCACCTTTTGTGGAGCTGTTCTTTCGATGTGCGCACCCCAAATTTATGTTGAAGAGTTTTCACAACTTTATCCAATATTTTGACATTGACAAGATTTGGCTTTTTGTATGGCCCATGCTTAGCGTCATAATCCTCCCTCCTCAAAATGACCACCATCTCAACCATCTCCTCGAACAACATGTTTGATGCTTTGTATCTCCGGGATCTGCTCGTTGGTTCCTCCGAACTTTCCTCCTCGGTTGAGGATGACACCTGTAGTGTCTCCGCCATGTTGTGTAGCACTACGACGAGCGAGAAAGGGTGGGGAAAGTACTAGAATGAACGTCAGGGGCAGTGAAAGTGTGCGGAGCTTCACGCTTGTGCAGTGTATATAAAGCTAATCCGCATGTGTCAAAACGACGTTCAGTGTGCGGAAGGAGTAAGCAACAAACGTGAGATTGAAGGTATGTAACATTTTTTTTTTAAACTTGACTCATCAGTGGATGAGATTGTGGCCTATATATGGTGAGAAAGATTAGTAGAGTCTTGACTGACATTAGTATTTTTGTCTTGTTTTTGACTTGCAGAAATCACGCAGGTATTCAAGGAACCTGATTTCATGGGGGAGTTCCTGCACAGGTGGAAGAATCTTCCTATTCTATGGCAAACCTAAAACACAGCTAATAAAAACAAAGAAGCCAGGAAGGCAGCACTGGAGAGCCTGCTTCCATTTGTGCAGACACAGATCCCCACAGCAACCATCAAGGATGTGAAAAACAAAATTGGGACTATTAGGGGCACATATAGGACTGAGCGCAATAAGGTCCTGAAATCCATGAGGTCAGGAGCAGCAGCTGATAAAATTTATAGAAAAGAAAAAACAAATGCGCCTACTAAGTGCAGTATGTTAGAAATGTATTTAAAAAAGAATTAAAATAACAGCCAAATGGCTACTCACAGGATGGAAGTGGAGTATAAGCATGAATAGATATCCTTCTAAATTGTCTGCAGAGGGCATGAGTCACTCCGTGTGTCTGTAGTCTCCCAGTGGTGGAATACTGCCAAGATGAAGAGGTAGTGCACTGCGGTGTTGCTGCAGCGATGGGGAGATGGCAGAGGAGCGGTAGATGCAAGAAGAGCTGTCCCTCTATGCCGGTGTGGACACCAGTTCCCCACGGCGTACGGCATGCGGTTCATGCTGGAGCGCATTCAGCTTCGGCAACCGGACGTGACGTCAATAGCAGGCGATGGCTGATGACGCGTTTCAATGCTTCCGCATTTTCCTCTGATCTGATTGGCGATAGGAGCTGTCGGTATTATATGCGTTCCACCGAACGGAACCATCAATCTAGTGTCATACTTAATAGTGTCAACATCCGGAGATGAGGTGCTTTAGGCTGGAGGAAATAAATACATAGGCCTAACAGTAGCTTATACATAGGAATTCGTAAATTTAAAAAACATACAATATACAATTGATTGAGTTGATAGAAACTTTTAGAAGACTTGCCCTATAATGAATGTATATATGGCAAGAAATTTTATATTTTGACAAGAAATTTATATATTGACATCGATGCATGGAAGGAATGCATGAGAGGGGCGTACAGAAAAATGCCATAAGAAGTGCATAGAAAATGCACGAAAAAAATGGCAAAAATACAAATGCTGAATGCAAAAAATATATCTAATAATACCTATATCATGTATAATATGGGGAAATATTCTATATATACATATATATATATATATACATATAGAAAATTACATAATAAAAATAAAAATAATAATAACCGATAATATCCAAGAGACAGTTCTAGAGAGCTGTTATTGAGAAACTCACAATCTCAGTAATACAAATATCTAATTTATAATGATGGGGACCGCAAGCATGCATATGCACACATCCGCACATGCATGCATCCAATCCATAGTGTATGGATATTGTGCTCACAATAAAAAAAGTTTGATGATAAAAAAAGTTTGATGATAAAAAAATGTTTGATAAAAAAAAAAAAAAAAAAAAAAAAAAAAAAATTGATAAAAAACCAATTGATAAAAAATCAATAGATAAAAAAAAATTTACCATCAAAAAAGGAATATATAGATAACAAGATTATATATACGTATGAGAATGTAATAAAACACAACATAGTGAGATAAGGGTTCCTTTTTATTCTTATAATAATCAAAAGGAAAAAAGCTAGAGGAGATAGAGGTATGTGTAGATAAGTACAAACATACACCCACACAAAATGTATGTGCACGTGTGTACATGGATATGTCTCTATCACATGACTGTATTAACCTCAATCTCCTCGTTAAGTCCAAAGGGTGTAAGTGTGTTCAGGATATAAATCCAGTATGTTTCCTGTTTACACAGACGTTGGAATCTCTCTGCTGATGTATATATACTATATGCTGTTTGCAAAGTCTTGGAGACAGTACTTTAAAATTTTCCTGTGTGAAAAGGAAGCAATGTTTGCTGAAATGAGAGACAGAGCGGGTGTTGGTCCTAGCAACACTGGTACAAGGAGTGCACAGGTGACTGCAAGTATGGAGAGTTTGCCAGAGTCTGAGTCTGCAGTGAATTGGTGCAGGCGACACTTGGCTGCACTGAACCAAGTTAAAAGGGAAGGATATGTTGTTGCCCCTGGCAACGCTGGTGCAAGATGGCCAGCTATCAATGTGCAAAGGGTTAAGAAACAAGTGCGCTGTTTGCGGTGCAGTGAGTGGGGGCATGAAGTTTCTAAATGCTCTTTGTCCCAGGCTTCACCAAAGCAAAGGTATGAGAAGCCTGCTCTGAGTGTAAAGAGTGAGCAGATGGGTGTGGTTGCCCATGGCAACAAAGCAGAAATCCGTACAGCTGACTTCATACGGCCTATGTTGCCTTCTGAATGTGTTGAGGACTTTTTGGATGAGTTTGCGATGATTGCTTCCTACAGAAGATGGCCCAGAAATCGCTGGGTTGAGTTGGTGCAACCTTTTCTGATGGAGGAGTACCAGGAGGTGTACCATGGGATGTATAGTAACCAAGATGACTACGATAATTTTCTAGGAGCAGTCCAGTCTAGAGAGCGCTGCAAGAGATCAGCGGGGAGAAGGTGGTCTCCCATAGCAACAGGAGAAAGTCGCCAAGTGCCATGCCTGGAATGTCGTCAGCTGGGCCACGGGATCTTTTCTTGTCCAAGCTTGTGGAATACAGCTGCTGATCGTGTTGTTGGGCTTAATGCTTTGCCTGCAGGCGATGATGGAAAATCCAAGAGGGATGTAATGTTACCCTGTTTCCAGGAGGGGGCGTCATCTTGTGAGAGCATGGCAAAGAAGGGACAACTCCCTCAATTGAAGTCTTCAACCCATGCTAAAGAGAATGGTAAGACTGTTCCTGTTAAAATCATGGGAAAGGCTGACTGTGTGGTTGCTCACAATGAAGTGGAAGTGACCCCAGAGCGGAGGTCCACTGAAGGTGAAAAAATGAACTTGCTGCAGTGTGCTACCCAGATCAGTGGGGAGACACAGGTTAAAACCCTGCTTGCAGCGAGGTCAAAAATTGAAAAGGACATATGGACTCTGGGTACAGCTAAGGTAATCCAGCGGAGTGCTGGAGAGGATGTGCTAGGGGTGACCAAAGCAGTTGGTATGCCATGTTCCCTAGTGACAGGTGCTGTGCAGTTGCCAAGGGAAACCACCAAGGAGCCTGCAGTGGTGAGGCAAGTGGTTTCCCAGGACAACTGTGAAGATGCCCTAGTGGGCAAAATAATTCCTGTGGAGAGGAAGGGTGGTGTGCTGAGTGGCACGCAGGGTGCCATGCGTTTTGATAAAGGACAATTTGATAGAGTTTATAAAACTGCTATGTTTATGAATGCTGATGACACATGTGCTGATGGTGTTTTTAAATAAAAATGGGCTACCATGCCCTTAAACAGAGTTGCTGACTGGCTTGCATCACTGGAAATACGCGTCCACCACAAGAGCTAACAACCCCCAATCTTACAATATATATATATATATATATATATATATATATATATATATATATATACACACACACACACACAGTATCTCACAAAAGTGAGTACACCCCCTCACATTTTTGTAAATATTGTATTATATCTTGCCATGTGACAACACTGAAGAAATTACACTCTGCTACAATGTAAAGTAGTGAGTGTACAGCTTGTATAACAGTGTAAATTTGCTGTCCCCTCAAAAGAACTCAACGCACAGCCATTAACCACTTGCCGACCGCCGCACGCCGATGTACGTCGGCAGAATGGCACGGGCAGGCATATGGGCGTACAGGTACGTCCCTTTAAATTTGCCGCCCTGCGGGCGCGCGCGCGCGCCACGTGCCTCGCGAGTGCGGCCGGGGGTCCCGGGAACTCGATGTTCCCGGGAGTCCCGCGATTGCGGTCGGCAAGAGCAGAACAGGGGAATGCCTTTGTAAACAAGGCATTCCCCTATTCTGCCTAGTGACACTGTAACTGATGACCGTTCCCCGTGATCGGGAACGGTCATCATAGCTACATAGTTAGTCAGGTTGAAAAAAGACACAAGTCCATCCAGTTCAACCATAAAAAATATATCGTACAATCCCATATACCCAATTCTATACCCACAGTTGATCCAGAGGAAGGCAAAAAACCCCAGCAGAGCATGATCCAATGTGCTACAGCAGGGGAAAAAATTCCTTCCTGATCCCCCGAGAGGCAATCAGATATTCCCCGGATCAACTTTACCTATAAATGTCAGTACCCAGTTATATTATGTACATTTAAGAAAGAATCCAGGCCCTTCTTAAAGCAATCTACTGAGCTGGCCAGAACCACCTCTGCAGGGAGTCTATTCCACATTTTCACAGCTCTTACTGTGAAGAAACCTTTCCGTATTTGGAGGTGAAATCTCTTTTCCTCTAGACGCAAAGAGTGCCCCCTTGTCCTTTGTGTTGACCGTAAAGTGAATAATGCAACACCAAGTTCACTATATGGACCCCTTATATATTTGTACATGTTGATCATATCCCCCCTTAATCTTCTCTTCTCAAGAGTGAATAAATTCAGTTCCTCTAATTTTTCCTCATAGCTGAGCTCCTTCATGCCTCTTATCAGTTTGGTTGCCCTTCTCTGCACTTTCTCCAGTTCCCCAATATCTTTTTTGAGAACTGGGGCCCAAAACTGAACTGCATATTCCAGATGAGGTCTTACTAATGATTTGAACAGGGGCAAAATGATATCTCTCTCTCTGGAGACCATACCTCTCTTAATACAAGAAAGGACTTTGCTCGCTTTGGAAACCGCAGCTTGGCATTGCATGCCATTATTGAGCTTATGATCTACCAAAACCCCCAGATCCTTCTCCACTACAGATCCCCCCCAGTTTTACTCCCCCTAGTATGTATGATGCATTCATATTCTTAGCCCCCAAGTGCATAACTTTACATTAATCAACATTAAACCTCATCTGCCACATAGTCGCCCAATTAGACAGAGCATTGAGGTCGGCTTGTAAATTGGCGACATCCTGTAAGGACGTTATTCCACTGCGTAGCTTGGTGTCATCTGCAAAGACAGAAATGTTACTTTTGATCTCAGACCCAATATCATTTATAAACATATTAAAAAGTAAGGGTCCCAGCACTGAACCTTGGGGTACACCACTGATAACCTTGGACCATTCAGAGTAAGAATCATTAACCACTACTCTCTGAATTCTGTCTTTTAGACAGTTTTCTATCCATTTACAAACTGATATTTCCAATCCTGTAGACTTTACCTTGCACATGAGCCGTGTGTGGGGAACTGTATCGAACGCTTTTGCAAAATCCAAGTATACCACGTCCACAGCCAACCCCTCTGTCCAAGGTCTTACTTACCTCTTCATAAAAAGAAATCAGGTTTGTCTGACAACTTCTGTCTTTCATGAATCCATGCTGTCTGTTGCTTAAATACCAGTAGTTTTTTTTTCCAGCAAGAACTCATCTATGTGGTCTTTTATTAATCTCTCCAGTATCTTCCCAACTATGGAAGTTAAACTAACAGGTCTATAGTTACTTGGTAAAGACCTAATTCCCTTTTTAAATATAGGCACCACATTGGCCCTGCGCCAATCCAGTGGTACTATTCCTGTCATTAATGAGTCCCTAAAAATTAAATACAATGGCTTTGAAATTACAGAGCTCAATTCTTTTAGGATCCGTGGGTGTATGCCATCTGGTCCAGGTGCTTTATCCACCTTTATTCCATCTAAATATTTCTGGACCATATCACTTTTGAGCCATTGTGGATTTGGGGCTGTGTCACTACCAACCCCATTTTGGACATGAGCTCCCCCATGCTCCTTTGTATACACAGAACTGAAGAATGCATTTAATAAATTAGCCTTCTCTTTGTCCCCAGTCACCCACTCTAGATTATTTTGTAAAGGGCCTACATGCTCAGACTTGACCTTTTTACTATTAATATATCTGAAGAATTTTTTGGGGTTTGTCCTACTATCTTTTGCAATCTGTCGTTCATTTTGAATTTTTGCATCCTTGATTTCCTTTTTTACATATCCTGTTATATTCTTTGTAACATTTAAATGACACTAGTGTTCCCTCTTTTTTTAATATTTTTTAAAAGCTCTTTTCGTATAGTTTATAGCTTTTTTAACTTTGGCAGTGAGCCACAAAGGTTTTATTTTTAGCCTTTTAAACGTGAGTTCACAAACAGTCTTTTTGAAGAATTCCCATTTCTGTTCTGTGCCCATTGATGCCAATATTCCCTCCCAGTCTAAGTCCTGGAGAGCAGCGCTCATGAGCAGCGCTCATCCTAGGAAAATTTGCTCTCTTGAAATTAAGTATTTTTATCTTTCCCGTATGTGATTTTTGCTTACAACTAACATCAAATGAAATCATGTTATGGTCACTGCTACCCAGGTGTTCCTTTATTTGAACATTAGTAATATGCTCTGCATGGTTTGAGATTACCAGGTCCAACAGAGCATCATTCCTAGTTGGGGCCTCAATAAACTGGACCATAAAATTGTCCTGCAATAGGTTTATAAATTTTTGCCCTGTAACTGTCCCAGCAGTTCCATTACTCCAGTCAATTTCTGTGTAGTTAAAATCCCCGATTATTATCACTGTCCCAGCCCTTGCAGCCCTTTCCAACTGTGCAAGGAGCTGAGTCTCCACCTCCTCATTAACATTGGGTGGTCTATAACAAACTCCAATGATTAACTTTGAACTACGCACATCTGTATGCAGTTCCACCCATAATGCTTCAGACTCATCCCACTCTCCATCCACCAGGTCCTCTTTCACACTCGCTTTGAGATCACTTCTCACATAGAGACAGACCCCTCCACCTTTCCTTTTTACCCTGTCTTTCTGAAAGAGTGCATAGCCAGGAATATTAATAGCCCAGTCATGTGAGGAATGAAGCCAAGACTCAGCAATACCGATTACATCATAGCTCTCCTCATGCAACAGAGCTTCCAACTCACCTATTTTGCTTGGCAGACTTCTGGCATTGGTGAACAGACACTTTAATGCATTAATATATTTTGACCGGTCACATACTATCCTCTTGGGTGTTCCCAGATTGCAACTAGGACTTGCTACTATACTTACCTTGGGTTTATGTGCTTTGGTTACCCTACCACTAATTCCCCTAATACTACCCTCTAGAATATGTTCCCCGCTGACTCTCACTATCTCTGGACCCTCCCCCCTGTCGCCTAGTTTAAAAACCCCTCTAACTTTTTGGCCATCCTTATTCCCAGCTGATCTGCACCCTCCTCATTTAGGTGCAGTCGACTATCAACTGAGAAGTCGGCCCAGTCCTCCAGGAACCCAAACCCCTCCTTACTACACCAGCTCTTCAGCCACTTGTTCACTTCCCTAATCTCCCTCTGCCTTTCTGGTGTGGCTCGATGTACTGGTAGTATTCCTGAGAATACTACCTTGGAGGTCCTTTTCCTAAATTTAGCTCCCAAGTCCCTAAAATTGTTCTTTAGGACACTCCATCTGCCTCTGACTTTGTCATTGGTGCCAACGTGCACCATGACAGCTGGGTCTTCCCCAGCCCCTCCCAATAATGTGTCCACCAGATCCGAACCCGAGCACCCGGTAGACAACATACAGTTCGGCGCTTCAGGTCTTTGTTACAGATTGCCCTCTCTGTCCTTCTAAGAATTGAGTCCCCTACTACCAGAATCTGTCTTTTCTTTCCCTTCGCTTCCCTCCCACTCTCACTGGAGGAGTTCTTCTCCCGGCAGCTAGGAGTGTCCCTCAGCTCCAGCAGTGCTGGTCCCTGACTGGTTTCACCAATGTCACTCAATGGAGCATACTTATTGGGATGCTCCAGCCCTGGATCGGCCTCCCTGGCACTTCGCCCTCTACCCTTCCTGGCTGTCACCCATCTACTATTTTCTAGTGCCTGCACCTCTGTGTCTCCACCCACATCTGTGCTGGCCCCTGCCATCACCTGCCGGGTACGTATCCAGCTCTCCTTTAGTGTGGAGGGTCTTCTCAGTGCTGACAGTTGCTTCCCTAGATTCAGAACCTGGGCTTCCAGGGAAACAATGTGCTTACATTTTGCACAGCAGTAATCGCCCTCGATCAGATGATCAAGGAACGCATACATGCTGCAAGATGTACACCGAGTCGCCTGGCCAAACTCGCCGGGCATTGTACCTATTAATTTAATGAGGATTCAAGATTATACCCTGTCCAAATTACCTAACACTAGCTTCCTGACCCAACTATTCAACAAGACAATACACAGGTACTCAACAAGACAATACACAGGTACCACGCAGACCTACATGCACCCGCAGACCAACGGACCTATGTGCACCCGCAGACCAGCGTGCACCCGCAGACCAATGGACCTGCGTGCACTCACAGACCAGCGTGCACTCGCAGACCCGCGTGCACTCGCAGACCAAACAGACCCGCGTGCACCCGCAGACCAACGGACCCGCGTGCACTCACAGACCAGCGTGCACTCGCAGACCAACGGACCAGCGTGCACTCGCAGACCAGTGTGCACCCGCAGACCAACGGACCCGTGTGCACCTGTAGACCAACGGACCAGCGTGCACCTGTAGACCAACGGACCCGCGTGCACTCGCAGACCAGCGTGCACCCGCAGACCAGCGGACCCGCGTGCACTCGCAGACCAACGGACCCGCGTGCACTCGCAGACCAACGGACCCGCGTGCACTCGCAGACCAGCGTGCACCCGCAGACCAACGGACCCGCGTGCACTCGCAGACCAGCGTGCACCTACAATACACAAGTACTAACGATCCACACACACTACTCAAACAACACCCAGGTACTCACACTACACTTCTACTATGACCCCTGTTTTAACCTCCTGTTTTAAACTCTTGATTTTAACTCACCACTTAGTCCAATTCCATTAACTCTTGATTTTACCTCACCACTTAGTCCAGTTCCATTAACTCTTGATTTTAACTCACCACTTAGTCCAGTTCCACTTAGTCAGAGTTCCAGCAAACTCAAAATGAGCAGGCTCTAAATGAGCTCTACAGAAATTGATATAGGCCTCAAGCACCTGTGACCAATTAACCACTCCCCTTAATTAGTAGGCTGAAGGAAAAAAAAAGAGAAAAAAAAGGCTGTTTAAAATGTGCCAGAAAAAGGTGTTAAAAAGCTGCAAGGAAAGAGAGCCAAAAATAAAAACAAATGCAACCCAGCAGTCAAAAGCAGAAACTTCTTCACTCTCCACGCAAGGTCTCCACTGTCTACCCTCCAACCAACAAGACTAGCGTGTCATGTGTAGCCACGCCCCTCACAGTAGTGATCCCTCCCTAGGAAACACTTAACCCCTGCAGCGCCACCTAGTGGTTAACCCCTTCACTGCCAGTGTAATTTTCACAGTAACCAGTGCATTTTTATAGCACTGATCGCTGTGAAAATGACAATGGTCCCAAAATGGTGTCAAAAGTGTCCAATGTGTCTGCCATAATGTCGCAGTCACGATAAAAAGCGCTGATCGCTACCCATAACTAGTAAAAAAAAAAATATTAATAAAATTGACATAATTATCCCCTATTTTGTAAACGCTATAACTTTTGCGCAAACCAATCAATAAACACCAATTGCAATTTTTTTTTTACCAAAAATATGTAGAAGAATACGTATCGGCCTAAACTGAGGAAAAAAAAAGTTTTTTTTATATATTTTTGGGGATATTTATTTTTATAGCGCAAAAAATAAAAACCGCAGAGGTGATCAAATACCACCAAAAGAAAGCTCTATTTGTGGGAAAAAAAGGACGTCAATTTTGTTTGTGAGCCACATAGTACGAACGCGGAATTGTCAGTTAAAGCGACGCAGTGCCGAATCGCAAAAAGGGGCCTGGTCCTTTAGCTACAAAATGGTCTGGGGCTTAAGTGGTTAATGTCTAAACCGCTGGCATCAAAAGGGAAACCCCTAAGTGAAAATGTCCAAATTGGGCCAAAAGTGTCAATATTTTGTGTGGCCACCATTATTTTCCAGCACTGCCATAACCCTCTGGGGCATGGAGTTCACCAGAGCTTCACAGATTGCCAATGGAGTCAACTTCCACTCCTCCACAATGACATCACAGAGCTGGTGGATGTTAGAGACCTTGCACTCCTCTACCTTCCATTTGAGGATGCCCCACAGATGCTCAATAGGGTTCAGGTCTGGAGACATGCTTTGCAAGTCCATCACCTTTACCCTCAACTTCTTTCGCAAGGCAGTGGTCGTCTTGGAGGTGTGTTTGGGGTCGTTATCATGTTGGAATACTGCCCTGCGGCTCAGTCTCTGAAGGGAGGGGATCATGCTTTGCTTCAGTATGTCACAGTACATGTTGGCATTCATGGTTCCCTCAATTATCTGTAGCTCCACAGTGCAGGCAGCACTCATGCAGCCCCAGACCACCATGCTTGACTGTAGGCAAGACACACTTATCTTTGTACTCCTCATCTGGTTGCCGCCACACACGATTGACTCCAACTATACCAAATACATTTATTTTGGTCTCATCAGATATTAATAGCTGTGTGTTGTTATTTTGAGGGGACATCAAATTTACACTGTTATACAAACTGTACACTCACTACTTTACATTGTAGCAAGGTTCCATTTCTTCAGTGTTGTCACATGAAAAGATATAATAAAATATTTACTAAAGAAGCGTGTCCTGGCCGCTACCAAAGATGACCGCTCGGTTGTGAAGCTCCGCTGATATTCAGCCCTCCACAGCGGCACACAGCATCACGGCCACCCCCAACTGCCCCACAAGGCATCCCATAACACAGGGACACGAACAGGCTATGTCCCATAAGAAAAAAATACACCGGGAACGCGCCATCTCACAAACTTTTACATGCTGTCAGCGGGCAGACGCTTGCAAGATGACGCTGAGGAGAGTAGCCGCTCACCTCCCCCGCCTCCCTCACAGTCAGAAGAGGAGCCGGAGAATCTCGCTGACACGGAGGAATCCCCCTCCCCAGCCCTCCTCGGCCTCACCAGCAGATCGGGGTAAGAGAGCTGCTGCAGATTCCCCTGCACACTCCCCTCACAAGCTTCCCTCAGCCAAAAAGCTTCACTGGGCTGATGCCTCAGGCTCACATGCAGAGCTGCAGACAGACCATACAGCTCACCTAGCAGCTTTCCCTACTTCAGATGCTCCCGCCTCTGAGAACACTCTGAAAGCCATGCTTCTCTCCCTTGAAATAGGATTGCAAAATGAGCTGCGTTCCTCCATATCCCACCTTACCACAAGAATTGATAATATTGATGACCGCACTGAGCATATAGAAAGCCAGGTAACTGAAGTGGTCAAAGCGCATGATGATATGGTCGATGCGCATGAGGCGCAAGCTGAACAAATCCGCAAACTCCATTTAAAAATGGCGGACCTCGAAGACCGCTCGAGACTAAATAATCTCAAGAGGGATCCCTGAAGCAGTTAAACCAACAGATCTGCTCCCCTATCTACAACAACTTTTTCTGAAGCTAATACCGGACCTGACCCCAGAGATCTCTGCATGGATAGGGCACACAGGATCCCAATACCTGCCCATCTCCCTGACACAGTCCCTAGAGATGTCCTGACGAGGATCCATTTCTACCACATCAAGGAACGACTTCTCTGTGTGGCTAGAACAGCTCGCAATCTCCCTCATCCCTATGCTGGAGTATATCTCTATCAAGACCTGTCGGCTGCAACCTTCCAACGCAGAATCAAATTTGCACCCATCACAGCAATTCTGAGAGATCGCAATATCATCTATCGCTGGGGTTTCCCCACAAAGATACTAGTCACCCACCATGGCAAAATGAACATCATAACCACTCCAAAAGATGGCTACAAGCAACTGCAAAATTGGGTCCTTCCCCCACCTCTTCCGCCTGACCCGACACGGAGAAGCGCATCTCAGAAGACCTGAATTTAGATGACCAGAATATATTGAAACACCATTGAAATGACAGCGGAAAATCCCCCCGGTTGGCTATGTTTGTCCCCGTTAACCACTTAACAGGCTGACTCATATTATTGTTCAATGAGAGCCTTGAGTATCGAGGAATTTGTGAGTAGTCTCTCCTTATTGTTTTATTTTACTTTTTTTTTTATTTTGTCTCTCTCTTCAGAAGTTTTTAAAGGGACTTCTAGTCAGGCTAATCTCCCCCCCGCACGAAGTGTGCTATGCACACGGCTTTGTTCACACCCAACGGTTACCACTATTTTTTTTTTTTTTTTTTCTTAATGCAAATTGTTCTGTGTATTTTGTGTTACTTCATATCCTACTGTTCTGTTCTTATTATTGTAGCTAGCACTAGTACAGCTATCACCCCTTCCTCCCCACCTACCCTTACCCTCAAGTGCCTTAAAACTGCTGTAGTGATTTTCCTCCGCATCCACGTCTCACTGCCAATAATAAGCAAATATGTCATTGCGTATTACCACCATTAATGCAAATGACCTTAACTCCCCTTTTAAACGATCTAAACTATGGCAAGAAGCCTTATCCCAGAAAACAGACATATTGTGCGTGCAAGAGACACACTTTATGCACGGTAAAGCTCCCCCTTGTCTTCATCGATCATACCCTTACATGTTCCATGCACACGCAAATAAAAAAGTGCAGGGCGTAATGATCGCAATTCGGAACTCAATCTCCTTCCAACTACAACATCTTGATGCTGACTTGTCAGGCAGCTATATTATCTTGGACAGCATCTTTGACAATACACCATTGGTGATTGTCAATATCTATGCTCCCAATACTCATCACAAAAAGTTTTTCAAACAAATTATGAGCAAATTGTCCCACTATCCAAAAGAACGAATAATCCTATGCAGAGATTTTAATGATCTAGCTGACCAAACAATTGACTCCTTCGGCCACCGAGGAAATAGACCCACGGCCCTCTCCTCCCTCATGCGTATGGAAGATTTATTTGACCCCTGGCATTGTCTACATGGTGCGGAGAGGGATTATACATTTTTCTTAGCAGCCCAAAAATCTTACTCTATGATTGATCTCTATCTGACACATAAAACCACTCTGCAATCTATACCGAAGGCTGAAATAGGCCTAATTACGTGGTCTGACCACCCTTGCGCTCAGTGGGAATTGTGCAAAACACACTTTTTGGCGCACCAAACATGTCACTTCTTTCCCAACCCAAGTGTCAGGAAGAGATTAAACAGGAGATAGAAACCTACTTTGACTGCAATGCTGGTTCGGTAACAAGTGACTCATTACTGTTGAATGCACATAAATCCTATATGAGGAGTGTTTTTATCAAACGCGGAGCCAGGGAAAAGCGAATGTGAACCGAGACAGTAAACAAATACATTGACCAGATTAGGAAACTAGAACATTCCAATAAAATATCACCCAATGACGCGGACACGGCCCGTCTCCGCGACCTCAGAGAAGAATTACGCTCTTTTCTGCAAACTTCATTTGACTATCATATTAAACGCCTACGAGCAAATTGGTATGCCTTTGGGAACAAACCTGGCTCTCATCTGGCCAAACAAGTTAAACAAAAAGCAGCCGCTGCAAAAATACCTTTTATGCGGACAGCCACAGGGCAAAGAGTTGACAACCCTAAAGATATAGCAAACTGCTTTAGTCATTACTATGTTTCCTTATACAACTTAAGACTCTTTCTCAGCTCCTGAACCAGATCCCGTGCAAATATCACAATTCCTTGATTCCCTACATTTACCCTCCCTCACCTCAGACCAACTAGAACAGCTTAACGAGCCGTTCTCGGAAACTGAAGTGTTAAAAGCAATCCAATCACTTCCACTCCACAAGGCTCCTGGACCAGATGGATATTGTAATGAATATTTCAAAACATTCACACACCTTCTGACACCCCACTTAACTAATTCCTTTAACTACATAATGCACAACGGTGACATCCCTAAAGAGTCACTTGAGGTGCTTATAGTCACCATTTGAAACCTGGTAAACCTCATGACAAACCTGCCAATTACCGCCCCATTTCCCTCCTAAACGCAGATCTAAAATTATATGCAAAAATCCTAGCCACACGCATATCCTCATATATTCCCAAACTTGTCCACAAGGACCAGGCGGGCTTTGTCTTGCACCGACAGGCTTCTGATGGTACCAGAAGATTTATAAATCTCATACAATGGGCAGCACATCACAAAACGCCTTCTCTGCTCCTATCCTTGGACGCAGAGAAGGCGTTTGACAGAGTACACTGGTCCTACCTCAGAGCACCTCTCACAAAATTTGGATTTGCAGGGAATATATATTCAGCACTCCTAGCATTATACCTCTCACCCACAGCTAAAGTCTGGACCTCAGGCTTAACATCTGATCAGTTTGAGATTACCAATGGAACACGTCAGGGATGCCCCCTTTCCCCATTGATATTTGCCCTCATAATGAAACCCCTAGCGTAAGCCATTAGAATTCACTCTTGTATCTCTGGCATACGAGGTCTGTATGCAGACGATATTATTGTAGCCATGACAAACCCCCTCCAATCTCTTCCAGCCCTGCATGACCTACTAATGCTCTTTGGTCATATATCCCTTTATATAAAGTTAATTGCACTAAGTCTTCCATGCTTGGAATAGGCCTAGACCAAACCACAAAAAACTGTCTCTCACGCGAGTCGCCTTTCCCCTGGGCTTCACCTCACATCATTTCCTATTTAGGAACACAACTAACAACCCCTTATAACAACACCATTTGAATAAACTATGAAGGCTTACTCAGCAAAATACAAAAACTCAGCTCCTCTCTACGCTCAACCAGAGCTTCCTGGGCTGGAAAAATTGCAGTGACAAAAATGTTCCTAATGCCTCACGTACTGTACTTTCTCTGCACGCTTTCTCTGCCCATACTATCCACTCAATTGTCTATGTTACAAAGAGTCATTAACCCTTTCTTATGAGATAACAAACACCCCAGAATAAAGAATTCCACTATGTGCACAACAACATCCAAAGCTGGATTGGGTGTACCAGATGTTAAGAAGTACTACAAAGCCACTCTCCTTAATCAAACTAAACACTGGTGGTAGCTATCGGAATGCCCATTATAGGTCCAAATCGAAGAGACTTCCCTAGAATACCCCACCAGACCGCTTCTTGCCGCAATCTGGCTTCAATGCAACCCACACCATTCCTTTCTCAACTAAATGCCACAATTAAAGTCTGGAAAATTTGCAGCCAACATGCCAGAGGGCTCACATCACAGACTCTGAAGTTCCTTCCTCTCTCCTCCCTGGAACTCATATGTGCTGATGTATCCACTTCTACATGGTCAACTGCTGGAATATCAACTATTGGTGACTTATACGATAAGGGTGCCTTGTGCACATTCCAAAACCTTCACTCGCAGTTCCAGATCCCCAACCGTGAGTTCTACAAATACCTCAGAATATGCCACGCTCTACGAACAGTTATGTGGTCAGCTAAGATTCTAAGATTTTTTTGAAAAAACCTCATACCCCGATAAAGGGATCTCACATGTTTAAAAAGCGCTCAATTTTGAACAAAGCTACACCAAACTACCCTCAATGGCCAAATGGGAGCAAATCCTCAACTTCTCATCAGATATCAAAACTTGGCACTACGCTGCAAAAGCCCCACTTAAATTCTCCAGCTGCCTAACTCATTGGGAAACTGCACAGAAACTCCTACACCATTGGTACCTATCACCAACAAAGCTAGCCCGTATCTCTCCCATGCACTCAGCCACCTGTTGGAGAGGGTGTGGTGCCTTAGGATCAATTACTCACATCTGGTGGTCCTGCCCTTTACTTCTCCCTTTTTGGAATACGGTGCAAGCCCTTATTGTAAAAATCACAGGAATCAACAACACGCTCTCCCCGCAACAAGCCTTACTAGGGCTAGACCTTGAGGCGTGGCCCACTCCATATCACTCCATTGTTACACATCTATCTCTTCATTGCAGCACGGCTTTTGATAGCACGCAAATGGAAAAGCAATGTTCTTCCTTCAAGTCAGCAACTGCACGACACGCTAGATCAACACTTTCAGTTGGAATTTAGTGCAATCAGTGCCATCTATCAGTGCAATCAGTGCCATCTATCAGTGCTATCAGTGCCCACAAGTGCCATCTATCAGTGCCACCTATCAGTGCCCACAAGTGCCACCTTTCAGTGCTATCAGTGCTCACAAGTGCCACCTATCAGTGCCCACAAGTGCCACCTATCAGTGCAATCAGTGCCCACAGGTGCCACCTTTCAGTGCCCATAAGTGCCATCTATCAGTGCCCATAAGTGCCACATTTCAGTGCAATCAGTGCCATCTATCAGTGCCCACAAGTGCCACCTATCAGTGCCACATATCACTGCCCACAAGTGCCATCTATCAGTGCCCATTAGTGCCATCTATCAGTGCCCATAAGTGCCACCTAGCAGTGCAATCAGTGCCATCTATCAGTGCCAGACACCTATTAGTGCCCATCAGCGCCAGTCACCAGTCAGTGCCCATAAGTGCCACCTGTCAGTACCACCTATCAGTCCCCATCTTTCAAACTGTCACATGACATTGAAAAAAAAGTATCGGTAATCGGTATCGGCGAGTACTTGGAAAAAAGTATCGGTACTTGTACTCGGTCTTAAAAAAGTGGTATCGGGACAACCTTACTAACAAACTTGGTATGTGTGAGACGTTTGTCACCACATGGACAGAGCTCCACATATTTACTCATAACAATGAAACCGTGCCAGACACATTACTAGGAGTGTAATTACATCCCGTAGCAGATAATAGGTGGGTTCATTAACACACTGAACAATAGATGAATGGAAAGCTACCTCAGACCCCAATTAACCCAATTTACTTATTCAGACATCAGTAGACATTCTGTCTCTACATTTCCTGGAATGGATATTTACTGTCACATTTGAAGTGATCCCCACCATATTCTCAGTGTTCAGTATTTTGCTACACTTATCCTTATCTGCACCATACACCATTGTAGCACTCTATGCACCAAATGTTCATCAATCACGCTTTCTGCGTAAATTGCATAAAAAAGTTAGCGCACTACAGCAAGGATCAACACTATGGTTTGGGGATTTCAACATTATCCCTGACCCTCTAATAGATTCTACCTCTCATCTCAAAAGAGGTAGACAAGTGCTGAACTCTCTTCTTTCAACATTCAGCTTATATGATGGGTGGAGATGCCAGCATGCAGACGAGTGAGATTATACGTTCTGCTCCCATTGCCACAATTCATATTCACAGATTGATCTTTTTCTTTTAGACCAATGGACACTGTAGAAATGATCTTCCACAACCATTCTACCCACTACGTGGTCCGAACATTCCCCAGTGGGTATCCTAACAGAAGAGAACACAAAATCTGCCTTTACATTCCTTTGGCGACTGAACCAGGATTTTACAAATTGAACCCTACGCTCAATCTCTCCAACAACCTGGTGAACTTTTTTTCACTGAATAAGGACTTGGTTTGTGATACAAGCAGAGTATGGGCTGTGCATAAGGCATTAATGCAGGGCCTTTTTATACAAATGGGAGCTAGGGACAAAACAGAGGAAGCAGAGCATTAATACTCTCTTGTCAGAGATTCAGATCATTGACTCTCTTAACAAACAACAACCAAACACTGATCTTAAATCCAAATCACTCTCACTCCGCCTAGAATTAAGATCCCTCCTCCGAGAAAACTTTGGCAAATCCCATAAACATCTTAAAATGCACTTTTATACCTCTGGTAACAAGGCAGGTAAGCTGCTTGGCTACCAAACCAAAACCTTTATCCCCTTTATCATCCTATCACAAATTCCAAAAAAGATCAACCCACAAGAAATAGATGTGTTCAGCGCATACTATAGCACCCTATACAATTTAAAAGATGAGGCTTCCTCTATCCAACCTGACACTTCTCATATCCAGTCCTTCTTAGGTGGTCCATCCCCCTCGCCTAACTCCTGAACAATTTGAAGATCTCATTGTTCCATTCATTTCTGTGGAAGTTGGCAGAGCCATCGACTCTCTCCCAAATATTAAAGCTTTGGGCCCTGATGGCTTTGTAGGAGCATATTACAAACAATTTAAACATGCTCTGGTTGGCCACATTACCCACCTCTTCAATGCTGCTGCTTCCTCTGCCTCCTTTTCTCAAGAAATGCTAAATGCCTTGATCATCATCCTACAAAACCGGGGAAGGAGCCCACTTCACCCCAAAACTTCCGTCTTATCTCTCTGCTCAAACATGTAGGTGAGTTCTTCTTCCTCTGTGACAGTGCCAGCAAGTATAAGGAGTGTTGGGGAAGATTATGTTAACAGTGACTGAATCTGTATACCATTTAGAAAGCAGTTTGTAGTTCTTCTCCTGAGTAAAACTGGAAATTGAAGACTTGTGGGTGAATATAAATGAGGTTTGCTATTCTCCCGGAGAGATCTCTGGACCATTTTCGTGTATAGGTGGGGGTAAAATGTGTGTGGGAAAGGATCTCTTTGTTTATCAGAGATAAGGTATGCCTAAGGACCTGGGAAAGACCACGCATTCCCTCAAAAGCTGTAAGGGTTCTATGTATCTGTCCAGACAAGTGTAGGTTGCTGCAGAATTCTGTTAAGGACATCATAGGTAACCAGTCAGTCCCGGGGGAGTCGTGTCTCGATTGGGGTTGGAAACGGCCCGTGGTAGTATGAACAAATAAACACGCTCTAGGCCACAATGTTTTCTCATAAGAACCATACTGCCCTGAAGTGTCATATTTAGGAAGTGCAAGGTTATCAAACAAGGGGGTTAACAGACTGGGATCCATAGATAATGCAAAGGTGACTTGTCGACGTTACCATAAAGATAATGTCGCTAGGGTTGGGGGGGGAGCATAGACATGGTGCGGAATTTTGCATAATATCCCCAGAGTAGTGCCAGTAGATTCACAAGTGCCATGTCTTGTTCAACCATTGTGGAGGGTTTGGTCAGTGGACGAGGAAACCAAGTAATCTGGAGAATATTGGTAAGGATTTAGGTGCAGTGCTGCACTTAAATCATTACCTCTCTCTTTACATAATTTGTCTAATTGCATTGTCAGCAGCTCATTTATTGAGTGTGGTGGTGAAGTATTTTCCTTAATTATTTTTAATCTGGCGGATATAGCTGAAGCACGTAAAATTTCAAAGTCTGGTAGACCAATACCTCCATTAAGTTTTTGGGAGAACAGCACTTTATATTTTAATCTGCATATAGAGATAGCTTACAGTGAGCCAAGGGGGTGGGAATACCGTGTATGGAGTCATTGTTACGGATTGTCTGGGCCAGATGTTCAATAGTTATAGTTAATAATAGGTGGGATAGTGGGCATCCCTGTCTGGTCCCATTACTGATCCCAAAAGCCTCAGAATGTTCACCATTGGCCGATACCTTTGCTAAGGGGTTGGAGTAAAGGGACATAACTTTAGCTAAAAGTTTAGGCCCCAACCCTATCTGTTGCAGGGATAACTGGAGAAACGGCCAGCTGACCCTGTGAAAGGCCTTCTCAGCATCACAAGCTAACAAACAGGTGGGGATGTGTTTATGTTGAACATATGAGATTGGGTGAAGTGTCTTAGTGGTGTTATCCCCGGCCTCTCGACCCGGACTGAAACCCACTTGGGCGCTATGTATCAAATTGGGGAGTAGTGGAACAAGACAGTTTGCGATGATTTTTGAAAATAATTTAAGGCAGGGTTCCACCCGCAATTTTTTTTTTTTTAAAGTCCGCAGCTACAAACACTGTAGCTGCTGACTTTTAATAAGGACACTTACCTGTCCTAGTCGCCCGCGATGTCGGTCCCCCAAGGGCGATCCCTCGATCCTGGAAGGTCCCGGCGCTGCCATCCTCACTAAGGGAAACAGGCAGTGGAGCCTTGCGGCTTCACTGCCCGTTTCCTACTGCCCATGCGCGAGCAGCGCAGCGCTTTGTGAATGGGCGGCTGCTCTCTGGGATACACACAGTTCCCAGAAGGCAGCGTGCCCCATTCACCAGAAGACACCACGAGTAGGCAGAGGAAGAAGACCTGCCGAGGACTAGGAAGAGGCAGATTAGGAACATCCGCATAGCAACCGCCTGTTCTGGTATGTAATTTTTTTTTTCTATTTTTTTGCAGGATTTTCGTGTAATTTTTTTTTTTTTTTTTTAGGGTGGAACTCCACTTTAAGGTCAACATTCAATAGCGATACGGGCCTGTAATCACTGCATCTCGCGTGATCTTTCCCTGGTTTGGGGATAACTACTATTTGGGCTTGAAGTAACTGAGACGACAGGGAGTGAGCCTCACCGACTTCCTCAAATGCTTGAGCCATGATCGGGGCCAGCAGGGTGGCAAATGTCTTATAATCGGGGTGTATAACCGTCCGGTCCTGGACTTTTGCAATTTTTAAGACCTTTGGTCACATATAGGAAATTGGTGGTAGTGATCGGTAATTCAACATCCTCAATAACACTGACCAGGGTAATAGGCAGGGCAGTACCCTGTATATATTTTGACATATTTGATTGGTCTAGGTTAGGGGATGTACACATACTCGTGGGGGGGAGATTATACAGAGAAAAATAAAGTTCCCGGAATTCGGAAACAATTTCCGAGTTCCAATGGAGTTTGTGATTAGAAGAAGTGAGAATGTGGAGAATATTGTGCCTATGTTGCCCTGGATGATTAGCCCATGCTAGATGCTTGCCACATTTGCTGGCTGGAGCATAATGAAGGTGTCTCCCTTCATCACGGGCAGCTAAAGAGCGCTCCGTCAAAAGGCGCAGGAGGTCACGCCGTGCATTAGACAACTCTGCCAGCGTTTTAGGATTCAGGTTTCATAGTGCGTTTATGCGAATCTTAAAGCGAAGCAGTGAGAACAAACAGGTGTTTAATGTCCTCTACTAGGGCTTGTTTCAGTCTAGAACCATGTTCAATAAAAATCCCCTGTAAAACGCATTTCAGTGTCTCTCACTTATTCATAGCGGAAGTTTTGTCAATTTTTATGAGTTTATGTGAAGTCTCTGATCCTGTCGGAGATCACTGCCATGCAAGATAAATCCACAAGCAAATTGTAATTTAATCGCCATTTATGTCTGCGTGTAGGTTGGGGAAGCCTACCTAAGGTGAGATGCACTGGGGCGTGATCTGACCACAATTTAAGTCCTATAGTACAGGAGGGACTATAGTCTAGCAGTGATTGTGACATAAAAATATAATCTATTCTGCTGTAGGACCCCTCTGCTGAGGAGAAGAATGTGTAGTCTCTATCAGTAGGATTGAGTACTCTCCAGGTATCCACCAAGGAAAGGTTGTTGAAGATGGAACGTATTTTAGTTAATGTGGAGGGTAAAATGTGTGACTAACCGGTGGAGGTGTCCAGTCGATCTACACCGCATCCCATGGCTTCTAATACCATCTCTACTCCGGCAAAACTCAAATTTATCTCTCTACCCCTCAGCTCAGTCCTTCAGTTTCCACACATATCACTATTTTACTAACATACATATCAGTCCGGATGTCACACCACTTCCTCAAACTTAATCTCTCCAAAACCGAGCTCATAATATTTCCTCCCTCATGTGTCCCTTCACCTGACTTCTCTGTCAAGATGAATGGCACAACTATAAGCCCATCCTGGAATGCCAAGATTCTAGGTGTAAGCCTGGACTCTGATCTATCCTTTAGGCCCCACAGCCAATCACTGTCTAAATCCTACTGCCTCAAAATCTGGAAAATCTCCAAAATATGCCTCTTTCTAACCAATGACACCACAAAGCTCCTTGTTCACTCTCTGGTTACCTCTTGCCTTGACTACTGCAACTCCCTACTCATTGGCTTACCTTTACATATGCTAATCCCCCTTCAGTCCATCATGAATGCTGCTGCCTGGCTCATCCACCTTACCAACTGCTTTGTGTCTGCTACTCCTCTCTGCCAATTCCTCCACTGGCTTCCGCTCACCCAACAAATTAAATTCAAAATACTAACAACTTACAAAGCCATCCACAACTCAGCCCCCACCTACATCACTAGCCTAGTCTTAAAATACCAACCTAATTATTTTCATTTCTACCAAGACCTCCTGCTCTCTAGCTCCCTCGTCACCTTCTCCCATGCTCGCCTCCAGGAATTTTCCTGAGCCTCTCCCATCCTATCCCATCCACACAATCTGTCCGATTATCTCCTACTCTGTTTGCTTTAGACCAGGGGTCCTCAAACTTTTTTTAAACAGGGGGCCAGTTCACGGTCCCTCAGACTGTTGGGGGGCCGGACTATAGTTTGAAAAAAATATGAACAAATTTCTATGCATATATCTTATGTGTAGTGCAAAAAAGCAGGACAAAAACAATACAATATTTAAAATAAAGAACATTTTTAATCAACATAAACATATTTACATAAACTTATCACAGATCCCACCATCACAGACTCCTCCAACACACAGCCCCACATCACAGACCCCCCCCCATCATAGATGCCTCTCCTTCACAGAGCCCCCATCACAGACTCCTTTTTATCACAGAGAACCCCATCAAAAAGCCCCCCCTCACCATAAAGCCTTCCCCATCACAGACTCCCCCATCATAAATCCACCCATAGAAAAGCCCCCCATAACAGATCCCCCCATCACAGAGCCCCACTCCATCACGGAGCCCTCCAGCGGTATTACACTGCCCCGACCATGAGATCGCAGCACTCCCCTCTGATACCTTAATCACACAAGACGTGAAGCATGACAGGTCTGGACAAAGGGCGGGACTTTTCAAGTGAAAGGCAGGTGATTGGTTACTAGGCAGCAGGGCAGTCCCAACAATCAATCACCTGCTTCTTAACTCCAAGTCCCGCCCTTTTTTCCGGACCTGTCATTTTTCTCATCTTGTGTAACTAAGGTAGCAGAGGGGAGGGAGAGTGCTGTGATCTCAGATGGGGCATTCCACAGGCCGCGTAAATCAGCTTGGTGGGCTGTAGTTTGAGGACCCCTGCTTTAGACGATCCCTGAAAACCCTCCTCTTCAGAAAAGCTGATCCTGCCCATACCCTTTGATTTTCTCCATCAGCTCACCCCCCACAGTTATTACCTTTTGTATCACTTGACCCTCCTTCCTAGATTGTAAGCTTTAAGGAGCATGGCCCTCTGATTCCTCCTGTATTGAATTGTATTGTAACTGTACTTGAAATATATCACTCTGTGTGTAATGAATCTATATAATATGAGTTTCACTTTTTGAATTGAATTGCTGAAATAAATTACTTTTTGATGATATTCTAATTTTTGGAGATGCACTTGTAGAAGAATTGATGCTGGTTTGAAGCCAAAGAGTAGTCACACCAAATATTGATATAAATTGATAAAAAATAAACAGAAATATATATTTTTGAAAGCATTCTTACGTTACAGCATACTGTGTGTGTGTGGTTATATATATATATATATATATATATATATATATATATATATATACACACACACACACACACACACACACACACACACAGTTGTGCTCATAAGTTTGCATACCCTGGCAGAATTTATGATTTCGTGGCCATTTTTCAGAGAATATGAATGATAACACAAAAACTTTTCTTTCACTCATAGTGCTTGGCTGAATCCATTTATTAATCAACTGTGTTTACTCTTTTTAAATTGTAATGGCAACAGAAACTACCCAAATTACCCTGATAAAAAGTTTACATACCCCAGTTCTTAATACCGTGTATTGCCCCCTTTAACATCAGTGACAGCTTGAAGTCTTTTGTGGTATTTGTGGATGAGGCTCTTTATCTTCTCAGATGATAAAGCTGCCCATTCCTCTTGGCAAAAATTCTTGGGCTGTCTTGCATGAACTTTCTGCACATTTGAGATCTCCCCAGAGTGGCTCAATGATATTGAGGTCAGGAGACTGAGATGGCCACTCCGGAACCTTCACTTTATTCTGCTGTATGCCAATGACAGGTCAACTTGGCCTTGTGTTATGGATCATTGTCATGTTGGAATGTCCAAGTACGTTCCATGCACAGCTTCCTGGCTGATGAATGCAAATGTTCCTCCAGTATTTTTTGATAAAATACTGTATTGCATTCACCTTGCCATCAATTTTGACCAAATTTTCTGTGCCTTTTGTAGCTCATACATCCCCAAAACATCAGTGATCCACCTTCATGTTTTACTGTAGGAATTGTGTACCTTTTATCATAGGCCTTGACTCCTTTCCAAAATTTTGTGTTAATAGTTGTGGCCAAGAAGCTAAATTTTGGTCTCATCACTCCAAATGACTTTGTACCAGAAGGTTTGAGGCTTGTCACTATGCTGTTTGGCGTATTGTAAGTGGGATACTTTGTGGCATTTGCGTAGTAATGGCTTTCTTCTGGTGAATCGACCATGCAGCCCATCTTTCATCAAGTGCCTCCTTATTGTGCATCTTGAAACAGCCACACCACATGTTTTCAGAGAGTCCTGTATTTCACCTGAAATTATTTGTGGGATTTACTTTGTATCCCAAACTATTTTCCTGGCACTTGTGGCTGAAATTTTAGTTGGTCAATTTGACCGTGGTTTGGTTTAAACATCATTTTCCACTTCTTGATTAGAGTTTGAACACTGCTGATTGGCATTCCCAATTCCTTGGATATCTTTTTTTATATCCCTTTCCTGTTTTATACAGTTCAACTACCTTTTCCCGCAGATCATTTGACAATTATTTTGCTTTCCCCATGACTCAGAATCCAGAAATGTCAGTGCAGCACTGGATGAAAGATGCAAGGTCTTTTAGGAGTCCAGAAACCCATTGACCTTTTATAAACACACACACTATTTACAAGCAAACAGATCACAGGTGAGGATGGTTACCTTTTAATAGCCATTCAAACCCCTTTGTGTCAACTTGTGTGCATGTTATCAGGCCAAAAATACCAGGGTATGTAAACTTTTGATCAGGGTCATTTGGGTAGTTTCTGTAGTGATTATGATTTAAAAAAGAGTAAACACAGTTGATTGATAATAAATGGCTTAAGCCAAACACTAACCATGAGTGAAAGAAATGTTTTTATGTTATCATTCATATTCTCTGAAAAATGGCCAAAAAATCATAAATTCTGCCAGGGTATGTAAACTTATGGGAACAACTGTGTGTGTGTGTGTGTGTGTGTATATATATATATATATATATATATATATATATATATGTGTATGTATATATATATATATATATGAAAGAAGATGCAATATCCCAAACTATGCTATTTTTTTAATTTACTTAACCACTAGGGGTCCGCGCTATAGCCGAATGACGGCTACAGCACGGACCTAGAATGCCGGGAGGACGTCAATTGACGTCCGCCCCTTTCCTCGTCCCCGGCGAGCGCGCATGGGGGAACTTCCGTGCCCGCCGCGCCACGTGGTGGCCGCAATGTCCGCCAGGTACCCGCGATCGGCATTTACAGAGCCAGGGACATGGATCTCTGTGTGTAAACACAGAGATCCACGTCCTGTCATGGAGAGGAGACCAATGGTGTGTCCCTTGTACATAGGGACAACCATCGGTCACCTCCCCCAGTCAGTCCCCTCCCCCCACAGTAAGAATCACTCCCTTAGGCACACTTAACCCCTTCAGCGCCCCTAGTGGTTAACCCCTGCACTGCCAGTGTAATTTTTACAGTAACCAGTGCATTTTTTATAGCACTGATCGCTGTAAAAATGACAATGGTCCCAAAATGGTGTCAAAAGTGTCCAATGTGTCCGACATAATGTTGCAGTCACAATAAAAATCGTTGATCGCTGCCATTACTAGTAAAAAAAAAAATATTAATAAAAATGCTTTACAACTATGCCCTATTTTGTAGACGCTATAACTATTGCGCAAAACAATCAAACGCTTATTGCGATTTTTTTTTTTTTACCAAAAATATGTAGAAAAATAGGTATCGGCCTAAACTGAGGAAAAAATATTTTTTTTTAAAAATGGGGATATTTATAATAGCAAAAAGTAAAAAATATTGTTTTTTTTTCAAAATTGTCGCTCTTTTTTTTTTTGTGTATAGCGCAAAAAATAAAAACTGCAAAGATGATCAAATACCACCAAAAGAAAGCTCTATTTGTGGGGAAAAAAAATACGTCAATTTTGTTTGGGAGCCACGTCGCATGACCACGCAATTGTCATTCAAAGCGTGACAGTGCTGAAAGCTGAAAATTGGCCTGGGCAGGAAGGGGGTTTAAGTGCCCAGTAAGCAAGTGGTTAAAAAGCCATATGCATATTAATGCAAAACAAAGAAACTGTACAGTTTCAAGCAACCATGCTCTTCAAGCCATGTGTACATTTTAGCTAGTATGAACTGTTCTAAATAGACACACAAAGCACAGCTTAACAGGTGTATTCCAGATCATCAATTATTCAATCAGTGCACTAGTAGTATCAAAAACAAAAAGGAGGAAAAAAAATAAAAACACACCAAAATAGAAAGACAATATATGACCTATCATATCTACCTATTCCATTACAAAAATACAGTGTCCCAATAAATGCCCATCATCCAGTTGAAGAGGATAAATCAAGCTCCTTTTTCACATCTAAAAAAAAATACAGTGCTTTCACTCCACAGTCTCCAAGGAAAAAAATATCTTACAAAAAGTTGGTCAAATAGAGATGAGATTAAATATATCCGGTGAGTGATTTTTGAGTCTGTGATGCATCCTGATGATTGTGGAGCACAGGCACTTTATTACACAGAAGAGTGGAAATGTATTTGCTTGACACAAAATATACAGGATTTATATGTTGCCAACAGTTTGCAGAGTGCTTTACAACATGAGGGCAGACAGTACAGTTGCAATACAATTCAAGACAGGAGGAATTGGAGGGCCCTGCTCGTTTGAGTTTACAATCTAGAAGGGAGGGTTAAGTGATTCCAAAGGTAATAAAGTGTGGGGGGGGGGGTGATCTGATGGAGATAATAAACGTACAGTTGTTAGGTAGGGGCAGAATAGTCTTCTCTGAAGAGAGAGGTTTTCAGGGATCGTCTAAAAGCAAATCGAGGGGAGGGGCGTGTCTGGCTATTGTGGAAGATGGCCACTTAGCCTGGTGCTCCTGCTTTCCTGAGGTACAGTATATAACGGCAATTCTAGAAACCACAAGGAAGAACGGGGGGCGTGGCCTGGACCGGCATGTGAGAGGACATAGCTCTCACAGCTCCTGAGCTTGATCCGTTACCGATCCTCCCTCAGCCACATAACCGGTCTCCTGCGACTATATGCAGCAAGCTGCTGATCCCGGGATCACAGGGGAACCTCCACCAGCCCTCTGCACCAGAGGAATGACCCGGAAAAATCTGTCTGACATGGGTCCCGATTTTCAAGATGGTGCCGCCGCGTCCACAGTGAAGGGGACCCCACGAGGAGCTGACAGGGGGAAGGAGCTGGGACCCAAAGGACAGAGGCAGCCCAAGAGTCAGGGTAAGGATGCACCTAAAGATATGGTGTATTACACCCAGAAAATGAATGGGCTGATGGGGACAGAGGAGGCTGGACACTCGCAGCACATAGAGCATGCTTCACATGACACGCAGGCTGGGGCAGCCATCTTGACTGCACACAGTGAGCAAGATGAGAATAATCACTTTGAATCTGAGGCCTCTGAGAATGGTGAACAGGACACTTCTGGGACTGCTCAGCCTACACTGGCAGACATCCTCAGGACAGTTAACATTGGCAATGCCTCGGTAGCCACAATGAGAGAGGAACTGTCGCTGCTGCGACAAGATATGCAAAAAATGCGGGAACGCACCACTGCAGTGGAAAGTAGGGTGAGTGAAATTGAGGTTTGTTTACCCCCCATTGAGAGAGATGCCAAGGCCGCTTATCAACTTGCGAGGGAGGCTATTGACAGAGCAGAAGATTTTGAGAACCGCCTCAGGAGGAATAACATTCGCATTGTGGGGCTCCCTGAAAAGGTGGAGGGTAGGGATCCCACAGCATATGTGGAGGGCTGGTTACTGGACATTTTTGGAAAGAATGCCCTTTCCTCTCTGTTTGCGGTGGAGCGCGCTCACAGGGTGCCATCTCGCCCCACTCAACCTGGGGGGCCCTCCAGGTCAATACTAGCAAGACTGCTGCATTATAGGGACAGGGAAACAGTGCTCCGACTCGCACGGGAACGGGCCAACATACAACATAATGGAACCAGAGTGTCCTTTTATCCTGATTTCTCGGCTGAGGTGCAGAAACGCCGGGCAAAGTTTTTTGATATAAAGTGCAGGCACCGACAGATGCAGCTCCCTTATGCTATATTGTACCCGGCTAAGCTACGAGTGATAGTCCGGGGCCAGGCGCAGTTTTTTGAGTCCGCTAAGGAGGCAGTTAACTGGCTGGACCGTAACGAACAAGCCCTGAGGCGGCGTGACCAGAATGGAGAGGAGGAATGATGAAGTCCGCACGGTTCCTGGGATGATCTTATCTGGTGGGGAGACTTTGTTCTGATCTTATCCGGATAAACCCTGGCTGAGGGACATTATCTTGCATCATATCAAGACGAGCTTCAGACATCGTCAACGTGGATTTACAAATTGCGTACTTGAGAGACCCCCCGAGTGCGTTTCAGGGGGAACACGGTTGTCCTGCCCTGTTGACAGGACATGGTTATAAGTTACTGGAGGGGATTGCTTGTTGCCTCCTCTGCTTTTCTTTTTCTCTTTTTTCTTTTCACTTTTTTGATGAGCGTCATGACGGCAATGCTTCTCAG
Organism: Rana muscosa; assembly: GCA_029206835.1. Taxonomy (NCBI): domain Eukaryota; kingdom Metazoa; phylum Chordata; class Amphibia; order Anura; family Ranidae; genus Rana; species Rana muscosa. The sequence continues at coordinate 1,208,279,236 of CM055122.1, forward strand.
GTGGGCACTATGACTGATCCATATACCCTTCTTCATGACCTGATAATCTATTCCAGAACTGCCAGACTTCTGGGCCTGGTGACATTTTCCATGTTTGTTCCTATGTTTAACTTTGTCAAATGGCAGGGATTCCTATAGTATCGTGGAATGTGAGGGGACTTCATTCCCCCCTCAAGAGAACTATGGTGCGTATGTGCCTTAAAAAGTTTCAGCCTGGGATATTCTGCTTCCAAGAAACACATTTGACGCAGGAGACAGTGGGGTGTATACAGTATAATTGGGTGACTAAAGCTTACCACTCCACTCACACCTCGTATTCTAGAGGGGTGAGTGTTTTGATCCACGGCTCCCTGGACTACCAAGAGATGGACAGTTTAATCGATCCTGAGGGTCGATTTGTGTTTCTACATTGCAGATCGGGTGCCTTAACATGTGTAATTGCTGGAGTATATATCCCCCCCCCTTTCACGGCGGTGGTGCTGAGGGCCTTGATATCCTACTTGGATGATAGGCCGGAGGTACCGCTGCTAGTGATTGGGGACTTTAATTGTTGTTTGGACCTCTCGCTGGATAGACACCCGGCCGTAAGAGCCTCTGCCCTCTCCAGGGGTACCCCCCTGGCGCGGTTGTTGCAAGAGGTGGGCTGGGTGGGTGTTTGGCGACACCGTCACCCGGGGGTAAGACAGTATTCATGTTTTTCCAAATCGCATGGCAGTCTGTCTAGGATTGACTTGGTGGTGGGAAACGCACACGTGCTCCAATATGTAGACGCTATGGAATACAGGCCCCGTAGTGTGTCAGACCATTCCCCATTGATAGTGCACCTGGTGGTTTCTCAACCGGTGGCGCTCCCAAGGTCACCGTGGAAATTCAATGCGTTCTGGCTGAAACTATTTAAATCCCCTGAAATTATAGAGGAGAGCATGTGTGGGTTTTTCATTGCTCAGGACCCTGAGGGTCCCTGTATGCAGCAGTGGGAGGCCTTTAAGGCATTTTTGAGGAGGATTTTGACCACTGAAATGACTAAAGTGAAAAGAGATTCTTCTGCCTTTGTAGTGGAGCTGGAGAATAGGGTGAAGGAACTTGAACAACGCTTTGTCATGGACCCATCTGACTCGGCAAGGGAGGAGTGGCAAGCTGCTCAGTCAGCTTACGAGCGGGTGCTCTCCTCAACTGCCGAGAAAAAACGTTTTTTTACCAAACAGGCCTTCTTTGAGGAGGGGGAGAAAACGGGGCGCTTGTTGGCTAGAATAGCAAATGCCCAGCAGAGGTCTCCAACTATAGGGGCTATTAAATCCAAGGCTGGGCCGCTGGTCAGATCCCCGGAACTTATCATGCAGGAGTTGGCGGGGTTTTATGAGGAGTTGTACCGCCCCGGCACAGCCTATGATCGGGCGGATCTGGACCGGTACTTAACTGAGCTGAACTTCCCTAGGCTTAATGCGGGACAGAGGGTGGAGTTAGATGCGCCTCTTACGGTGGAGGAATTGCAGGAGGCAGTGGGCCTGTTCCCTAATTGTAAGGCACCGGGGGAGGACGGGATTCCCATGGAAGTATACAAGCAGCATGCGGAAGTATTGCTACCACGCTTATTGAGGGTGTTTAACGCTGCCTTGGAGGTGGGAGTCCTTTCACCTTCTATGGCAAAGGCCAATATTGTATTGCTCCTTAAACCAGGTAAGGACCCGGTTGAACCTGGGTCATACAGGCCAATCTCCTTGTTACAATGCGATATTAAAATTCTTGCGAAAGTGCTAGCAATGCGACTCAATAAGGTTATAGCCTCCCTCATACACGAAGACCAGGCGGGGTTTATGCCAAATAAATCCACGGCCATTAACCTGCGGCGGTTATTTTTGAATATGCAATCGGACGTCGATAATCCGGGAAGCAGGGCCCTGCTGTCCTTAGATGCCACTAAGGCATTTGACAGTATTGATTGGACATACTTGTGGGCGGTGCTGGAGCGTTTTGGATTCGGCGAAGCGTATATAGCGTGGGTGCGCCTCCTGTACAGCGGACCTGAGGCTGCTATTCGGGCCTTCGGTTTCCTGTCACAGGATTTTGCATTGAGGAGGGGGAGGAGGCAAGGATGCCCGCTGTCCCCTCTGCTCTTTGCATTGGCTATTGAACCCCTGGCCATGGAGATAAGGGCGAATGAGCGCATTGTGGGATTTTGCTATGGGCCCCTGCAGGAGAAGATAATGCTATACGCAGATGACACCCTGCTTATGCTGGGAGATACTGACGAGTCCCTGCGGGAGGCCATGGCAACCATTACAAAATTTGGGGTCTACTCAGGCTTACAAATTAACTGGTCAAAATCTGCCCTGTTACTGTTAGTTGGGGATGCCACACAGGCGATAGCCCCATCGTGCCCTATCCCAGTCACTACTTGCTTTAAATACTTGGGGATTCAGATCACTTCTAACCCGAGGGATTTTAGCCGGTTGAATATCTCGCCCCTGCTTCAGAGGTTTAGGGAGAGAGTTAGGACGTGGAACGGCCTTCACATGTCGGTGGCGGGCAAAGTAAATTTGGTGAAGATGATCCTTATGCCTCAATTACTCTACTGTCTTCACAATGCCCCGGTAGTGGTCCCTTTAAAAAAGTTTAGAATGGTTAACTCCATCTTTCGTACTTTAATATGGAAGAATAAACCCCCGAGGATAAAATTAGAACATCTTCAAAGGCCTAAGGACGATGGCGGGCTGGCACTGCCCAACCCGTGGTTGTACTACCTGGCTGCCCAGTTACAGCACCTGGTGGGGTGCTTTGGGACTGAGCCGGCTGGTTCTTCCCGGGCACTCATGCTCCGCACAATAGATGCAGGTCCCATCCCTCTGGCACTGGAGGCCCTGGCATTTGCCAGGCCGAATAAGAAGTATCCTACGTACAACCTTATACAAAAAGTGTGGAATAAGTGCAAGTATATACAACAGGCCGAGGGGTACACTGAATATAGCCCTCTCTGGCATAACAAGACTTATACAGAACTGGCTAAGTTGCAGGGAGGGGCTAGATGGATAGCACACGGGATTACCCATGTTAAGCACGTCTTTAAGAACGGTATTCTTAGGACATTTGCGGATCTGCAGGCGGAGTTTGGCCTGCCGTCCCCAATGTTCTTCCAATATCTGCAACTTCAGCATGCGGTTAGAGCACAGAGTAGATCTTCAGAGTGGCACTTGTCTCCAACTCCTGTATTCGGCCTCATCAGAGATGCTGTGACCTCGAAGGGATTTATTTCCCAAAGCTACAATATCCTTTTACAATACTTCCTGGGGCAGCATCCCCTGAAGGTGAGGAAGCGGTGGGAGAGAGATGTGGGTCAAATGGACGGGGAGGAGTGGGAGGAGATATTTCAGGGGGTAAGTGTATGCTCTTTAACCACTTCAGCCCTGTAAGAATTTACCCCCTTCCTGACCAGAGCACTTTTTGCGATGCAGCACTGCGTCGCTTTAACTGACAATTGCGCGGTCGTGCGACGTTGAACCTAACCAAAATTGACGTCCTTTTTCCCCCACAAATAGAGCTTTCTTTTGGTGGTATTTGATCACCTCTGCGGTTTTTATTTTTTGTGCTATAAACAAAAGAAGAGCGACATATTTGAAAAAAATGCAATATTTTTTACTTTTTGATTTAATAAATATCACAATTTTTTTTTTTTAAAACAATTTTTTTTCTAAGTTTAGACCGATACGTATTCTACATATTTTTGGTATTTTTTTTTTGCAATAAGCGTATATTGATTGGTTTGCGCAAAAGTTATAGCGTCTACATAATAGGGGATAGATTTATGGCATTTTTATTTTTTTTATTTTTTTTACTAGTAATAGCGGCGATCTGCGATTTTTATTGTGACCGTGACATTGCGGCAGACACATCGGACACTATTGGCGCGTTTTTGGGACCATTCACATTTATACAGCGATTAGTGCTATAAAACTGCACTAATTACTGTGTAAATGTGACTGGCAGGGAAAGGGTTAACACTAGGGGGCGATCAAGGGGTTAATATGTTCCCTATTGAGTGATTGTAACTGTAGGGGGAGGGGACTCACAAGGGGAGGAGACCGATCTGTGTTCCTCTGTACTGGGAACACACATCGGTCTCCTCACCTCTGACAGGAGGTGGATCTGTGTGTTTACACACACAGATCCACACTTCTGCCGTGATCGCGGGCAATCGCGGGTGCCCAGCGGACATCGCGGCCGCCGGGCACACTCACCGGGTCACGAGCGTTGCCGCGCGCGCGCCCCATAGACGGCCGGGAAAAAAGGACGTCATATGACGTCCGCCCGGAGGGAGGGAGGGTTCCTGCCGGCGTCATATGTCTATGACCCGGTAGGAAGTGGTTAAATGTGGCCCAGCGGCTCACGCAACTGTATATTATTCTGAGGGTATACTACACGCCGCATAGACTACAGCTGATGGGGTTGCAGACGGATGGTACCTGTACCAGATGTAGGAGGGACCATGGGGATCTTATTCACCTCCTGTGGCGCTGCCCCAAACTGCATTTATATTGGAATGAGGTGGTAACTGTGGTCAATTCTGTGTTCCAGATATCTTTACCAGTAGATCCCAAGGTATGCCTCTTGGGGGTGGTGGAAGAGCATGTGATAGAAGCGCATCCTAGGGAAGCAGTTCAGAGGGTGATGTTCCAAGCCAGGAGGCTGATTATGTTGTATTGGAAATCGGAGGCGCCCCCAACTTCGAGGGAATGGATATGTAAGATAGGGGATATGTTACGTATGGAAAAGCTCATCTACCAGCACAGGGGGAGTATGCAGAAATATGAAAATCTCTGGGCACCGTGGCTGGATACACCGGGGCTTGCCCCGGGGGACCTGGTCGCGGGCAGATTATTGGGCTAGTTATGGGGGGGGGGGAAACACTCTGCCTGTGAATGCTATATTGTAGGAAGAGAAATATTATGAGGTTGCTACTTTAACCCTGTTTTGTATCAATCGGTCGTGAGCATGGAAGTGCTGATTATTGTTTTTGATGTATATGACTTTGTACCACCTTTGAATCAATAAACACATTTTTGTTGGTAAAAAAAAAAGAAACTACAAGGAAGTGGTTCATACCTCAGCCACAGCTGCCTAGGGGTCTCTCCATCCCAGGCATCATGTCAGAGCACCACATGTCTTCTATGCCGCCTCAGCGGCTTACAGATTTCTACCTGGGGGCCGGCCAGCAGGACAGGCAAGATGGCACCGGCGGCTCACGTGGAGAAGCGGCCCGCTTACACTCCGACGCTCATATGAGGCTCAACTCTCATGGCAAGCCTCCTCAGGACAAGGGGGGTTTTCTTCCCCATCTACACCCTCCTCTCGCAGTCCAGCTAAATCCAGGCAGAGGAGAGAAGAGGACACATACAGACATGCAGCTGCAAGCTAGAGGCTCACAGGAAACACAGCAGAGCTTGCTTATATAAAACACACCCTGCTGCTGACAACCCTATCTCAGAGCACACTATGAAGAATATGTTGCTCTATCTAAGAAATTCCTCATTTAATGATTTTCCTGAGATGTTGGCTAATCTTAGCGACACTGTACAGATCCACGATGAGAAAAATCATCATATTGAAAACAAAATGGCAGATCTCCATACTGCTCATAGTGATATGGTGGACCCCTTTACAGGTCAGGATGCTGAAATACAGAGGTTACAAGCTAAAAGGGCTCACCTCAGCAGCATAGTGGTCTGGATCCTTCAGGCGATGTTGGAGGCAGAGGGAGATCTCTGTGGAGAGGCTTGTGTTTCCTCCCAGAGTCACCACGCTGTCCTGAGCTGCATTCTGAAGGAGAGGCGCGTGTCTGCTGTGCGTCGAGGCGGCTCCCCATCTTTTCTGTCTCTCCCTGCCGGCTGTTAGTTTCTTTGGTTTGTATGCTGCTTTCCTCTTCAGAAATGTCAGTCAGGATGGGGTGTAACTGTCCTGCTAGCAGGGCGATTTTCAGAAGGGTCGGTGACTTTCTTGACCCTGAAATCACCTCTTGAGCTGTAAGCTTAAAGGATAACTCCACATTTATGGGAGAAAAAAAATTGCATATAAGAATAAAAAATAGCGTAGCATGTACAATTATGACACAAGTCATATTGTAATTGAATGCTGTTAAAAATTACCTTTCTATTTCAGAATTACCCCATTGTATTGAAATTGAAAAATTCTACCAAAAATACTTTTCTCTGAAGCCTCGTACACACGGCCGGTTTTCTCGTCAAGAAACGACAAGAAAACTGCCGGGAGAGCTTTCTTGCAGAGAAAACCGGCCGTGTGTACGAGGCTTTCAGGTTTCTCGTCAAGAAAACTGGCCAGAATCTCGACGAGAAAAATAGAGAACCTGCTCTCTATTTTCTCGTCGAGATTCTTGTCGGCCTGTTACCCGACGAGAAACCCGAGAGTGTGTACGCTTACCTGTCGCCGTGGAAACCCATGCATGCTCGAAATGACTTTGGCGCATGCGCGGTAGCTTCATAGGCATAGGTAGGGTGTAGCAAGATGGCGGCGGCGGCATCGAATGTGACGAGCGCGCGCTCGTCGTAGTTGATGACGTCACCGCGTTCGTTCCATTCAAAAGAACGGCGGTTCTTTTGAATCGAGCGTGTGTACACTCGGTGGGGACAAGATTCTTGTCAAGAATCTCGTCAGGAAAAACTACGAGTTTTTTATTGACGAGATTCTCGGTCGTGTGTACGAGGCCTAACACTACAAACCCCTTATTCCCGATTTGAGCAAATCTGCATCTCCTCGCCGAGAGATTGGGGATTGATCTCTCATATTTACCGCAGTTTAAATGAACCCTCTCTCCCTAAAAAATTGAAATCTATGCTTCAATGGGAAATTTACTTGGACCAATCTTTCACACTACCAGAATGGTCTACTATGATCCAAAACCTACTGAAGTGTACTCGCTCAATTGCAGCAAGAGAAACAGCCATTAAGCTACACACCAGATGGTACCTAACCCCGCATAAAATAAACAAATTTTACCCATTGGCATCCTCCTCATGTTTTAGAGGATGCCCAGATCAAGGTACCATCAAGGTTTTGGAAGTGCAAAATTTTGAAAAACATATGGCTTCAAGCTGCTGCAAAGATTGAACATATTACAGGTAAAAAAAAATCCCTTGCCTCTAAGATATGTCTATTGTTTGCACCTATACCTAGTGTACCCACACAGCATATTAGAGTTATACACACGCTGTTTTTTTTTTTTTTTGTTTACAAACTTTTTTATTGTGTACAAAATAATGGTACAAACATTATGTCATGACATCAGAGAATTACAGTATTTTCAATCAATAATTATAATGATTTATGACAGAGTAACCGCCTTTATTTATTTATGACAACATCTATTACATATAAAAAATAAATGATTCAGTAGTATTTTGAAATGCAGGGTTGTTTTTGTGTATAAAAGAATTGGATGTGAAAAGGGGATTCTAATATGGGTCTAAAAGGTAGTCTGAATATTTGAACCATAGGTTCCATTTTTTATCCAGTAGGTGCATGGTATTATGCAAGGTATGCAAAAAAATTTCCATAAGGTAAATGTCGTTTATTCTAATTTTCAATTGGGAAATTGGTAACGATGGGGATTTCCAATGATAAGCAATTAGCCAATGGATGGATACACAAATTGTATGGACTATTCTTAATTGAAACGTGTTCAAACCCAAAATTGGGGCGAACAAGAGACAATTGGGAAGGGTAAGGGTTATAATTTTGTTTGAAATTTTAGAAGAAAATTTCTCTAGTCGTTTCCATAATTGGGCTGCTTTTTCACAGTCCCAAAAAATGTGAGAGAAGGAGCCGATTGAGGTGCAATCTCTAAAGCAGGTATTGGGAACTGTGGGAAATATAGAATGGAGTTTGGCTGGAGTATAATACCACCTGGTAAATAGTTTAATTGCAGTTTCCCTAATTGTGATAGATTTAGTGCATTTAAGAAGATTGTCAATACATTCAGACCATTTCTCGAGGGGCAATACAAAATCGTATTCCTGTTCCCATTTGAGCATGTATGGTAATTTATCCTGGTTGGTGTTATTGATCAAGTTTAGATATATCTCTGATATTAGGCCTGTTCTTCTTGGGTATTTAGTACAGATATTCTCATAGAATGTGGGCGATGTATTGTCTAACAGTGGGAAATTTGAATTATAGAAGTTTCTAATTTGGAAAAATCTTCTGAGTTCTGTATTGGGAATGTCGTATTTGGTTTTTAGTATCGAGAACGAAGTTAATGAAGTATTCTCAATAAATCTATTAAGGGTGATTAGATTATTGTCAATCCACCAAACAAATTCATCAGTGTTTTGGTAGCTTTTTAGGAACTTAGGGTCGCCTAAAAAAGAAGCAAGGGGTGGTGTGGGAGAGGTCAATGTAAATTTTTTATTATGCAGTTTCCATAATTGGTATGAATGATAGCTTATAATTGACATTCTTGCACAGTGCCTTGGTCCCAGGTATTGAGTTGAATGGATCAGATAAAACTCTCAGAGCATAGCCACCATACACTCTCTGACACCATGCACATTTTCAAAAAAAAAAAGGTCCCCTTGGGACATACCACATTCTTAAATACCACATTATATAGCCTAATAATACACATCAGCATAAAACAAAACAGTACCTTAAATCGTATAACATGCCAGTAAATACTTACACTTGGATAGTATCAATAATGTTATGTTGCATTGCTATGTTTACCATCCACCTCATTTGTAATACATGCTTGTTATACCAGATGTATCTGTTACTCACTTGTACTAAACTATGACCTTTTACAATAATAAAAATTGTTTGTAAACTAAAAATTACCTTTTTCTAAATATTTCAATATAAATTATTGGAAAAGAAAAATTACCTTTCCCTTTCAATTTTTTATTTTTTTTAAATTTCTTGCTTGTGTGATTGGGTTACTGATTTTCCCAGAAGTCTGAACTAAGATGCAATTCACATTTTGAGCATCCCCTGCAACAAAAATGTTGTACATTTTGTTGAGATATTTTCAAAGGGAAATCAAGTCTAAAGGAATGCAGACCCAGCAGCTTTCCTCATTAGAGCCTTGCAGGTGCTACAGCTGATGATTATAAAACCACTCTCATACAGACTAACTTGCACATGGACCCAGACAAACAGCAACTTCTTCAGACTAGTGTAGCGGCCTCCTCACTCCCCTCTTTGCATCAGCTCGTCTTTCTCTTGTCTAGGGTTACCTTAGAGGGGAGAGAGTGGGGTCACCACGCCAAGCCTTCACCACAGATGTCTGTGCGGTGTAAGCAAAGTTCTTTCTCTACCTTCGGGTCAGTGTTGTGCACCTGGAGTTACCTTGAACAATGTCCACCAGAAAAGAGCCCCACACCATTAAAGTCCAACACTCCTTTATTCTTCTCGAGTGAACAGCACAATCAGTTAGACTCCCTTAAAGAACAGAACAAACAAGGAGGTGTGGATGCGAGTAGGCCCAGACACAATGAACTCTCCACTTTCCTCCATGAAAGTGGGCTGAGGTCTCCGAGCGGGGGGGGGGGTTTCCTTCCAGGCAGTCTCCGAAGGGAGGCTCACCTGTCACTGGCAATCTGCTGCACCCGGTCTTCAAGTGAGTAGCTCCCCACGGGGCCATTACGCCTTCCGGATTCGGGTACCCAATCCCTGGGTTCCCTAGGACCTCCTTCCCTCGCGGAACTCAGTGTTGGGCAGACCTCCATCCGAGTACCTCACCCCAGGCTAAAGGTGCCTGGGATGGAACACGACCTCCGAACGTCCTCTAGGCCTAGGCCGCCTAGAGGACCGACACGAACCACCGCCCTCAGGCTAAAGGTGCCTGGGACTCGACCCCGTGACAAAGATGGCCGGCCCCTTTATACCCTCTCCCAGCAAGCATGGCGGGTTCCCCGCCCCACCATACCGCTGCCGAGGGAGGACAAAAAGGAGGCATGGCACACAGCAATGGTTCAACCCCAGCCCAGGGCGACAGTGCCACCTGCTGGGCCGCAAGGAACTGCACACCGCTGGTGTGTCTGCCAGGTCTAAATTACACCCGGGAAAGTACATACCCGCTACACTAGCAAAAGGTAGGGATCTGCAATAAAGTTTGTTAAAATCGTTGCAATGTACACAGATCACCCAGAGGTGAATGTTATTTTCTCAACATAAGTGGAGTTACTTCTTAAGCAGCCATGCTGTCTGCGTGCTGGCCATGTCCCCCGGAAGCCACCTTTTGAACCTATCAGGGATATTCTCCTGTCTTATCTCACTTGCAAGGTGGCTATTTATAACCTCTGCGCAGAGGATCTCTGAGGTTTTGCTCGAGGACATGATTGTCTTGAGGCATAAAGCTTTCTTTGTCCCCAAGGTATGATCCCTTCTTTCCACTTTAAGGCATTGTCCTTCCATCCCTTTGTCCTTCTCCAAAACATCAAAAGGACATTTCTATTCACTGCCTGAACATGGTGTGTGCTGCACTGCCCATTTTAGGCAGTGGAATTTTCTCTCTGTGCTTCTTAAAGTTTAGTATATAGGGTTCCGAATGTCGGGCAGCATTGGCATGTTAAAAAAAAAAAAAAAAAGTCCGCCCTTTGGCCCATGTGTATGGCAGCCGGCATCTGTCTGATGAGCATGCTGGAAAACCAGCAGCCGACCGCCTCCCGATCAGCACTGACCGGAGTGTTTTGGTACACATCTCCCTGTCAGAACACAATAGCTCAGCGGGGGAGATCGCTGTGATAACATTGGGTTGTTAGTACAGCGGATCTGACCAGAGCGGTCCGTTTTTTTTTTTTTTCATTCAACCCCAAAAAAAACTGATAGAGTGTATCAGTGGCGGCAAACTAACACCATCCTTCCCCCCTGGGGGGGAGACGGATGGGAAGGCGGCGATCGCCGCAAGCACCCCTACACCGTGGGAGACGGTCTTCCAGCAGGGAGTCTGCATGTGACAATGGGGCCGAGGCATGAGAGGGAGCCTGGCTATGGCATTGTACCTGGTCCCGGCAATGCGGTGGAGAGGGCTGTGGGTCCGAGCAGGAAGAAGAGGCTGTGGACACTGGGCAGCTATCCGGTGCCATCTTGGCAGTCTTTTCGTCCGGCTGTGAGGAGGCTCTCCGACAGCTGGGCATGCTGTCGCTATGGTGTGCAGTGACGAAACAGGAGCCCACTGGAGATGCGACCTCACGCTTGCATGTCCAAGCCACACCCCATGCAAAATAGCAAATATTAACCATTTCCGGACTGCCCACCGTCGTTTTACGTCACTACTTTGAAGAGGAATACCTTTGTTATGGTAGAAGCTAGCTACCTCTTCAAGAGCGGGCGGTCCGCTTCAAGATAAAAGTGGTCTCTGGGAAGATGGCCCCCTTTTGTCTCCATATCATTGCAGGCCGAAAGCGACACACATGTGAGATATTGCCACGATCATTAAAGCACTAATTCTAAGCCTAGCCCTCCTCCTGTAACTCAAAACATGCAACCTGTAGAATTTTTTAAACGTCGACTATGGAGATTTTTAAGGGTAAAAGTTTGTCGCCATTCCACGAGCGGGCGCAAATTGGAAGCTTGACATGTTGGGTATCAATTTACTTGGCGTAACATTATCTTTCACAATATAAAAAAAAAATGGGCTAACTTTTACTGTTGTCTTATTTTTTAATTCAAAAAAGTGTTTTTTTTCCCAAAAAATTGCGCTTGTAAGACCGCTGCGCAAATATGGTGCCATTTTATTTTCTGGGGTGTTCGAAAAAATATATAATGTTTGGGGTTTTAAGTAATTTTCAAGCAAAAAAAACTGTTTTTAACTTGCTTGAAAATTAGACAAATCTCAGAAAGAGGCTTGGTCCTTAAGTGGTTAAACTGGAAGTCCACCCTAACACTTAAATTCTCCCCTGCAATCATTATTGTAAGTTGAGTTCAGCCTTATGCCTCAAAATGAAAATATCCCAGTTGTTCTACCTTTATTTTGCAGTATCCAGTGCCGTCACACGACTTCAATTCTACTTTGTTTTGAGATGAAAATCAGCCAGTGGGTGTGGTTACTGAAAGCTAGTGACATCACTTCCTGGGAGGGACACTGTTCCTGTGTAGCCAGTGGGCGTATAGAGGATGAGAGGGGCTGATCATAGGTTCCTGCCCAGTGTTCTCTCATTGTACATCCTAATTAATGAGGAAATTAAGAAATAAAAAGCCCCATCCACACAGGACACGGGGGAGGTGCAGTGCATATAGACAGTATAGCTGTGCACGGAAGAAGGGAGCTGGACACGGGAGGGGAACTGTCAGAGTAGCTGGAAGTGCTCTGGGGTCTCGGCTCACAGTCTACAATAATCCATAGTACAGGCACCCACACTAAGGCTCCATTTCCACTAGTATGACTTGTCATGCGACTTTGGACACATAAAGTTGCATGACAAGTTACAGCCTATTGATTTTAATGCCACCCGTTCCCATCTATGCAACTTTGATAAGGCACCTGCACGGCTTTGATGTGGGGGGCGTGACCAAGATGGCGACCAGGACAGACGTCTAGGTGCAGAGCTCCGCAGCCACGGGGTGAATTAATCCAGATTATCCATCCTGAGTAATTCTAATCCTGTCAGTGAACCTACTACTCTGCTTTTGGCAGATGATGACGAGGCAGAGGTACCAATCTGGACTCCAGACACCTAAATCTACGCCCCTTAAGCCCGCTGGAGATACCGCACATGTGCCTGGGGCCTGGAAAATGGCTTCGCAGGCCTCCGCCGCTGCTCCGGATACGGCTCCGGCCCTCACAGCACAGGCAATGCTTTGATGTGACTTTTGATGTGACTTTGATTAAGTGAGTGTAAAGTTGGATCAAAGCTGCACTCAAAGTTGCATTAAAGTCACACTCTAGCCTTAGGCTATGTTTCCACTAGTGTGACTCCAAAGGTGTGCAATTTAGAATGCAACTTTGATCCAACTTTACACTCTGGATCAAAGTTGCATCAAAGTAGTGCAGGCACCTTTTCAAAGTTGTTGATTTTCAAAGGCACATAGATGGGTACGTTTGCCTTTGAAATCGATGGGCTGTGACTTGTCATGCGACTTTGTGTCCAAAGTCGCATAACAAGTTGCACTAGTGGAAACGGAACCTTAAATGCATTACTCACATGTAGCTCCTTCAGTTCAGCTGGGTGTGTACCACACCATGCACACAGTGCCCATCACAGTGCCATGCAGAAACAACCACATGGTTGTACACTGCAGAAAATCTGCAGCATGTTGCATTGTAATCCATCTAACAGTTTTTAACAAACAGAACATACTTCCAAAGCCTATCTCCCCCCTCAGAAGAAACTGCTGGCCAAAGCCTCTAAAGACAGGAGGAGATCTGTGAAGGAGAGGAGGGATTGGGGTGGGACTGACCAGGTCTAGGCATGTCTGTCTAAAAAGGATAGGAGGGAACTGGGCGGGGCGGGGCTGGGCAAGACAGGGGAGCTTAGAATGAACAGTAGGCATGCCTGTGTAGAAGAGATGTACAATGTTTTCAGGAAGTGAGAGGCAGCATGCAGAATTCAGAAATAAGTAAGTAAGGTTGTCCCTGAAGAACAGCAAGAAGCTAATTGTCTGGCTTTGATTAGACTTTCTAAGCTTGGCAATCAGCTATACAAAAAATTAATAATGTCAAAGATAAAGATATTTTACATATAATTATTGGAAAAAAAAAATTTTGACTGGACTTCCACTTTAATTCGCTATTGTCACACAAGTGGGTGGGCTCTTTTTTTAACCCAATTAGAGCCTAATCATGTGCTTAAAAAAACAAAACAAAAAAAACATTGAAATACATGCATCTGGCGCATGTAGATTAGGGGGGCGGTGCCCCGTATAAATGGGCCGCCACTGTTGTGTACTAGGCTTAAGGGTTCCCATAAGGGTCTCCTTGCATCACTGCTAGGTGGATTAGACAAGATAAATCATGAAGGATAGGGTCCATCCCTTAAATGTTACGGCACACACTAGTAAGAGAACATGGCATTCTAAAATGTATTTTTTCCTGACTATATTACCAGTGCAATCCATTTTCGTCCTCCAGGGAACTTTCTTCCACTAACAACTGAAGATTTCTACTTGGCATCAGTGGGTGAATTTGAAAGGCAATGCAAGCCTTAAACACCTCACTACCAGCATTTTTCTTAATTTTCAAAAAATTGTGGCAAAAAGTAACGGAGTCATTTCATGGGTGTTTGTACTGTCCTGGTATTTTTTTTTTTATATATTTTTTTTACAGAAAAGTCTTGTTTTTCAATGTTTTGTTTTTTCCTGTATTTAGTAAAAATCATCAAAATCCATCATTTATTTAGTAAAAATAAAACCCAGTGGTTATTAAATGCCATCAAAATAAAGCTCTGTCTCAAAAATGTTATATACATTTTTTTTTTTTACAGTGTTGCATGCCTGAGTAATTGTCATTTAAACTATCACAGAACTGAAAGCTGAAAAAAAATCCTGGTAATGAGGGGTGTAACATGTTGATAGTGAGGTGGTTAAATAATATACAGTATGTCCAAAATAATTATACCATTGCTTCTCAAACTTAGGAGGTCACGCACCCTTTTGGAAGCAATTACATTTTCATTCCCCACACCCCACCTGTACACATTTTTTGGGGTTAGTCATACTTGTATAATCCATTACTACACCACTGAAACTAAAACATTAGAAGCAAACTAATAAACATCATTTAAGCATCATCCCCAGAATCTCAGTCCAACCCAAGAACAGCATAGTTTTATTACTGACACTGAGCAATTTTTTTTTTGTACAACATGCCCCAGCACAGCAGTAAGCACAACCTGCACAGTAACCTAAATTCCACATGGCTGTGGTTGCTGGACATCTTAGGACATAACTGTACTTGCATCCCTGTCCAGCCCACTTAGTGAGGGAAGGGTGTGGTGCAAATCCCACACTTTGAGAAACACTGCATTACACATCCCCTTTAGCTCTGGGTTAACAATGACTGCGAGAATGAAATTGTGCGACTTCAGCTGAACAATTTCATTCCCACATGTCAGTCCCGATTTTTGGGGAGATTTCACAGGCATCTGTGTGGGTTTCTGCACAGATGTGAATGGAAATTGCACCCCAAAATTGCCAAAAGTAGTACAGAAACTACTTTTGGGAATCGGTGCAGTGCCGCAAATGTGGCGTTGCACCGATTCGGATGCTGCCGTTGCCGGCAATTGATGCCTATTTGACATGTCAAATTGCATGCCCAATCGCATCAATGTGAACCAGGTCTTAATGTGAAAGTAATACATGACAACAATAAATCAGATCATTTGTTTTAGAATATCATGCAGAGTTCCATTTTGATTTGCATTTCATGTGTAAAACTTTGTCTTGTTCTGTGTTTTACTCAGGCATTATTTTTTTTTCCCCAGATCCTTCTGTTAATAATTTTCATGTGTGTTACATTACTGATTGCTAGTCTAGTATGCCTTACATTACCAGGTAAGCATGTACCTTTGTCACTCTTAAAATGAAATAATTTGAGCATGTTATGTAATGCTAGAAGATGTCACTTCAAGGTTGTATGCTGGAAAAAGTGTACCTTGCTCTGTCATTTGTATCCTTCGATCCAAAAGTAACTAAAGGGGTAGTCCAGATCAGTATAAATGCAACAACCTAAAGACAGATGAATTGTATTTCTTGTGAACCTTTCCTCACTAGAAAGTACAGCCTGGTGCCAACACATACCTATGTAAAGTTTATTCAGTGTCCTAGAAACCCCAAAGTAGATGGCACTGCAATATTTAATTTTATTATAATTGTATTTATTTTATTATTAAAAATAATACTTCTTCCCAAATCTTGATATTTTCCATTGGGAATTAAGACAGCTTGCCACTTTGAACAAATGTCAGAATGTTATAGAAGGTGTTGTGTTGAATATGTGGTATACAAATGTAATGATAATAAATATTTTGGATATTTAATTAAATAAAAAAGGGATTTGACGAATGGTAAATTATAAATAAAAGGTTAAGTAAAAACTACTGCGCTAAGAAAAAATAAACAGTACAAGCAGCAGCTCAAAAATGGAGATATCACACATAAACAAAATAATAATAGTATGGAAGCCACGCTACAGAAAAGAATGTGTTGAAAAAAATAATAATAATGTTGTTATGATTCCAAGCATTAAACTATAAATTAGAAAAAACAGTCCATAAATCACAAATAAGTGCAGTCTTGAGATCCCAAATTTTCTGCACCACCACCACATAAAATGCATGCTTACCGGAGGGCAAGCTATGTAGGCTTGCAGGCTATCAACCCAGCCAGGACCTTTATCCTAGAGGATCTGAGGCAGCAGCTCCAAGATATGCGATAAAATGGAAAAGAGGTACACAGCAGGTGGCCAGAAAGACTCGGTCATTCGGTGATCATAGGTAGAGACCAGGTGTTACCGAAAAACAAAAGGAACTCACCATAGCATAATCAGATAAAACAATGTTTAATAAACATAAGAATCACACTTACAAGGGTAAGAATTGAAAACATCAAGGTAAAAGCCGGCTGGCTTGCGAACACCCATCCGCTCGGATCACAACGCGGTGACGTCAGCACGTCACACCTCCCGATGTGTGTTTCTTCATACACTGATGTCCTCCTGGGGCACCTGTATGAAGAAACGCACGTCGGGAGGTGTGATTCTTATCTTTATTAAACATTGTTTTATCTGATTTACTCAATGGTGAGTTCCTTTTGTTTTTGGGTAACACCTGGTCTCTACCCATGATCACCAAACGACAGAGTCTTTCTGGCAACCTGCTGTGTACCTCTTCTCCATTTTATCGAGTATCTTGGAGCTGCTGCCTCAGATCCTCTCAGATAAAGGCCCTGGCTGGGTTGATGGCCGCAAGCCTACATAGCTTGCCCTCCGGTAAGCGTGCATTTTATGTGGTGGTGGTGGAGAAAATTATCAATCTCAAGACTGCACTTATTTGTGATTTATGGACTGTTTTTTTCTAATTCATAGTTTGATGCTTGGAATCATAACAACATTATTATTATTTTTTCAACACATTCTTTTATGTAGTGTGGCTTCCGTAGTATTATAAATAAAAGGGTGGTGTCTGAATTATAAATGTAGTAGCTATGCAGTGCCTCCAGCCGAATATGGCAATTAATAAACAACTTAACAATATAAATTTTGCTCAGACACTCTAATGCCGCGTACACACGGTCGGAATTTCTGACAACAAATGTTCGATGTGAGCTTGTTGTCGGAAAATCCGACCGTGTGTATGCTCCATCGGAGGTTATGTGAGTGAACGAATCACAGTTGATTGAAACTGTGCCTTGAATGGAACACTGTGCAATGATTTCTTCCTTTTCTCTCTTCTTTTTTTATTTACATGAGCAATGTGTGGAATTTGGAGACTGATGTAAAGAGAGAATTCTTGTGTGGGGAGCCTTTTGCATTGATAATCAGAAGGAGCTGTGTTTACACAGGCTGGGACTAGCATATTGGAAAATCAGTTGCAGTTTCTTTTTGGAGAAAAGTTCATTGTGAAAAGAAGGATCCTAGATATGGTCATACATTGACTGCATGCTACTCTATGGAACAATAGTATTGCACTATTTTTGTTACCATTTTTGATGCATTGAAGGATTTAATTTGCACATATTTTCACGGAATATATATGTCACATGTACACAGAGGTTTTTGATCCACTTATCACGCATCTGTGCATTTTTTAAATAGGTTGGTGCGCAGCGCATCATTATTTATTACATTCACTTTTGGAACCAGATTTTCTTTAAATGGTTGCAGCTTTCACCATTTGGTGATCTATTTATTTAGGTTTACACGAATCATCTATTAGCACTTTAGTATATTTACTTTATTTTCCATCGGACATTTGCTGTCAGAATTTCCGACAACAAATGTTTGAGAGCTGATTCTTACATTTTCCGACAACAAAACTTATTGTCGGAAATTCCTAGCGTGTGTACAAAATTCCACGCATGCTCGGATTCAAGCAGAAGAGGCGCACTGGCTATTGAACTTCATCTTTCTTGGCTCGTCGTACATGTTGTACGTCACCGCGTTCTTGACGTTCGCAATTTCCGACAACATTTGTGTGACCGCGTGTGTGCAAGACAAGTTTGGGCCAACATCTGTCGGAAAAAAATCCACGGTTTTGTTGTTGGAATGTCCGATTGTCTGTACACGGCATAACAGTTTCCCGAGTTCTTTAATCTATGGTGATTTCTTACCAATGTATAAATATCTCCCAAGTAAATTAATAAGTAAATATAATTTATTAATATAATATAGTATAATTATACAATTCCATACAAAACTGGAATTACTGGTGATTTATGTTTTACACACACAATCAAAGGACATCAACACAATAGGAAAGTAATTTTTCTTAAATTTCAAAGATAAACCTGGGACAGCCCCAACCAACTATAAAAGGGTGATTAATTGTGCTTTAAAATAATAAAAAAAGATCCCTTATCACTATTGAGACAATTTCTGACTCTGCGGCCGGAAGAGAAAGAACAATATCTTGAAGAGCCAAAAAGAATACTGCTTCTAAAATTTAAAAGAAGTCCTAACTTCAATAGAGCTGTTAAATTAGGGTAGAAAATAAACGATTTCCCTGGGACACCACTATAGCCAATTTAGCTGCAATACAGGTTTATACCAAATTTACCCCTACACAGTTTCAACATACAATATAGACAGACTATTTGGGAAAACTTTAGTAAATAATCTGCCATGTACCCTGTAAATAATATCATCAAAACTCAAACCGTCAAAATACAATCCCTGCAATTTTTGGAGAAAAAGGTTTGTCAATGTATATAGAGTCAGTATTCCACCACTGCTTCAAAAGGGAAAATGTTCAAAGTATTAAGAGCCTCAATGGTTAGTTCCAACAGCAAATTCCAGTGATATGGGGCGTGGTCAACTGGCAGCAGGCTTCTCAGTCATCCAGGAAGTGTATCAGCCTGTGGGTGTGTGCTCTAATAATGTGTGTCTGTTTTTTTTTGTTTTTTTTTTCATAGGGTGAAGTACTGTTGTTGAATTGTTTTTTCTTCCCCCCTTATGTTTACTAACTTAGATTGATTGGTTCCAAAGTTGGGCGGTAACTGACCATTTCTTATCTGCCCACTGCATTGCAGTTGTCATTGCTGTTGTATAATTGTAATAATTGCATCTGGTATCATTATGAACTGTATTTTATTATGCTTCATATTGTTGTGATCTGGTGATTGCCTGCCTTCATAACTCATTGATTGGATGTCCCCATATTGTGTACCTTGCTGGTTATAAGAAATGTAGATCTTTAATAAGTATACTGTGGCTGTCATATTTTCATGGGACACAACAAAGGAAAACAATTTTTCCCCCCTTCATAATATTTAAGTTCTTTCACAATATGTGGATAGGAATATTTAATGTCCTTGTATGATGGCGTCTTGTTTTTTTGGTGGATAACTTCTAGCATACATTTGTAGCGGGTATGTGCTTTTCTGTTATGTTTGAAATTGGTGGGGAAACTGTAGTGTATGGTTCCCTGGGGCCCAGCGGGTGGCGCTGTCACCTTGGGCCCGGGGTTGAACCATCATTGTAGTGCCGTACCCTTTTTGGCCTCTCGCAGCATGAATACAGCGGGGCAGAGGCTCCACTGGGCTTGCTGGGGGAGGGTATAAAGGGGTCGACCATTTTGTGTGTTGGGAGTTGAGTCCCAGGCACCTTTAGCCTGAGGGCTGTGGTTCGTGGTCGGTGTCCAGGCGGCCTAGGCCTGAACACCCGGAGCTTGTCTTCCATCCCAGGCACCTTCAGCCTGGGGTGAAGTACTCGGATGGAGATCCGGAGCCCTGTGTCTTTCGCTGTGTTCCGCGGAGGAAGGATTTCCTAGGGGACCCCTGGAGGGGGTGCCCGAATCCAGAGGCGTAAGGGACCGGAGGGGTACTCACCCGAGGATCCGGTGCAGCAGACTGCCGGTGTCGGGTGGGCCTCCGGAGACCGCCTGGAGAGATTTCTTCTCCGAACAAGGGACCAAAACCCTCTTTCAGCAAGGAAAGAGGAGAATAAGTTGTGCCTGGGCCTACTCGTATCCACACCGCCTGTCTGTTCTGTTCGTTGAGGGAGTCCAACTGATTGTGTTTCACTCTGATGTAAGAAGAATAAAGGAGTGTTGGACTTTTGATGGTGTGGGGCTCATTTTACTGGCAGATACTGTTCAAGAGAGGAGGTGGAGGTTCCGTAACAGAACACCGACCCAAAGGTAAAGAAACTTTGCTTACACCTCACAAACACCTGTGGTGAAGGCTTGGCGTGGTGACCCCGCACTTTCTCCTCCAAGATACCCCTAGACAAGCAGAAAACCAGCCAACAGCGGGGTGAGAGAGTGGAGGCCGCTACACGTGGCGGCTCTGGTCCGGGATGGTGTTGTGTACTATGGACGGAGTTGAACATGTCTGCCGGGAGGAGTTCCGAGTAGGTCGGCCATATTTTTGGCCAAAGTGCAACCCTGCTCGAAGTCGTGGGCATGACCCTAAACAGGGAAAGGACTACGCAGAAGAGCGAGAAGAGGGGGAAGTCCAGCCGTGTGAAGGACTACACGTGGGGACGTTTATTGCACTGCGCCACGAGGCACACCCTCCCTGCTCAGTTCGTGGGCGTGACCCAGGAAAGGAGAAAGCCCGCGAACTGGAGTGCCAGAGGGGAGGAGTCCAGCCGTGTGAAGGACTACACGTAGGGACTGTGGCGCAAAACTTGCAGTGCGCAATGGATCAGCAGCTAGTCACCATGTTCGGACATACATCATGGGTTCCACTTCATCCTTCTGCCACGACTTTGACTGCTGCTGCTCCAGTGACCAATACGGGAATTCGGCTAAAGCCCCGGGGACGATTCGCCCTGTATTCGTGCATGGACGTTGAGGCCCTGGGTGTGATTTGTCCCGGCTGTTCGGGACTGGTGTGTCATCTGAAGCCGTTTGGGCGATGCGAAGCCTGTGGGGAGTTCCTATTCGAGGTAGATACAGTCATTGAGAAGCCAATAACCATCTACCCCGGCCGTACCACAGGCAGCACCACTCAAGTTGGAGGAATCACCGTTTTGACAGCCGTTCCCGTGCGCACTGCAGCGACCGCGGAGGAGGTCGTAGCTACTCAAATATGGGAGAAATCCGAGGATGCTGACTCGGTCACCACTGTCTCACAGCGTCCACCGTAGAAGAAGAAGACCGGCATGGTAGCCCCGTCCAGCGGCCGCGGTGGATCATCCTGCCTGCCTACGCCCAGCCCAGATGGATCCGGTGAGAGAAGTTCCGGACATCCCGTCTCAATTAAAGGCCGAGGTAAGCCAGGCGGAGGGACTTGGTGTGTGGGCGGAGGTGTCGGGGATTCACGGCCCTGTGGGTCCGCGGGAGGTGGCAGTTCAGTTTCTACTACAGGCTACATACCCGCGGAGGAGTGTACCACCTCCGACCTAGTGTCGCTCTCCGATATGGGAGACGATGTCGCCATTGCCGAGCTGTTTGCTGAAAAGGGCTGGGACAAAGTGCCTCTCGCCTCGTTCCGCAGAACCAGGGACCCACCCATGTCTACAGGGGATAGTACACCCCGGGTGGAGGCACCAGCGCCTGAGGAGGGGTCCTGTCCCCAGCCTACTCTCGCATCCCCGGTGCCACCTGCATCTAATGCTGGGGATCAGAGACTGTCACTGCGGGCACCTATGCCCAGAAAGGAGGTGATCAGAGCACCCTGTCACCCGGATGCAATAGTTTTGCCAGGCGAAGGAGACAGAGCCACCATGCCTCCACTGGCAAGGCTACAACGCCTATTTTGCCAGAAGGTTGCTGCTGAGTACGGGTGGGAGTATCCGTACTTACCTAAGGAATTATTGTACAAAGTGGAAGTTTGCAGAGAGCGCTGGTACAATGACTTTGTGTGAACCCACCTTCAGGTTCCACACGCCCGCAGGTACCTCGCGTGTTCTCCCAAGGCATCTTAGCGCTTCAAAGACTGCAAGGCAGAGTGGATGTTGGGGTGGCATATCCACGCGGACAAGGTGCTGATTCGACGCAAGGAAGGGGAAGACGCCGAATACCATTTGGAAACCATGGACCAGCATTTGAAACCACTTGTCCTGCTGCACCCACGTTTCTATCTGTAGGAGAGAAGAGACTCCGTTCTTGTTGTCTTCACACTGCTGAACTTTCCGGGTTTGTTGTTCTTGTTACCCGGGGAAACTTCAGTGACTGTGCCCAGTAAGGGGTGTTGTGCTTTGAAAAAAAAAAAAGAGGAATTAAAGAACTGTTCCTGTTTGTTTTTTATTCTCCAGCAAGTGATCATAGACTCTGGGGTAGATAGGGCACAGAAGAAGAGATCTTCACAAGTGCAGTTACCGCGACGCTGTCACCAGGTGGCAGTGTCGTGCATCGACATTCACTTTTCACACACACACTTTTAGAAGGAAGGGATTTCTCTGCGGAGGAGTTCTTTCATTCTCACACGAATATATGTGTCAGGGATTTGTGTGTTAACTTTCTTTTCCCCTCTGCAGGAGAGCATCCCATCAAGACCACTGAGGATGGGGTGGGTCTTAGTCAGGTAGGGTGGGAAGAGATGTTATGTGAAATGTGATTTCCAATATTGTGGTTATGTGTTGTTGTTTCCCTTTTCTTTTTTTTTTATGTAGGGTTCAGGCACAACTGCTCTAGTTAGTGAGTTTCCCAAAAAGTTTTGGGGATTTTTTCACAATTTTCAGTCGGTTTCTGGATTGGACTATGTCAGCCCTTGAGGGCATGGTTTATTCCAGACACTGGGGACCAGTGTCAAACAACCTGGGGGAGAGTGTAGCGGGTATGTGCTTTTCTGTTATGTTTGAAATTGGTGGGGAAACTGTAGTGTATGGTTCCCTGGGGCCCAGCGGGTGGCGCTGTCGCCTTGGGCCCGGGGTTGAGCCATCATTGCAGTGCTGTACCCTTTTTGGCCTCTCGCAGCATGAGTACAGCGGGGCGGAGGCTCCGCTGGGCTTGCTGGGGGAGGGTATAAAGGGGTCGGCCATTTTGTGTGACGGGAGTTGAGTCCCAGGCACCTTTAGCCTGAGGGCTGCAGTTCGTGGTCGGTGTCCAGGCGGCCTAGGCCTGGACACCCGGAGCTCGTGTTCCATCCCAGGCACCTTCAGCCTGGGGTGAGGTACTCGGATGGAGATCCGGAGCCCTGTGTCTTTCGCTGTGTTCCGCAGAGGAAGGATTTCCTAGGGGACCCCTGGAGGGGGTGCCCGAATCCAGAGGCGTAAGGGACCGGAGGGGGTACTCACCTGAGGATCCGGTGCAGCAGACTGCCGGTGTCGGGTGGGCCTCCGGAGACCGCCTGGAGGGATGTCTTCTCCGAACAAGGGACCAAAACCCTCTTTCAGCAAGGAAAGAGGAGAGTAAGTTGAGCCTGGGCCTACTCGCATCCACACCCCCTGTCTGTTCTGTTCGTTGAGGGAGTCCAACTGATTGTGTTTCACTCTGATGTAAGAAGAATAAAGTAGTGTTGGACTTTTGATGGTGTGGGGCTCATTTTACTGGCAGATACTGTTCAAGAGAGGAGGTGGAGGTTCCGTAACAGAACACCGACCCGAAGGTAAAGAAACTTTGCTTACACCTCACAAACACCTGTGGTGAAGGCTTGGCGTGGTGATCCCGCACTCTCTCCTCCAAGATACCCCTAGACAAGCAAAAAAACAGCCAACAGCGGGGTGAGAGAGTGGAGGCCGCTACACATTAATTATTGAAAATAACAGCATAGTAATTTATTTATGTATATAGATAAATAAATAGATGTTTGTAGATTCTGTTTTCAAATGAAACTGGGGTCCATCTGGTGTAAAATTAACTGGGCGTCTCTGCCATTGTCTTGGGCCACAGTTAAACCAACACCAGGTTTCTATTGAGGAGACAGACTCAACCTTTGAACAATGAGGGTTTAATTACTAGAGGAGATTGTATGGTCTTCAGTTCAATATTTTGATGGAGCTGTGATATCTTGACCTGGGTTTCCCTTGATCAAAGACTTTTATTTACCGTATGTGCCGGCGTATAAGACGACTGGGCGTATAAGACGACCCCCTATTTTTCAAGTGAAAACATAGCTTTTGGGCTATACTCACCGTATAAGACTACCCCCTTCCAAGGCAACACCATTTAAAAAAAAACAAAACATGGATTCCACCACATATTTACCACCGACCATTGCAGCCTCAGCTCACTGTGCCACCATTGCAGCCTCAGCTCACTGTTCCACCATTGCAGCCTCTGCTCACTGTGCCACCATTGCAGCCTCTGCTCACCTGTGCCACCATTGCAGCCTCTGCTCACCTGTGCCACCATTGCAGCCTCTGCTCACCTGTGCCATCATTGCAGCCTCTGCTCACCTGTGCCATCATTGCAGCCTCTGCTCACCTGTGCCATCATTGCAGCCTCTGCTCACCAGTGCCATCATTGCAGCCTCTGCTCACCAGTGCCATCA
The DNA here is from genome assembly GCA_029206835.1 of Rana muscosa. Classification (NCBI taxonomy): domain Eukaryota; kingdom Metazoa; phylum Chordata; class Amphibia; order Anura; family Ranidae; genus Rana; species Rana muscosa. Next base: position 1,208,303,773 of record CM055122.1, read on the forward strand.
TTGCAGCCTCTGCTCACCAGTGCCACCATTGCAGCCTCTGCTCACCAGTGCTGCTACCATTGCAGCCTCTGCTCACCAGTGCTGCTACCATTGCAGCCTCTGCTCACCAGTGCTGCTACCATTGCAGCCTCTGCTCACCAGTGTTGCCACCATTGCAGCCTCTGCTCACCAGTGCCACCATTACAGCCTCTGCTCACCTGTGCCACCATTGCAGCCTCTGCTCACCTGTGCCACCATTGCAGCCTCTGCTCACCTGTGCAGAGGGTCATCACGAAGAAGAGAAAAGCCGCGGGGTTGATCAGGAGCCGTGCATAGAGCATGGAGGAAGAGAAAAGCCAAGGGATTACAGAGCGGATAGTCGGCTGTTACAGCAGAGTTTACATTATAAATGCCTCCCCTCCACTCATGATTACACACAGCCCCGCCTCCTGTCCTCGCGCCTGCAAGATGGACAGAATGCCAGTCCAATGCTGGGACGTGTTCTGTCCACCTTACAGGCGCGGGGTCAGGAGGCGGGCTGTGTATAACCACGAGCGGAGCGGAGGCAAACTCTGCTGTAACAGCGGGCTATCCACTCTGTAATCCCGCGGCTTTTCTCTTCCTCCATGCTCTATGCACGGCTCCCGATCATCCCCATATGCCCGCACTCTCTCCCCCCCCCCCGCTCCTGCACATCCGGCGGACTGAAATCCTATGTTGGGCATTTTAAACCCGGCGTATAAGACGACCCCTGATTTTTGGGCGTTTTTTTAAAATGTAAAAGGTCGTCTTATACGCCAGAAAATACGGTACTGACCTCAAACATCAGGTCATCCCAACATTGTCAGCTGGGGTTGAGTAGTTGCGTAAACTTAACATTACATTTGCATTGATTAAACTTGGTTAATGTGATTGTCTGAAGAACCAGTTCCTTGAGGCCTTTTCGTCCTGTTTTTGTTTTAAATGGTTCAGGAGAAGTGCAAATTTAGTCATTGCAAAACATTGTTAATTTGTTTTTATAATTTTATATAGAAGTATCCTGACAGTGTGAATGGACAGTCCATCCTCAATTCTACTGGAAAAAGTTTTGCATAGAGCTTTCCTCCTGTGCACCGAAGACTGTGCAGAGATATGTGTAAATCATTAATAGGCACTTTCTACGTTTTTGATTAAATACATACCATGAGTTTGGTTTCAAACACAAATAAGATTATATATTATATAATATTATTCCTCCCCGTGCACCTGTGTCTAGACTATGGACATTAAAGTTGGGTTACATATCCTTTAAAAGATTTTAAAGGATAGGCACACTTTTATATAAAGTGCAGTTATCCAGTTTGCCACTTTAAAATGACCCAACTGATCCTACCCCCCTCTTCAGAGATTCATACTTACCAACGGCTGTGGCCTCCGAAGATTGCTTACATCCCATGTCACAATTCCTCTGTCTCCTTTACACGCCCGCACTGTAGAGCCTCGTAGAGGATTAGGGGGACTGTATACCAACTGAGACGGACCACAGGCCCCTGGAACGTGCATCCATCAAACAGACTCCACTATCCTACCTGCGCCCAAGTGTCACCAGGTAGAGGGTGTAGTACAGCCCTCAAAAATTACACTCGCACGCTCGCATTTTGCAAGTGCATTTTGAGGGCTGGCGAGAAGAGCTGCCTGGGAGCCGGGGGGGGGGGGGGGTGAGCACCGCTTAACACAGAGGGGAAGAGAGGAGAGCCACCACTGGATGAGCAGAGCAGGGAACATCACAGCTTTTGTTTCAATAGCTGTGTGTTCCCCCGCTGTGCGCCGTCACATAAGCCCTTCCTCTTTTTCCGGAACTTTGATAGACAGATCACCCGTCCAATCCTAGGACAGGTGACGTGTATCAAAGTTCCCCGGACAAGGGGAGGGGCTTATGTGACGGCACGCTGTGGGGGAACATTCAGCTATTGAAACGAAAGCTGTGATGTTCCCTGCTCTGATTTCTCCAGTGGCGGCTCTCCTCTCTTCCCCTACACAGGTAGGCTATACATGGGACACAGGCTGCACTGTGGGACACAGGCTGCACTGTGGGACACAGGCTGCACTGTGGGACACAGGCTGCACTGTGGGACACAGGCTGCACTATGGGACACAGGCTGCAATACGGGACACAGGCTGCAATACAGGCCACAGGCTGCAATACGGGCCACAGGCTGCACATGGGCCACAGGCTGCACATGGGCCACAGGCTGCACATGGGTCACAGGCTGCAATATGGGACACAGGCTGCACATGGGGCACAGGCTGTATTGGACACAGGCTGCATGGTGGGTACAGGCTGCATTGGTGGGCATGGATAAAGTTGTTAATATTTTTATAACTTAATTGCATAAAACATTAAAGTGTCATTTCATGAGATAATTTATGAGGGCGGGTTTAGGGGTGGGGCATGGTAGGGATTGGGCGGGTAAACTGGTGGCGAGTAACCCTTGAGGCCTATATAAAACAAAACAGTGTTGCGCTTCCTAAATACAAAATAATTCCCCATAAATCCTTAAATGGGAATAAGTGATTAACTTGCAATGTAGCAAGATACTGAGTGCACAATCAAATATTTGTGTTCCCTGACTGGGAATAGTAAACCAAAAATGAAAAATAGGTGTTCCCTGAATGGAAATAGTGAACAATAAACAAAACTAAAGTTCACACACTAAAAAGAAATTAAGAGTCCAAATGCACAAGTATAGTCCTCAGAGTCTGCATAAAAATGCACAACACACCACTAGTGCCTGAATGTTGAAAATGCAAGTGCTCTCCTCCACCTCTATATCCTAGCCGCTCACCTCACGTTCTGACCCCTGTTTCACCAGAAGGTCAGAAAAAGCAGGTTCCCTCTCAGGGATATAAACGGATCAACTGGTCATGGAGCTCCTATTCCTTTCGTGCTGCCTCTGGCTGATTAGATGGATACTAGCCAGTACAGATTCCCTCAATGGGGTCCGGTGCACATAGGAATAGAAAAGGCAAAATCTAGTGCTCTCTGATTATCAAAACGGTTTATTTGCTCATTAAAACTTTAAAACGTTACTCAAAAACCCAGCACTTAAGCAGTGCGGGCTCAGGATGCATAGAAACGACAAGATGCTCGCGGGATGACGTAGCTACTGCGACTCCTTCCCCTATACGTGTTAGCAATATTGGGGGAATTTGGGACTTTAAATGAAGCACATGTTAATGTGCCTCCATCCCGGGTTTGAGTTAAAAATAAGGGAGATTTGGGACTTTAAATGAAGCAGAAGACTGGAAGGGGTTGGATGAAAAGTAAAACAAATATTTATTGTATAAGTGCATAAAGATTATGTATGGCATGTATAAAGGTGGCATGTGCAGTTAGCACATGAAATTAACCAACATAGAAACATGTACATAATGTCATAGAAGCAACACATCACAATAATATAAATGATCACAAAACAGTATAAACACATTTAGACTGGGCAGCACGTAACCTGTTAAAATATGTATAACATAATACTGGTCATAGATTTGATGTATCAAAATAAAAAAATCCTATATAGGCATCTAGCTATATCCTTATGTCCGACGCGTTTCGTGTCTCAAGACACTTCCTCAGGGGCGGATGCTAGGTATCTGTAATGACAGAGGGTAATGGGTTCAAATAGTTAACTGGATATGACGACCAGAAAATACAAAAATGTGTCAATTCCTGGGTACTTACAGGATGTCATGAACCATGGTATGCATGGGGGCTGGGCCAGAAAGGCTTGGTACCTCTTATCCCCACATACCTGCACTTCTTTTCAGTTTTATTCACGTTGTCACTGGGGTATTCTATTCTAATTTTCCTTTCTTTCTCACGCCTCCTCCCAATCTTAATGGATTTATTTATCCATTATAGACTTCCACTCACAATCCTGACCTAACCACTCAGTTACACTATGGAGATGGCAACCTTCACCCCGCACCGGACTGTTTAACCACCTCAGCTCCCGGGACGGACAACTTTCTGGCCCAGCCCCCATGCATACCATGGTTCATGACATCCTGTAAGTACCCAGGAATTTACAAATTTTTGTCTTTTCTGGTCATATCCAGTCAACTATTTGAACCCATTATACTCTGTCTTTACAGATACCTAGCATCCGCCCCTGAGGAAGTGTCTTGAGACATGAAACGTGTCGGGCATAAGGATATAGCTAGATGCCTCTATAGGATTTTTTTCTTTTGATACATCAAATCTATGACCAGTATTATTTTATACATATTTTAACATGTTATGTGCTCCCCAGTCTAAATGTGTTTATACTGTTTTTTGATCATTTATATTATTGTGATGTGTTGCTTCTATGACAGAGGTCTCAAACTGGCGGCCCCTCAGCTGTTGTGAAACTACAAGTCCCATGAGGCACTGCAAGGCTGACACTTGCAAGCATGACTCCCACAGGCAGAGGCATGATGGGACTTGTAGTTTTGCAACAGTTGGAGGGCCGCCAGTTTGAGACCCCTGTTCTATGACATTATGTACATGTTTCTATGTTGGTTAATTCCATGTGCTGACTGCACATGCCACCTTTATACATGTCATACATAATCTTTATGCACTCATACAATAAATATTTATTTTACTTTTCATCCATCCCCTTCCAGTCTTCTGCTTCATTTAAAGTCCCAAATCTCCCCTATACGCGCTACGTCAAATGACTTATTCAGCAAGGGGTGTGTGCAGCAGTCAGGTGGGGGGGTATTTTTTCAAAGTTTTCACTTCTTGGTTTTTTGGTGGGATTTTGCTAAATCACCCGCTACACATATCACTATTTAGTGAATAAGGACATTATTTTTTGCGCTGCTAGAAATTTGTTTTATTGTTTAACCCTTGAGGCCTGGCTAGTAGCTCAGGACTTGAAATTTTGAGCCCTGGTGTAGTATATTATGGGTGTAATTTTGTGTGTGTGTGTATGTGTGTGTGTATATATATATATATATATATATATATATACACACACATACAGTATTAGGGCTGAGATATTGACCAGGCCAGGGTCTGGCCAGATCAGCTATATTCTACATAACAAACGGCTAGCTAATGACTCTTTGCTATGTTAATTTTTTTGCAAAACCACCTTGGCCGTTGAGGGCCAATCTAATTAAACAGGTGGTTAGGACATTTCTGGACGACTTTGATTAGATTTTATGACTGCAGCTGTCCACGGCTAAGAGGCATATCTGAAACCCAGAAGATCAAAGGGGCTACTTAAACTGGCCAATCAGATTGCTTGACCTTTTTTTCTGAATGGGGAAAATGTGTATATTCGGGAACGTTCTTTTGGCAGAGTTATGACAGGAGAAACTGGGTTTTCTGAAGGTGTCTGATGCATAAATATAAACAGACAGGGTAGATGACAGGGTGTTTGGAATATTCATGCAACAATCAGCCACCTTCAGAGAACCCAGTTTGTCCTGTCATAACTTAGCCAAAAGAACCGTCCCTAATATACAGGTGATACTCGAAAAATTTGAATATCGTGCAAAAGTTCATTAATTTCACTAATGCAACTTAAAAGGTGAAACTAATATATGACATAGACTCATTGCATGCAAAGCAAGATAGTTCAAGCTGTGATTTGTCATAATTGTGTTGATTATGGCTTACAGCTCATGAAAACCCCAAATCCACAATCCCAGAAAATTTGAATATTGTGAAAAGGTGCAATATTCTAGGCTCAAAGTGTCCCACTCTAATCAGCTAATTAAGCCATAACACCTGCAAAGGGTTCCTGAGCCTTTAAATGGTCTCTCAGTCTGGTTCAGTAGGAATCACAATCATGGGAAAGACTGCTGACCTGAATGTTGTGCAGAAAACCATCATTGACACCCTCCATAAGGAGGGAAAGCCTCAAAGGGTAATTGCAAAATAAGTTGGATGTTCCCAAAGTGCTGTATCAAAGCACATTAATAGAAAGTTATGTGGAAGGGAAAAGTGTGAAAGAAAAGGTGCACAAGCAGCAGGGATGACCGCAGCCTGGAGAGGATTGTCAGGAAAAGGCCATTCAAAAGTGTTGGGGACTTTCACAAGGAGTGGACTGAGGCAATCAGGAGTCACCACACACAGACAGATCCTGGATATGGGCTTCAAATGTCGTATTCCACTTGTCAAGCCACTCCTGAACAACAAACAACGTCAGAAGCATCTTACCTGGGCTAAAGAAAAACAGACCTGGTCTGTTGCTCAGTGGTCCAAAGTCCTCTTTTCTGATGAGAGCAAATTTTGCATCTCATTTGGAAACCAAGGACCCAGAGTATGGAGGAAGAATGGAGAGGCACACACTGCAAGATGCTTGAAGTCCAGTGTGAAGTTTCCACAGTTTGTGTTCATTTGGGGAGCCATGTCATCTGCTGGTGTTGGTCCACTGTGCTTCATTAAGTCCAGGGTCAACGCAGCCGTCTACCAGGAGATTTTGGAGCACTTCATGCTTCCTTCCGCAGACAAGCTCAATTGAGATGCTGACTTCATTTTCCAGCAGGACTTGGCACCTGCCCACACTGCCAAAAGCACCAAAACCTGGTTTAATGACCGTGGAAATACTGTACTTGCTTGGCCAGCAAACTCGCCTGACCTGAACCCCATAGAGAATCTATGGGGCATTGCCAAGAGAAAGATGAGAGACATGAGACCGAACAATGCAGAAGAGCTGAAGGCCACTTTTGAAGCATCCTGGTCTTCCATAACACCTCAGCAGTGCCACAGGCTGATAGCTTCCATGCCACGCCGCATTGAGGCAGTAATTGCTGCAAAAGGGGCCCAAACCAAGTACTGAGTACATATGAATGCTTATACTTTTCAGAGGTCCGATATTGTTCTACGTACAATGCTTGTTTTATTGATTGCATGTAATACTCTAATTTTCTGAGATTGTGGATTTGGGGTTTTCATGAGCTGTAAGCCATAATCATCACAATTATGACAAATCACGGCTTGGACTATCTTGCTTTGCATGTAATGAGTCTATCTCATATATTAGTTTCACCTTTTAAGTTGCATTAGTGAAATAAATGAACTTTTGCACAATATTCGAATTTTTCGAGGATCACCTGTACACATTTTCCCCATTCAATAATAAGGTCAAGCAATATGATTGGCCAGTTTTAGTAGTAGCCCCTTTGATCTTTTGGGTGACAGATCATGCCTATTGGCAGTGGACAGCTGCAGTCATAAAATCTAATCAAAATTGTCCAGAAATTTTGTAACTTGCATTTCCCCCCTCATCTTCCAGGGTAGCGATGATTGGCTCTGCTTCTACAGGAAACACAAATCAGATACTCTTTAAAAGGCCCCTTCCTCTCCTCTGACCCTCAGTTGTTTTGTGTTTCCAGACCTCCAGGAGTACGCACCGTTATGTTTGTTTTTTTCTTGGTCTGGTGACTCTGGTTAGCGGACCCCCCTTGTTCAGATAGTCAGACCGGTTGTGGCCATGTCTGCAGTATTTACTGCTTTTTCAGTCTGAAAATTTCTTGTGGTTACTTGCCTTTTGTGTTTATCATCTGCAACTCCCCAGCATCCTGACTAGCATGGTGCACCTAAAGAGGCGGAGGACCGCTTCCGCATGTTTTCCCCCTTTCGGGTGTACCAAGATGGCGACGAATGACGCACTTTCTGTGTCTTCGTCGGGAGTGGTGTGACGCACTTCCAGTGTGTCTTTACCGGAAGCGGCATGACAAACGTCTGGTCGCTGAGTCTCTTTTTCTAGAGCTCGTTTCACCACGCTGCTGGGGATGTCCTGCTGGTTTTTTTTCTGCAAGCGGACAGCATTAACACCTCAGACCGCTCTTCTGCCTGGTCCTCCTCGTTATGGATATTGAGGACAGAGCACCCGCTCCTGTATTGTCCCCACGTTTGGTACCTCTCTTTCTGTTTGTGAGAGTTTATGAAGCCAGGGGTGGATGTTTAGAAAGCAGTGTTGCTTTGCCTTTCTTATTGTGATTCTTTTTTTCTAGGTGGACAGACCTGTTAAAAGAAAATGTCGGAACTGTAGATCCAAACTTCCTGATAGCTGTAGAAAACTGTTGTGTGAGACATGTATTTCTTCAGTGGCAGGGGCCGATTCTGTTTCTACCTTAAAGGAATTAATGGTTTCCATGAAAGTAGTTTCTTCTTTCCAGTCCTTTAACCACTTGACCACTGGGCACTTAAACCCCCTTAATAACCAGACCAATTTTCAGCTTTCGGTGCTCTCACATTTTGAATGACAATTACTCAGTCATACAACACTGTACCCATATGAAATTTTTGTCCTTTTTTTCACACAAATAGAGCTTTCTTTTGGTGGTATTTAATCACTGTTGGGTTTTTTATTTTTTGCGCTATAAGAGAAAAAAGACTGAAAATTTTGTAAAAAAATGTTTTTTTTTTTCGTTTGTTATAAAATTTTGCAAATTACAATTTTTTCTTCATAAATTTTGGCCAAAATTTATACTGCTACATATCTTTGGTAAAAATAAGTACAAATTGGTGGATATTATTTGGTCTTTGTGAAAGTTATAGAGTCCACAAGCTATGGTGCCAATATCTGAAAATTGATCACACCTGAAGTACTGACGGCCTATCTCAATTCTTGAGACCCTAACATGCCAGAAAAGTACAAATACCCCCCAAATGACCCCTTTTTGGAAAGAAGACATTCCAAGGTATTCAGAAAGAGGCATTGTGAGTTTTTTGAAGTTGTCATTTTTTCCCACAATTCTTTGCAAAATCAAGATTTTTTTTTTCTCTTTTTTTTTTTTCACAAAATTGTCATATTAGCAGGTTATTTCTCACACACAGCATATGCATTCCACAAATTACACCCCAAAACACATTCTGCTATTACTCCCGAGTATGGCGATACCACATGTGTGAGACTTTTACACAGCGTGGCCACATACAGAGGCCCAACATGCAGGGAGCACCTTCAGGCGTTCTGGAGCACCAAGGCCAATTCTGACATTTCTCTCCTACATGTAAAAATCATCATTTATTTGCTAGAAAATTACATAGAACCCCAAAACATTATATATGTTTTTTTAGCAAAGACCTTAGAGAATATAATGGTGGTTGTTGCAACTTTTTATCTCGCACGATATTTGCGCAGCAATTTTTTTAACGCGTTTTTTACGGAAAAAAAATGTTTTGTGCTTAAAAAAAAAAAAAAAAACAGTAAAGTTAGCCCAATGTTTTTGCATAATGTGAAAGATGAAGTTACGCCGAGTAAATAGATACCTAACATGTCGCCCTTAAAAATTGCACACACTCGTGGAATGGCGCCAAACTTCGCTACTTAAAAAATCCCCATAGGCGACGCTTTAAATATTTTTACTGGTTACATGTTTTGAGTTACAGAGGAGGTCTAGGGCCAAAATGATTGCTCTCGCTCTAACGTTCGCAGAGATACCTCACATGTGTGGTTTGAAAACCGTTTTCATATGTGGGCGGGACTTACGTATGCGTTCGCTTCTGTATGCGAGCTCACGGGGACAGGGGCGCTTTAAAAAAAATAAAAATATTTTATTCTTCATTTTACTTTATTTATTTTAGTTTGACATGTTTTTCCGCCCTAAACATTTTTTTGATCACTTTTATACCTATTACAAGGAACGTAAACATCCCTTGTAATAGGAATATGGCATGACAGGTCCTCTTTACAGTGAGATATGGGGGGGGGGGGGGTGTCAATAAGACCCCACATCTCACCTCTAGGCTGGGAAGCCTGAAAAAAATACAAAAAAAAAAAACAACAATCCTGGCTTTGATCGTAGCGGTGAGTCGGTAGAAGCACCGGAGGGCGGCGGGGGGGGGGGGGGGGACGACACACATCCCCTCTCGCCTCCCGTAAGAATGATCAAGCGGCGGAACAGCCGCTATGATTGTTCTTATGGTGTAGGGAATCGCCGGCTGAAAAAGCTAATATCTGAATGATGCCTGTAGCTGCTCCCATCATTCAGATATCCCCGCACAAAGTCAAGGACGTCATATGACGGCCGGAGGGCGGGAAGTGGTTATTGCAGAGTATTGCCGGGCATTGCGGAGTATTGCCGGGCATTACGGAGTATTGCAGGGCATTGCGGAGTATTGCGGACTATGGCAGGGTATTGCGGTGTATGGCAGGGTATTGCGGTGTATGGCAGGGTATTGCACAGGGTATTGTGGAGGGTATTGCACAGGGTATTGTGGAGGGTATTGCAGAGTATTGTGGCGGGTATTGCAGAGTATTGTGGCGGGTATTGCAGAGTATTGTGGCGGGTATTGCAGAGTATTGTGGCGGGTATTGCAGAGTATTGTGCAGGGTATTGAAGAGTATTGTGCAGGGTATTGCAGAGTATTGTGCAGGGTATTGCAGAGTATTTTGCAGAGTATTGCGCAGGGTATTGCAGAGTATTTTGCAGGGTATTGCAGAGTATTGTGCAGGGTATTGCAGAGTATTGTGCAGGGTATTGCAGAGTATTGTGCAGGGTATTGCAGAGTATTGTGCAGGGTATTGCAGAGTATTGTGCAGGGTATTGCAGAGTATTGCACCAGGGTATTGCAGAGTATTGCACCAGGGTATTGCAGAGTATTGCACCAGGGTATTGCAGAGTATTGCACCAGGGTATTGCAGAGTATTGCACCAGGGTATTGCAGAGTATTGCACCAGGGTATTGCAGAGTATTGCACCAGGGTATTGCAGAGTATTGCACCAGGGTATTGCAGAGTATTTCGCAGGGTATTGCAGAGTATTTCACCAGGGTATTGCAGAGTATTGCACCAGGGTATTGCAGAGTATTGCACCAGGGTATTGCAGAGTATTGCACCAGGGTATTGCAGAGTATTGCACCAGGGTATTGCAGAGTATTGCACCAGGGTATTTTGCAGAGTATTGGCAGGGTGTATTGCAGAGTATTGGCAGGGTATAGCACAGGGATGGCTGAGCAGGGATGGATGGATGGATGGATCTGTGACTGCAATTGTCACAGATCCAGCCCACAGTGCTGCTGCTGCCATCCGCTCCCTCCCCCTCCCCTCTCACACTGTACCGATCGGTACAGAGAGGGGAGGGAGGAACCGGCGTCATCAAATGACGCCGGTCTGTTTACAAGTGATTGCTCCGTCATTTGACGGAGCGATCACGTGGTAAACGGCCGCTATCAGCGGCGATTTACCGCGATTCGTGATCCGCCGGGTCCAGAGAGTTTCCCGTGTGCGCGCCCCAGGGGGCGCGCGGGAGCGCGATTCTGGGAGGACGTTATATAACGTCCTCCCAGAGTTAAGCAACCACCTTGTCGACGTTATTTGTCGGCAGGTGGTTGTTAAGTGGTTAATGATAGGTTATCGGGGTTAGGTCCTTCCAATTCAGCAGCTGTGACAGTACCCCAGGTCCACAGAGTAACAATTGTTTTATACATTCTCTTACAATCCCCTCTTTAAGTCATAAAAAAACATGACTGACTTTCTCTCCACGGTAACATAATTAGCTTCCTTATAGTACATGCTAAGGTAGGCTTTATTAGCAGCCGCGGGGTCCGGGGTTTGAGTAACTCTAGCAATGATACACATTACAAGTTTGAAACATGCATATAAAAAAAATAGAAAAGGCAAAATCATTATAATAGTCATTGCAATGTCTTTCAGCCATGACAATATTCCTCCAAAACTAAATCCACCTAATCCTTTGAAAGGATCCCAATTCTTTGCTATATCTTGTGCTTCTGTTTGTAATTTATCTACTTATTTTCTGTTTTGTGAGATTATGTCATAATAATCAGGTATTTCTATACTGGTACGGGCACTCGCAGCACCCGGGCACTCGCAGCACCCGGGCACTCGCAGCACCCGGGCACTCGCAGCACCCGGGCACTCGCAGCACCCGGGCACTCGCAGCACCCGGGCACTCGCAGCACCCGGGCACTCGCAGCACCCGGGCACTCACATGCACAGGTACTCGCAATACTCCCAATTCACAGGTACTCACACTACTCAGTTACTCTCAATACACAGGTACTCTGGCACTCACAATACACAGGTACTTGCAATACTCTCAATACACAGGTACTCACAGTACACAGGTGCTTACAATACATGGTGTAGCAAAATACTGAACACTGAGAATATGGTGGGGATCACTTCAAATGTGACAGTAAATATTCATTCCAGGAAATGTAGAGACAGAATGTCTACTGATGTCTGAATAAGTAAATTGGATTAATTGGGGTCTGAGGCAGCTTTCCATTCATCTATTGTCAGTGTGTTAATGAACCCACCTATTATCTGCTACAGGATGTAATTACACTCTGTCAGGAAAGGTTCCATCCGCTGGTGGCATTTATTATTTATCTTGCAGTACTGTGGTCCACCAGCAGGTGTCTCCTGGCAGTTTGTAACTGTCAGGAGAATCTTTCCCTGCTGGTGTTGTATTATCTTTTGGACGCAGTACTGGTTTCCACCAGCGGATGGATCCTGGCAGTGTGGAGCAGACTGCCCTCCCTCCGATCAGGTGTGACCTGAAGCTAATCAGGCATTCCTATAAATACCCGGCAGGTGTATACACACACTGCCCTGGTATCGTCCTCGTGCCCTGACCTGTAGCCTGTCTGCTTGAACCTTGATCCATGTATCCTGATCCCTGTAACCTAAACCTGTAACCTTATCCTGAACCTGTTGTGTCCGTCCTATCCCTGATCCCTGCTCTGCAGCCTGGTTGCCCCCTGCTTGATCCTGTCTCCCTGTCCTGATCCATCCTTACCCCATCTGCTGATCCCCCTGTGTATGACCTCGGCCTGGCCCTGTTTATGATTCTGGTTTCCCCATTACTTGTACATATTTGTCTGTTACTGTTATTAATTGTGGGTTCTGTTTGGTATTGGTTGTTGTGCACTGTGTGGTATTGGAGGTGGTTATATATATATTATTTCACTTATCTTTAATAAATCTTTATATTTCACTTATACGTGTTTGGTGTTCCTCTGTTGCTAGCTGCACAGTTCTGGTCACACTTGGTACGTGACACACTCCTAGTAATGTGTCTGGCACGGTTTCATTGTTATGAGTAAATATGTGGAGCCCTGTCCATGTGGTGACAAAAGTCTCATCTCACGCATGCCAAGTTTGTTAGAAATAGTTGCAGGTAATTAAATCACTGTCATCTGTTAGTTGCTGAAGGAAATGCCCCTGGAAAATTAGTTAAGAAACCCCTTGCATGGGGAATGATATAAAAAGCCAGCTGTGGCTAAATAAAGTGTTGATTTACTCCCAGAACTGTGTGTCATCCAGATACTGGGGGGTAACAGGTTGCCTTGGATAAGTTAGTACTTCCTCAGCTTCAAGGATTTCCCAGCGGACATTGGAGATCCGCTACACATGGGTACTCTCAATAAACAGGTACCCCTCAATACACAGGTACCCCCAATACACGGGTACTCACAATACTCACACTACACAGGTACCCACACTACACAGGTACTCACAATACACAGGTACTCACATACACTGTTGGTAATTTTTTATTATTTGTGTCTCTGTGTTACTCTGCACAGCCGCACCTTGTAATCTGACACTAGCAGTCAGTATCTTTCAGTGCAGAGATGGATCGTGGGTGCGGGGGGCGGTATTGGGGGGACACATCTGGATCCCCCAAGCCCCCAGCAGCACCTGAAGCTGGCGGGAGTGGCAGAGGGGGGATGTTGGCTTATGATGGTGGCTACGGGGGGAACGAATTTGGGGAGGTCGAATCGGGTGTGGGGGGGTCAGTGCTAGGGGGGAGAAGGTGGTTGAAGGGGATAGGAGAGGAGAGTGGGGGGAGTAGTTTTAGGTGGAAGGGAGCTGCGGAAGGTAGAGAGGCTGGGGACAGGGAAGCGGCGGCATGGAGGGGGTGTGTCACATTAGGGATTAATAACTCTGATCAGCGGGTTGTAATCCGCTGATCAGAGTTATAGAATTGTTATCAGAGTCTGCTGAACAATTCTGATATAAGCTTATGGTCATTGAAGTGACCATAAGCTTATAGGAGAGGGAGAAAAGAGGTCCATATGCCGAACTGACCTGGCCACCTGCAAGCCCTTTTGTAGGTCTGTACAGCGTACGGATTCGACAGTGAAAGTGTTAATACTTCCAATAATTCAGGTAACAGGATCTTACCAATTTTTTAACAGTTACCAGGCTACAATTATTGCTCTCGCTCTGACGATCACGGCGATACCTTACATGTGTGATTTGAAAACGTTTTACATATGCGGGCGCGACTTACGTGTGCGTTTTCTTTGCTGTGCAAGCTTGCGGGGCGCTATAATTCTTATTTTATTTTTTACATTGTCACTTTAAAAAAATTTTTATCACTTTTATTGCTGTCACAATGAATGTAAACATCCCTTGTGACAGTAATAGGTGGTGAAAGGTATTATGGAGGGATCGCAGGTCTAAAAGACCCCAAACCCCTCCTTTGCACTTCAAAGTATTCAGATCGCCAAAAACATCGATCTCTGAATACTGTATTTTTTTTTTTTTTTTTAAATGGCGCCATTGGCAGCCGAGTAAACCGGAAGCAACGTTGTGACGTTGCTTCCGTGTTTACACAAAGGAGACTGGATCGAAGCCGTTTCCAGGTTCCTTCCAGTCTCACTCTAGGCCGGATTGTGGATCGGGTCTCGTGGTGGGAGGCCCGGGAAGAGCAGCGGAAGTCGGCGGGAGGGGGGACGTCCCCCCTCGCTCCTTCGGGATAACAGCCGAGTGGCTTTTAGCCGCATCGGTTGTTATCCCTGATGAGCCAAACGGTACCGGGATGATGCATGCAGCTGCATGCATCACCCCGGTATAACCCCTTAAAGCCGAGGCCACATAAGTGCATGCGGTCAGCGGGTACGGGTTAAAGGAGAAGTCCAGCCTGAGCTTTTTAGGCTGGGCTTCTCCTAAGGGTCTCACAGGAGTGCAATTCGTTTTGTACTCCTGTGACCCGTTTTCAGCGGAGAGCTGTCTGACCTCTGCTCTCCGCTGACGTCACTGTAATCAGTCGAGGCAGCGCATCATCCCGACTTCCGAATTCTGGATCCACCAGCTGCCTTGACTGATGGCAATCTCAGCGAGCTGCTGAGAAGGCCGCTCCGCCCCCCTCCAAAGCTCAGCGCTCTAATGAGTGTGGAGGAGCAGAGAGGAGAGATGCCGACTTACAGTCAGCAGCTCTCTCTCCCCTTGGGGAGCTCAGAGAACAGAGCCATCGGCGGTGTTCGATGGCTCGATTCTCAGTGCAGAGACGCCAGGGGACAGCTGCAGCATCAGTCTGATGCTGCATCCACCTAGGTAAGTATGAATCTCCAAAAAAATAAGACACATACTTCTCTTTTAAGGACCCTATGGTGGGTGCAAGCCATCCTATCCCGGTGACTTATTAATGTTACGTTTTTATATTCCTAATTCCATCCTCTGTTAGCCATGAGGGTACTTCCTGTGACGTGTCATGGGGATAAACCTTGCAGTTTTGGTTACTGAAGCCCCCTGTTTCCCTCGTGAAGACCGAGGAGAAGAATAAATTCAATACCTTCGCCATCACTCCATCCTTTGTAACCAGATTCCCTACATCATTGTTTATGGGGCCAATATGATCTGACCTCCCTCTTTTTCTATTTATATACTTAAAGAACTTGTGATTTGTTTTTACTCTCCTACGTTATGTGCCTTTGTGGTCTATCTTAGCTGCCCTGATTGCACCCTTACATGTCTTATTGCATTCTTTGTAAACTTGGAATCCTGATGATGACCCCTAAGCCTTATATTTCTTTTTCATACATCATAGGACACAGTCAGGCTAATATTCATTACCTACTGGGTTATACTTCATTATCAGGTGAATGGACACTGGTAGGCCAAAAGGTCTTTAGACAGGAAGTGATCCCCTATATAACTCCTCCCATACAGGAAGCACATCAGTTTTTTACCAGTGTCTGCAAGGTGAATGGCACAGTTTGTTTGAGCTCTCTGAGCTCCAGGTCTCTAGTCCCACGAACGGTTCTTAAATGGATCAAGGGATTGACCGATGGGATCCATTTGACACAGGCTTTATAGGCCTAGATAAATGGTCATCGAGCCTCACAAAGAAGACTCAAGATTCTGTGAGGCATTTGCCTGTAATGTGGCCTCCGGGCGCTGGACCCTGCGAACTGGAATCCTGGACACCACAGTGCTAAGGCATTCCTGCAGGGTGCTGTACAAGTCCAAGGGAGTGGACCCTAAACATGAAAAGGGTACCCCGTCCTTGAAGGTCCTCAAGTGACAGGAACCCACCGGGAAGGGTGAAGATTGAGCCCTTGAGCCCTATTTTTTATTGTGGGGTGTCCCAGTGATTGTAACAATCAGTCAAGCTAGCCAGAGGCTGGACACCTATGTGCGGTGACCAGATGGGGGAGTTTTGGGCTAGCTGTGGGTGTTTTCAAGGTGTACCTTATTTCCTGGTGTCTGGCTGTTTTTTACCTGTATGATGGCACATGACGGTGCGCTATTTCGCTTGGTTCACCAGGACGCACGTGCATTCGCTTGAGTCCATGCTCAGTTAGCAGTTGTCTGTTTGGTGGCCATGTCGCACGCGGCTTTGCCACTCATGTGCAGTAGCCTTTTATCTGGGCGCACGAGGATTTGCATCATATGCGAATACAACCACGCCCATTTGCTGGGTCTGCGTGCGTGCACATGCACAGAACATTCCGGCGCACACCCAGCTCATTTAAGCTGTGTAGGCCAAGCATGCAGTGCTTCCTAAGGCAGCTGTGGGACACAGAGCAGGCTCTGAACAGACACTTACAGCGGTTCATTCCTTCCTTTCATGGGTCACGTGAGTCACCAGTAGGGATGAGCTCGGTGTTCAAGTCGAACGCATGTTCGACTCGAACATCGGCTGTTCGCCTGTTCGGCGAAACTAGAACTTTGTGGGCCGTTCTCGCCAAATTCGTGTGACGCGAACGGCCCATAATATACTGCGCCATCGCAGTGCATTGCCGGCGCTGTGATTGGCCAAGCATGCACTGTGACCCCGCATGCTTGGCTAATCACAGCGCCGGCAGCAAGGAGAGCCATACACCCTGCCTGTGGCCAATTATAGCTCAGGGGGGTTTAGTACACGCCCCATACTATAAAAGGCTGCAAGCGTGGCGGCCTTGTGTAGTGTGTTGGCATGCAGGGAGAGAGAAGGATAGGCAGGGACAGTGTCAGTGATATTCTTTGATAAACCTTGTGCATTTACAGTGTGTTGGCGTGCAGGGAGAGAGACGGATAGGTAAGGACAGTGTCAGTGATATTCTTTGATAAACCTTGTGCATTTACAGTGTGTTGGCGTGCAGAGAGAGAGGAGCACTTCCTTGCCTCTCAAGGCCCCCTTTGCGCAGACAGTGTTCCTTCTGTCCCACCCATTACATAGGAAGAGGACGAGGAGGAGGAGGATTGTGTCAGCATGGAGGTGGAGCCTGGCACTCAGCATCAACAGCAGCAGTCTTTTATTGATGATTTACAGTCCCAAGAAACCCGTGGACTTGTACGTGGCTGGGAGGAGGTGGCTGCGGATCATGTCGTCCTTAGTGACCCAGA
Organism: Rana muscosa; assembly: GCA_029206835.1. Taxonomy (NCBI): domain Eukaryota; kingdom Metazoa; phylum Chordata; class Amphibia; order Anura; family Ranidae; genus Rana; species Rana muscosa. The sequence goes on from CM055122.1 coordinate 1,208,321,324, forward strand.
GGACTCCGGACCGAATGCCTCAGCTAACCTACGCTGCATGGCCTCCCTGATCCTGCAAAGTTTGCGGAAGGATCCTGGTATTCTTCGGATCAAGGAGAGGGACCATTACTGGCTGGCCACTCTCCTTGATCCATGGTACAAGGGTAAGGTTGCGGACCTTATCTTGCCGTTGCAGAAGGAGCAGAGGATGAGACATCTCCAGGAGACCTTGCAGAAAGGTCTGTGGAATGTGTTCCCAGAGACTGGGAGGTTACAACTCCTGGTCCTGGACAACGAGTTGCTGAGACTTCGGTCAGTAGCAGAAGCAGAAGGAGCGGTGGAGAAGGTGGCCGTCTGACCGGTGCGTTCAGACAATTTTTTAGTCCGCAGCCCCAAGGTATGATCGGTTCCAGCAACCATCGCCAGCGTCTGATATACATGGTGCAGGAATACCTGGGGGCAAGGTCAGACTTGGACACCTTTCCCACCGAAAATCCTCTGGCTTACTGGGTCTTGAGGATGGATCACTGGCCAGAGCTTGCACAGTATGCAATTGAGCTACTGGCCTGTCCTGCATCCAGCGTTCTTTCGGAACGCACATTCAGTGCTGCTGGAGGCTTTGTCACCGATCACAGGGGTGCGCCTGTTTACCGACTCGGTTGATCAACTGACCTTCATAAAGAGAAATCAGTCTTGGATCACCACCAGCTACCAGGCACCTGAAGCTGATGTAACAGAATAATTTATTTTGAATGTCACATCCCTTCAAGACTTCCTATGCTGATGCTGAGTGACTGTCCTGTTATTTTGACTGACTATGCTCTTCCTCCTCAATGATCCTGATGATAGCTTGGAAGAACATTTTTGTTTCTAGGTGCCGCCACCAGTATTCCTGCACTCCAACTAGAGTATCTGGGAGAGGTTGCAGTGTCGTGGCACCAGCACCAGTGCCTAAGGCCCAGTTTTTCAGCCCCTGTTTAACAGGGGCGTGTAATTACAATTTTTGATGCAATACTTTGCAACAGGGCTCATTGCTGTGCTCCAAGTACAGTATCTGTGAGGGGTTGCAGTGTTGTGGCACCAGCACCAGTGCCTAAGGCCCAATTTTTCAGCCCCTGTTTAACAGGGGCGTGTAATTACGATTCTTGATCTAATAATTCACAGCAGGGCCCATTTCTGCGCCCACCAAGAGTAACTGTGAGGGCTTACAGTGTTGTGGCAACACCGATTAACATTTTCACAGGGAAAATTTATTTGGTGATCACTTGGATAAATATATCTAAAAGATCTCCGGAGGGAAGAGTTCTCTACTTCCTGTTAAGAAAAGCACCAGACGTCCCTCGTTTAAAACCTCAGGGACTGCTTCCACCAATGTCTCAGCGTCAAGGCTATTCCGCCGCCAACAGGGTGCTGGGGCCAGAGGCAAGCCGCAGGGCCAGAAGAGGCCCTGGGTCCAAGATTCTTCTAAAACCAGCACCAAGCCCTCCTTTTGAGGAGATGCCCCCACTCCATCGAGTGGGGGGAAAGGTTGCCTCACTTTGCGGACATTTGGAGAACAATAGTGGAACCGAGTAGGTCACCTCAATTATATCTCGCGGTTACAAGCTAGAGTTGCGGGGGGTTTCCCCTCAGAGGTTTTTAAGATCCGGCGTTCCCTCGGATCCTCCAAAAAGAAACGTATTGCTTCAGGCACTACATCATCTAGTGCATCAAGGAGTAGACATGTGCACTGCCGAAAAATGTGTTCATTTTCGTTTTTGTTTCATTCCTTTTTTAGCTTTTTTTGGAAATTCTGAAATTACTAAAATTCAGAATTCGGGAATTCAGAAATAAGGAAATTCTATTTTTTTTTTTAATTTCCGATTGTCTCCTCAGGCACGGTTAAGCCTAAACTGGTGGTTGCAGGATCAGAACCTGCGAAAGGGAAAATCCTTTCTTCCGGTAACTTGGAGAGTTCTCACTACAGATACCAGTTTCTCAGGCTGGGGAGCTACCCTAGACGAGCTCAGGGAGAACAGATCCTGCCCATCAACATCCTGGAATTACAGGCAGTACGTCTGGGCCTACGGTCCTGGACGGTGGAGCTTCGGGACTGCCCTATCAGGGTTCAGTTCGACAATGCCACGGCAGTAGTGGCCTATATAAACCACCAAGGCAGTACCAGGAGTCGTTCAGCTCTGAAGGAGGTGAACCACATACTAGCCAGGGCAGAGGGACACGTACCGATTATATCGGCAGTCCATTTCCCAGAGGTAGAGAACTGGAAGGAAGATTATCTCAGCCGCCACCAGATCTGCCGGGGGAATGGTCCCTACACCCAGGGGTATTCCAGGAAATTTGCCAGCATTGGGGATGGCCAGAGGTCGACCTATTGGCATCCAGATTCAACAACAAGCTACAGCAATTTGTGTCCCGAACAAGGGATCCTCTGGCAATCAGAGCAGATGCTCTGATAGTTCCATGGAGACAATACTCCCTGGTTTATTCTTTCCCTCCGATCCCTCTCCTTCCACATTTGTTGCGCAGGATTTGGAAAGAGGGGGTTCCAGTCATTCTGGTGGCACCAGCTTGGCACAGAAGGCCCTAGTTCCCGAGATTGTGAGACTGACAATAGACAGGCCATGGAAGCGTCCACGTCGCCCCGATCTACTGTCTCATGGTCCTATATTCCACCCCAATTTACAGTCTCTAAATTTGACGGCATGGCTATTGAAGTCAGGGTGTTAAAGGACTGTGGTATCTCTGGATCAGTATTTTCTACCCTAGTGAATGCTAGAAAAACTGTATCATAAGGTCTGGAAGACTTGTATTGCTTGGTGTGAAGCCAGAAAATGGCATCCTCGGAAATACGCAATTGGGAGAATTCTCTCTTTTCTACAGTCAGCTGTGGAAATCAAATTGGCTTTGAGTACAATCAGATGTCAAGTTTCGGCCCTATTGGTATTCTTACAAAGGCCTTTAGCCTCCCATTCACTGATCCAAACCTTTATGCAGGGGGTAACTTGCTTGCTTCCCCCCATTGAGTCACCTATGTGTCCTTGGGACTTGAATTTGGTGCTGTCTGTGTTACAGAAGCCACCATTTTAACCTATTAAGGAAATTACATTAGACTTGCTGTGTGCACGTGTGCTGCGAGTGTCCTTGTGCTGCAAGTGTCCGTCTGCTTGCCAGTGTGCTGTGAGTGTCCGTGTGCTGTGAGTGTCCGTGTGCTGTGAGTGTCCGTGTGCTGCGAGTGTCCGTGTGCTGCGAGTGTCCGTGTGCTGCGAGTGTCCGTGTGCTGCAAGGGCACTTGCAGCACACGGGCACTTGCAGCACACGGGCACTTGCAGCACTCGGGCACTCGCAGCACTCGGGCACTCGCAGCACCTGGGCACTCGCATGCACAGGTACTCGCAATACTCCCAATTCACAGGTACTCACACTACTCAGTTACTCTCAATACACAGGTACTCTGGCACTCACAATACACAGGTACTTACAATACTCTCAATACACAGGTACTCACAGTACACAGGTGCTTACAATACATGGTGTAGCAAAATACTGAACACTGAGAATATGGTGGGGATCACTTCAAATGTGACAGTAAATATTCATTCCAGGAAATGTAGAGACAGAATGTCTACTGATGTCTGAATAAGTAAATTGGATTAATTGGGGTCTGAGGCAGCTTTCCATTCATCTATTGTCAGTGTGTTAATGAACCCACCTATTATCTGCTACAGGATGTAATTACACTCCTAGTAATGTGTCTGCCACGGTTTCATTGTTATGAGTAAATATGTGGAGCCCTGTCCATGTGGTGACAAAAGTCTCATCTCTCGCATATCAAGTTTGTTAGAAATAGTTGCAGGTAATTAAATCACTGTCATCTGTTAGTTGCTGAAGGGAATGCCCCTGGAAAATGAGTTAAGAAACCCCTTGCATGGGGAATGATATAAAAAGCCAGCTGTGGCTAAATAAAGTGTTGATTTACTCCCAGAACTGTGTGTCGTCCAGATACTGGGGGGTAACAGGTTGCCTTGGATAAGTTAGTACTTCCTCAGCTTCAAGGATTTCCCAGCGGACATTGGAGATCCGCTATACATGGGTACTCTCAATAAACAGGTACCCCTCAATACACAGGTACCCCCAATACACAGGTACTCACAATACACAGGTACTCACATACACTGTTGGTCATTTTTTATTATTTGTGTCTCTGTGTTACTCTGCACAGCCGCACCTTGTAATCTGACACTAGCAGTCAGTATCTTTCAGTGCCGCCGCCTCTCTAATCCGTCTGTCACACTCTACCCCTCCGGTCTGCAGTGCACTTGCCCGCCGCCTCTCCCGGTCAGCCTTCCACCTCCCGGTCCCGCCGGATTTACTCTGCCTTCTGTCCATATGTGGGTGATACTGTCTCCAGTTACTCCCACTTCACTGCCACCACGATGTCCCGCTCCAGCCGCCGCTCTCAGTCCCCGGGTCACCCGCTGCCACTCGGTCACAGGGGGGGGGGGGAGTCTGGTCCTCTGCTCTCACTCCCTCCCTCACCACGCTGTCGCAGCATCTGACACTCCTTCACTTCCTTGCCAAACAACTCTACAACAGCACCACCTAGCTGCCACCTGTGTCAGATCACTGGGTCCTGTTACATTTATCTATGGATACAACATACAGAGTGTATAATTTAGGTTGAGTTCAGTCAGCCTTTTATGTTTTCTTTTTCTGCAGTGGTCATGTGCTGATAGAGACTTGCTGATGGGAGGAGACAGCAGATTGACAGAGAGATTAAAGGATAAGTTCACATTTTATGCATATCTTTTTGCAGGTAAATAATGTGCTTTTTTTTTTTTTAATTGGGTTACCAGAGTGCTTAACAGCGTTGTGGTAGTTCACTGAGAACTACAAGCTGACAGCCGCAAAACCTGGCAGACCTTGTAGTTTTCCATTCACAGAACACGTGGTCACATTATTTTCAGATTATGGCAGCGAGCAGGGAGAGATGATTCCCCGCTCCCTGTCACAACTGTGGATTTGTAACATGTTACACCCTGAATATGGGTGTAGCATGTTACAAAAGAAAAATATGGATTTATCCTTTAAAGTGAAAGTAAAGCCAATTAAAAAAAAAAAACCTGCAAAAGAAAGGCATAATGAGCTAGTATGCATAGCATACTAGCTCATTATGAATGACTTACCTGAGATCGAAGCCCCCGCAGCGGTCCTCGGTCATCTCCGCCGCCATCTTGCCTCGATGTCCCGTCACTGCCGTCAGTGTATCGCCGCTCCGGCGCTGTGATTGGCCGGAGCGGCAATGACATCACACGCATGCACGCTCAGGTCGGCAAGCTCCCATTCAGAAAACCGGCAATGATGCTGGCCCGCTAGTGCGCATGCGGGTGATGTCATCGGTGCTGTGTTTTACAGTAAATATCTCCTTAATCGTGTAGGTTAAGGAGATATTTCATGCACCTACAGGTAAGCCTTAATCTAGGCTTACTTGTAGGTGCATGTTGTCAAAGTGTGTTAACAACCACTTTAACGCAATGTGCTTTTTCTACTTTCACTGTCCAGTCACAAGCTATGGGAGGGACAAGACCTGTACAAAGTAGTGAAATAAAACAGGCCTTCTGCCCTGCCACATAGGGAGATGTCATATGGCAGGGCAATGTAAATCCCAGAGCTGTATAGACAGAAATACATATTTTTTGACAGGTAAAACAATGTATTTAATTATTTTAATATTTATAGGTTGGCTGTTTCTCAAAAATTAAGCTGGGAAAATGTATTTTTACTGTAGGATATTCGTCTTTTCAAGTAACTGAAGGATTTCTTATTTTTTATTTTGTTTGTGTTAAGTATGTGTAGGACGCTGGTTAATGTCATTTTGGACTGGAACTGCAAAAATACATGAACTTTACACAGCTGCCTGTGGCCTCTATGTTTGTTGGCTTACCATTCGAGCGGTAACTGTATTAGTTGGATGGATGCCTCAAGGACGTCGGGTGATTCTTTTGAAAGTTAAAGAATGGTCTCTTATGGTGAGTCTTTGACAGGTAACACAGCTTTTATATAAAAATTTAAGTAAAATTAGTGCAGTGCTGTACTATAGATTTAGTGAATATAAATACACTAAAACTTTAAACACCATGTACAAACAATAATATAAGAAAATATATAAAGATAGTTGTTACTCATAATCAAATAATTTGTGACAAATCTATGAATGTGATCTTCTAAATATTCACCAAAGAGATCTTTATAGTGACTCGCAAAAAAACGGGGGGGGGGCACAATATTCAGTGTTCATAATTGAAAGACAAGTATGGACACCTAGGTGGATGCAGCATTAATCCAATGCTGTATCTGTCCCTTGCCAGCTCTGCAATGAGAACTGAGCGATCAAAGACTGCTAATCGTTCAGTTCTCTTCTCCGCTCTGAGCAGAGAGACGTGACTCTCAGTGAGCGCTGGGCTGTAGACGAGGTTGGAGCTGCTGGCTCAGGCTCTCAGGGGAATCGCTGAGAGGCTGAGACAGCTGCCGGTTGGGATCCTTTCAGAGCCTGGACCAGCTCTGTGACATCAGCCGACAGCAGGCTCTAGGGTCACAGGAGTCCAGAACTAAGTTCACTTCTGTGATCTACAGGAGTATAGCCAAATAAGCTTTGGCCATACTTCTCATTAATTAATTTGTGCCAAAACACCAAATGTGACCCGCACAAGTAATAAATATGCATCTAATGTTCTGCCTCTCCAATCTAACCACTGAAAGTGTGATACTATACTAGTTGGCCTGCATACAGAATGCATTATTTGTTTTTGTTTTTCATATCAGGAAATACAGTGCAGCACACATACAGCTCAGTACACCATCCATACATGTCACTAAGTGCTTGAGAACTTGTGAATGTGTGAGGAGCAATGCCTCATTGGACATGTAGTCCTGGGCAAGAAGTGAGTGGTTCTAAAGGCAGAAGTGTTTTTTTTTTTTTTTTTTACCTTGCTATAGGAGCACTCTATAACTATACTATGCAGCTTGCTATTGGGGCACTCTGAAGGCAGGAGGAGCTAGAAGTGCCGGTGGGGGACCCCATAAGAGGAGAATCAGGGCTCCTCTGTGCAAAACCATTACACAGAGCAGGTAAGTATAAATGTTTGTTTAGAAAAAAAATAAACACTTTAAAGACTCTGTGCAGGGAAGATCAGCATCTGGAGGTAATATAAGGCATTACAATTACATTTAAAGTACACTTTTACAAGTATTTTGCATTATGTTTAAAATGTTTATATCCATGAAAACTTTAATGCAAAAGATTTATATCCCCCTACACCCTTCATATAGCTTCATGTCTGACTCCTAGTTAAAGTGCCCATATATCCTACTTCTGGGTGTATTTATTATTATATATATATATGATATAACAAGTAATATATATGTAGCGGGGTGTCGTTTTACCCGCGGGACTACATTTCCCGGGATGCTTTGCGGCACCCAGAGTGCCATTCCCCGCGCAAGGACTACTGGGGTGGACTTTAAAAGGGATGGGTGGGGCTCGAGTCTTTCTCTTGGAACGCCGCCCTCCTTGCAAGAGTATCTCCTGCACTCACCTGCTGCGCGCGCTAGGCCTGAAGCCTGGGTCTCGCGTTCCTGTTCCAGAGAGCTTCCATTATGCTGGGGAGTCTGCAGAGCATCCGATCTACCTGAGGGGCCATCATCTTCTGAAGGACCAAAGACTCAGTGCATCGTGGACCACTGTGACGCCACTCACAGTAGCGGAGGAACCGGACAGGAGTCGGTCCAGTTTGGGTAAGAGAGCGCCTGCTCGGAACCTTAAATCAATAACTTTGCCTAGGCCCTTCTATTGAACATAGTTATACTTTGGAGAGACTGTTGTCCTGAACTGAGTTTTGCCAGTCTCTCCAGTTTGCCAAGTTAGCGGTTATTCACAAACCCCCTTATTGGATTACAATTTGCTTCTCTATGTGCACCACCGACAGTTGCTAGCGAAGATTCCTCACCAAACTATACCCACAGTTATAGTCAGGCCTGACTGGGTAGTTAGGACATTGCTGGGCGCCATTTCTTTGCTCACGATGGAGGATAGCTGCAGCAGGTTAATACCATTTTATTGCCTAACTGAGTGTCATCTGCATATAATGTGTAAACCTTCATTGCAGGGATCTGCATAAGATATTGTACTCAAGTTACTCTTTTATTTTGTTGCTTACAGTAAACCGTTATAGTTAAGTAACTTGGTTGTGAGTGTCCATTATTGTGCTGGTATACAAAGGGGGTTGTACTGTGTAATATATTTGTATAGAGATAGTACAGTTATACCACTACTTTCCCTCTTTTCTAACCGTGTCACGAGAGAAGTCAGAGCCGATTGCCAGGGGTTGGTAGCAGTGCATTACAGGGGCCCAAACAAATAAGCAGCCCTCTTAAGTTGAGGGTATCGCTACACGTGGGGGCTCGGTCTGGGACCCGTGTATATTGCACGCTGCGATCAAGGCGGCCTGAAATCCCAACATGGACTCGCAGGCAGTAATAGAATGGTGCGCAGAGGAGGGCGTGGATCCACTCCGGGTGGTAGCTATTGAAGAGAGAAAGAAGAGATAAAGCAATTGATAAGGTTAATATCTCCAAAATGGAAAGCATGGCCGGTAGATGTGAAGTCAAATGCCTCAGGGACATATGTGCTAATAGAGTGGACAAGAGGAGTCCCAGAGTAGTTCAAAGGGCAAAGTATAAAAGACATAAATGACAGAACGTACCGCTTAGTGCATACTGGGGCTGTGAAGAAAGAGTCCCCACGGACCTCCCCACAGTTATCTCCGTCACTTTTCTCCAAAATGGGAGGCAGTAGCGAAATTAAAGCACCCAAGTCACCCCTGACCGCCATAGGTCCTGAACTGTTGACTGCTTTGGGGGACTTTGTTGTTAAATGCCAAAAAAAACAACACAGTGCATGTGGAAGCTGGGTACCGGAAACTCCGGGTGTTTTCAGGAACACAACCTGTGCCACCCGGGGAGGAAGATTTCGATACTTGGATCGAGCAGGCAATGCAGGCAGAAGAAGGTTGGGAAGTCCCAGAAGCACAGAAGAAGCAGCGCATCAGTGAGAGCTTGAAAAGGCCCTGCTGCTGAGGCAGTGAAAAATCGTAGGTGCAGCAATACTGTGTGTACAGCAATGGATTATTTGTCTATGTTGCAGGAAGAGTTTGGCCAGATGGAGAAGGTGTCCGACTTGATGTATAAATTTGAACATACCTTCCAACAGCCAAAGGAAAAGTTGTCCGAGTATGTCCGGAGACTGAATAGAATGCTGTGCCAGATTGTACTGAGAAAAGGAATGCAGCCACAGGTCATAGATGCTACCAGGATGAAACAGATCCTTAGGGGAGCCTTACGGTTGGATCCAGTTTGGCTCCACCTGAAGACCTCTGACGGATTCATGGCCCTGAACTACACAGACCTTGTGTGGATCATAAGGGACGAAGAGGCTTTGATAAAGGATCAAGAGGGGTTTGAGAAAACCACCCCACCTGTTTTGGTAGGAGTCAGAACGACAGTAGTCACAGAACGTGACCCAGAAGTAGAAACTTTGAAGTCTCAAATGGCCCAAGTACTGGACTTATTGACCTCTTTATTGGCCTAGAACTCTGGAGTCAAGGAGAAAGAAGAGATCCGGAAGGAACCAGACTGGAATGTCCCTATTCCAGCATCCCCAAAGATCAGAAAGGAGATCATTTGCTTCAATTGTGGAGGAGTTGGTCACCCTGGGAGAGTGTGTACCAGCCCAAGGAAGAACAGAGGCACTCAATACCAGCCGGCGGAAAACTTCAGAGGGTCCCGGTGAAGGAGTCAGCCGGGCGCCCGCTACCTACAGAAAGCTCCAAGAAGGTTCAGAGACAAGCAGAGAAAAAAAAGAAGGGCAACAATGCCCCTCCTAAAAACTCCCATACTGTCTGTCGGGAGTTGCAATTTGACAATCAGAAAAAGATCAATGCATACCAGGTTAAAAAAGGGTTGAGATCCAGGGAGAAATGGAAAAAGAAGAAAAAAGCATTGGGAAAAGTCAAAAAATCCAAATGAGAAAATACCTCCAAAGAAGTTCTTGGATAAATTAGTTGGACCCTCCCCTCTAGTCTCCGTTCAAGTGGAGGAAGTCTACGCAAAGGCACTCTTAGACACAGGAGCCCAGGTGACTCTATTATACCGAGACTTTTATCAGAAGCATTTAATTTGCGTACCTTTGCAGAAGCTGGAAGACCTGAAGATAGGGGGGATTGGCACTCGCAGTGTCCCCTACGATGGCTATGTTTCGATCAGGCTGGCCTTTGACCCCTCAGTGACCGGGAAGACCGAAGCTTTTGACACTTTGGCAGTGGTTTGCCCTCGCCCACCAGGAGCCAACACGATGTCCATGTTGATAGGGACCAACACTGACTTGGTCCGGAGACTGCTGACCACGTTGGTGCAAGAACAGAGTTCTCCCAGACAGAAGAATCACCCCATGCTGCAACAGGTCTACCAGAAGATGATCCTGGAGCAAAAGGCCCGGAAGAGGGGGTGGGAAGAGTCTGGAGACTGTCTAGAAGAGAGAAGATACTACAGCCTGGTGAAGTGACCTGTCTTCAGGCTACAGTAAAACTCTCCTGGGAGCAGCCAGGTCCCTTTGTGGTCGTGGAACCAGACCCCTCCAATACTCACCAAGGATTGAAAGTACTCCCTGAATTGGTCCCGTGGAGGGCACTGAAGAAAGCAAAGGGACAGATTCCAGTAAGTGTCAGAAATGTCACAAATTCTCCCGTGAAGATCCCAGCCCGGGTGCTATTGGGCAAGGTAAACCCTGCCACCCCAGTGACCCTGTCTGAATTGAAGTCAAAAGATGAAGAAACCACCTTGGAAGAGCTCTGCCTTGAAGATACAGCCTTGCCACAGAAATGGAAGGAGAGAGCCAAGGCTTAGCTGACTTGGTGGAGGAAAATATTCTCTGAAGATGAGTTTGATGTGGGGTGTGCGAGGAGTGCCACCCATAAAATCCGTCTTCAGGAAGACAAGCCTTTCCGGGAGAGGGTTCGAAGAGTTCCACTAGCTGATCTGGAAGATTTGCGGGAACAGTTGGCAGAGCTAAAGAGGACAGGGGTCATTGAAGAGTCTAGAAGTCCATATGCCTCCCCCATTGTGGTGGTAAGGAAGAAAAATGGGTCGCTGAGACTCTGCATAGACTATAGGACTCTTAACCGGAGGACCATTCCTGACCAGTATACTACCCCCAGGATAGAAGATGCTTTGCAGAGTCTGTCTGGGGCCAAGTGGTTCAGTGTCATGGACCTGAAGAGTGGGTATTATCAAATCCCCATGCACTCTGAAGATAAGGAGAAGACGGCCTTCATCACCCCGGTGGGGTTCTATGAGTATAATAGGATGCCCCAAGGTCTGTCAGGAGCCCCTGCTACCTTCCAGAGGTTGATGGAGAAGACCGTTGGGGACATGAATCTGATTGAAGTCCTGGTATACCTAGACGACATCATTGTCTTCGGGAAGACTCTGGAGGAACATGAAGCAAGATTGGAGAAAGTCCTGAAACGACTCAGCGAGGAAGGACTTAAACTTTCCAGAGAAAAATGCCAGTTCTATCAATCCTCGGTCCACTATCTGGGGCACATAGTATCTGCTGAAGGAGTGTCTACGGACCCTGATAAACTGGAGGCAGTCAACTCCTGGCCCAGACCAACTACAGTGACTGAACTCAGGTCCTTCTTAGGTTTCTGTTCCTACTACCATAGATTCGTGGAAGGATTTGCAAAAATTGCCAGACCCCTAGATGAGCTACTGAAGACGGAAGGAGAAGAGGATGATACTGGTCCCAGGAAGTCTGGAGAGTCTGTGGAAGACCAGTGGACAGAAGAGTGCGAAGAAGCCTTCCAGATGTTAAAGAAGAGTCTTACCACTGCACCAGTCCTGGCCTATGCTGATCCAAAGAAGCCTTATGAACTGCATGTAGATGCCAGCCATGATGGCCTAGGAGGGGTGCTATATCAAGAATATGAGGGGCAGTTGCGCCCAGTTTTCTACGTTAGTAGAAGTTTGGCACCCACTGAAAAGAACTACCCCACCCACAAGTTGGAGTTCCTGGCCCTAAAGTGGGCAGTCGTGGATAAACGCAGAGATTACCTGTATGGAGCTGACTTCACAGTAAGGACTGACAATAATCCACTCACCTATCTCCTCACTACGGCCAAGCTGGATGCCACTGGTCACCGTTGGTTGGCCGCCCTAGCCGGGTTCAACTTCAGCTTGAAGTATAGGCCGGGAGCAGGAAACCGTGATGCAGACGCACTGTCCAGAAGAGGCCATGCACCCACCCACCATCCAGAAGATTGGACCCAGGTAACCCCAGATGGGGTTCGGGCCCTGTGTCAAGGAGTACAACTTCAAGCTAGTGGTGGGTCAAGGGCTGAAGAGATCAGTGTTTCTGCCGTGGGGGTGCCTAAGTGTTACTGCAATGTGACCCAAGTGGGAGAGGATGACCTACCCAAATTGTCCAAGAAGAACTTGAGGAAAGACCAGCTGGAAGACCCCTGGGGAAGATTAGCACTGGAGACCTTGGAAGACCAGGATCCAGAAAGACTTCTGAAGAACCCTTCAAAGGTGGCCCGGTTGATCCACAAAGAATGGGACAAGTTGCAGGTTCATCAAGGAGTGGTCTACCGAAGGGGCCCCTCTGATGATCTGGAAGATAAGTGGCAGCTATTTCTGCCGGAAAAGTACAGAAGAACCGTCTTAGCTGCCTTACATGATGATCATGGCCACTTGGGGGTTGAACGAACATTCAAACTTGTAAGGGATAGGTTCTATTGGCCTTGTATGCGGGCTGAAGTGGCAGAATACTGCCACTCCTGTGCACGCTGTATCCAGAGGAAGACATTGCCACGCCAAGCTGCCCCAATGGGCCATCTGCAGAGTCAAGGACCCTTGGACTTGGTGTGCATTGACTTTCTCTGTCTTGAACCTGACTTAAGTGGACAAGGAAATGTTCTGGTGATAACCGACCATTTCACCCTTAATGCCCAAGCCTTTCCAGCCAAAGACCAGAAGGCCTCCACTGTAGCTAAAATCTTAGTAGAGAAATACTTTGTGCACTACGGACTGCCACAACGCTTGCACTCTGACCAAGGGAGAGACTTTGAGAGTCGATTGATCAAGAAACTGTTGGACTCTTTGGATATCAAGAAAACCCGCACCACCCCTTATCACCATCAGGGTGACGCTCAGCCGGAGAGGTTCAACAGGACTCTATTAAATATGCTGGGGACTCTGAGTAGTGAGCAGAAGCAGCACTGGAGCAAGCATATAGCGGCCATCGTGCATGCCTACAACAGTACCACTAGCGATGCCACAGGGTACTCTCCATACCGCCTTATGTTTGGCAGGGAAGCAAGACTGCCTGTGGATCTGGCATTCGGCATATCCACAGATCGCATTTCAGCCACCTCACACAAGGGCTACGTTGACAGACTGAGGAGGAGTTTGAAGTTGGCTTTTGAACAGGCTCAAGTGGCCTCAGAACAAAGAGGAGCTTGGAACAAGAGGAACTTTGACCTCAAGGTTCGAATCCAGGACCTCCAGCCAGGGGACCGAGCAGGGTTGCCAACTTTCAGTAAATTTACAAACAGTTTGTAAAATCCATAATTGTTGCATCTGTCCATGAATGTCAGTTACGGAGATACAGCCTAAATGTCCGTAATGGACATTCAAGGACAGATGCAAAAAGTACAGATTTTACAAACTGTTCGTAAATTTACTGAAAGTTGGCAACCCTGGGACCGAGTGCTGCTGCGCAACCTAGGAGTGCTAGGGAAGCATAAGTTAGCAGACAGATGGAGACCTGAACCCTATGTGATCTGTAAGAAGTTACCAGATTTGCCGGTGTATCAGCTAAAATCAGAAGGGAAGATAGGGCCACTGAAGACATGGCACAGAAACCATTTACTCCCACTTTCAGAAGCGGTGCGGACACGGTTCTGAAGAGGCAGGAGGCGTCCTTGGCGAACAAGGGAGGACTGACTTGATCACTAGGTGAGGGTGGAAGAAAAAGCTTGAAGGATAAACCTAGTGCAGCCACCACATCTAATGATTGAACCATAGGGGATCATAGGAGCCACCCCGGATTCCTGGGACTGCTACACAGTGGCTTATACTGTGACTGCACCATACCCCCTGAGGGTATGAAGGATCTGGTGAGTGCAACATCTTAATCAATCACGGATAATCACATTCACGGCACAGGCTACTTGAACAAGCACTGCAGCAAAGTCACCAATTTATTTTGTCACCATTTTTTGGATTTTCACAATTGGACTTTATTTTATCAGTTTGAATTTCATGTTGAAAATTTTTTATGCACATTATCGAAGTGTACTAATGATCACTTAAACACTTTTTTCAACTGTTCAATCACTTGGGAATGAGCAAAATCCCAGCTGGGTTTAGCAAACACCCGGCCGAGACAATATTCTGATTCATTATAATTCATTGAATTTTATTTGTTCACATGGCATCTTTTGTAGCACCACACTGGTAGCATCAATTTGCTTTTCAGCACTTTTAATAGCTATCCCCCAGTTAGCAAACACCCGTCCGAGCCGGAATTGGAAAATTCACACCACTTATTTGTTTCAACCAATTTCTTCACCCACTTGTACATTCATCAACACTATCACCTTCTGAAGACTATCGCGAAGGTTAAGTAAACACCTGGCAGAGTCACTCCAATTCATCTTTTATCTGATTACATTTTATTTGAGGCCTCACTCAACTCCGGTTCTGAATACACCTCCACAACAGCAAACGCCAGGCAGAGCCCGCTTTGTTGCTCATTTGTACATATTTTAATTCTAATTTTATTTTTATTTTATTTTATCATTGTCATTGTCTGGCTTCCAGCAGATAGTTTTTTTTGTAAAAACAGCACCACCACTACACCCCTTACTTTTCTTCATATCCTTGCTCCACCTATCTGGGAGGTAGCAATAAGTAGAGGCAGCACTACTACTACTGCGTTGTGTTTTAAGTCCTTTGCGCGGAGTCATCTTACTTTTCTACCTTCTGTAGAAGATTCCCCTGAACCATCCTCAAGTTTGGAGACACCTAGGCCCAACACTCGGTCTCAGGTCTCTCAGTCTAGAGAAGCGGATGCCTCGGATCAGAGTTTGGAAGAAGAGCTTGGATGGTTGTGGCCTTCTCAGACCCCAGAACCCATGTCTATAGATCTTCCACCATCTGAAGGCACTGTGGACAGTACATTGAACGTGGAAGCCACTGAGTTTGTTCCGTCTAGTCCTCTGGTTGAAGAGTGGGAAGATGCCACATGGTCACCTTCTGCTGATCATCAAGATTACTCCTCACATCTGCCTATACCTGATTTGGATGTACCAGATGTATTGGAGCCCAGTGTGCCCACTTTAGAGGAAGATGAAGTGAGGGATGTAACCGTCACCCCAAGAGAACAAAGGGCCAAAAGAGTTATTCGTCCTCCTCGGAAGTTAACCTACACCCAGATGGGGAAAAGTTCTGAAGATACAGTAACCACTGCTAGAAGGACTTTGCCAACACCTGATCCTTCTGCTGTGCATTTGGTGGAAGGCAACCCCAGCTCTCTCTCTGGCACAGTTAGACAGGTCAACCCCTTTGATGTAACCAGTTTGCAGGACAAACTCCCTTCCCCATTCTGGTGGGAGTTTCCTCTGCCAACTTCTCTAGCTGCCCTTAATGAGTTTGTGTTTTCCTACTGTTGATGAAATCTTTGGTCCCTCAAAGACAGTAAGTGGGGGGAGTGTGTAGCGGGGTGTCGTTTTATGCGCGGGACTACATTTCCCGGGATGCTTTGCGGCACCCAGGGTGCCATTCCCCGCGCAAGGACTGCTGGGGTCGACTTTAAAAGGGAGGGGCGGGGCTTGAGTCTTTCTCTTGGAACGCCGCCCTCCTTGCAAGAGGATCTCCTGCACTCACCTGCTGCGCGTGCTAGGCCTGAAGCCTGGGTCTCACGTTCCTGTTCCAGAGAGCTTCCGTTACGCTGGGGAGTCTGCAGAGCATCCGATCCACCTGAGGTGCCATCATCTTCTGAAGGACCAAAGACTTGGTGCATCGTGGACCACTGTGACGCCACTCACAGTAGCGGAGGAACCGGACAGGAGTCGGTCCGGTTTGGGTGAGAGAGCGCCTGCTCGGAACCTTAAATCAATAACTTTGCCTAGGCCTTCTATTGAACATAGTTATACTTTGGAGAGTCTGTTGTCCTGAACTGAGTTTTGCCAGTCTCTCCAGTTTTCCAAGTTAGCAGTTATTCACAAACCCCCTTATTGGATTACAATTTGCTTCTCTATGTGCACCACCGACAGTTGCTAGCGAAGATTCCTCACCAAACTATACCCACAGTTATAGTCAGGCCTGACTGGGTAGTTAGGACATTGCTGGGCGCCATTTCTTTGCTCACGAGGGAGGATAGCTGCAGCAGGGTTAATACCATTTTATTGCCTAACTGAGTGTCATCTGCATATAATGTGTACACCTTTATTGCAGGGATCTGCATAAGATATTGTACTCAAGTTACTCTTTTATATTGTTGCTTACAGTAAACCGTTATAGTTAAGTAACTTGGTTGTGAGTGTCCATTATTGTGCTTGTATACAAAGGGGGTTGTACTGTGTAATATATTTGTATAGAGATAGTACAGTTATACCACTACTTTCCCTCTTTTCTAACTGTGTCACGAGAGAAGTCAGAGCCGATAGCCAGGTGTTGGTAGCAGTGCATTACAGGGGCCCAAACAAATAAGCAGCCCTCTTAAGTTGAGGGTATCACTACATATATTATTAATATATAAATCTTGCGAGCTACTCTAGAGCAACCTGAGACTGCAATCAGCGTCAGGTATAAAGTAACCTGAGGTTACAACCTAGCGTCAGGTGTGGTATAACAATTCCTGTGAAACAAACGTGCAAATTCACAGCTGTTAAGCATTGATCACAATCCCATAATCTGTGAAAACATATATACAAAAAACAAAAAAAATGTAGCGCTCTGTGATACTGAACCTTTCAAATGCATAGCTAGTGCCATAAGCAATGAAAATCAATATTGCTAAAAAAAAAAACATTTATGTTTATAGTTAAATTTTTTTGCAATATTGTTTTTCATTGATTATGGCACTATCTATGCATTTGTTAGGTTCAGTATCACACAGCGCTGCATTTTTAACTTTTTTGTAAATATATATTATTACTTTCACTGTTTCACAGTATAAATGAACCCCTTATGGCAGGCATCACTAAATGGCGGACTGCGGGCCACATGCGGCTCGCGGCACTCTGCCATAAGGTACCGCCATGTAGGAGCCTTTTCTTCCTCCTGCCGTTGCTCTGTAATCCTCACAGAGCCGACAGCGGGAGGCGGAACAATTCTGGGTGGAGGGCGGAGCTGCCCGAGGTTATCAAACAGGCGATTGGCTGCTAGGACTGTCCTTCATCCTAGCAGCCAATCACCTGTTTGTTACCTCGGCCCTCCATCCAGAACTGTCCCGCCTCCCTCCCTGCAACTCCTCTTCTGCCCCTATCCAGACAGGCTGTGCCTCCCTCCGATCTGCCTGTGTAAGGTAGGACAGTGGAGGGGGGTGAAGTTAAGAGCTAACAACTGAATGTGTGGGGAGGATGCCGAGCCTCAGGATTGCAGTGATGTGGGGGGGAGGGGCTAAGGACATCAAAGAGGGGGAGCTAAGGCCTGTAATGTGGGGGAGCTGAGCACTGTAATGTGGGGGAGCTGAGGACTGTAATGTGGGGGAGCTGAGCACTGGAGTGTGGGGGAACTGAGGACTGGAGTGTGGGGGAGCTGAGGACTGGAGTGTGGGGGAGCTGAGGACTGGAGTGTGGGGGAGCTGAGGACTGGAGTGTGGGGGAGCTGAGGACTGGAGTGTGGGGGAGCTGAGGACTGGAGTGTGGGGGAGCTGAGGACTGGAGTGTGGGGGAGCTGAGGACTGGAGTGTGGGGGAGCTGAGGACTGGAGTGTGGGGGAGCTGAGGACTGGAGTGTGGGGGAGCTGAGGACTGGAGTGTGGGGGAGCTGAGGACTGGAGTGTGGGGGAGCTGAGGACTGGAGTGTGGGGGAGCTGAGGACTGGAGTGTGGGGGAGCTGAGGACTGGAGTGTGGGGGAGCTGAGGACTGGAGTGTGGGGGAGCTGAGGACTGGAGTGTGGGGGAGCTGAGGACTGGAGTGTGGGGGAGCTGAGGACTGGAGTGTGGGGGAGCTGAGGACTGGAGTGTGGGGGAGCTGAGGACTGGAGTGTGGGGGAGCTGAGGACTGGAGTGTGGGGGAGCTGAGGACTGGAGTGTGGGGGAGCTGAGGACTGGAGTGTGGGGGAGCTGAGGACTGGAGTGTGGGGGAGCTGAGGACTGGAGTGTGGGGGAGCTGAGGACTGGAGTGTGGGGGAGCTGAGGACTGGAGTGTGGGGGAGCTGAGGACTGGAGTGTGGGGGAGCTGAGGACTGGAGTGTGGGGGAGCTGAGGACTGGAGTGTGGGGGAGCTGAGGACTGGAGTGTGGGGGAGCTGAGGACTGGAGTGTGGGGGAGCTGAGGACTGGAGTGTGGGGGAGCTGAGGACTGGAGTGTGGGGGAGCTGAGGACTGGAGTGTGGGGGAGCTGAGGACTGGAGTGTGGGGGAGCTGAGGACTGGAGTGTGGGGGAGCTGAGGACTGGAGTGTGGGGGAGCTGAGGACTGGAGTGTGGGGGAGCTGAGGACTGGAGTGTGGGGGAGCTGAGGACTGGAGTGTGGGGGAGCTGAGGACTGGAGTGTGGGGGAGCTGAGGACTGGAGTGTGGGGGAGCTGAGGACTGGAGTGTGGGGGAGCTGAGGACTGGAGTGTGGGGGAGCTGAGGACTGGAGTGTGGGGGAGCTGAGGACTGGAGTGTGGGGGAGCTGAGGACTGGAGTGTGGGGGAGCTGAGGACTGGAGTGTGGGGGAGCTGAGGACTGGAGTGTGGGGGAGCTGAGGACTGGAGTGTGGGGGAGCTGAGGACTGGAGTGTGGGGGAGCTGAGGACTGGAGTGTGGGGGAGCTGAGGACTGGAGTGTGGGGGAGCTGAGGACTGGAGTGTGGGGGAGCTGAGGACTGGAGTGTGGGGGAGCTGAGGACTGGAGTGTGGGGGAGCTGAGGACTGGAGTGTGGGGGAGCTGAGGACTGGAGTGTGGGGGAGCTGAGGACTGGAGTGTGGGGGAGCTGAGGACTGGAGTGTGGGGGAGCTGAGGACTGGAGTGTGGGGGAGCTGAGGACTGGAGTGTGGGGGAGCTGAGGACTGGAGTGTGGGGGAGCTGAGGACTGGAGTGTGGGGGAGCTGAGGACTGGAGTGTGGGGGAGCTGAGGACTGGAGTGTGGGGGAGCTGAGGACTGGAGTGTGGGGGAGCTGAGGACTGGAGTGTGGGGGAGCTGAGGACTGGAGTGTGGGGGAGCTGAGGACTGGAGTGTGGGGGAGCTGAGGACTGGAGTGTGGGGGAGCTGAGGACTGGAGTGTGGGGGAGCTGAGGACTGGAGTGTGGGGGAGCTGAGGACTGGAGTGTGGGGGAGCTGAGGACTGGAGTGTGGGGGAGCTGAGGACTGGAGTGTGGGGGAGCTGAGGACTGGAGTGTGGGGGAGCTGAGGACTGGAGTGTGGGGGAGCTGAGGACTGGAGTGTGGGGGAGCTGAGGACTGGAGTGTGGGGGAGCTGAGGACTGGAGTGTGGGGGAGCTGAGGACTGGAGTGTGGGGGAGCTGAGGACTGGAGTGTGGGGGAGCTGAGGACTGGAGTGTGGGGGAGCTGAGGACTGGAGTGTGGGGGAGCTGAGGACTGGAGTGTGGGGGAGCTGAGGACTGGAGTGTGGGGGAGCTGAGGACTGGAGTGTGGGGGAGCCGAGGACTGGAGTGTGGGGGAGCCGAGGACTGGAGTGTGGGGGAGCTGAGGACTGGAGTGTGGGGGAGCTGAGGACTGGAGTGTGGGGGAGCTGAGGACTGGAGTGTGGGGGAGCTGAGGACTGGAGTGTGGGGGAGCTGAGGACTGGAGTGTGGGGGAGCTGAGGACTGGAGTGTGGGGGAGCTGAGGACTGGAGTGTGGGGGAGCTGAGGACTGGAGTGTGGGGGAGCTGAGGACTGGAGTGTGGGGGAGCCGAGGACGGGAGTGTGGGGGAGCCGAGGACGGGAGTGTGGGGGAGCCGAGGACGGGAGTGTGGGGGAGCCGAGGACGGGAGTGTGGGGGAGCCGAGGACTGGAGTGTGGGGGGAGCCGAGGACTGGAGTGTGGGGGGAGCCGAGGACTGGAGTGTGGGGGGAGCCGAGGACTGGAGTGTGGGGGGAGCCGAGGACTGGAGTGTGGGGGGAGCCGAGGACTGGAGTGTGGGGGGAGCCGAGGACTGGAGTGTGGGGGGAGCCGAGGACTGGAGTGTGGGGGGAGCCGAGGACTGGAGTGTGGGGGGAGCCGAGGACTGGAGTGTGGGGGGAGCCGAGGACTGGAGTGTGGGGGGAGCCGAGGACTGGAGTGTGGGGGGAGCCGAGGACTGGAGTGTGGGGGGAGCCGAGGACTGGAGTGTGGGGGGAGCCGAGGACTGGAGTGTGGGGGGAGCCGAGGACTGGAGTGTGGGGGGAGCCGAGGACTGGAGTGTGGGGGGAGCCGAGGACTGGAGTGTGGGGGGAGCCGAGGACTGGAGTGTGGGGGGAGCCGAGGACTGGAGTGTGGGGGGAGCCGAGGACTGGAGTGTGGGGGGAGCCGAGGACTGGAGTGTGGGGGGAGCCGAGGACTGGAGTGTGGGGGGAGCCGAGGACTGGAGTGTGGGGGGAGCCGAGGACTGGAGTGTGGGGGGAGCCGAGGACTGGAGTGTGGGGGGAGCCGAGGACTGGAGTGTGGGGGGAGCCGAGGACTGGAGTGTGGGGGGAGCCGAGGACTGGAGTGTGGGGGGAGCCGAGGACTGGAGTGTGGGGGGAGCCGAGGACTGGAGTGTGGGGGGAGCCGAGGACTGGAGTGTGGGGGGAGCCGAGGACTGGAGTGTGGGGGGAGCCGAGGACTGGAGTGTGGGGGGAGCCGAGGACTGGAGTGTGGGGGGAGCCGAGGACTGGAGTGTGGGGGGAGCCGAGGACTGGAGTGTGGGGGGAGCCGAGGACTGGAGTGTGGGGGGAGCCGAGGACTGGAGTGTGGGGGGAGCCGAGGACTGGAGTGTGGGGGGAGCCGAGGACTGGAGTGTGGGGGGAGCCGAGGACTGGAGTGTGGGGGGAGCCGAGGACTGGAGTGTGGGGGGAGCCGAGGACTGGAGTGTGGGGGGAGCCGAGGACTGGAGTGTGGGGGGAGCCGAGGACTGTAATGTGGGGGGACTGAGGACTGTAATGTGGGGGGGGGGCTGAGGATATTAAAGTGGAGAGGGGAGGAATGTAATGTGGGGGGGAGGCTGAGGACTGTGATTTGGGGGACTGAGGACAGGGATGTGGAGGGGGGACTGAGGAGAGTAATGTGGGGTTATGATGTTAATAGGGGCAGAGGACAGTACTGTTAATGGGGGTTGATGTTAAGGAAGTGTGAGGACACTACTGTGGAAGGAGTGGAGGGGGATGATGTAAAGGGGGAGCTGAGGACACTTTGATGTGAAGGGGGAGGGGACTGTGATGTGCACTGGGGACTAAGGACGCTGATATAAGAATGGGTTAAGATCTGTGCATGTGCATTAGGTGCACACGTCTTGGGTGGATCAGCCTATTTTAATGGGCTGCACTACCCACATGAAAACCGAGAGAAAGAAGTCCTTGACCTTTTTTTAAAAAAAAATTGCGCCGCACCAAGCCACATAGTGCTGCCGCAACATGTCGTTTGGCGCATGCGTAAAATGCATGACAGGGAACCGACATGATATTCGGACCTCTGCTATAAGAAAATTTTACTGACCGGACCTCGGCGAATTGTAATTCAATACCCCTGTCTTATAGTAACAATTATCTGCTCTTTTTGTACTATAAAGGGCTGATTTTAGTTTTTTTAACCCCATGATGACCGGTGATACAAAAAAAAAAAATCATAGATTATAGAATCTGGACAGCATATGTGTCTTGGTGCGAATCCAAAGGTTAGCATCCTTGAAAATGTGTCATAGGTAGGAGCCTTGCCTTTCTACAATTAGGCGTAGAAATGAAGCTGGCCGTAAGTACTATCAAGGGTCAGGTCTCGACCTTGTTGGTTGTATTTCAAAGACCGCTGACTACGCATTCTTTGGTTCTGGCCTTTGTACAGGGGGTAACGCAGATCAATCCGACAGTTAAGTCACCCTTGTGTCCATTGGACTTGAATTTAGTTATGTCGGCATTGCAGAAGCAGCCCTTTGAGCCTTTACGCCATATTCCCTTACTCCTTTTGACAAGGAAATAGTTTTTCCCTTATCGTCCATGGACTGACACAGCTGGATACTGTAAACATGTGGTACATGTCCCTGCTCGCAGGAGAAGATCTAGGCAGAATGTTAGATGTTAAAACATTCTAGAACAAACCAGAGCTGAACAGCCCCGCCCAGGGGGCGGTCCCTCCGGACATTACCCTCCCACCTGCAGCTAGCAGACCTCAGTTTTTTTCTGCCTAGCAGAAGGAGAAGACGTGGCTCTCTCAGGAGCCAGTCTCCTGGAAGATTTTACTTTAAAATTTTATTCCTTTGGGAATTTTATTATTTTATTTTTGAGACCTTCAATCAACTGTCGGCTGGGCAACAGGTTGGGTACACTGGTATCCTCGTAGTCTTCCCTGTCCGACCATCGAGCGCGCTGATCCTCGCCTTGTGTGCGTGAGACTCAGTTCACGACATACCCCATAACTCCAGGGGTGGCCGGGTTGCTTTCATGCTCCCGCGGTCCTCTCAAGATTGAACAGTACTTGACTGACTGTATCTCTCGCGGTGGACCGGGCCGACAGCTACGCAGTACGACTCTGTGATAGGTCTGTCTGAAACAAGCCAGTGGGCCCCTGAAAGGGACGGGTAAGTAGTCTCTCCTACTGCAGGTGAGTACATGCTGGCTGTGTTTCTGTGTGTGGGGGTTTCTCCCTGTCTCCCCCCTGTTAGGCTGCTCTCTGCACCCTGTACTGGTGCTGTGCTGTGGGGTACTTGGGGGTCACTCTGGCCTGGCTGGGCGCTCATGTCTGCAGTTTTTTCTGGTGTGTGAGGTGATTATTGCGTGCGCCATTGGCGCGCATTAGAGCTTTGAATTTCGCGCTCGGTGGCCATCTTGGTGTTCAGTGGCGCAGTTATAGCTGTGGCCGGCGGGCATTTTCTTGTGGCCGCCGCGCATTTATTTCTGGCGGCGGCGCGAATCCCCTCACAATCTCCTCAGACTGAGCGGTCCTTAAGGGTTGGTGGGTCCTCCCGGGTATCCCCTCCTCAGCGTAGCCAGTGGGTGGACTGTATATTCACTGTATAGTGTATAAGGTCTCAGAGGGTGGCGTTATGGAGTCTGATACACCTGCTCTCCACACTTGCCTGGGGCAACTGGCAGTGCTGCACAGTTAAACATGTTCATATGTTTCCTGCACCTGCGGTCCTTATGGACCAGTTTTCAGCAGTCCTGGAATAATTCCTGTCAGAATGGAAGCGGTGTGCGAGCAAAAGGAGCTATAAGCCCCCTCCCCCCACAAAAATCTTTACTGAAGGGGTGCTCTGAGTCAGATATGGGCCTAGCTACTATGCTCAGGACCCGACCTCTGAATATTTAATGTTTATGAACAGGACATTCCCTTGTGAGGAAGACTCCAGTTCTGTGTCAGTGAATGACAGGGCGCTTGTAAGTGATCTCATTGATGTGAGAAACACTCTCAGGCTGGAATTGCTGTGACAAGCTTTTCTTTTACACAGTTTCCTCACTGTTTTTTCCTCACACTGCCTCAAGAGCGGCATGGATGAGGGAGGACTTTATTCATTTATGTCTGTAGTCCCTGTGAGCCTTATGTGTGATACCTGAGGTAACATTTCCCGCCATTTCCTGGGGAATGATTTGAGCTCTGACAGACACACGGTCTGAGGATCAGAGGTTACCTGTTACCTGCATGCTGCTTCGGCAGCACAGTCAAGCATGTTGGAATGATACAGAGAAGATTATGCGCCTCTGCGCCATAATTTAACTCATCCTATACCTCTACACTGCATACATTCACAGTGTGTTATTGGTCTCTGTGTCTGCGTGGCTGTCCCCACGTTCCAATGCTGTGTTTCAGTGCCATACATGATATAAACGTACAAAATATGTTTATGCACGACTCCAGATACATTCACAGTATATGTATGTATTATACTCTCTGGGTTGGCGGGGGCTCCGGTGTCCTCCCACACTCTCATGGTATGTGCGCTTCAGCTCTCTGCACAGTATAGACATGTTCAATATGTTTATTGCACATATTATACATGTTTACAGTATGGGTATACTGTTTGCGTGGGGTTCCTCCGGGTACTCCGGTTTCCCCCCACGCTCCAATGGAAATGCACAGCATAAACATGTGCAATATGTTGAATCACATGCTATCATTCCTACACGGTATCTGTGTGCTGTCTGCGTGGAGTTCTTCCGAGTGTTCCGGTTTCCTCCCACGCGCTGACTGTATGTGCGCCTTTGGCCTTCTGCACAGTTAAACATGTTCAATGTTTATCACGCATGCTATAATACCTACACGGTATGT